>OZ010628.1:7401599-8047427 GCA_963932425.1 Athalia cordata | reverse complement strand
ATCCTCGATTTTTACACTTTGGATCAATAGATTGACGATAACTCGATTAATTTTATGGATGGATCAATTCAATTAGTAAATTCGAATTCCTAAGCTCAAAATACCTAAGAATACCATTAAGAACCAAATTTAGAAAAATGTTGATATTCGACCCGAGAATCGAAAAAAATCTACCACCGGGGCCAAATGGGGGCCTTTGGATTTTTTTCGATTTTTGAGCCCAAATGTAGTATTCTTGAAATCGATCGTATGACACTTTTCTTACGTATTTTCACCTCAGGGACATAAATCGAACGGTAAAATTTAGCTACGAATTAGTCCCATCGAGATATCCTCGATTTTTCACACTTTGGATCGATGAATTGCAATCACTTGATCAATCTTATAGATGAATTAATTTATTTATTGAATTCGAGATTCTGAGCTCAAAATACATGAGAATACCATCAAAAACCCATTCAAAATGAATGTTGATTTTCGACCCGAAAATCGATGAAAATCTAACCCCCCGCCCTTTGGATTTATTCGATTTTTGAACCAGAAATTGAGTATTTTGGAAATCAATCGTACGACGCTTTTCTGACGTATTTCCACCTCAGAAACACGAATAAAACAGTGAAATTCAGCTACGAATTATTCTCATCGAGATATCCTCGATTTTTCACACTTCGGATCGATGAATTGCAATCACTTGATCAATCTTATAGATGAATCAATTTTATGATTGAATTCGAGATTCTGAGCTCAAAATACATGAGAATACCATGAAGAACCCAATTTAAAAAAATGTTGATTTTCGACCCCAAAATCGGAAAAAAAAACTAACCCCCCCCCCTTTGGATTTTTCTGATTTTTGAGCCAAAAATCAAGTATTTCTGGAATCGATCGTATGACGCTTCTCTCACGTATTTTGACCTCAGGAACACGAATCGTACAGTTCAATTCAGCTACGAATCAATCCCATCGAGATATCCTTGATTTTTCACATTCTAGATCAATAATTGACGATAACTCGATCAATTTTATAACTGGATCAATTTGATTAGTAAATTCGAATTTTCGAGCTCAAAATACATAAGAATACCATCGAGAACCCAATTTAAAAAAATGTTGATTTTCGACCCCAAAATCGGAAAAAAAAACTAACCCCCCCCCCTTTAGATTTTTCGATTATTGAGCCAAAAATGAGATATTTTTGAAATCAATCGAATGACGCTTTTCTTACGTATTTTTACCTCAGGAACATGAATCAAACAGTTCAATTCGGCTACGAAATAATCCCATCGAGATATCCTTGATTTTTCACACTTTGGATCGATGAATTGCAATCACTTGATCAATCTTATAGATGAATTAATTTAATTATTGAATTCGAAATTCTAAGCTCAAAATACATGAGAATACCATCAGAAACCCATTTAAAGAAAAAGTTGATTCTCGACCCGAAAATCGAAAAAAAATCAACCCTCCGCCCTTTAGATTTTTTCGATTATTGAGCCAAAAATGAGATATTTTTGAAATCAATCGAATGACGCTTTTCTTACGTATTTTTACCTCAGGAACATGAATCAAACAGTTCAATTCGGCTACGAAATAATCCCATCGAGATATCCTTGATTTTTCACACTTTGGATCGATGAATTGCAATCACTTGATCAATCTTATAGATGAATTAATTTAATTATTGAATTCGAGATTCTAAGCTCAAAATACATGAGAATACCATCAGAAACCCATTCAAAATAAATGTTGATTTTCGACCCCGAAATTGGAAAAAAAACTAACCCCCCCCCCCCTTTGGATTTTTTCGATTTTTCAGCCAAAAATCAAGTATTTTTGGAATCGATCGTATGACGCTTCTTTCACGTATTTTGACCTCAGGAACACGAATCAAACAGTTCAATTCAGCTACGAATCAATCCCATCGAGATATCCTTGATTTTTCACATTCTAGATAAATAAATTGACGATAACTCGATCAATTTTATAGATGGATCAATTCAATTAGCAAATTCAGATTCCTAAGCTCAAAATACATGAGAATACCATTGAGAACGTGATTTCAAAAATTGTTGATTTTCGACCCTCAAATCGAAAAAAATCTAACCCGCCGCCCTTTGGATTTCTTCGATTTCTGAGCCAAAAATCAGGTATTTCGAGAATTGATCGTATGACGCTTTCCTTACGTATTTTTACTTCAGGAACACGAATCAAACAGTTCAATTCAGCTACGAATTAATCTCATCGAGATATCCTTGATTTTCCACATTTTAGATCGATAAATTGACGATAACTCGATTAATTTTATAGATGGATCAATTTGATTAGTAAATTCGAATTTTCGAGCTCAAAATACATAAGAATACCATCGAGAACCCAATTTAAAAAATGTTGATATTCGACCCGAAAATCGATAAAAATCTAACCCCCCGCCCTTTGGATTCATTCGATTTTTAACCAAAAATTGAGTGTTTTGGAAATCAATCGTATGACGCCTTCCTTACGTATTTTCACTCCAGGAACACGAATCAAACAGTTCAAATTCAGCTACGAATTAATCCCATCGAGATATCCTCGATTTTTCACACTTTGGATCGATGAATTGACGATAACTCGATCAATCTTATAGATAGTTCAATTGAATCAGTCAATTCGAATTCCAGGGCTCAAAAAAAATAGGAATACCATATGAAACCCATTTAAAAGAAAAGTTGATTCTCGACCGAAAATCGAAAAAAAATCCAACCCCCCGCCCTTTAGATTTATCCGATTTTCGAGCCAAAAATGAGATATTTTTGAAATTGATCGTATGACGCTTTTCTCACGTATTTGACCTTGGAAACACGAATCAAACAGTTAAATTCAGCTACGAATTAATCCCATTAAGATATCCTCGATTTTTTACACTTTGGATCAATAAATTGACGATAACTCGATCAATTTTATGGATGGTTCAATTTCATTAGTAAATTTGAATTTCTGAGCTCGAAATACATAAGAATACCGAAGAAAACCCAATTTGAAAAAAATGTTGATTTTCGACCCGAAAATCGAAAAAAAATCCAACCCCCCGCCCTTTGGATTCATTTGATTTTTGAGCGAAAAATTAGGTATCTCGAAAATCGATCGTATGACGCTTTTCTCACGTATTTTCACTTCAGGAACACAAATCGAACAGTTCAATTCAGCTACGAATTATTTCCATCGAGATATCCTTGATTTTTCACATTTTAGATCGATAAATTAACGATAACTCGATCAATTTTATGGATGGATCAATTTAATTAGTGAATTGAAATTTCTGAGCTCAAAATACACAAGAATACCATTAAGAACCCAATTTAGAAAAATGTTGATTTTCGACCCCAAAATCGGAAAAAAAACTAACCCCCCCCCCCTTTGGATTTTTTCGATTTTTGAGCCAAAAATCAAGTATTTTTGAAATCGATCGTATGACGCTTCTCTCACGTATTTTGACCTCAGAAACACGAATCGAACAGTTAAATTCAGCTACGAATTAATCCCATCAAGATATCCTCGATTTTCACATTTTAGATCGACAAATTGACGATAACTCGATCAATTTTATAAATGGATCAATTCGATTGGTGAATTCGAATTCCTGAGCTCAAATACATAAGAATACCATTAAAAACCCAATTCAATAGGATGTTGATTTTCGACCCTAAAATCGATAACAATCTAACCCCCGCTCTTTGGATTCATTCGATTTTTTAACCAAAAATTAAGTATTTTGGGAATCAATCGTATGACGCTTTCCTGACGTATTTTCACTGCAGGAACAAGAATCAAACAGTAAGATTCAGCTACGAATTATTCCCATTAAGATATCCTCGATTTTTTACACTTTGGATCAATAGATTGACGATAACTCGATTAATTTTATGGATGGATCAATTCAATTAGTAAATTCGAATTCCTAAGCTCAAAATACCTAAGAATACCATTAAGAACCAAATTTAGAAAAATGTTGATATTCGACCCGAGAATCGAAAAAAATCTACCACCGGGGGCCAAATGGGGGCCTTTGGATTTTTTTCGATTTTTGAGCCCAAAATGTAGTATTCTTGAAATCGATCGTATGACACTTTTCTTACGTATTTTCACCTCAGGGACATAAATCGAACGGTAAAATTTAGCTACGAATTAGTCCCATCGAGATATCCTCGATTTTTCACACTTTGGATCGATGAATTGCAATCACTTGATCAATCTTATAGATGAATTAATTTATTTATTGAATTCGAGATTCTGAGCTCAAAATACATGAGAATACCATCAAAAACCCATTCAAAATGAATGTTGATTTTCGACCCGAAAATCGATGAAAATCTAACCCCCCGCCCTTTGGATTTATTCGATTTTTGAACCAGAAATTGAGTATTTTGGAAATCAATCGTACGACGCTTTTCTGACGTATTTCCACCTCAGAAACACGAATAAAACAGTGAAATTCAGCTACGAATTATTCTCATCGAGATATCCTCGATTTTTCACACTTCGGATCGATGAATTGCAATCACTTGATCAATCTTATAGATGAATCAATTTTATGATTGAATTCGAGATTCTGAGCTCAAAATACATGAGAATACCATGAAGAACCCAATTTAAAAAAATGTTGATTTTCGACCCCAAAATCGGAAAAAAAAACTAACCCCCCCCCCTTTGGATTTTTCTGATTTTTGAGCCAAAAATCAAGTATTTCTGGAATCGATCGTATGACGCTTCTCTCACGTATTTTGACCTCAGGAACACGAATCGTACAGTTCAATTCAGCTACGAATCAATCCCATCGAGATATCCTTGATTTTTCACATTCTAGATCAATAAATTGACGATAACTCGATCAATTTTATAACTGGATCAATTTGATTAGTAAATTCGAATTTTCGAGCTCAAAATACATAAGAATACCATCGAGAACCCAATTTAAAAAAATGTTGATTTTCGACCCCAAAATCGGAAAAAAAAACTAACCCCCCCCCCTTTAGATTTTTTCGATTATTGAGCCAAAAATGAGATATTTTTGAAATCAATCGAATGACGCTTTTCTTACGTATTTTTACCTCAGGAACATGAATCAAACAGTTCAATTCGGCTACGAAATAATCCCATCGAGATATCCTTGATTTTTCACACTTTGGATCGATGAATTGCAATCACTTGATCAATCTTATAGATGAATTAATTTAATTATTGAATTCGAAATTCTAAGCTCAAAATACATGAGAATACCATCAGAAACCCATTTAAAGAAAAAGTTGATTCTCGACCCGAAAATCGAAAAAAAATCCAACCCTCCGCCCTTTAGATTTTTTCGATTATTGAGCCAAAAATGAGATATTTTTGAAATCAATCGAATGACGCTTTTCTTACGTATTTTTACCTCAGGAACATGAATCAAACAGTTCAATTCGGCTACGAAATAATCCCATCGAGATATCCTTGATTTTTCACACTTTGGATCGATGAATTGCAATCACTTGATCAATCTTATAGATGAATTAATTTAATTATTGAATTCGAGATTCTAAGCTCAAAATACATGAGAATACCATCAGAAACCCATTCAAAATAAATGTTGATTTTCGACCCCGAAATTGGAAAAAAAACTAACCCCCCCCCCCCCCCTTTGGATTTTTTCGATTTTTCAGCCAAAAATCAAGTATTTTTGGAATCGATCGTATGACGCTTCTTTCACGTATTTTGACCTCAGGAACACGAATCAAACAGTTCAATTCAGCTACGAATCAATCCCATCGAGATATCCTTGATTTTTCACATTCTAGATAAATAAATTGACGATAACTCGATCAATTTTATAGATGGATCAATTCAATTAGCAAATTCAGATTCCTAAGCTCAAAATACATGAGAATACCATTGAGAACGTGATTTCAAAAATTGTTGATTTTCGACCCTCAAATCGAAAAAAATCTAACCCGCCGCCCTTTGGATTTCTTCGATTTCTGAGCCAAAAATCAGGTATTTCGAGAATTGATCGTATGACGCTTTCCTTACGTATTTTTACTTCAGGAACACGAATCAAACAGTTCAATTCAGCTACGAATTAATCTCATCGAGATATCCTTGATTTTCCACATTTTAGATCGATAAATTGACGATAACTCGATTAATTTTATAGATGGATCAATTTGATTAGTAAATTCGAATTTTCGAGCTCAAAATACATAAGAATACCATCGAGAACCCAATTTAAAAAAATGTTGATATTCGACCCGAAAATCGATAAAAATCTAACCCCCCGCCCTTTGGATTCATTCGATTTTTAACCAAAAATTGAGTGTTTTGGAAATCAATCGTATGACGCCTTCCTTACGTATTTTCACTCCAGGAACACGAATCAAACAGTTCAATTCAGCTACGAATTAATCCCATCGAGATATCCTCGATTTTTCACACTTTGGATCGATGAATTGACGATAACTCGATCAATCTTATAGATAGTTCAATTGAATCAGTCAATTCGAATTCCAGGGCTCAAAAAAAATAGGAATACCATATGAAACCCATTTAAAAGAAAAGTTGATTCTCGACCCGAAAATCGAAAAAAAATCCAACCCCCCGCCCTTTAGATTTATCCGATTTTCGAGCCAAAAATGAGATATTTTTGAAATTGATCGTATGACGCTTTTCTCACGTATTTTGACCTTGGAAACACGAATCAAACAGTTAAATTCAGCTACGAATTAATCCCATTAAGATATCCTCGATTTTTTACACTTTGGATCAATAAATTGACGATAACTCGATCAATTTTATGGATGGTTCAATTTCATTAGTAAATTTGAATTTCTGAGCTCGAAATACATAAGAATACCGAAGAAAACCCAATTTGAAAAAAATGTTGATTTTCGACCCGAAAATCGAAAAAAATCCAACCCCCCGCCCTTTGGATTCATTTGATTTTTGAGCGAAAAATTAGGTATCTCGAAAATCGATCGTATGACGCTTTTCTCACGTATTTTCACTTCAGGAACACAAATCGAACAGTTCAATTCAGCTACGAATTATTTCCATCGAGATATCCTTGATTTTTCACATTTTAGATCGATAAATTAACGATAACTCGATCAATTTTATGGATGGATCAATTTAATTAGTGAATTGAAATTTCTGAGCTCAAAATACACAAGAATACCATTAAGAACCCAATTTAGAAAAATGTTGATTTTCGACCCCAAAATCGGAAAAAAAACTAACCCCCCCCCCCTTTGGATTTTTTCGATTTTTGAGCCAAAAATCAAGTATTTTTGAAATCGATCGTATGACGCTTCTCTCACGTATTTTGACCTCAGAAACACGAATCGAACAGTTAAATTCAGCTACGAATTAATCCCATCAAGATATCCTCGATTTTCACATTTTAGATCGACAAATTGACGATAACTCGATCAATTTTATAAATGGATCAATTCGATTGGTGAATTCGAATTCCTGAGCTCAAAATACATAAGAATACCATTAAAAACCCAATTCAATAGGATGTTGATTTTCGACCCTAAAATCGATAACAATCTAACCCCCGCTCTTTGGATTCATTCGATTTTTTAACCAAAAATTAAGTATTTTGGGAATCAATCGTATGACGCTTTCCTGACGTATTTTCACTGCAGGAACAAGAATCAAACAGTAAGATTCAGCTACGAATTATTCCCATTAAGATATCCTCGATTTTTTACACTTTGGATCAATAGATTGACGATAACTCGATTAATTTTATGGATGGATCAATTCAATTAGTAAATTCGAATTCCTAAGCTCAAAATACCTAAGAATACCATTAAGAACCAAATTTAGAAAAATGTTGATATTCGACCCGAGAATCGAAAAAAATCTACCACCGGGGGCCAAATGGGGGCCTTTGGATTTTTTTCGATTTTTGAGCCCAAAATGTAGTATTCTTGAAATCGATCGTATGACACTTTTCTTACGTATTTTCACCTCAGGGACATAAATCGAACGGTAAAATTTAGCTACGAATTAGTCCCATCGAGATATCCTCGATTTTTCACACTTTGGATCGATGAATTGCAATCACTTGATCAATCTTATAGATGAATTAATTTATTTATTGAATTCGAGATTCTGAGCTCAAAATACATGAGAATACCATCAAAAACCCATTCAAAATGAATGTTGATTTTCGACCCGAAAATCGATGAAAATCTAACCCCCCGCCCTTTGGATTTATTCGATTTTTGAACCAGAAATTGAGTATTTTGGAAATCAATCGTACGACGCTTTTCTGACGTATTTCCACCTCAGAAACACGAATAAAACAGTGAAATTCAGCTACGAATTATTCTCATCGAGATATCCTCGATTTTTCACACTTCGGATCGATGAATTGCAATCACTTGATCAATCTTATAGATGAATCAATTTTATGATTGAATTCGAGATTCTGAGCTCAAAATACATGAGAATACCATGAAGAACCCAATTTAAAAAAATGTTGATTTTCGACCCCAAAATCGGAAAAAAAAACTAACCCCCCCCCCTTTGGATTTTTCTGATTTTTGAGCCAAAAATCAAGTATTTCTGGAATCGATCGTATGACGCTTCTCTCACGTATTTTGACCTCAGGAACACGAATCGAACAGTTCAATTCAGCTACGAATCAATCCCATCGAGATATCCTTGATTTTTCACATTCTAGATCAATAAATTGACGATAACTCGATCAATTTTATAGATGGATCAATTCAATTAGCAAATTCAGATGCCTGAGCTCAAAATACATGAGAATACCATTGAGAACGTGATTTCAAAAAATGTTGATTTCCGACCCTCAAATCGAAAAAAATCTAACCCGCCGCCCTTTGGATTTTTTCGATTTTTGAGCCAAAAATCAGGTATTTCGAGAATTGATCGTATGACGCTTTCCTTACGTATTTTTACTTCAGGAACACGAATCAAACAGTTCAATTCAGCTACGAATTAATCCCATCGAGATATCCTTGATTTTTCACATTTTAGATCGATAAATTGACGATAACTCGATTAATTTTATAGATGGATTAATTTTATTAGTAAATTCGAATTCCTAAGCTCAAAATACATAAGAATACCATCAAAAACCCAATTCAATGAAATGTTGATTTTCGACCCTAAAATCGATAACAATCCAACCCCCGCCCTTTGGATTCATTCGATTTTTTAACCAAAAATTGAGTATTTTGGGAATCAATCGTATGACGCTTTCCTGACGTATTTTCATCGCAGGAACACGAATCAAACAGTAAGATTCAGCTACGGATTAATCCCATTAAGATATCCTCGATTTTTTACACTTTGGATCAATAAATTGACGATAACTCGATCAATTTTATAGATAAATCAATTTAATTAGTGAATTCGAATTTCTGAGCTCGAAATACATAAGAATACCGAAGAAAACCCAATTTGAAAAAAATGTTGATTTTCGACCCGAAAATCGAAAAAAATCCAACCCCCCGCCCTTTGCATTTATTCGATTTTTGAGCGAAAAATTAGGTATTTTGAAAATCGATCGTATGACGCTTTTTTCACGTATTTTCACTTCGGGAACACAAATCAAACAGTTCATTTCAGCTACGAATTATTTTCATCGAGATATCCTTGATTTTTCACATTTTAGATCGATAAATTAACGATAACTCGATCAATTTCATAGATGGATCAATTTAATTAGTGAATTGAAATTTCTGAGTTCAAAATACACAAGAATACCATTAGGAACCCAATTTAAAAAAATGTTGATTTTCGACCCCAAAATCGGAAAAAAAAACTAACCCCCCCCCCTTTGGATTTTTTCGATTTTTGAGTCAAAAATCAAGTATTTTAGAAATCGATCGTATGACGCTTTCCTTACGTATTCTCACTTCAGGAACACGGATCAAACAGTTCAATCCAGCTACGAATCAATCCCATTGAGATATCCTTGATTTTTCACACTCTGGATCGATAAATTGACGATAACTCGATCAATTTCATAGATGGATCAATTTGATTAGTGCATTGAAATTTTTGAGCTCAAAATACACAAGAATACCATCAAGAACCCAATTTGAAAAAATGTTGATTTTCGACCCTAAAATCGAAAAGAAATCTAACCGCGCCCCCCTTTGGATTTTCACGATTTTTGAGCCTGAAATCAAGCATTTTTGAAATTGATCGTCTGACGCTTTTTTTTACGTATTTTCACCTTGGGAACACGAATCAAACAGTTAAATTCAGCTACGAATTAATCCCATCGAGATATCCTCGATTTTTCACATTTTAGATCGATAAATTGACGATAACTCGATCAATTTTATAGATGGATCAATTGAATCAGTAAATTCGAAATCCTAAGCTCAAAATACATAAGAATACCATTAGAGACCCAATTTAAAATAATGTTGATATTCCACCCGGAAATCGATGAAAATCTAACTCCCCGCCCTTTGGATTTATTCGATTTTTGAGCGAAAAATTAGGTATTTTGAAAATCGATCGTATGACGCTTTTTTCACGTATTTTCACTTTAGGAACACTAATCAAACAGTTCATTTCAGCTACGAATTATTTCCATCGAGATATTCTTGATGTTTCACATTTTAGATCGATAAATTAACGATAACTCGATCAATTTTAGGGATGGATCAATTTGATCAGTAAATTCGAATTTCTGAGCTTGAAATACATAAGAATACCGAAGAAAACCCAATTTGAAAAAAATGTTGATTTTCGACCCGAAAATCGAAAAAAATCCAACCCCCCGCCCTTTGGATTCATTTGATTTTTGAGCGAAAAATTAGGTATTTTAAAAATCGATCGTATGACGCTTTTTTCACGTATTTTCACTTCAGGAACACGAATCAAACAGTTAAATTCAGCTACGAATTAATCCCATCGAGAAATCCTCGATTTTTCACATTTTAGATCGATAAATTGACGATAACTCGATCAATTTCATGGATGGATCAATTTAATTGGGAAATTCAAATTCCTGAGCTCAAAATACACAAAAATACTATTGAAAACCTAATTTCAAAAAATGTTGATATTCGACCCGAAAAACGAAGAAAATCTAACCCCCCGCCCTTTGGATTTTTTCGATTCCTGAGCCAAAAATTAGATATTTTGAAAATCGATCGTATGACGCTTTTCTCACGTATTTTCACCTCAGAAACACGAATCAAACAGTTAAATTCAGCTACGAAATAATCCCATCAAGATATCCTTGATTTTTCACATTTTAGATCGATAAATTGACGATAACTCGATCAATTTTATAAATAGTTCAGTATAATTGGTGAACCTGAATTCCTGAGCTCAAAATACATGAAAATACCATTAGAAACCCAATTTAAAAAAATGTTGATATTCCACCCGGAAATCGATAAAAATCTAACCCCCCGCCCTTTGGATTCATTCGATTTCTTAACCAAAAATTGAGTATTTTCGAAATCGATCGTATCACGCTTCTCTGACGTATTTTCACTTCAGAAACACGAATCGAACAGTTAAATTCAGCTACGAATTAATCCCATCGAGAAATCCTCGATTTTTCACATTTTAGATCGATGAATTGACGATAACTCGATCAATTTCATGGATGGATCAATTTAATCAGTGAATTCAGATTCCTGAGCTCAAAATACATGAGTATACCATTGAGAACGTGATTTCAAAAAATGTTGATTTTCGACCCTAAAATCGAAAAAAAATCTAACCCCCCGCCTTTTGGATTTTTTCGATTTTTAAGCCAAAAATTGGGTATTTCGAGAATCGATCGTACAACGCTTTCCTTACGTATTTTTACCTCAGGAACACGAATCAAACAGTTCAATTCAGCTCCGAATTAATCCCATCGAGAAATCCTCGATTTTTCACATTTTAGATCGATGAATTGACGATAACTCGATTAATTTTATAGATAGTTCAATTTAATTAGTAGACCCGAATTCCTGAGCTTAAAATACATAAGAATACCATCAAGAACCCAATTTGAAAAAATGTTGATATTCGACCCGAAAATCGATAAAAATCTAACCCCCCGCCCATTGGATTCATTCGATTTTTTAACCAAAAATTGAGTGTTTTGGAAATGAATCGTATGACGCCTTCCTTACGTATTTTCACTCCAGGAACACGAATCAAACAGTTAAATTCAGCTATGAATTAATCCCATCAAGATATCCTCGATTTTGAACATTTTAGATCGATAAATTGACGATAACTCGATCAATCTTATAGATAGTTCAATTGAATTGGTAAATTCGAATTCCAGGGCTCAAAAAACATAGGAATACCATATGAAACCCATTAAAAAAAAAAGTTGATTCTCGACCCGAAAATCGAAAAAAAATCCAACCCCCCGCCCTTTAGATTTATCCGATTTTCGAGCCAAAAATGAGATATTTTTGAAATTGATCTTATGACGCTTTTCTTACGTATTTTGACCTTGGAAACACGAATCAAACAGTTAAATTCAGCTACGAATCAATCCCATTAAGATATCCTCGATTTTTTACACTTTGGATCAATAAATTGACGATAACTCGATCAATTTTATGGATGGTTCAATTGAATTAGTAAATTGGAATTTCTGAGCTCGAAATACATAAGAATACCGAAGAAAACCCAATTTGAAAAAAATGTTGATTTTCGACCCGAAAATCGAAAAAAATCCAACCCCCCGCCCTTTGGATTCATTTGATTTTTGAGCGAAAAATTAGGTACTTTAAAAATCGATCGTATGACGCTTTTTTCACGTATTTTCACTTCAGGAACACGAATCAAACAGTTAATATTGGAATATTGAGTTATTAGGATGGATTAAGCTATAAATTATAGTGACACAATGACTTATCAATGATTAGTAATAAGGATTTATTAAACAACTGAACATATAAAGAGATGAGCATTATATATAAATATCTCTTGTTCATATATATTGCTGATTCAGTAGTCAATGGATGTCTTGACTTTCCAACACACCCCCTCGAAGGCATTCCATTCAACTAATGAATTCATATTCGTTCCATGCTATTCTGCAGTTAAATCTCGTATTCCAAGATCTTCGATTAATTTTTGATGTTTTATTCTATTTAAGCCTTTGGTCAAAACATCAGCTTGCATTTCTTCAGTTCTCATATATTTAAGTTCAATAACTTGATTTTCTGCTGCATCGCGTACAAAATGATAACGTATATCAATATGTTTCGTACGAGAGTGAAAAATTGGATTTGATACTAATTTTTGTGCACCCATGTTATCATTATAGACAATCACAGTATTCATTCTCCCTTGAACTTCAGATATAAATTTTCGAAGATGAATAGCTTCTTTCGTGGCTTCAGATATTGCCATATATTCAGCTTCCGTACTTGATAGTGCAACGGTTCTTTGTTTCCGAGCTTCCCAACTTACGACTCCATTGGCAAATTTAAATACAAATCCCGTATAGGATCTTCGATCATCTATATTAGATCCCCAATCTGCATCGGTATAGCCAATCAAATCTTCATTTTTCTTCTGGTAAATTAAGCCATGATTTATCGTTCCTTTCAAATAGCGTAATATTCGTTTCGCCGCTATCCAGTGTTCTTTTCCATAATTGGTATTATATTGACTTAAAACACTAACTGCGTAAGCAATATCTGGTCGAGTAAATGTTGCCAAATACATCAATGCACCAATTAAGTTTTGATACGGACAATTTTTCATTTCTTTCATTTCTTCCTCATTTTTGGGACACATTTCTTTCGATAATTTTTGACCCACTGCTAGAGGAGTTGATACAGGTTTACAATCTTCCATTTGAAATCGTTTCAGGATATCTTCCACGTATTTCTTTTGATTCATTTTCATTGTCGTACTCATCTGTTTGAATTCTACCCCTAGACAGTAATGAATCAGTCCTAAATCTTTCATCTTGAATGTTTCCGACAAATCCTTTTTTAAATCATTTAATGTTCTTCCACAGTTTGCAGCAATGATTATGTCGTCAACGTATATTGCAACTAGTAAAATTATATTTTTCTTTCTGCATAAATAAATACAGGGATCCACACTCAATGGTTTCAATTTTAGTTCTTTCAATCTCTCGTCTAGCTTCTTATTCCATTGTCTGCCAGATTGTTTCAATCCATATAATGCCTTTTTGAGACGATAAACTTTTCCATTTGTATTTTGAGTGAAATTTCTATTATTAATGATTTCCCCTAGTTTTTCTGGAATTTCCATGAATATTTCTTCATCTATGTTTCCATTCAAATATGCTGTTGTCACGTCTAGTTGATGCACTATTAATTGCATTTCCGTGGCTAGAGCCATGACCATTCTTATCGAACTTGATCTGGCAACTGGAGCAAAAGTTTCGAAATAGTCTACTCCATAGTTTTGATTATATCCCTTGGCTACAAGACGTGCTTTATGTCTTTCAATTGTGCCATCAGATTTGAATTTCGTACGTAAAATCCATTTTGAACCAATTACTTGTCTGTTGCTTGGTCGATCAACAAGTTCCCATACTTCATTTTCAATTAAAGCATCGTATTCCTTTTTCATAGCTTCTTTCCATTTGTCTGATTGACATCCTGCAAAAGCTTCTGAAACAGTTCTTGGATCTTGAACTTCAGTTAAATTCGATATTTCCGTATAATCCTCTTCATCGATATTCGAATTAGCCTGTACAAGGTGATATTGTTTCTTCGGTCGACCTTTCATTCCAGTTTTAATGAATGTTGGTTTTCCAGGTCCTCGTTTCATCTGTTGTGAATCATTTTGGTGAGATTCTGGGATATTCACAATACATTCATTCTGTGGTTCTTCTGAAATTTCTTCGTCTTCCTCATCGATTTGTTCAGGATTTACTTCAAATTCAATGATTTCATTTTCATCATTCAATTGAATAGTTCTTTCTTCAATCTCAACTATTTTATTTTCTTTATCATCCATCAAATTTTCTTGTATATGATTTTCTTGAAAATTATTCGTGAATTTCACATCTCGACTTTTGTGTATTTTTCTGGTAGAAGGACACCATAATCGATAGGCTTTCGATTCGGTTTCATATCCTATGAAAATGCACTCCTTCGAACGTGATTCAAATTTGTCCTTTCCCGGCTTTTTGTCAAGCATATAGACTTTACTTCCAAAAATTCTCAGATGACTCAGAGTTGGTTTACAGCCATTCCATATTGTAAATGGTATTTCTCCCTCAAGACTTCTCGAAGGACAACGGTTCCTTATGTACGCAGCTGTAGAAATAGCTTCTGCCCAGAACGATGGTGACAAGTTTGATTGAATCATCATACATCTTGCCATTTCGACAATTGTTCGGTTTTTACGTTCTGCTACTCCATTCTGTTGTGGTGTATATTCGACAGTTAATTGATGTCTTATACCAAATTTTTCGAATAATGCTTCTAGCTTGGCATTTCGATATTCAGTTCCGTTATCAGAACGTACAATTTTTATTTTCTTCTCAAATTGATTCTCAACAAGAGATTTGTATTTCAGAAAAGCCCCGTAGACTTCATTTTTGTGTTTCAAACAAAAAATTTCACACCATCGACTTTTGTCATCTATAAAAGTTACAAAATATTTCGATCCTCCCAATGATTTTGTGCGCATCGGTCCGCACACATCTGTATGGATCATTTCAAGTACTTCTGTAGCTCTATTTGATGTCTTTTTTGGAAATGGTGCTTGTGAGTGCTTTCCTTTAATACATATTTCACATGTATTAAGTTTTTCTTTACTTACTTTTAAACCAAAAACTTTATTATTTCTCATCAGATCTCGAAGATTTTTTTCATTCAGATGACCTAGTCTTGCATGCCATTCTTCAATTTTGCAATATTTATTTGTATTAACAGCTGCAGAATTTACTTCATCATTTTCTTCTCTCTGATTTTCAATATAATAAAGATCGTTTTTTCGTTTAGCTATTGCTAGTATTTTTCCATTATTATCTAGAATATGTGCAGATTCCTTTTTGAAAATGACTTCATGTCCCTTGTCTGTGATTTTTGAAACAGACATTAGGTTTGTCCTCAAATCAGGAACATATAATGATTTTTCGAGTCGAATAGATCTTGTTCCTTCATTATCTTTAACAACGAGGCCAATAGTTCCTATTCCTCGAATTTGAGTAGTTTCATCATTAGCTAAATTCAAATTTCGATTTTGAGTATCTGTTATTTCACGGAATCTTTCTTTCGCGAAACACATATGAGAAGTAGCTCCGGAGTCGATACACCAAGTATTTGCTTTGCTTGTTTCAATTATCATTGCTACTTCTGTACTTTCTTCTATATTTTTGGCTTGTGATTCTTTAGCTATCGTCCTTTTTGTTTTCGAATAGCAATCCTTAGCCATGTGTCCATAACGATTACATTTATTACATTTGTATTTGAATTTTTTCTCAAATTTTTCATCGTTTTTACTGCTGTGTTTGTGATCTTCCTTCGGAATTTTTCTCACAAACATTGCCCCTGAAGTTTCTTTTTCTTCACCCCGGTTTTTTCTTGCTTCATATTCTTCTAGAAGTTTAATCTTCAGTACTTCTGGTTTAGGAAGTTCATCTCGAGATTCAATAGCTATTCTGAAATTCTCATACGTTTCTGGAATACTGTACAATAAGAGGATTGTTAGGAGTTCTTCATTCACTTTTATGTCCATTTCCTCCAGCTTATCCACAGTTTCGAAAAACGTTGTCATATGGTCCCGCATATTATCAGCTTCTGACATTTTTCTTAAGATAAGATGTTTCAGTAATGTTGCTTTTCGTGCCGGTCCTTTAGACTCATAAATTGTGTGTAATTTCAGCCATATCTCTCTAGCTGTCTTGCAGTTTTTTATTTGACGTAATTCTGTCGGACTAATTGCTAAAATTAAATCCGACTGGGCTTTTAAATCAGCTCTATCCCATGCAGCAGCAGCTGTAATCGAGTTCTGATCATTCAAAAATATTTCAGGTCTAGTTTTGGACCCGTCAACATAATCCCAAGCATCATTTTTTATTAATACTGCTCTTGCTTGTAATTTCCAAGTATCGAAGTTATCTTTCCCGAGTTGTTCTATCCTCAACGAGCTTGAATTCGAGGTCATTTCTGATTATTCTTCAAATATGAAAATTTTCAACGAATAACG
Organism: Athalia cordata; assembly: GCA_963932425.1. Taxonomy (NCBI): domain Eukaryota; kingdom Metazoa; phylum Arthropoda; class Insecta; order Hymenoptera; family Athaliidae; genus Athalia; species Athalia cordata. Next base: position 8,030,252 of record OZ010628.1, on the reverse strand, counting down.
TAGTAGTTCTGGATGTGTCAATTCAGAAACACCAACTTTTTCTTCTTCGTGCACAATTTTCGTTATAGACCTCGGATTTTCACTATCTTTGACTTTATATTATGCTCACTACATTTATAATGAGCCTGGGCCCATAACCTATTGGAATATAGAGTTATAAGGATGGATTAAGCTATAAATTATAGTGACACAATGACTTATCAATGATTAGTAATAAGGATTTATTAAACAACTGAACATATGAAGAGATGAGCATTATATATAAATATCTCTTGTTTATATATATTGCTGATTCAGTAGTCAATGGATGTCTTGACTTTCCAACAGTTAAATTCAGCTACGAATTAATCCCATCGAGAAATCCTCGATTTTTCACATTTTAGATCGATAAATTGACGATAACTCGATCAATTTCATGGATGGATTAATTTAATTAGTAAATTGGAATTTCTGAGCTCGAAATACATGAGAATACCGAAGAAAACCAAATTTGAAAAAAATGTTGATTTTCGACCCGAAAATCGAAAAAAATCCAACCCCCCGCCCTTTGGATTCATTTGATTTTTGAGCGAAAAATTAGGTATTTTAAAAATCGATCGTATGACGCTTTTTTCACGTATTTTCACCTCAAGAACACGAATCAAACAGTTAAATTTAGCTACGAATTAATCCCAACGAGATATCCCTGATTTTTCACACTTTAGATCGATAAATTCACGATAACTCGATCGATTCCATAGATGGATATATTTATACAGTGAATTCGAATTCCTGAGCTCAAAATACATAAGAATACCATTAGGAACCCAATTTAAGAGAATGTTGATTTTCGACCCTGAAAACGGAGAAAAAACTAACCCCCCCCCCCCCTTTGGATTTTTTCGATTTTTGAGCCAAAAATCAAGTATTTTTGGAATCGATCGTATGACGCTTTTCCCACGTATTTTGACCTCAGGAACACGAATCAAACAGTTAAATTCAGCAACGAATTAATCCCATTAAGATATCCTCGATTTTTTACATTTTGGATCAATAAATTGACGATAACTCGATCAATTTTATGGATGGTTCAATTTAATTAGTAAATTCGAATTTCTGAGCTCGAAATACATAAGAATACCGAAGAAAACCCAATTTGAAAAAAATGTTGATTTTCGACCCGAAAATCGAAAAAAAATCCAACCCCCCGCCCTTTGGGTTTATTCGATTTTTGAGCGAAAAATTAGGTATTTTAAAAATCGATCGTATGACGCTTTTTTCACGTATTTTCACTTCAGGAACACGAATCAAACAGTTGAATTCAGCTACGAATTAATCCCATCGAGAAATCCTCGATTTTTCACATTTTAGATCGATAAATCGACGATAACTCGATCAATTTCATGGATGGATCAATTTAATTAGGAAATTCAAATTCCTGAGCTCAAAATACACAAAAATACTATTGAAAACCTAATTTCGAAAAATGTTGATTTTCGACCCGAAAATCGAAAAAAATCCAACCCCCCGCCCTTTGGATTCATTTGATTTTTGAGCGAAAAATTAGGTATTTTAAAAATCGATCGTATGACGCTTTTTTCACGTATTTTCACTTCAGGAACACGAATCAAACAGTTAAATTCAGCTACGAATTAATCCCATCGAGAAATCCTCGATTTTTCACATTTTAGATCGATAAATCGACGATAACTCGATCAATTTCATGGATGGATCAATTTAATTAGGAAATTCAAATTCCTGAGCTCAAAATACACAAAAATACTATTGAAAACCTAATTTCAAAAAATGTTGATTTTCGACCCGAAAAACGAAGAAAATCTAACCCCCCGCCCTTTGGATTTTTTCGATTTCTGAGCCAAAAATTAGGTATTTTGAAAATCGATCGTATGACGCTTTTCTCACGTATTTTCACCTCAGGAACACGAATCAAACAGTTCAATTCAGCTACGAAATAATCCCATCAAGATATCCTTGATTTTTCACATTTTAGATCGATAAATTGACGATAACTCGATCAATTTTATAAATAGTTCCATTTAATAAGTGAACCCGCATTCCTGAGCTCAAAATACATGAGAATACCATTAAGAACCCAATTTAAAAAAATGTTGATATACGACCCGAAAATCGATAAAAATCTAACCCCCCGCCCTTTGGATTCATTCGATTTTTAACCAAAAATTGAGTATTTTTGTAAAAGATCGTATGACGCTTTTTTCACGTATTTTCACTTCAGGAACACGAATCAAACAGTGAAATTTAGCTACGAATTAATTCCATCGAGTTATCTTTGATTTTTCACACTCCAGATCGATAAATTGACGATATCTCGATCAATTTCATAGATAGTTCAATTTAATAAGTAAACCCAAATTCCTAAGCTCGGAATACATAAGAATACCATTGAGAACCCAAGTTAAAAAAATGTTGATATTCGACCCGAAAAACGAAGAAAATCTAACCCCCCGCCCTTTGGATTTTTTCGATTTCTGAGCCAAAAATTAGGTATTTTGAAAATCGATCGTATGACGCTTTTCTCACGTATTTTCACCTCAGGAACACGAATCAAACAGTTCAATTCAGTTACGAAATAATCCCATCAAGATATCCTTGATTTTTCACATTTTAGATCGATAAATTGACGATAACTCGATCAATTTTATAAATAGTTCCATTTAATAAGTGAACCCGCATTCCTGAGCTCAAAATACATGAGAATACCATTAAGAACCCAATTTAAAAAAATGTTGATATACGACCCGAAAATCGATAAAAATCTACCCCCCCGCCCTTTGGATTTATTCGATTTTTTAACCAAAAATTGAGTATTTTTGTGAAAGATCGTATGACGCTTCTATTACGTATTTTCACCTCGGGAACACGAATCAAACAGTTAAATTCAGCTACGAATTAATCCCATCAAGATATCCTCGATTTTCACATTTTAGATCGACAAATCGACGATAACTCGATCAATTTTATAGATGGATCAATTCGATTAGTGAATTCGAATTCCTGAGCTCAAAATACAGAAGAATACCCTCAAAAACCCAATTTAAAAAAATGTTGATATTCGACCCGAAAATCGATAAAAATCTAACCCCCCGCCCTTTGGATTTATTCGATTTTTTAACCAAAAATTGAGTATTTTGGGAATCAATCGTATGACGCTTTTCTTACGTATTCTTACTTCAGGAACACGGATCAAACAGTTCAATCCAGCTACGAATCAATCCCATCGAGATATCCTTGATTTTTCACACTCTGGATCGATAAATTGACGATAACTCGATTAATTTTATAGATGGATCAATTCAATTAGTAAATTCAGATTCCTGAGCTCAAAATACACAAAAATACCATTGAAAACCTAATTTCAAAGAATGTTGATTTTCGACCCTGAAATCGAGAAAAAATCTAACCCCCGCCCTTTGGATTTATTTGATTTTTGAGCGAAAAATTAGGTATTTTGAAAATCGATCGTATGACGCTTTTTTCACGTATTTTCACCTCAGGAACACGGATCAAACAGTTCAATCCAGCTACGAATCAATCCCATCGAGATATCCTTGATTTTTCACACTCTGGATCGATAAATTGACGATAACTCGATCAATTTCATAGATGGATCAATTTAATTAGTGAATTGAAATTTCTGAGCTCAAAATACACAAGAATACCATTAAGAACCCAATTTGAAAAAATGTCGATTTTCGACCCGAAAATCGAAAAAAATCCAACCCCCCGCCCTTTGGATTTATTCGATTTTTGAGCGAAAAATTAGGTATTTTGAAAATCGATCGTATGACGCTTTTTTCACGTATTTTCACTTTAGGAACACTAATCAAACAGTTCATTTCAGCTACAAATTATTTCCATCGAGATATCCTTGATGTTTCACATTTTAGATCGATAAATTAACGATAACTCGATCAATTTTAGGGATGGATCAATTTGATCAGTAGATTCGAATTTCTGAGCTCGAAATACATAAGAATACCGAAGAAAACCCAATTTGAAAAAAATGTTGATTTTCGACCCGAAAATCGAAAAAAATCCAACCCCCCGCCCTTTGGATTTATTCGATTTTTGAGCGAAAAATTAGGTATTTCGAAAATCGATCGTATGACGCTTTTTTCACGTATTTTCACTTTAGGAACACTAATCAAACAGTTCATTTCAGCTACGAATTATTTCCATCGAGATATTCTTGATGTTTCACATTTTAGATCGATAAATTAACGATAACTCGATCAATTTTAGGGATGGATCAATTTGATCAGTAAATTCGAATTTCTGAGCTCGAAATACATAAGAATACCGAAGAAAACCCAATTTGAAAAAAAATGTTGATTTTCGACCCGAAAATCGAAAAAAATCCAACCCCCCGCCCTTTGGATTCATTTGATTTTTGAGCGAAAAATTAGGTATTTTAAAGATCGATCGTATGACGCTTTTTTCACGTATTTTCACTTCAGGAACACGAATCAAACAGTTAAATTCAGCTACGAATTAATCCCATCGAGAAATCCTCGATTTTTCACATTTTAGATCGATAAATCGACGATAACTCGATCAATTTCATGGATGGATCAATTTAATTAGGAAATTCAAATTCCTGAGCTCAAAATACACAAAAATACTATTGAAAACCTAATTTCAAAAAATGTTGATTTTCGACCCGAAAAACGAAGAAAATCTAACCCCCCGCCCTTTGGATTTTTTCGATTTCTGAGCCAAAAATTAGGTATTTTGAAAATCGATCGTATGACGCTTTTCTCACGTATTTTCACCTCAGGAACACGAATCAAACAGTTCAATTCAGCTACGAAATAATCCCATCAAGATATCCTTGATTTTTCACATTTTAGATCGATAAATTGACGATAACTCGATCAATTTTATAAATAGTTCCATTTAATAAGTGAACCCGCATTCCTGAGCTCAAAATACATGAGAATACCATTAAGAACCCAATTTAAAAAAATGTTGATATACGACCCGAAAATCGATAAAAATCTAACCCCCCGCCCTTTGGATTCATTCGATTTTTAACCAAAAATTGAGTATTTTTGTAAAAGATCGTATGACGCTTTTTTCACGTATTTTCACTTCAGGAACACGAATCAAACAGTGAAATTTAGCTACGAATTAATTCCATCGAGATATCTTTGATTTTTCACACTCCAGATCGATAAATTGACGATAACTCGATCAATTTTATAGATGGATCAATTCGATCAGTGAATTCGAATTCCTGAGCTCAAAATACAGAAGAATACCCTCAAAAACCCAATTTAAAAAAATGTTGATATTCGACCCGAAAATCGATAAAAATCTAACCCCCCGCCCTTTGGATTTATTCGATTTTTTAACCAAAAATTGAGTATTTTGGGAATCAATCGTATGACGCTTTTCTTACGTATTCTTACTTCAGGAACACGGATCAAACAGTTCAATCCAGCTACGAATCAATCCCATCGAGATATCCTTGATTTTTTACATTTTGGATCAATAAATTGACGATAACTCGATCAATTTTATGGATGGTTCAATTTAATTAGTCAATTCGAATTTCGGAGCTCGAAATACATAAGAATACCAAAGAAAACCCAATTTGAAAAAATGTTGATTTTCGACTCGAAAATCGAAAAAAATCCAACCCCCCGCCCTTTGGATTTATTCGATTTTTGAGCGAAAAATTAGGTATTTTGAAAATCGATCGTATGACGCTTTTTTCACGTATTTTCACTTTAGGAACACTAATCAAACAGTTCATTTCAGCTACAAATTATTTCCATCGAGATATCCTTGATGTTTCACATTTTAGATCGATAAATTAACGATAACTCGATCAATTTTAGGGATGGATCAATTTGATCAGTAGATTCGAATTTCTGAGCTCGAAATATATAAGAATACCGAAGAAAACCCAATTTGAAAAAAATGTTGATTTTCGACCCGAAAATCGAAAAAAATCCAACCCCCCGCCCTTTGGATTCATTTGATTTCCGAGCCAAAAATCAGGTATTTTGAAAATCGATTGTATGACGCTTTTCTGACGTATTTTCACCTCAGGAACACGAATCAGACAGTTAAATTCAGCTACGAATTAATCCCGTTAAGATATCCTCGATTTTTTACACTTTGGATCAATAGATTGACGATAACTCGATTAATTTTATGGATGGATCAATTCAATTAGTAAATTCGAATTCCTAAGCTCAAAATACCTAAGAATACTATTAAGAACCCAATTTAGAAAAATGTTAATATTCGACCCGAGAATCGAAAAAAATCTACCACCGGGGGCCAAATGGGGGCCTTTGGATTTTTTTCGATTTTTGAGCCGAAAATGTAGTATTCTTGAAATCGATCGTATGACACTTTTCTCACGTATTTTCACCTCAGGAACATAAATCAAACAGTAAAATTTAGCTACGAATTAATCCCATCGAGATATCCTCGATTTTTCACACTTTGGATCAATAAATTGACGATAACTCGATCAATTTCATAGATGGATCAATTCACTCAGTGAATTCGAATTTCTGAGGTCAAAATACATAAGAATACCATATGAAACCCATTTAAAAAAAAAGTTGATTCTCGACCCGAAAATCGAAAAAAAATCCAACCCTCCGCCCTTTAGATTTATCCGATTTTCGAGCCAAAAATGAGATATTTTTGAAATCAATCGAATGACGCTTTTCTTACGTATTTTTACCTCAAGAACATGAATCAAACAGTTCAATTCAGCTACGAAATAATCCCATCGAGATATCCTTGACTTTTCACACTTTGGATCGATGAATTGCAATCACTTGATTAATCTTATAGATGAATTGATTTAATTATTGAATTCGAGATTATAAGCTCAAAATACATGAGAATACCATCAAAAACCCATTTGAAATAAATGTTGATTTTCGACCCCAAAATCGGAAAAAAAAACTAACCCCCCCCCCCGCCCCCCTTTGGATTTTCTCGATTTTTTAAGCCAAAAATCAAGTATTTTTGGAATCGATCGTATGACGCTTCTCTCACGTATTTTGACCTCAGAACACGAATCAAACAGTTCAATTCAGCTACGAATCAATCCCATCGAGATATCCTTGATTTTTCACATTCTAGATAAATAAATTGACGATAATTCGATCAATTTTATAGATGGATCAATTCAATTAGCAAATTCAGATTCCTGAGCTCAAAATACATGAGAATACCATTGAGAACGTGATTTCAAAAAATGTTGATTTTCGACCCTCAAATCGAAAAAAATCTAACCCGCTGCCCTTTGGATTTTTTCGATTTTTGAGCCCAAAATCAGGTATTTCGAGAATTGATCGTATGACGCTTTCCTTACGTATTTTTACTTCAGGAACACGAATCAAACAGTTCAATTCAGCTACGAATTAATCTCATCGAGATATCCTTGATTTTCCACATTTTAGATCGATAAATTGACGATAACTCGATTAATTTTATAGATGGATTAATTTTATTAGTAAATTTGAATTTCTGAGCTCGAAATACATAAGAATACCAAAGAAAACCCAATTTGAAAAAAATGTTGATTTTCGACCCGAAAATCGAAAAAAATCCAACCCCCCGCCCTTTGGATTTATTCGATTTTTGAGCCAAAAATCAAGTATTTTTGAAATCTATCGTATGACGCTTTTGTTACGTATTTTCACCTCAGGACCACGAATCCAACAGTTAAATTCAGCAACGAATCATTTCCATCGAGATATCCTCAATTTTTCGCACTTTAGCTCAATAAATTAAAGATAACTCGATCAATTTCATAGATAGATCAATTCAATTAGTGAATCGAAATTTCTGAGCTCAAAATACACAAGAATACCATAAAGAACCCAATTTCAAAAAATGTTGATTTTCGACCCTAAAATCGAGAAAAAATCTAACCCCCGCCCTTTGGATTTTTTCGATTTTTGAGCCAAAAATTGGGTATTTCGAGAATCGATCGTACAACGCTTTCCTTACGTATTTTTACCTCAGGAACACGAATCAAACAGTTCAATTCAGCTCCGAATTAATCCCATCGAGAAATCCTCGATTTTTCACATTTTAGATCGATGAATTGACGATAACTCGATTAATTTTATAGATAGTTCAATTCAATTAGTAGACCCGAATTCCTGAGCTTAAAATACACAAGAATACCAACAAGAACCCAATTTGAAAAAATGTTGATATTCGACCCGAAAATCGATAAAAATCTAACCCCCCGCCCTTTGGATTCATTCGATTTTTTAACCAAAAATTGAGTGTTTTGGAAATGAATCGTATGACGCCTTCCTAACGTATTTTCACTCCAGGAACACGAATCAAACAGTTAAATTCAGCTATGAATTAATCCCATCAAGATATCCTCGATTTTGAACATTTTAGATCGATAAATTGACGATAACTCGATCAATCTTATAGATAGTTCAATTGAATTGGTGAATTCGAATTCCAGGGCTCAAAAAACATAGGAATACCATATGAAACCCATTTAAAAAAAAAGTTGATTCTCGACCCGAAAATCGAAAAAAAATCCAACCCCCCGCCCTTTAGATTTATCCGATTTTCGAGCCAAAAATGAGATATTTTTGAAATTGATCGTATGACGCTTTTCTTACGTATTTTGACCTTGGAAACACGAATCAAACAGTTAAATTCAGCTACGAATCAATCCCATTAAGATATCCTCGATTTTTTACACTTTGGATCAATAAATTGACGATAACTCGATCAATTTTATGGATGGTTCAATTGAATTAGTAAATTGGAATTTCTGAGCTCGAAATACATAAGAATACCGAAGAAAACCCAATTTGAAAAAAATGTTGATTTTCGACCCGAAAATCGAAAAAAATCCAACCCCCCGCCCTTTGGATTCATTTGATTTTTGAGCGAAAAATTAGGTATTTTGAAAATCGATCGTATGACGCTTTTTTCACGTATTTTCACTTCAGGAACACGAATCAAACAGTTAAATTCAGCTACGAATTAATCCCATCGAGAAATCCTCGATTTTTCACATTTTAGATCGATAAATTGACGATAACTCGATCAATTTCATGGATGGATCAATTTAATTAGGAAATTCAAATTCCTGAGCTCAAAATACATAAAAATACCCATTAAAAACCCAATTCAATAAGATGTTGATTTTCGACCCTGAAATCGATAACAATCTAACTCCCGCTCTTTGGATTCATTCGATTTTTAACCAAAAATTGAGTATTTTGGGAATCAATCGTATGACGCTTTCCTGACGTATTTTCACCGCAGGAACACGAATCAAACAGTAAGATTCAGCTACGAATTAATCCCATTAAGATATCCTCGATTTTTTACACTTTGGATCAATAAATTGACGATAACTCGATCAATTTTATGGATGGTTCAATTGAATTAGTAAATTGGAATTTCTGAGCTCGAAATACATAAGAATACCGAAGAAAACCCAATTTGAAAAAAATGTTGATTTTCGACCCGAAAATCGAAAAAAATCCAACCCCCCGCCCTCTGGATTCATTTGATTTTTGAGCGAAAAATTAGGTATTTTGAAAATCGATCGTATGACGCTTTTTTCACGTATTTTCACTTCAGGAACACGAATCAAACAGTAAGATTCAGCTACGAATTAATCCCATCGAGATATCCTTGATTTTTCACACTTTGGATCAATGAATTGCAATCACTTGATCAATCTTATAGATGAATTAATTTAATTATTGAATTCGAGATTCTAAGCTCAAAGTACATGAGAATACCATCAAAAACCCATTCAAAATAAATGTTGATTTTCGACCCCGAAATCGGAAAAAAAAACTAACCCCACCCCCCTTTGGATTTTTTCGATTTTTAAGCCAAAAATCAAGTATTTTTGAAATCTATCGTATGACGCTTCTCTCACGTATTTTGACCTCAAAAACACGAATCAAACAGTTCAATTCAGCTACGAATCAATCCCATCGAGATATCCTTGATTTTTCACATTCTCGATAAATAAATTGACGATAACTCGATCAATTTTATAGATGGATCAATTCAATTAGCAAATTCGAATTCCTGAGCTCAAAATACATAAGAATACCATTAAAAACCCAATTCAATAAAATGTTGATTTTCGACCCTAAAATCGATAACAATCTAACCCCCGCTCTTTGGATTCATTCGATTTTTTAACCAAAAATTGAGTATTTTTGTAAAAGATCGTATGACGCTTTTTTCACGTATTTTCACTTCAGGAACACGAATCAAACAGTGAAATTTAGCTACGAATTAATTCCATCGAGATATCCTTGATTTTTCACATTTTAGATCGATAAATTGACGATAACTCGATCAATTTTATAAATAGTTCAATTTAATAAGTGAACCCGCATTCCTGAGCTCAAAATACATGAGAATACCATTAAGAACCCAATTTAAAAAAATGTTGATATACGACCCGAGAATCGATAAAAATCTAACCCCCCGCCCTTTGGATTTTTTCGATTTCTGAGCCAAAAATTAGGTATTTTGAAAATCGATCGTATGACGCTTTTCTCACGTATTTTCACCTCAGGAACACGAATCAAACAGTTCAATTCAGTTACGAAATAATCCCATCAAGATATCCTTGATTTTTCACATTTTAGATCGATAAATTGACGATAACTCGATCAATTTTATAAATAGTTCCATTTAATAAGTGAACCCGCATTCCTGAGCTCAAAATACATGAGAATACCATTAAGAACCCAATTTAAAAAAATGTTGATATACGACCCGAAAATCGATAAAAATCTAACCCCCCGCCCTTTGGATTCATTCGATTTTTAACCAAAAATTGAGTATTTTTGTAAAAGATCGTATGACGCTTTTTTCACGTATTTTCACTTCAGGAACACGAATCAAACAGTGAAATTTAGCTACGAATTAATTCCATCGAGTTATCTTTGATTTTTCACACTCCAGATCGATAAATTGACGATATCTCGATCAATTTCATAGATAGTTCAATTTAATAAGTAAACCCAAATTCCTAAGCTCGGAATACATAAGAATACCATTGAGAACCCAAGTTAAAAAAATGTTGATATTCGACCCGAAAAACGAAGAAAATCTAACCCCCCGCCCTTTGGATTTTTTCGATTTCTGAGCCAAAAATTAGGTATTTTGAAAATCGATCGTATGACGCTTTTCTCACGTATTTTCACCTCAGGAACACGAATCAAACAGTTCAATTCAGTTACGAAATAATCCCATCAAGATATCCTTGATTTTTCACATTTTAGATCGATAAATTGACGATAACTCGATCAATTTTATAAATAGTTCCATTTAATAAGTGAACCCGCATTCCTGAGCTCAAAATACATGAGAATACCATTAAGAACCCAATTTAAAAAAATGTTGATATACGACCCGAAAATCGATAAAAATCTAACCCCCCGCCCTTTGGATTTATTCGATTTTTTAACCAAAAATTGAGTATTTTTGTGAAAGATCGTATGACGCTTCTATTACGTATTTTCACCTCGGGAACACGAATCAAACAGTTAAATTCAGCTACGAATTAATCCCATCAAGATATCCTCGATTTTCACATTTTAGATCGACAAATCGACGATAACTCGATCAATTTTATAGATGGATCAATTCGATTAGTGAATTCGAATTCCTGAGCTCAAAATACAGAAGAATACCCTCAAAAACCCAATTTAAAAAAATGTTGATATTCGACCCGAAAATCGATAAAAATCTAACCCCCCGCCCTTTGGATTTATTCGATTTTTTAACCAAAAATTGAGTATTTTGGGAATCAATCGTATGACGCTTTTCTTACGTATTCTTACTTCAGGAACACGGATCAAACAGTTCAATCCAGCTACGAATCAATCCCATCGAGATATCCTTGATTTTTCACACTCTGGATCGATAAATTGACGATAACTCGATTAATTTTATAGATGGATCAATTCAATTAGTAAATTCAGATTCCTGAGCTCAAAATACACAAAAATACCATTGAAAACCTAATTTCAAAGAATGTTGATTTTCGACCCTGAAATCGAGAAAAAATCTAACCCCCGCCCTTTGGATTTATTTGATTTTTGAGCGAAAAATTAGGTATTTTGAAAATCGATCGTATGACGCTTTTTTCACGTATTTTCACCTCAGGAACACGGATCAAACAGTTCAATCCAGCTACGAATCAATCCCATCGAGATATCCTTGATTTTTCACACTCTGGATCGATAAATTGACGATAACTCGATCAATTTCATAGATGGATCAATTTAATTAGTGAATTGAAATTTCTGAGCTCAAAATACACAAGAATACCATTAAGAACCCAATTTGAAAAAATGTCGATTTTCGACCCGAAAATCGAAAAAAATCCAACCCCCCGCCCTTTGGATTTATTCGATTTTTGAGCGAAAAATTAGGTATTTTGAAAATCGATCGTATGACGCTTTTTTCACGTATTTTCACTTTAGGAACACTAATCAAACAGTTCATTTCAGCTACAAATTATTTCCATCGAGATATCCTTGATGTTTCACATTTTAGATCGATAAATTAACGATAACTCGATCAATTTTAGGGATGGATCAATTTGATCAGTAGATTCGAATTTCTGAGCTCGAAATACATAAGAATACCGAAGAAAACCCAATTTGAAAAAAATGTTGATTTTCGACCCGAAAATCGAAAAAAATCCAACCCCCCGCCCTTTGGATTTATTCGATTTTTGAGCGAAAAATTAGGTATTTCGAAAATCGATCGTATGACGCTTTTTTCACGTATTTTCACTTTAGGAACACTAATCAAACAGTTCATTTCAGCTACGAATTATTTCCATCGAGATATTCTTGATGTTTCACATTTTAGATCGATAAATTAACGATAACTCGATCAATTTTAGGGATGGATCAATTTGATCAGTAAATTCGAATTTCTGAGCTCGAAATACATAAGAATACCGAAGAAAACCCAATTTGAAAAAAATGTTGATTTTCGACCCGAAAATCGAAAAAAATCCAACCCCCCGCCCTTTGGATTCATTTGATTTTTGAGCGAAAAATTAGGTATTTTAAAAATCGATCGTATGACGCTTTTTTCACGTATTTTCACTTCAGGAACACGAATCAAACAGTTAAATTCAGCTACGAATTAATCCCATCGAGAAATCCTCGATTTTTCACATTTTAGATCGATAAATCGACGATAACTCGATCAATTTCATGGATGGATCAATTTAATTAGGAAATTCAAATTCCTGAGCTCAAAATACACAAAAATACTATTGAAAACCTAATTTCAAAAAATGTTGATTTTCGACCCGAAAAACGAAGAAAATCTAACCCCCCGCCCTTTGGATTTTTTCGATTTCTGAGCCAAAAATTAGGTATTTTGAAAATCGATCGTATGACGCTTTTCTCACGTATTTTCACCTCAGGAACACGAATCAAACAGTTCAATTCAGCTACGAAATAATCCCATCAAGATATCCTTGATTTTTCACATTTTAGATCGATAAATTGACGATAACTCGATCAATTTTATAAATAGTTCCATTTAATAAGTGAACCCGCATTCCTGAGCTCAAAATACATGAGAATACCATTAAGAACCCAATTTAAAAAAATGTTGATATACGACCCGAAAATCGATAAAAATCTAACCCCCCGCCCTTTGGATTCATTCGATTTTTAACCAAAAATTGAGTATTTTTGTAAAAGATCGTATGACGCTTTTTTCACGTATTTTCACTTCAGGAACACGAATCAAACAGTGAAATTTAGCTACGAATTAATTCCATCGAGATATCTTTGATTTTTCACACTCCAGATCGATAAATTGACGATATCTCGATCAATTTTAGGGATGGATCAATTTGATCAGTAGATTCGAATTTCTGAGCTCGAAATATATAAGAATACCGAAGAAAACCCAATTTGAAAAAAATGTTGATTTTCGACCCGAAAATCGAAAAAAATCCAACCCCCCCGCCCTTTGGATTCATTTGATTTCCGAGCCAAAAATCAGGTATTTGAAAATCGATCGTATGACGCTTTTCTCACGTATTTTCACCTCAGGAACACGAATCAAACAGTTCAATTCAGCTACGAAATAATCCCATCAAGATATCCTTGATTTTTCACATTTTAGATCGATAAATTGACGATAACTCGATCAATTTTATAAATAGTTCCATTTAATAAGTGAACCCGCATTCCTGAGCTCAAAATACATGAGAATACCATTAAGAACCCAATTTAAAAAAATGTTGATATACGACCCGAAAATCGATAAAAATCTAACCCCCCCGCCCTTTGGATTCATTCGATTTTTAACCAAAAATTGAGTATTTTTGTAAAAGATCGTATGACGCTTTTTTCACGTATTTTCACTTCAGGAACACGAATCAAACAGTGAAATTTAGCTACGAATTAATTCCATCGAGATATCTTTGATTTTTCACACTCCAGATCGATAAATTGACGATATCTCGATCAATTTTAGGGATGGATCAATTTGATCAGTAGATTCGAATTTCTGAGCTCGAAATATATAAGAATACCGAAGAAAACCCAATTTGAAAAAAATGTTGATTTTCGACCCGAAAATCGAAAAAAATCCAACCCCCCGCCCTTTGGATTCATTTGATTTCCGAGCCAAAAATCAGGTATTTGAAAATCGATTGTATGACGCTTTTCTGACGTATTTTCACCTCAGGAACACGAATCAGACAGTTAAATTCAGCTACGAATTAATCCCGTTAAGATATCCTCGATTTTTTACACTTTGGATCAATAGATTGACGATAACTCGATTAATTTTATGGATGGATCAATTCAATTAGTAAATTCGAATTCCTAAGCTCAAAATACCTAAGAATACTATTAAGAACCCAATTTAGAAAAATGTTAATATTCGACCCGAGAATCGAAAAAAATCTACCACCGGGGGCCAAATGGGGGCCTTTGGATTTTTTTCGATTTTTGAGCCGAAAATGTAGTATTCTTGAAATCGATCGTATGACACTTTTCTCACGTATTTTCACCTCAGGAACATAAATCAAACAGTAAAATTTAGCTACGAATTAATCCCATCGAGATATCCTCGATTTTTCACACTTTGGATCAATAAATTGACGATAACTCGATCAATTTCATAGATGGATCAATTCACTCAGTGAATTCGAATTTCTGAGGTCAAAATACATAAGAATACCATATGAAACCCATTTAAAAAAAAAGTTGATTCTCGACCCGAAAATCGAAAAAAAATCCAACCCTCCGCCCTTTAGATTTATCCGATTTTCGAGCCAAAAATGAGATATTTTTGAAATCAATCGAATGACGCTTTTCTTACGTATTTTTACCTCAAGAACATGAATCAAACAGTTCAATTCAGCTACGAAATAATCCCATCGAGATATCCTTGACTTTTCACACTTTGGATCGATGAATTGCAATCACTTGATTAATCTTATAGATGAATTGATTTAATTATTGAATTCGAGATTATAAGCTCAAAATACATGAGAATACCATCAAAAACCCATTTGAAATAAATGTTGATTTTCGACCCCAAAATCGGAAAAAAAACTAACCCCCCCCCCCCGCCCCCCTTTGGATTTTCTCGATTTTTAAGCCAAAAATCAAGTATTTTTGGAATCGATCGTATGACGCTTCTCTCACGTATTTTGACCTCAGAAACACGAATCAAACAGTTCAATTCAGCTACGAATCAATCCCATCGAGATATCCTTGATTTTTCACATTCTAGATAAATAAATTGACGATAATTCGATCAATTTTATAGATGGATCAATTCAATTAGCAAATTCAGATTCCTGAGCTCAAAATACATGAGAATACCATTGAGAACGTGATTTCAAAAAATGTTGATTTTCGACCCTCAAATCGAAAAAAATCTAACCCGCTGCCCTTTGGATTTTTTCGATTTTTGAGCCCAAAATCAGGTATTTCGAGAATTGATCGTATGACGCTTTCCTTACGTATTTTTACTTCAGGAACACGAATCAAACAGTTCAATTCAGCTACGAATTAATCTCATCGAGATATCTTGATTTTCCACATTTTAGATCGATAAATTGACGATAACTCGATTAATTTTATAGATGGATTAATTTTATTAGTAAATTTGAATTTCTGAGCTCGAAATACATAAGAATACCAAAGAAAACCCAATTTGAAAAAAATGTTGATTTTCGACCCGAAAATCGAAAAAAATCCAACCCCCCCGCCCTTTGGATTTATTCGATTTTTGAGCCAAAAATCAAGTATTTTTGAAATCTATCGTATGACGCTTTTGTTACGTATTTTCACCTCAGGACCACGAATCCAACAGTTAAATTCAGCAACGAATCATTTCCATCGAGATATCCTCAATTTTTCGCACTTTAGCTCAATAAATTAAAGATAACTCGATCAATTTCATAGATAGATCAATTCAATTAGTGAATCGAAATTTCTGAGCTCAAAATACACAAGAATACCATAAAGAACCCAATTTCAAAAAATGTTGATTTTCGACCCTAAAATCGAGAAAAAATCTAACCCCCGCCCTTTGGATTTTTTCGATTTTTTGAGCCAAAAATTGGGTATTTCGAGAATCGATCGTACAACGCTTTCCTTACGTATTTTTACCTCAGGAACACGAATCAAACAGTTCAATTCAGCTCCGAATTAATCCCATCGAGAAATCCTCGATTTTTCACATTTTAGATCGATGAATTGACGATAACTCGATTAATTTTATAGATAGTTCAATTCAATTAGTAGACCCGAATTCCTGAGCTTAAAATACACAAGAATACCAACAAGAACCCAATTTGAAAAAATGTTGATATTCGACCCGAAAATCGATAAAAATCTAACCCCCCGCCCTTTGGATTCATTCGATTTTTTAACCAAAAATTGAGTGTTTTGGAAATGAATCGTATGACGCCTTCCTAACGTATTTTCACTCCAGGAACACGAATCAAACAGTTAAATTCAGCTATGAATTAATCCCATCAAGATATCCTCGATTTTGAACATTTTAGATCGATAAATTGACGATAACTCGATCAATCTTATAGATAGTTCAATTGAATTGGTGAATTCGAATTCCAGGGCTCAAAAAACATAGGAATACCATATGAAACCCATTTAAAAAAAAAGTTGATTCTCGACCCGAAAATCGAAAAAAAATCCAACCCCCCGCCCTTTAGATTTATCCGATTTTCGAGCCAAAAATGAGATATTTTTGAAATTGATCGTATGACGCTTTTCTTACGTATTTTGACCTTGGAAACACGAATCAAACAGTTAAATTCAGCTACGAATCAATCCCATTAAGATATCCTCGATTTTTTACACTTTGGATCAATAAATTGACGATAACTCGATCAATTTTATGGATGGTTCAATTGAATTAGTAAATTGGAATTTCTGAGCTCGAAATACATAAGAATACCGAAGAAAACCCAATTTGAAAAAAATGTTGATTTTCGACCCGAAAATCGAAAAAAAATCCAACCCCCCGCCCTTTGGATTCATTTGATTTTTGAGCGAAAAATTAGGTATTTTGAAAATCGATCGTATGACGCTTTTTTCACGTATTTTCACTTCAGGAACACGAATCAAACAGTTAAATTCAGCTACGAATTAATCCCATCGAGAAATCCTCGATTTTTCACATTTTAGATCGATAAATTGACGATAACTCGATCAATTTCATGGATGGATCAATTTAATTAGGAAATTCAAATTCCTGAGCTCAAAATACATAAAAATACCCATTAAAAACCCAATTCAATAAGATGTTGATTTTCGACCCTGAAATCGATAACAATCTAACTCCCGCTCTTTGGATTCATTCGATTTTTAACCAAAAATTGAGTATTTTGGGAATCAATCGTATGACGCTTTCCTGACGTATTTTCACCGCAGGAACACGAATCAAACAGTAAGATTCAGCTACGAATTAATCCCATTAAGATATCCTCGATTTTTTTACACTTTGGATCAATAAATTGACGATAACTCGATCAATTTTATGGATGGTTCAATTGAATTAGTAAATTGGAATTTCTGAGCTCGAAATACATAAGAATACCGAAGAAAACCCAATTTGAAAAAAATGTTGATTTTCGACCCGAAAATCGAAAAAAATCCAACCCCCCGCCCTCTGGATTCATTTGATTTTTGAGCGAAAAATTAGGTATTTTGAAAATCGATCGTATGACGCTTTTTTCACGTATTTTCACTTCAGGAACACGAATCAAACAGTAAGATTCAGCTACGAATTAATCCCATCGAGATATCCTTGATTTTTCACACTTTGGATCAATGAATTGCAATCACTTGATCAATCTTATAGATGAATTAATTTAATTATTGAATTCGAGATTCTAAGCTCAAAGTACATGAGAATACCATCAAAAACCCATTCAAAATAAATGTTGATTTTCGACCCCGAAATCGGAAAAAAAAACTAACCCCACCCCCCTTTGGATTTTTTCGATTTTTAAGCCAAAAATCAAGTATTTTTGAAATCTATCGTATGACGCTTCTCTCACGTATTTTGACCTCAAAAACACGAATCAAACAGTTCAATTCAGCTACGAATCAATCCCATCGAGATATCCTTGATTTTTCACATTCTAGATAAATAAATTGACGATAACTCGATCAATTTTATAGATGGATCAATTCAATTAGCAAATTCGAATTCCTGAGCTCAAAATACATAAGAATACCATTAAAAACCCAATTCAATAAAATGTTGATTTTCGACCCTAAAATCGATAACAATCTAACCCCCGCTCTTTGGATTCATTCGATTTTTTAACCAAAAATTGAGTATTTTTGTAAAAGATCGTATGACGCTTTTTTCACGTATTTTCACTTCAGGAACACGAATCAAACAGTGAAATTTAGCTACGAATTAATTCCATCGAGATATCCTTGATTTTTCACATTTTAGATCGATAAATTGACGATAACTCGATCAATTTTATAAATAGTTCAATTTAATAAGTGAACCCGCATTCCTGAGCTCAAAATACATGAGAATACCATTAAGAACCCAATTTAAAAAAATGTTGATATACGACCCGAAAATCGATAAAAATCTAACCCCCCGCCCTTTGGATTCATTCGATTTTTAACCAAAAATTGAGTATTTTTGTAAAAGATCGTATGACGCTTTTTTCACGTATTTTCACTTCAGGAACACGAATTAAACAGTGAAATTTAGCTACAAATTAATTTCATCGAGATATCTTTGATTTTTCACACTCCAGATCGATAAATTGACGATATCTCGATCAATTTCATAGATAGTTCAATTTAATAAGTAAACCCAAATTCCTAAGCTCAAAATACATAAGAATACCATTGAGAACCCAAGTTAAAAAAATGTTGATATCCGACCCGAAAATCGATAAACATCTAACCCCCCGCCCTTTGGATTTATTCGATTTTTTAACCAAAAATTGAGTATTTTTGTGAAAGATCGTATGACGCTTCTATTACGTATTTTCACCTCGGGAACACGAATCAAACAGTTAAATTCAGAAACGAATTAATCCCATCAAGATATCCTCGATTTTCACATTTTAGATCGACAAATTGACGATAACTCGATCAATTTTATAGATGGATCAATTCGATTAGTGAATTCGAATTTCTGAGGTCAAAATACATAAGAATACCATATGAAACCCATTTAAAAAAAAAGTTGATTCTCGACCCGAAAATCGAAAAAAAATCCAACCCTCCGCCCTTTAGATTTATCCGATTTTCGAGCCAAAAATGAGATATTTTTGAAATCAATCGAATGACGCTTTTCTTACGTATTTTTACCTCAAGAACATGAATCAAACAGTTCAATTCAGCTACGAAATAATTCCATCGAGATATCCTTGACTTTTCACACTTTGGATCGATGAATTGCAATCACTTGATTAATCTTATAGATGAATTGATTTAATTATTGAATTCGAGATTCTAAGCTCAAAATACATGAGAATACCATCAAAAACCCATTTGAAATAAATGTTGATTTTCGACCCCAAAATCGGAAAAAAAACTAACCCCCCCCCCCCCTTTGGATTTTCTCGATTTTTAAGCCAAAAATCAAGTATTTTTGGAATCGATCGTATGACGCTTCTCTCACGTATTTTGACCTCAGAAACACGAATCAAACAGTTCAATTCAGCTACGAATCAATCCCATCGAGATATCCTTGATTTTTCACATTCTAGATAAATAAATTGACGATAATTCGATCAATTTTATAGATGGATCAATTCAATTAGCAAATTCAGATTCCTGAGCTCAAAATACATGAGAATACCATTGAGAACGTGATTTCAAAAAATGTTGATTTTCGACCCTCAAATCGAAAAAAATCTAACCCGCCGCCCTTTGGATTTCTTCGATTTCTGAGCCAAAAATCAGGTATTTCGAGAATTGATCGTATGACGCTTTCCTTACGAATTTTCACTTCAGGAACACGAATCAAACAGTTCAATTCAGCTACGAATTAATCTTATCGAGATATCCTTGATTTTCCACATTTTGGATCAATAAATTGACGATTACTCGATTAATTTTATGAATGGATTAATTTTATTAGTAAATTCGAATTCCTGAGCTCAGTATACATAAGAATACCATTAAAAACCCAATTCGATAAGATGTTGATTTTCGACCCTAAAATCGATAACAATCTAACCCCCGCTCGTTGGATTCATTCGATTTTTTAACCAAAAATTGAGTATTTTGGGAATCAATCGTATGACGCTTTCCTGACGTATTTTCACCGCAGGAACACGAATCAAACAGTAAGATTCAGCTACGAATTAATCCCATTAAGATATCCTCGATTTTTTACACTTTGGATCAATAAATTGACGATAACTCGATCAATTTTATGGATGGTTCAATTTAATTAGTAAATTTGAATTTCTGAGCTCGAAATACATAAAAATACCAGAGAAAACCCAATTTGAAAAAAATTATGATTTTCGACCCGAAAATCGAAAAAAATCCAACCCCCCGCCCTTTGGATTCATTTGATTTTTGAGCGAAAAATTAGGTATTTTGAAAATCGATCGTATGACGCTTTTCTCACGTATTTTCACTTCAGGAACACAAATCGAACAGTTCAATTCAGCTACGAATTATTTCCATCGAGATATCCTTGATTTATCATATTTTAGATCGATAAATTAACGATAACTCGATCAATTTCATGGATGGATCAATTTGATTAGTAAATTCGAATTTTTGAGCTCAAAATACATAAGAATACCATCAAGAACCCAATTTAAAAAAATGTTTATATTCGACCCGAAAATCGATAAAAATCTAACCCCCCGCCCTTTGGATTCATTCGATTTTTTAACCAAAAATTGAGTGTTCTGGAAATCAATCGTATGACGCCTTCCTTACGTATTTTCACTCCAGGAACACGAATCAAACAGTTCAATTCAGCTACGAATTAATCCCATCGAGATATCCTCGATTTTTCACACTTTGGATCGATGAATTGACGATAACTCGATCAATCTTATAGATAGTTCAATTGAATTAGTCAATTCGAATTCCAGGGCTCAAAGAAAATAGGAATACCATATGAAACCCATTTAAAAAAAAAGTTGATTCTCGACCCGAAAATCGAAAAAAAATCCAACCTCCCGCCCTTTAGATTTATCCGATTTTCGAGCCAAAAATGAGATATTTTTGAAATTGATCGTATGACGCTTTTCTTACGTATTTTGACCTTGGAAACACGAATCAAACAGTTGAATTCAGCTACGAATTAATCCCATTAAGATATCCTCGATTTTTTACACTTTGGATCAATAAATTGACGATAACTCGATCAATTTTATGGATGGTTCAATTTAATTAGTAAATTCGAATTTCTGAGCTCGAAATACATAAGAATACCAAAGAAAACCCAATTTGAAAAAAATGTTGATTTTCGACCCGAAAATCGAAGAAAATCCAACCCCCCGCCCTTTGGATTCATTTGATTTTTGGGCGAAAAATTAGGTATTTCGAAAATCGATCGTATGATGCTTTTCTCACGTATTTTCACTTCAGGAACACAAATCGAACAGTTCAATTCAGCTACGAATTATTTCCATCGAGATATCCTTGATTTTTCATATTTTAGATCGATAAATTGACGATAACTCGATCAATTTCATAGATGGATCAATTCAATCAGTGAATTCGAATTTCTGAGGTCAAAATACATAAGAATACCATATGAAACCCATTTAAAAAAAAAGTTGATTCTCGACCCGAAAATCGAAAAAAAAACTAACCCCCCCCCCCCCCCTTTGGATTTTTTCGATTTTTAAGCCAAAAATCAGGTATTTTGAGAATCGATCGTATGACGCTTTCCTCAAGTATTCTTACTTCAGGAACACGGATCAAACAGTTCAATCCAGCTACGAATCAATCCCATTGAGATATCCTTGATTTTTCACACTCTGGATCGATAAATTGACGATAACTCGATCAATCTTATAGATGAATCAATTTTATTATTGAATTCGAGATTCTGAGCTCAAAATACATGAGAATACCATGGAGAACCCAATTTAAAAAAATGTTGATTTTCGACCCCAAAATCGGAAAAAAAACTAACCCCCCCCCCCCTTTGGATTTTTCTGATTTTTAAGCCAAAAATCAAGTATTTCTGGAATCGATCGTATGACGCTTCTCTCACGTATTTTGACCTCAGGAACACGAATCGAACAGTTCAATTCAGCTACGAATCAATCTCATCGAGATATCCTTGATTTTTCACATTCTAGATCAATAAATTGACGATAACTCGATCAATTTTATAGATGGATCAATTCAATAAGCAAATTCAGATTCCTGAGCTCAAAATACATGAGAATACCATTGAGAACGTGATTTAAAAAAATGTTGATTTTCGACCCCAAAATCGGAAAAAAAACTAACCCCCCCCCCCCCCCCCCCTTTGGATTTTTTCGATTTTTAAGCCAAAAATCAGGTATTTTGAGAATCGATCGTATGACGCTTTCCTTAAGTATTTTTACTTCAGGAACACGAATCAAACAGTTCAATTCAGCTACGAATTAATCCCATCCAGATATCCTCGATTTTCACATTTTAGATCGACAAATTGACGATAACTCGATCAATTTGATAGATGGATCAAGTTGATTAGTGAATTCGAATTCCTGAGCTTCAAATACAGAAGAATACCCTTAAAAACCCAATTTAAAAAAATGTTGATTTTCGACCCGAAAATCGGAAAAAATATAACCCTGCCCCCCTTTGGATTTTTCTGATTTTTGAGCCAGAAATCGAGCATTTCTGAAATCGATCGTATGACGCTTTTCTTACGTATTTTCACCTCAGGAACACGAATCAAACAGTTAAATTCAGCTACGAATTAATCCCATTAAGATATCCTCGATTTTTTACACTTTGGATCAATAAATTGACGATAACTCGATCAATTTTATGGATGGTTCAATTTAATTAGTAAATTCGAATTTCTGAGCTCGAAATACATAAGAATACCTAAGAAAACCCAATTTAAAAGAAATGTTGATTTTCGACCCGAAAATCGAAAAAAATCCAACCCCCCGCCCTTTGGATTTATTCGATTTTTGAGCTAAAAATTAGGTATTTTGAAAATCGATCGTATGACGCTTTTTTCACGTATTTTCACTTCGGGAACACGAATCAAACAGTTCATTTCAGCTACGAATTATTTTCATCGAGATATCCTTGATTTTTCACATTTTAGATCGATAAATTAACGATAACTCGATCAATTTTATGGATGGATCAATTTGATTAGTAAATTCGAATTTCTGAGCTCAAAATACAAAAGAATACCATTAAAAACCCAATTTAAAAAAGTGTTGATTTTCGACCCGGAAATCGAAAAAAATCTAACCCCCCCCCTTTTGGATTTTTTTCCGATTTCTAAGCCAAAAATCAAGTATCTTTGAAATCGATCGTATGACGCTTTTCTCACGTATTCTTACTTCAGGAACACGGATCAAACAGTTCAATCCAGCTACGAATCAATCCCATCGAGATATCCTTGATTTTTCACACTCTGGATCGATAAATTGACGATAACTCGATCAATTTCATAGATGGATCAATTTAATTAGTGAATTGAAATTTCTGAGCTCAAAATACACAAGAATACCATTAGGAACCCAATTTAAAAAAATGTTGATTTTCGACCCCAAAATCGGAAAAAAAACTAACCCCCCCCCCCCCCCTTTGGATTTTTTCGATTTTTGAGCCAAAAATCAAGTATTTTTGAAATCGATCGTATGACGCTTTCCTCACGTATTCTCACTTCAGGAACACGGATCAAACAGTTCAATCCAGCTACGAATCAATCCCATTGAGATATCCTTGATTTTTCACACTCTGGATCGATAAATTGACGATAACTCGATCAATTTCATAGATGGATCAAATTAATTATTGCATTGAAATTTTTGAGCTCAAAATACACAAGAATACCATCAAGAACCCAATTTAAAAAAATGTTGATTTTCGACCCTAAAATCGAAAAGAAATCTAACCGCGCCCCCCTTTGGATTTTCACGATTTTTGAGCCTGAAATCAAGCATTTCTGAAATTGATCGTATGACGCTTTTTTTTACGTATTTCCACCTTGGGAACACGAATCAAACAGTTCAATTCAGCTACGAATTAATCCCATCGAGATATCCTCGATTTTTCACATTTTAGATCGATAAATTGACGATAACTCGATCAATTTTATAGATGGATCAATTGAATCAGTAAATTCAAATTCCTAAGCTCAAAATACGTAAGAATACCATTAGAGACCCAATTTAAAATAATGTTGATATTCGACCCAAAAATCGAAAGAAATCTAACCAACCCTCTTGTGACGTGAGGGGTGAGCCGAGCGGAGCTACTGTTTTGGTTCACGACAAATATACGATACATTTGTTTTGTTAGACTTAATTGTATTTCTGCTCGCACTTTTGCACCTGTGTGAGTTCGCTCCTGTCTGACCCGGACTGGGTCGCCGCCTTCCTGATCTGGATACTGGGAAGGGAAGAAGAAAAAAAAAAGGTAAGAAATAAAATAAAAAAAAAGAGAAATCAAAGGGATGGGTTTCAAATGATCGAGTCTGATTAATATCTGGCAGAAATTATGGTATATTCTTCCCAAAAGCAAATAAGAAATGATTTGATAACAGATGATAACGATTTCACTAATTTTATATTACCACTACGAGGGAAACAGAAGGGCCCGTGCCCATGACTTCTGGCTAGCTATATGTAAATATATATATATATATGATAGGTATATAGGTTTATCCAATAACCGCTCGAAGTTCGCTCGTTTTCATACACGACGAAAGAAAATATAATTCTGTTAAACAATTTGGAGAACAATATAGGGTTGTAATAATAGATCGTAAAATCTAGGTTCCGTACATTACTCTGTGTCGATGTTCCTCTCAAGGATGCTTCACTTGCGTTTTATTTAAAAACTCCTCACTGAAATCTGTTTAAGTTATGTCCCAAAGTCTATCCGCGATAGTGCGGAGCAACTGTATATTTTATTCTGAATTTTCGTGTCTCTTAATCGCCGCACGCAACCAGAACTGGTAGTCCTTTGTCACTAACCGAACGTCCGATCACGGTTAGGCACTGAGTCTTTGGAAAAACTTTAGAATCACTTCACCAATGCTCACTATCTAATGTCACGGTCACCTTCTCCACGCGCTATGCGACTTGACGGAGACGTGCCATGAGGTTAAATTGTAACGAGAAATCAGGGACCTTCGGGCAAAACTTTAAGACTACAGCCACCCTTGCTCTTTCTTACATTTTCCCGGACACCGTTCACGCTCTTTGCGATTTGACGACCGAATGACGCGATGAAGGTGTCTTGCTCCGCGAGGTGTTAATTGCAAGTTTACAAATTTGAATGCGCCTCCCAGTTTCTAGCCGCGATACAGCGATTTGAGTTCTAGGGCTAGGTTTCTATGCGTCTTGCGGTGGTGCAACGGCATCGTGCAGCACCGCTCTGCGCGGTTGAATACAGCTTTTCTGTTGGAGTCAGCAAAAAATTATCGCGTCTTCTAAGTATTAGGTACCCTCGTACTGGTAACATATCATAAGACTATTCTAATATGTATATTAATCTACGTGGAACGCCGCGATCCCAAGGAGGGTTATAGTTTATGGAATTTGATGTAATAAAAATGATATAACGAAACAAGTTACGGTAAGTCATCTACCGGGCCGTAACATGTGTATTAAATTTTTACTTAGATAAAGCGGCATGATGACACTTTCTTTCGACCTCGCACCGTTTGAAAATGTTTCGGATTCAATCCCATATACATTGATTTTCAAATTATTTAATGTTTCAAATTTTTCCACACATCGTAAGGTTGTGGGAAATTTTATACCTGCGCAATTCAACTCGGAAATATACCGCTGATAGCTTCGCGTTCTGCTTACGTTCGTGTTTTCAGGATGGAGGGCAGCAACGACGGACCATAGAAAGCATCGATCATCGTTGTTCTGTACGTTGACCACAGCCTTTTTTTGTTGAATATCTGCCGGTAGATCGATGAATGTGGAAAGACCACCACGAAGAGGCTGGTAGCGGTTAATGCAGATCACCACATTGATGATCTCAGTCATGCTGCAGCCTGAATCACGTTGCTCAAAATCCTCGACCATGACGAGCAGAGGATCCTGTATTTTCTCGTCAAACCATTTTTTTAGATCGGTTGATACGAACATCGTTGCATTCCGCGTGTTGAAATGCTTGATTTCAATATTGACCGCATCATCTTTGACATTTTCGAATTCACAGGAGAGTTTCACGTTCACTTTAATGTTACCATTATTGCGTAGCATATTTTTCAAACGACTTCCGACAGCGCTTCTTATATCATCCCACCGAACAGAATCGTGAAAATTACCCGTAGCACCATCACTGCTGCTGCTTCCGATGTTACCACCCACAATGTTCATACGTTGTTGTTGTTGTTGTTCAAACTTCACATCCCATGATCGAAGTAATGAAATGATATGCTGAATTTGCTTTTTTTCAGCAACATTCAGGTGTGATTGGATTAGAATATTACCCAGAGACTCAATATTCTGAAGTCCAATATTACGCCGGCGTGCGATAATATCCACAGTCACCTCCTCGGGATTTAGCGTAGATATCAAGTTGTACGCACTTTCCATGGACTTAACGAGATCCATATATATTTCTTTATCCATGATTTCTCAAAGTTAATTTTTTCACTTGATGAATACTAAGATTGCTCGAGAATACCCAACGACCGCTCATTCGATGCGCGTGTGACGATATGGAAAAAAATCGAGGGTTGGACTATGGTTTTCCCTTGATGGTGAAAACCCACCCCCTCTTGTTTTAGACCGATCTTTTGAGTCATTAGATATTTCTTTATGCGTGAGTAGGTTGTCCAAGACTTTGACACCCCGCCTACCAAGGATGACCCAAGCACCATTGGTTGTTTGCTTTCGAGTTCTGGTTAGGATTCTTTCAAATTCAACAATAGTTGTAGCAAAAATGAAAAAATCCTCCCACCCAAACCAAGAGAATTCTGCTGATGGTAGGGGGTGGGCTCTCAAATATAGTGAGCAATCCCCTGATGATTGAAACAGTTTTACAAAGCTCCAGTACGGGATTACGTGTTAGAAGTTTTGTGTTCAAAGTTTGGAATTGAAAGTTTTGTGTGAATAGCCATGGCTGTGGAACTCAATGGTGAGTATTGCATCAATTCTTGGATCCTACAATCTATGCTAATCAGCAAAATTTCTTTTTTTTATACCGCCTTGGATCTTTTTCGTTGCTACAGAAATGCATACCTTCTATGACTGGGCTACCCCTCACGAGTGGGTCTTCGCAGAAAATTTGATAGAAATGGTCGCCGAGCAGGTATTCACAGAGGTCGACAATCGTCGGAGTGGTGTCGATGGCACCATGGTGACCATCGATGGGGTGACCGCGGTGCTAGAGGTAAACCACCAATATTGTTATTAGTGGTTTCAAAGAATAGACGATCGGTTCTACATGCCGCACGAACCGGACTGTTGTTTCAGTGTCGATCTTCGAGATCGTTTGGTGTATATGAATCAAATTGGGTGGGGGGACCCAGATTCAGAAGATGATGGATATTGCAGCGACGCATGATATGCATAATTGCTATAGTACAATAATTAAAGTTGTTTAAATTACTAATTTTGGGTTTCATCTTTCCAGATGAACACTGCGTGTTATATATAAGGTCTCTAATTTTAAGTTTCGAATAATTAAGTCCAGTGTGTGAAGATATTCTATAAGTAAAGTATATATGTAAATTCATATTTGCATTCAAAATATATATTTATTTTTGGCATGATAGATATGGCAAATTGATTTTATTCCACCGCCCCTTATCCATCGCGAGGGCGAAACATATCCCACATGACTGAGATATTCAAAGATCCCATTATTGAAAAAAAAAAAAAAATCGGTAAGTGGACAAGCGAGGATCAGAGGTCGGTAAGTGAATTAGCCGCAATCTGATATGGGGTAAGCCGAACGGCAGGTATCAAAAATGATCGGTCGATCGGCCGAGAGTTGGCAAGTAGATTATCCGAAATCGAAGACGGATCTATCGACCCGCGATCGATAAGTCGGTAAGACAGGTCGGCAAAACAGGCGAGGAATTGGTAACCCCGTAATCGATAAGTCGATAAAACAGGTCGGTAAAACAGCCGCCGAATGGGAAACTCCATGATCGATAAGTCGGTAAGACAGATCGATAACACAGGCGCGGAATCGATAAGTCGGTAAAACAGGTCGGCAAAACAGGCATGAGGTCGATAACTCACTCGGCCGGTAAAGAAGGGTGCGTTATCCAGAACTCTCGTTTCCTATCTACTCTCATCCATTTACTTCCCAATTCTATATTTTCACACGATGCAAAGTTCCGTGTACTTGGCACTTGGCACAATAATTGATTTGGATCCTTTTTTTCTTATTAAAAATGAATTTTTCAATCATTTAATGTACTTGGCGAAGTTTTTTGCACCGTAGGTGCCTTTTGGGGGGATATCATATACCTCCACGTGGACGTATCTGAAACAAAAATCAACACTGAAAGCCCTCGATCCTAGAATGCATAGATAGCGTTGTTACGCATGTCAAGGTAAATAGTATTTTTGTGAACCATTCTGTAACACCATACGCTAAGCGAAATTTCTTGAACTTGTTTTTTTTTTTCATAGATCGCTGGAGATTTGGAGAGAGTAAGAGACAAAAGAATTGAAAAAATGAGAGCTTTAGGACTAATCGTGCAGCCGTATACCTATAATAGTAGTTGGATCGTCGTCGGAGTCTATCACTAATTACTACGTATCAATCGACACCACCCTCTACCAGTTACCGTCACCACCAAAAGCCGTCGACTTTTGTTTTAAAGCTTTCCATGTCCTAAATGGTCTTTACCCTCCTAAGAGTGAATATGTTCGGCTATTGCTTCGACTTGGGCTCTACAAGTTTACTACAAAGTGGGACAAGCAAATTCCACATGAAATGGAAGCGATCCAGCAAAAGTATCTTAAGTCTGATAATAAAATCGCGGAAACTCGTGAGATATCATTACACATTTTTTTTTTACGATTTTCTCACGTCACTTTCTGTAATTCGGTAGATTTTGATTATGTTTCGGTGTCCTTTTGGCGTGGAATCACTCCAAGATCCCAACCTACCGATTAAGCACATAAAATTGCATTTTTTGCCTGATCTTAATATTCATTAAATGCTATAAATAAATTAAATAGTATTTAATACAGTAGTAATTGATTATAGCAGTGTTAAAATGAATTTCAATAAAAATTTAATTCATTCACAGCATTTCTTGGATGTTTGAATCAGGCAAAAAATAATTAGTTGCGCAGATTTACCGATCTAAGATATCGATCCAGAGTATTATAAATTTTTTTTAAATAGATATAAAGCCAAAAAAATCAAAGATTTCTTTTTTATCAAATCACACAAAAAAATTGTGCGGCACGTGTTCTCGTTGGAATTAAGAGCTCAAACTTCATGGGATATTTGAAACCGTGATTGGAACCGTTCGAGAGATTGGTATAAAAAATTTTCAAAAAATCACCATTTTAAGGACCACCTAGTGTCCGTGCAATGATCAATTTTTGTTTTTTCTCATGCAAGTCTCCAATTCGAATCTATACTAATGTTATAAAGCTGAAGAGTTTGTTTGTTTGTTTGTTTGAACGCGCTAATCTCAGAAACTACTGGTTCGAATTGAAAAATTCTTTTTCTCACAGCGGGATGAAAAGTTCGCTTCTCGTCCTCTGTATGCGGGACAAAAGTGCCTCGTTCTCTCCCGGTTAGATGACACTGCCGCGCATGCGCCCAACTCACTTTTTCTCCCGGTAACCTAGCGACGACTTGTTTATCAAGAGACTCGGTAGAGTCTCGCGCCAAGTACATTCAAAAGAACGGACGGACTACCGAGTATCTTTACTGCTAGGGGATCGAGAAAGCGCTGTACGGCCAACTGTTCTTTAACGTATCTCCGAAATCATAAGCATTTCGGGAAATTTGGATGCACTTTCGCTATATGAATCGCGGACGTGCTTTTATTTAAGCGTAATTTCAATAACCTCAGTGGTCAGAGAGCTGAGGTATGATAATCTCTGATCACCGGTGGGCTCGTTTAACGATTATTAAGCACCACCGTCTCCGGCGTCGTACGCTAGCTATATGTCATCTGAAAACAAAACCTTTTCACATAAATGGTATAGAAGGGAAGCCGCGGCTCGCGTAATATTCCTGTCAGAGCTAGCTCCTGTCAAATAGGAAAAAGGTTATAATTCCCGTCCGCGTAGCAGGTGGCGTGACCGTAGCCGGTACACTATGGTACACGTTTTATTTCTTACAGAGTTCGCTACCGCACAGCGACTCCTTTTCATTGGGCCCCAGAAAAATGGCGCCCTCATGGCTACCGTTCGAAAATTTTTCTTACCCCGTCAAACCATAGATGTGGAGTAGTATAGCGTCAAACATCTTACAACAATAGTACACGAAAAAAACCATAATTAATACTGCAATATTCTCCAACAACGTACAAAAAGTTATGAGATCCCCCCAAAAGGCACCTACGGTGCAAAAAACTTCGCCAAGTACATCAAATGTTTAAAAAATTCATTAATAATAAGAAAAAAAGGATCCAAATCAATTATTGTGCCAACTGCCCAGTACATGTAACTTTGCATCGTGTAAAAATATAGAATTGGAAAGTAAATCAATGAGAATCAATTCAAAGAATCAGAAAAAAAAAAAAAAAAATACAATAAATGAAATTTAAAAAAAAAATCAAAAAAACAAATTGGAGGTAGTGGGACTTGGCGGGCTTTTTCGGAAAAAAAATCCAGAATTTTTGTATGGCGATATAACATTAGCTCGCCAAGAACCACGTACTCCAATTTGTTTTTTTGATTTTTTTTTTAAATTTCATTTATTGTATTTATTTTTTTTTTTTCTGATTCTTTGAATTGATTCTCATTGATTTACTTTCCAATTCTATATTTTTACACGATGCAAAGTTACATGTACTGGGCAGTTGGCACAATAATTGATTTGGATCCTTTTTTTCTTATTATTAATGAATTTTTCAAACATTTGATGTACTTGGCGAAGTTTTTTGCACCGTAGGTGCCTTTTGGGGGGATCGAATTGTCTATGACAGCTTAAAACACGTGAAGATAGTTGAATTTTTAATCAATAATTCAAAAACGTTAAATTAAATTAAAAATGAATTTAGCAGAATCTCGAAAACAATAACTCAAATTATTGATAAATTAATACTCTTTCAGTGCTAATATTGTTGCCAAATATATAGTCTAATATTTATTGAAAAATTATATTTAGTACTACGTTGTTTTATCTATTTTAACAGAGTTCAACATGTTTGTCAAATATATCATAAAATAGTTAAGTAAAAAAGTTTAGTGAAATATGTAATAGTAGATTATTTAATAACAAGGAAAACTTTAAAATTACAAAAAACAATTCTTCAAGTGGGGGGCTCCGCCCCCCAACCCCTGCCGGGGCTTCGCCCCTGGACCGCCATATTCTATCGAAAAGATTGAACTTTTCATCCCAGTGTAAGAAAAAATTGTATACGCACCTTGGGAGAAAAGTAGGGCATTCGCCTTCGGGTCGGGTGACAAAATTTCGCGGACGAGAAGGCCCTACTTTTTTTCCCTGGTGCGTAATATACTATTTTGCGTTGGATAGTCCATTTGTCGAGGAAGGCTTTAAGCTATATAACATTACGCTGCGACCAACAGGAGCGAAGAATCAGTGAAAAATGTTGCGAAAACGGGAATGTATTATGAACTGAACCACAGCAATGCGCGGCCAGGTCAGCTAGTCTTTAATAACGATGGTTCAAATTTTCTAGGAAAATTTACTCTTTCTTTTTTCGGCTAGTGCGACAAAAATTTTAAACTCAATAGAAACAATTTTTGCCTGACTACTAACTCTTGAGATATTGTTACTAAAAAAAGTTGAAGCTAATAAAAAGTGCAGGGAAACAGAAATATCTATGAATGATTAAAAAGACAAAAAATTAAATTGCAGAACGCAGAAATACGTGTCGACTTATTTTCGATGACGAACTACAAAAACGAAACTTTAAACAAATTCAAAATCGTATGGATTCCAGAATATGAATCTCGGAAACTTCAGTATGTGTGCTCATTGTGTTTATACACCATACGTTTGCCGTGTATAAATTGCCCGCCTTCCTCATGCATTTGATCAGTTGAAACTAATATGATTACTCATCCGATATGCTCATCATAATGTTTTTCATCTCACATTGATTTATCCGTGGTGATCCATGCTGATTAATTATTTAAAACTAATATAGTGTAGTTTCTAATAAATATGTATGGGTATGAAAGGATTTTATTTTTACAGCCGATGAAACAGATGAGCCTGCTCTTCGACAATCGACCTAAAATTGGACAAAGGTTGAAATTTTTAACACATTGGGCATCTTACGTAGCCCAAACCGATGTAAGTAATGTACTATTTCATCGATCAAGCAATTTTTCCTCTGCGAAAATTTTAATAACTCACAATAATCACATTATCACAAACAATTATGAAGCTTTTCGAGCAAACTGAGCCACTTGCGATGCGACAATAACTCTATCGACTCTTCTTTTTCTTATAATTCATATGCATTTGATTCCTTGAACTCGTGAGTATGCAAAATCTTACTTTTGTCTGCAAAGGGCTATTCTTGAAATGACTGTTTTTAAAATATTTCAGATCGTGCAACCGAAACCGATGATACAGTGACAACATGCGATAGCGATGCTGAGTCCAGCAGCCACTCCTTGAAACGATAAAACTGTTTCATTGACGAGTTCCCCCGGCGATATAAGTTTCAAAAATTGGAGGAGACCTTCCATTGTCAAAGACGTTCTACGAAACACGACTACAGGGAGGTGCGTACTCGCATCGTTCGAACAAAAAAAAGTATCGAAGCGAGAGACGAGAACTCTTCCGGCGGATCTCATAATCGGGGAAGTTATGCACAACGATAATACGTATGTATCGATATATTATTTTGAGTCTTTGATTTATTAGTCTTGCATCGAACTATCGGAAGACGCAATGAGAATGAGTTGAACTACCGATCATTACTATTACAATGGCTCTTCAAAGGCCGCATTTACCTACCATTATTTTCATTGAACCTCGCATTCAACACATTCGCTGTCCAGAAACGATGCTCCCAATTATTAAATGTCTAATTTACTTGATACGCTTTGCTTTTCAGTGTACTAAATCATGCAGACTTTCATCGTCCGTCCGAAGAAATTGTGGAAATATTTCCTACCGAAGTAGCGTCGACGTATTATGTTCCACCGGTGCATAAGCGTCATTCGAGGTTGGACGGATGGATCTATACCATCAAAGGGGGTGGCAACCAGTCGATAAATATCGCAACACTCGAATCCAGTTGCACAAACTTGGTTCATCCTTAAAGCTTCCTCCTACAGAATAAAAAAATTCGTCGGAATCACTAAGCCCAAGTTAAAAAATATACGTACATTTTTACATTTGAATCAATTTGGTAGTCACCGAGGTAGTAACTTAAAAAAGTATATCACTCTTTGGATATTTTCCATATTACCTAGAAAGCCATCAGGTTAACGAATAAAGCGATAGATTTCTCTGAATTTTTATTTTTCATCGGGTAATTTTTTAAACAGATCATTTCATCGTTTATCTCTCTTGTTGTCAATTTGTTGTACATCCGCCACTCCTTACGGAAACCGCGCACTCATTCGATCATCAGATTCATACCTTGCACGTTTTTGTTCTCATACTCACACCCGACTCCTATTCTTGTATTAAATTATACTGCTAGTTTATATGCTGTCTCCGTACTCACCCGTGTTGCCTAACTGTATTGTCGCCTCTGCGTTATCATAAAAATTAAATCTGACGATTGTTTCCAGATATACATGGCCCTCAGTGCAGGAGAACCCACATAGCATACGATATTCTATGTATATACATCACATGTTCGTAATATAACAAGAACGTCGGGTACATTTTATGCATATGTGTAAAACATACACTGCATACATATACGGATACGAATGTTCAATGTTCATTCATTGAATATACAAAAAATGTATATCCAAGTCAGATTGTTACACGCACATACCCAGAAAGTCGCACCTTTACGTTCTGCGTACATACCTTACCTTATGTACCTATCACATGCATAACATGTACTAACTAGACAAATGCAATCAGTCTGTACCTTGAATATACCCGGAATGTTGCACCTGTACGTTCTGCGTACATTTCTTACTTCATGTACACATACCTTAATCATAACTGACATAGTTAGACACTACGCGACGAGCTGTAGGTTGGCGTAAAATATCCCTAGTTTAGGCAGCAAACGGGGGCTTGATTTTTCGCAAATATCTCGAGAACTGATTGAGATTTTCGAAATTTTAAAAAAGATTCGAAAAGAGGAGGAAATGTCCTCAAAAAAGTCTCGACTCCCGGAACTAGAGGAGCATTATTTATAATCTTTCTAGAAGCGTGAAAATACGGCCGAAAACAGCTAGTCTGACACGTGGGCCGTTTCATTGCATGACGCGCGCAAGCCAGACTAGCCGTTTTCGGCCGTATTTTCACGCTTCTAGAAAGATTATAAATAATGGTCGTCTAGTTCCGGGAGTCGAGACTTTTTTGAGGACATTTCCTCCTCTTTTCGAATCTTTTTTAAAATTTCGAAAATCTCAATCAGTTCTCGAGATATTTGCGAAAACTCAAGCCCCCGTTTGCTGCCTAAACTAGGGATATTTTACGCCAACCTACAGCTCGTCGCGTAGTGTCTAACTATGTCAGTTATGATCTCGCCAAGTGTACATATCACATACATGACATGTACTAACCAGACAGATTCCAATCAGTCTGTACCTTGAATATACCCGGAATGTTGCACCTGTACGTTCTGCGTACATTTCTTACTTCATGTACATATCACATACATGACATGTACTAACCAGACAGATTCCAATAAGTCTGTACCTTGAATATACCCGGAATGTTGCACCTGTACGTTCTGCGTACATTTCGTACTTCATGTACACTTGGCGAGATCATAACTGAAGTAGTTAGACACTACGCGATGAGCTGTAGGTTGGCGTAAAATATCCCTAGTTCAGGCAGCAAACGGGGGCTTGAGTTTTCGCAAATATCTCGAGAACTGATTGAGATTTTCGAAATTTTAAAAAAGATTCGAAAAGAGGAGGAAATGTCCTCAAAAAAGTCTCGACTCCCGGAACTAGAGGACCATTATTTATAATCTTTCCAGAAGCGTGAAAATACGGCCGAAAACAGCTAATCTGGCTTGCGCGCGTCATGCAATGAAACGGCCCACGCGCCAGACTAGCCGTTTTCGGCCGTATTTTCACGCTTCTGGAAAGATTATAAATAATGGTCCTCTAGTTCCGGGAGTCGAGACTTTTTTGAGGACATTTCCTCCTCTTTTCGAATCTTTTTTAAAATTTCGAAAATCTCAATCAGTTCTCGAGATATTTGCGAAAACTCAAGCCCCCGTTTGCTGCCTAAACTAGGGATATTTTACGCCAACCTACAGCTCATCGCGTAGTGTCTAACTACTTCAGTTATGATCTCGCCAAGTGTACATATCACATACATGACATGTAATAACCAGACAGATTCCAATCAGTCTGTACCTTGAATATACCCGGAATGTTGCACCTGTACGTTCTGCGTACATTTCTTACTTCATGTACATATCACATACATGACATGTACTAACCAGATAGATTCCAATCAGTCTGTACCTTGATCATGCTCAAAATGTTGCGCAGTAATTTATTCATACGACATGTCGAGGGTACTCTGACGCAACCACGTATCTCAAAAACCACTACTTTCCAGGAGAAACAAAAAAACGGTTTACAAAAAATTTATGGTTTTTTACAGATAATTTTTCTTCAATCTTTAAAGTAATAAAACTTCTGATAAATTTCGATAAAAATTATACTATTGAAAATATTTTTACATTATTTTGTTCCTTCTGAAAATTAGTGGGTTTGAGATACGTGCTGCGTCACAGTACCCCCGACATGTAACTTAATTTAAACAATAACAATCTTATAGTTTATTCAGATCGTTTTTATACGATTCCACTTGGTAAATGTTTCTTCGAATTATGTAGGTGAATTTTGAGTATATTTTCTTATATCTCTGAACTATGCATAATAATGTGAATAATATAAATACCAGTTACTTTGGTGCCATTTCATTGCAGTTATTCGTATAAAACTAGCTGCTCATCCGTTTAGTCCTGGCGTAATTAAGAATAGATCCCTATCACTTTGCTGCCGAAACAACGCAAATAAAACCACTTTTTATCGAAAACTGTCTGAACAATGATTGCAACCGTTCGCCTACATAAAACATAAAACATAAAACAAAAAAACAAATAGACAAAATACAAAAATACATAATTCCGTTAACTCAGTCTACTTATGGCGAAATACAATTATTTCCAGGTGATATTCTTTCGACAAACTAACCTCAACTTTGGCGAATTATGAATAAATATTTTGAGCAAAACATTGACAAACTGTAATTACTCATAACTCCCCTTATTCCAATATCAGAATAACTTTGTGAGTAATATCAATCATTGCTGTTTCGGCCATATCGAATAATCACGATTTTGTCTGTCACTACAAACTGTGAGTAAATCTAAGACCAGCAACTCAGCTTATATAAAAGGACAATTCATTTCATAAACCACAACAAACGCTCGTAATAAACTAACCTCAATGTTGTCAGCGTTTAGTAACAAATATTTTAGGAAGGCATTAACTACCCAGAATTTCTCTTATTTCCGACGGTCGCCAAGCACCGGTCTCTGTTAGTATAGAGATCCGTGTCACCGATTATGTCCAAGAGCTGGCGTCAAATTTTGAAGAGTCATATCATTGTTGTTGAATTTGATTTCAAGTTGCAACTTATTATCTATAGAAAACAAAAACTGCCATCAGCTGACGCGAGTATGTTGCGTTGGGCTGCGGGAGGCTGTGCATCTTGTCGAGATAAGAGGATACTGGGAACATTTCATAGCGACTGAAAATTTTCTGTCACATAGTTTGTGTGACAATACATGTAAAAAAAGTAATCAGCTGCTCCTCTGATGCTGCAATCACCGTCAGCTGATCATATGAACGTGCAGAAAAAATCTATAAAATCCAAGTACTTCATTGCTGCTGAAACTTTTCTCGATGATAGTTAATAATATAAAAGAGATAAAAATCAACATCAGCTGACGATAACATGTTCCAAACATCGTCAGTCGGGCCGCTGAACTTCCGCGCAACATTGGAGTTTATAAGCGCGCTGTTACCCATCTATGCCCTCTCGTTTAAAAATTAATTTTAATCTTCAACTATAATTTTTTCCACATGCTGTCTCATTGAATTGAGAAGTTTCAACTTTATTTCACTAACAATAACACGGTCAAACTAGCTTGTAAAATCGAATCCGAATGTATTATATATAAAAAATATCGGACCACTCTGTCGAAACATCAGGTAGAAACTGTTTCGACCGTTGACTGCTTGGGCCCGGCTTGTAAAATCTTACTTATAAACTTATAAAATAGTATAAGGAGTGACCGTAGTATACGTGATATGATCACAGTGTTATAAATATTATGGACATTAATGAATACAAACGAAAACGATGCAAACAGACGCTACTTTTAGACGCGGTGAGCGGCCATATTGCACAAATTACCTTTCCAAAACATTGTGATAATAGCAACTTCCGGTCACACGAAATACTGCTATTGACGCTACTGGTTCTACTCCTTATGCTGTGCTACCGAGTCTCTTGATTCATTCTTTTATTATAAATATACGATAGTCGAGAGCGTACTTCTTATTCCACTTGAATCTTGTGTTGTGAACTCGAGTTTGATAGTATAAGGTGCTATGATACCCGCAAGACCCTATTGTGAGTGCGAGAGAGATAGCACCGCAGGTCTTAGTGCGGGAGCAAGAAAGAACGCCAAAATGTGTATCATAGTAGCACCTCAAAACGCGGCAACTATTTTGCGTCTCATTTGAACCACGGACAGGCGTCCTGCGCAGAGCTCAACGTGCACGCGTCATCAAGTTGCACAAGCGGCCGGTCACATCAGTGAATTCGTAGTTTGTATCAGCGATCACGTGGCCGTTTTATCATAAAAATATAAGTACCCATAAGTGTGCTACAGCTGGTTCATTCCACAAGTAAGTATATTCACTCATGATATTCTACACCTTACTATGGGGTACACGGATTTATTTTAGGTTCATATAATCCGTTGTTCATGCAACATAACCTGTAACTTGCACGTGGCGACCACGTTTTTATTACAGTTTTCATAAGATCTGGAAAATCCGATGATTGTCAAACTCGCGTTCTTTTATTATCC
Source organism: Athalia cordata (assembly GCA_963932425.1). Lineage (NCBI taxonomy): Eukaryota > Metazoa > Arthropoda > Insecta > Hymenoptera > Athaliidae > Athalia > Athalia cordata. The sequence continues at coordinate 7,991,096 of OZ010628.1, read as the reverse complement.
CTCGGAATAACGATAATAAGTTTTACGGCAAACTATTAGTGAATCAGGTACTTTATTTAAGTTTTATTTAGGAATCTTTTATAACTCCCCAGTGTTTATTAGAATATTGGAATACTGCTATTGTTAGGTAATACTAGAGAATTGAACAACTTGGTTTAAATTTGAATTTAAAATAATATTTTTCAATATTTTTTCAAAATATCAATCATACATATATTTCTTTTCTACATATTCGTATCAGAGATGGGCGAAAAAAAGTTTTCATTATACATTTTTCAATGATAGAAAATCGTAATTTCAAAAATCAAGCAGTAATTGTGGACTTCTACTTCATTTCGGCAATTAACTATTTCAAATTTATCAAATAATTGATGTTTCTCACAATAATTTGTTAATTCTTCAGAAAATTAGTAATCGGTCAAAAACAAAATAATAATTTTTCACTAAATCTACGATCAATGAAAATAAGTCTATGAATATGTATTCTGGGAAACTAGAATTTTCAAAAATTATGGAATGCTAAATTTCAAAAAAATTGAATAATATCAGAAATGAAAATATTAATTTTCTTCAAAAATGGATAATATTGTAAACTAAATTACTACTTTTGCAACAATTGATATTTGTTAAAAATTTGAAATCATTCATGATTAAATTGAACGCAGGAGAAGAAAAACAAACGTTTTAATAACACAGTACATACTAAAATACTTGTATACAAAAAAATATTTTTCACCCAATATTCGATACCTTTAAAAAATCAACTCATGTTCTATAGCTGTTAAAAATTCGATCAATAACTAATATAATTTTTTATTTTTTTATTTGAAATATAACTTGAGTGAATCGTTAATTTTTTTAATAATTAAAAATATACTGTGAGTAAACTAATAATTTTTTTTTAAATTGGTTACACAATTCAGATAATGAATTCATAAAAATAATCAAATACATCAGGCAATATTGCAGTAATTATATCTTGGGATGTTATGATTTGTGAAAAAAAGGTTAAATCTCGAATGCAATTTGTAAATAACCAAGCACCTATATGTTTCAAAAACGTATAATTGTAATTTAAGCTGCAAAATCACGACTTAATAGAAGAACGAAATAAAGTTACTTCGCCAATTACTTCATTCAAATTAATAGACTAAGTTTTTCACTAATAAACTCTGACTCATCCAACTTTTATTACAGTTCCGTCATTGACGTTGGAGGGACGTGACACAACATCCTCAAAGTCTTGCTTCTTTTCCCCCAATCATGACTGACAAATTATCCAAAAAAAGTAAGTTCTGTAGACGACTTCGAGAAAGGCTGAGTCTATCTTTGGCATTAATCCATACAAACAATTCATCAATTGTAGAAAATACAGAAGAAAAGACACATAATGACTCTAACTCAAGGACAAACTCACAGAGTGATTCTGCAAATGATTCTGTTCATTATTCTTGTCAGATAAATGAACCTGGTGACACTTCTGATAGACAATATGGGGATAACGTTAATATTAATCCAGGGGATATGCATGACTTTGAAGTAAATTCTGATAGTAATTCGTTGGTTGAAAATAGGCACGGCCTCGAAGTAAATTCTGAAAGTGACGGGTTAGTTGAAAATAATTTTGTCCAAACTGAGAACAATAAAGTAGAGTTCTGTACCAAGTTACGAAAATGGGCTATTGATGATAATGTACCCCAGTCAACTTTGGGAAACTTGTTACTGATTCTGCGAGCACAACCTGTATTCAATTATCTGCCAAAAGACCCCAGAACACTTTTAAAAACACCAACCACTACAGATGTTAAAAATCTTGGCTCTGGCTTATATCATTATTTTGGAATTTTTGGAACTTTAGATTGCATATTTACAAAACACAATCCGAATGTCACGTCAGTCAATGAAATTTTGCTCGCAGTGAATATTGATGGCTTACCATTGTTTAAAAGTACTGCTAGTTCTTTTTGGCCAATATTATGTTCAGTAAAATCTATTCCGGATCTTAAAAATATAGTATTTATGGTAGCTTTGTATTATGGCAGTACAAAACCTCCTGCAAATGAATTTCTAAATGATTTTGTGAAAGAATGCTCAGAATTATCGACAAATGGAATCATCATAAAATCCAAAAAATACAATTTCAAGTTATCTATGTTGATTTGTGATACTCCCGCCAAATCACACATATTGTCCATCAAAGGTCATTCCGGATATTTCTCTTGCACAAAGTGTGATCAAGAAGGGGATATGATAAATAATGTTATGTGTTTTCTTGAAACTGAAAATTTTCAAAATAGAACAGACCATTCTTTTAGATATAAACTACAGCCCGAACATCATCTGGGTACTACTATTTTATTGAATATTCCACATTTTGATATTATTGATAATGTTCCTGTTGACTATTCACATTGCGTTCTATTGAACGGAGTGAAAAAGCTCCTTTGTAATAAACGTTATGGTTGGATTCATGGTAAGCCACCGCATAAGTTACGTGCCCGAGATGTGAACAGAATATCTACATATCTTGAGGATTTGAAAAAGAATATCCCTTGTGAGTTTGCTCGGAAACCTCGTCCAATAGTTGAATGTAACCGATATAAAATGACCGAATTCAGATTGTTTCTATTGTATACTGGACCAGTAGTGTTGAAAGAAGTATTACCCAGCAAAATGTACAATAATTTCATGACATTTAGTTTGGCAACTTCAATATTAATTAATCCATATTATTCCTCTCATGATAATTATATTTCATATGCCCACGATCTGTTCAAGCATTTTATCAAAATTTCCGAAAAATTATATGGGTCTAGTTTTATATCACATAGTATTCATAATCTTTTACATCTGAGTGATTGTGTCCGATTGTTTGGTCCACTAGATAATTTTAGCGCTTTTGAATTCGAAAATTATCTTCAAACTTTAAAGAAAAAAATTCGTAAGTCTTCATCACCTTTACAACAAGTAATTCGCCGAATCGTGGAAGAGAGAAATAATGTAGAACCTATTCGAAATTCAAATGATGCTTTTTTACATTATTCTATAGAACATAATGATGGTCCATTGATAAAAAATTGTACCTCGCCGCAATATAAAAAAATTAAAACTGCTGAGTACTGTGTACATATTTCTAGAGTCGCCGATCGGTTCGTACAACTCAAAGATGAAAAGATTGTGGAAGTGAAAAATTTTTGCCATCATGAAAATGTCACAATATTGTTAGGATATGAGTACGACCGATGCAACGACTTTTACACAAAGCCATGCTCATCGACATTTTTTGATATTTTCTATGTGCAAAAGAGTAACAATTCACTCAAAATGTGGAATATCAATACAATTAGCAAAAAATTAGTTGTACTTGTACACAAAGGTCGTTATGTGTCTTTTCCAATGCTGCATAATACGTGATTTGAAATTCCACTTTCGTATTTCTGGAAAACATATAGGGTCACAGAAATCTACCAATTCTCATTTTTTTGAATTTGTTTATCTGTCATATTGTTGTGTACCTTTGCAAAAAATTATCGCTACTACCTTCTTAAATGGTAGTAATCAATGAAAAAATAAAAATTTTAAAACCTCTATTCTGTGAAATGAAGGTAAATCTTGCAAAAAAAGTTGAAAAATTCGTTTTCCCATTTCTGCTTTGTTAATTAACTGTACCTGTAGTTTGAAAATTTTTTTTTGTACAGTGCGACCATGAAAATAATTTTAATTATAGGCAAGATAATTTTAATCAATACAAATCAACTATTATTTCTAACACATCAATCTTCTCTTTTTATGAGGTACCCGTTCTCTTTGATGAATTTTTTTTCTTACGACCACCGTACAGTATATATGTATAGTTAGTCGCGGTATCAGTGTGAGTATTTGAGTCTTTATTTCAACAAAATTTGCTTACATTGACATGTATCAATGACATGTATTCTTGCCAAACGATTGAATCAACGATTATGGTTGAATATATATTATAGTTAATCAATGATAGTGAGCAATAATTACGGTGAAAACAGACAAAAGCGCCGAGTCTACTGGGACATGGCTAGTTGTTAAGTTTGAAGATGAAGATTCAGTTGAAGCTGTACCTAAACAATGGTATGTGTGGACCAAAGATGAATGTTATTGGCCTTCGGTTAATTGTACCAGAAAAAAAATGATGGACTTCATAAGAGACAGTAAGGAACCAGAGGCAGATTGGAAACATTATCCGGCCACAGTTCTAGGAAGTTATGGTATGTAGTATTCTGTAATTTCAGTATGTGTACCCGCCATACTGTCCTTTTCAAGGATTCATTCGGAATCGTTTTTTATTATTTCACTTGACTGGATACTAGACTATCCATTGGATAATTATATTGCGAAGTGCTAACAGCAAATTTGATGTAAAATCTTGAAAATTAATATCGTTGCATGCTTTCTATAAATTAAAGTCATAATGGTTTTAACAGATGATCTAGGTACTGCGCACCGTAAAGCTGATAAGGCGAAAAATACCTCAGATCTCTCTTCAAATAATGAAGAATGGTATGACAGACGACCTTGATCTAAGGCATATAAGAAAAGCATATCACCAAGACGAAAATTATCTGATATCATATCAAACTCAGATAATTCTAACCTCGATTCAGATGAGAATGATTACCCTTCGACCAGTGGGCTTGGCGTTAAAAATAGTAATAATTAATTCTTACTGAAAATTGTTTCATTAGATTGCACTCGAAAAATAATTGAGGGATATTTCAGCAAAAAGTTTTACATTTTAATTCCATTAGTGGGGTATTATGTAATTGAAATACTAAGGTCAACATGCATTCTAATTTCAGAAAAAATAAGTGATCATTATGAAATAAAAAGAAGCGAGAAGAGAGGTACAAGAAAGTCGGTTGATAACGAACCTTCAAATATCGAACCAAAATATGTCGATGATAGATTAGAGGAAGTATCTAAGAGATCGACAAATTTGCTCAATAACAAATCTTCAAATAATGAAGTTACAGAATCTGGTAAATTAGGATTTCACCTTCTTGTATTGCGTTGGTACTGTAGCTTCCATCTGGAATTACTAATCTCTAGTCTCTAATCCCAGAATTTCAGAAGCAAGTTCTAAAAGAAATACATACGATTCACCTGAAGCTCAATGATATTATGGAGAATTTATCTCTTCTCATCAAAAATAGAAGACTAGAAAATGAACCTATCCTTGCTGCAAACGAAATACCCGACATCATTCACTTATTTCCTCTCAATGAGCAAACCTTAACTGAAGTTGAACATTGGCTTGAAGTTAATTCAAACAATAAGAAAATATTGGTGAGATTTCAGTCAATAATTTGGATCATGACTCAATATGCAGTTAATGTTACTACATAATACTGTTACAATTTCAGGCACAAGAATTGAGTCGTATTGGAGGCTCGACCACAAAAGAAATCACCAGACGAATCATGTATAGGGTTTTTTCCAACGAAGTGGGCGATTTATATTCATGGGAAGGTGCCAAGAAGAAAAAAGCCTTCAAAAAATTATCAATCTCATCAGTGATATTGAGTATGTGTTAATTGTTCGACCCATCATTGAGTTAAGATGTATACTTGAGTATAAATAACAAAAAAAACTGCCTTTTCTTCCATGATACTCTGCTACTGATTGTTAATTCCGGAACTAGGTCTAAATTTAGGAGCAATAAGTATTTAAATTCTATGTTGTACAAAAATTTGACCTAAAATGTCTGCACCGGTTCAATGATACATTTCACTAAAAAAATTCCGGGTAATTATAGTAGCGTAAACTTGATGTCAATATTAACATGTTAATCTGCACATCTGTAATTGAGTTACAAATATCTATTTTGCAGAATATTTTTATTATTCACTTCTTTCTTGAGTCAAAAACTGACATTGACCATCACGAGACCATAAAAAAGGCCAGTTTTTATTATGTGAGATGAATGTATACCAAATGTTCCAATGTACTAATGTATTGTATACCCAACAAAGTTGATTGTGACGGTTTTGTGACTGTCTGTATTTTGAATGTTCGAAAATTTTGAATGAATCAAATTCCACACCGTTGTCGTTTATCGTGGAGTTAGCCACGTTGGCTATTCAGTACTATACATAATATGATAGATAACCACAACATTAGTTCTTAACTATATTTTCAAACTTGTTATACCATTATAGGTGCAGTTCGTATTAATACGTCAAGTTCTTCAGCGAGTGAGGCAGAGGTTATAGGATTCGTCAAAATGTGGCTCGTCCGCTGTAAGGACCGAATGAATAACGTCAAAGGACGATTGAATCACATAATTGAAAGTGACAACAGAGAGGTCAGGGCAACGCCTCAAGCAACCGCTGCTGTAGACCAACCAATAGAATCTGAGAAATAAGTCAGTTGAAGAAGAGTACATATATGTATATGTACAATATCTATTAGAGCATAGGAAAAATAATATGAACAATAATACAGATATATTATATTTATACATATGTGTCATATGAGATACACACATAAGTGTGTATACGAGTCAAACCATGTGATATCCATTTAAGTAGCTATAAGTTTTTGAATTAAGAGATGTCTTTTTTTTTTACCAATCTTTACGTATAATAGGTATTACATTTCATCGCGGTAATACTCAACCGTCAAAACATTCATATATAAAATTTAAGATGGGACTGATAAATTCTTAGATTTTCCCTAAGCTTTCTAATGGGATTTTTCCGATATATCCGTACTGTGTCCATTGCATCAGCTTTAAACGAGTGCAATTCTTAAAATATTCCTATTTTCGTTTTTCATTTTTTTCTGATAGTTGATAATTTTTATTCGTTTCCTCTAGTTTTCATACGTATTATAATGAGCTGATATGAGTCAGATTTGTGGACATTTTTTCTTAATTCGCATCGTAAGGTATCTGTACCAGTTTCTAATTTTGAAAAATTACTGACTAAGGCTTTCATATTTTTTCAATATACTAATGAGCAGCTAAATGTGAATTTTTTGTCGAAAAACCATTTGTTTTTTTATTATCATACAAAAATGAATCCGAACTTTTAGTTTTCGTACATTACGGAGTTTTTATTTTTCAAGCTTTTACCTGTGCAATAAGCAACATGAGCATATAGGTATGTGAGTTTCGAATCAGTTTCTGGATGTATATGTGTATTTGTGTGTGTGCATTATGTAATATGTATACACATTTATGTATAATATTGATACTAAAAATGTTGATTTTGATATAAATATACATATATAACAGTCTGTTTCCAAATATATGCATTTAATGGACTTAGTGAGGTTCTTTAAAGTAAAAACACCCGGTTGATTCGTCTAGAATAAGAAGTTCTATTATAATTGATCATAATTAACAATTATATGCTTAGTTATTACAATGTTACTAACCTAGAATAAGAAGAATCAACAATTTGATGTTCTTGCTTCGTCTGTCTGTCTGTTTCTGTTGAGCTCTACCTTGTAAGTCGGTAAACTCCATACCCACCGATATAGACCTTACCGACAAAGGACAAAGATATAGACAAAGATATAGCCAAAGATATAGGCAAAGCTTACATCTCCCCGCCGCCCTCAAGATGCTTAATTTTCTATTTATAGGTGCAAATTTAGCATCTTTATCACAGATCATTTGACATAGGGATGAGCTTTGTGACGTGATATAGGCTCAGTGATCTTTTTGTATGTCCGGTGTCTATTTTATAAATCGAGTCTGATATTTTTTCTATTATTTGGAGTGGACCGATTCTAATTTCATCCATTGTTTTCCTGTTTAGTTTATTTCCATTAACCACGTAGACTAGATCTCCTTTTTTAAATGTATGTTGTATTCTATTTTTATCAAATATGGATTTGTTGTAGTCGTGGTATTTCTTCGTTCGAGATAGTGCTATTTTCCTGTCTTGTGTCAATTCCTTTGTGTATTCATTTCTTACTTTCAATTCCGGTGGTAATAAGTCGGTAGATTCTCCGCTTAGTAAGTATTTTGGTGAAAATCCGGTAACTGTGTGATTTGTCTCGTTGTATTTATTTTTGCATTCTTCTGCTGTTTTGGACCATGCTGATTTCTTTTCTGTTTCGTTGAGTTTACAACGTATTCTGTTTACCAGTGTCTGATTCAAACGTTCATTTAGACCGTTAGAGAAAGGTGCATCTGTTGCTGTAAAAATCAGTTGTATGTTTCGATTTTCAAGATAATTTTTAAATTCGCTCGAGTTTAGAGCCGGATATTGGTCTGAAAGTAGTGTTTCAATCGTGTTTTCCTTCGGGATTTTCTCCATTAGTTTTATGAAGTCCTGAGCAGTTTGGTTTTTTGAGCATAGGATGTATGCGAATCTCGTGAAATGGTCCACTAATAAATGTAGGTATTTTTTTGTTGATCTTTGCCCACCGAATCCGCCGATAGTATCCAAAGACATTATTTGGAAAGGTTTTTCAGCTGGGCCCATTTGTGACATTAAACCATATTTTTTGTTGAGTCTTGTTTTGTTTTTTATGCAAACTTCACAGTTTCTACATATCCTTTCGATGTTTTTCGTTATGTTTGGTGCCGTGTAAAAAGCTTTTATCTTTGCTTCCATTTGTTTGATTCCTATATGACAGTAGTCTTCATGAACTTTCTGCAGTATAATCTTGCTGTATTTTTCGCTTAGTATTATTTGTTTCTTTTTCTTTTTTCTCTTGTAGTAAACTCCGTTTTCCCTAATGAAATTTTTATTTTCTCTTATTTGTTGATTTTGTGCTTGATCGCGTTTTATGTCCTCTAGTTTTATAATATTTACCGTTTTTAGATTATCAATATTGTTCTCGTGACACTGGAAAACTGGATTTCTGCTAAGACAGTCCGCCTCTTCGTTTGTTTTCCCTGGGTTATATCGTATAGTACAATTGTATTGCGACAAATAATGAGTCATGTCGCCTAATTCATCGTCGGTTCTATTTTTTACATTGAGCTTTTCTAGTGGTTTATGATCCGTATACACGGTGAAAGAGTTTCCTAATAACCAATGCTGCCAGAATTTTAGGCTTTCTTTTATAGCTAAACATTCCAAGAAGGTGGCTTTTTTTTTCTTTTGCGATTCATTCAACTTTTTCGAAAAGTATCCTACAGGTTTCTGTTCTCCACTTAATTGAGTCTGTTTAAGAACTGCTCCTAAACCGATTATACTAGCATCCGAATAAATAGATATTGGTAATTTCGGATTAAATATTGCAAGAATTGGTCTAGAACATAAGTGGTGTTTTATTATCTCGAGTGTTTTTTGACAGTCATTCGACCAATCGAATTGTGTATTTTTCCGAAGTAAATTATGCAACGGTTCAAGAATTATTGACATATTTGGAATGTATTTTCCGTAAAAATTTATTTTTCCTAAAAATTGCCTTATGTGTTTCTTGTTTTGTGGAGTTGGAAATTCTCTGATTGATTTTAAGTTATCTTTTAGAGGTGTGATAGTGTTTTCTTTTATTTCATGTCCTAAATATTTTACCGAGTTTGTAGCAAGTTTGCACTTTGTGAGTTTTAATCTGAATCCTTCCGTTTGAATGGCATCCAGCAATTTTTTTATGTGTACTATATGTTCATTGAATGTTCTTGAAAAAATTAGTATATCGTCGATATAATTTACTGCAAATCCAGATAAGCCATATTTTTTTATAATGTTTCCAAGTATTCGTTGAAAAATTGCTGGAGCCGTCTTTAGGCCAAACGGAAGGCATGTCCATTGGTAGTGACCTTCTTGCGTTACAAATCCTGTTTTTGGTCTATCCTGAATTCTTAGAGGTATGGACCAAAAGGCTGAATTTATATCTAAAGCTGTAAAATATTTACAATCTACCGTCTTTACCATTAGGTCCTCGATTAGAGGAAAAGGTTGAGATTGAGGAATTATTATTTTATTCAGATCTCTAAAGTCTACACATAACCGATTCTTTTTCCCCTCGTCTCTTTTGATTGCTAGTGTGACTGGCGCTGCAAATGGACTATATGACTCCTCGATTAACTTATGTTTTAATAGTCTAGCTATCTGTTTTTCTATTTCAGTTCTATCTGTAATTGAACATCTGTATGGTCTTTTATAACAATATTTTTCTGTCTCTAGGTCGATGAACGCTTCATAATTTTTTACTTTGCCTACATCATATTTATCTATAGCAAAAATTGTATTATATTCATCTAGTATCGCGATTATTTCTTTTCTTTGATATAAATTTAGGTGTTCAGTATCAATTGTAAATTGGTTTGTATCTATTCCTTCGTTGAAGTTTACTTCATATTCTTCTAATGGTTCTTCTGTCTTTTGTTCTTCTTTTATATTTCCTTTGTGTTTTTTTATGATTAAATTCTCATCATGGGTCAATCCAAAATTTTGTATGGTGTCCAACCCCAGTATGAGATCATCATCAAAATCTTCACTCTCTAATATGAATGCATTTATGTTTTTCTCTTCACCCAATATTCTTGCTTTCAACGTTATAAGTCCGTCAGTTTGTTTCCTACCATTAATCGATTTTAACGCACTGCTTCGTCGATTTTTCCCTCCGTTTTTTAATTTTATCAGTTTAGAGTTTATCACTGTGACGTTTGAGCCAGGATCATAGATCCCTCTGGCTTCTAAGAGGTTGTTCAGTAGCACGTCGATTTTGATTAATGGTGGCCAATTTAGTTTTTTGGATCTTCTGTATTTAGTTCGACCTGTAAGATTGAGTTCGTGTACATTTTGTTGTTTTCGCTTGTATTTTTTTCTGACTTGTACCAACATAGATCTTCTGGGTGGTACCGGTTATTCTTGCCTTTTTTTTCACAAATCTTGCACGGCTTTTTATCATTGTTTCTTGTTGTTTCTGGTTTTGTAATTCTTTTTACGTCTTTATTATCATCTGTAAATTTTTTTATAGCTAGTTTTTCGTATCTTCTTAGTTCGTTGAATAAGTCTTGTGAATCTTGTAATTCTTCTCTATCGATCTTTTCTCTTACAAAGCCCGGTAATCCTACGGCGATCAAATTTATCAGGGTTATTTTATCTATATCCTTGTTCGTTTCCAGTAATAGACGTTCTTTTTTTAACGCATAATCTAGGAGTGAGCCATTTAAAAATTTGTAATTGATTGCTTGCATTATCGATGACCAGCCCTTGTCTGCGAACGTCTCTAAGAAGTTTTCTTTCCAAATTTTCCATTCTGAGTTCAGTGTATTTTTTATCAGCATAGAAGTATGCCAGTCTTTGCAGTTATTTTCTAGGAATAATCTTAGAGTTTCAATTTTTTCCACATCTTTCGTAATATCCAGTCTGTCACATTCACTCTCATATGTCGATAGCCACTAATTTGCACTAGCATTTTTCCCATTAAATTTTTCAATTAAAAATTTTTCAGAAATTTTATTTAGATTTTTATTTCCCGAAGTTGGGTTTTCATTTTTCTGTTCCGATAACTTTTCCAAAATCTTTATTAAATTTTCATCTAGTTGTGTTGTTTTTGGTAGGTTTTGTCCTTGTTGGGTGTTTGATTCTTGTATTTCTTCCAAGAGATAGTCTCCTATTGCCATATTTCCGCTCTCATCCTTGTAATTATTTAATATTGTATCATCTAGGTTAAACCATACCTTACGTACTTGCCCTCGTTTTCTGAGTGTAGTTGCAACTTTTTTGTACTCCGACCGATTTGTAAGCCCTGCGTGATATTTCGGATGTCCCAGACTCCTTGGGATTTCGAATCTTCTATTCCCTTCATCCGTTATTTCTGTGATCAATATAATGTTTGTTTTCGGATCCTCTGCTGCGGCGACTTCAAATCTGAAGCTTAACCTTGCCATGCTGTCGTATGGTAATCCTTCCTTACGAACGAAAATTGTTGATTTTTAATGGACTTAGTGAGGTTCTTTAAAGTAAAAACACCCGGTTGATTCGTCTAGAATAAGAAGTTCTATTATAATTGATCATAATTAACAATTATATGCTTAGTTATTACAATGTTACTAACCTAGAATAAGAAGAATCAACAATTTGATGTTCTTGCTTCGTCTGTCTGTCTGTTTCTGTTGAGCTCTACCTTGTAAGTCGGTAAACTCCATACCCACCGATATAGACCTTACCGACAAAGGACAAAGATATAGACAAAGATATAGCCAAAGATATAGGCAAAGCTTACATGCATATCTTTATTTATTATTAAATATATATGAATAATTCGTTGATTATCAATTATGATTGAAATCTTATATCCATACATGCACTCACACACACGCACCCACACAGCAAAACTGAACTACATTGTGTGCGTCGTATATCCCAAGAACGTACCTACATGGCGCGGGTACGTACATTCTGAGAACGTACACCACACATGCATGGAACGTACCTACATGGTACGGGTATGTATATTTCGAGGACGTACAGTACACATAGGACTGTATAGGCTATGGTTCATACCACATCATGTATGTACATACATAGGACATCATTTCGATACATGACATGTATATTGGAATTTTATTAGACATCCATATGATGACTTCGTTAGATACCTGAGACATACATGGTATATATTCTACACACTATGAGCATATGCAGAAAATATTAGCACTGTATATACATGAAACATACGTGAAGTACATGCATTTGTATATACTGCGCACATACATTTCATATTGTACTCTTGTACACATGTTCATACTACGAATATATTCAGTACATCCACGTGGTAACTTTGTCATATACATAGAACCTCCATTGCATATACCTTTCGCAATATAAGTATGTACAGAGGATATGCAATGTACCGAACATGATATACATGATATATACATGGTATGTATGTATGCTATGTGGGAAGTAGTTTACATTGTCAAACGTATACCAGTGGAAGTACGCATACATAAAACGACAGAATGTTACAACCAACTACCAGTAGAAAAAGGGAATGAGACGATGTTCCTCTCACTCAGAACGCATGTCCTAATTGAAACAGGTACTCAGGTAAATTGCAATGAATTTCTGCCACGTATGTATTTTCTCATCGATGGATGGTACAAACTCCTACCCAATCCGCTAAAAACCCTATCACCTACAGTTATGGAACCCATGACGAAACCTACATGGAAGTACACTAATCCAGGGGACTTAGCAACAAGTGGGATTTACACAAGTGAAGATTTGGAAAATTTACCTGAACACATTATGTTTCCCGCAGAAAAACCATCTGTTCTACACACCATAGCTCGGGGAGCCAACGGACAGCCAACCGTACAACAAGGACTCTCTATTGGAAATCTATTAGATGAGAACGCCCTGGAAAATATTGCAAAAACAACCTGGGACCAAATTTGGACCTCTTTCACATCATTCCGATCAATTGCTGCTGGAGGAATCGGTATATACTTCATATTCCAGGTTATAAAACTCGTTCGGATAAAAAATGACTCTTCAAATTTGTTGCCGCGTGAATTCTATCGAGAAACGACTCTCTGAATTTGTTGCTGTATGAATTCGATCGAGAAACGACTTTCTGAATTTGTTGCTGTATAAATTCGATCGAAAAACGACTCCTCGAATTTGTTGCCGCCCGAATTCGGATGAAAAATGACTCTTCGAATTTGTTGCTGCGTAAATTCGATCGAGAAACGTCTCTTCGGGAGACGGGAGAAGTGATCACGTTAGATTTTGTACTTCGTAGTTTCTCTAATTTCTTTCAATTAATTCTTAATTTCTTAATTTTTATTTTCTCTGTTATGCGTATTCTAGGTTTCGCTGGTGTGCGTGTTCGCGCTAAAAAATCCGTGTTAAACCGCTATGTTTGTTTTGGGTTTGAACCAATGCATGAGTGTTTTATACGTCTCAATGCTGTACTTAGAACAATCTATAAATTAAGAAACTTCTGTAATTATTCCACTATATCATTATACGTAAATACTCGTTACACATTATTTTTTCACTTACGATTATCTCTTACAATATCATGTATTCAAAGAAAAGCAATGTTAAATTTAGGAATTATATTACGTCGTCTCGTCCTATAGATCTAATGGTTGTAACGCGTTACTGCTGGTCCAATCACAGTTTGTTTGAGAAATTAAAATTATATTCTATATTCATCTGTTTCCTGTCGATAGTCATTACGTTTTTCTGTGCGGTCCTATTCACACGTCTTTCTACTTATCGTGAAATAATTCTTTTTTCAAGAGTATATTCATAGTTAGTGCCGTTTAAATAATGAGTTCTAATCATGCCGCCTAGGGAATTTGAAAAAGGTTGGCCCCTCACCAACCTTAATTATTATCGAATTTGATTTTTTCCACCTGGAGTCGTTTGTTGGTCGTTCGTAGGTGTTTGATAGTGCTTTTCCGATGTTTGATAGTCGACGCATTATCTGGAAAAATCAAAATAAATCAATACTAGTGATTTTCTGTGGAATTTTTCCAAAGTGATTGTCCCCTAGGCAATAGTGACAGGAAATACCTTTTGAATACAATTTTGGCGCGAAATTTGAATTCCATTATCTCAATTTACTATCCGTTAATCAACTAAAATCTTTTTGTCATCGTTTGTCGGTCGGTTGAAGATGTGCAATATCAAATTTCCAACGTTCAATAGCAGATAATTAATTCATAATTCATTGATCACATTGAGCTGGGGAATTTGGCAAATGTTGGCCCCTCATCAACCTCAATTATTATCGAATTCAATTTCTAAGTCCTGGAATCGTTTGTAGGTCGTTTGTTAGGTGTTTGATAGTCCCACTACCTCCATTTTTTTTTTAAATTTTTTCTTCTCATCGATTTTTGTTCCAATTTCACATTCTTCTAATTGGTAACTTGGTTTGTTGTATATTAATTCCAGTCTTCTCTAGTACTCCTATGCACGGTGCAAAGTTACGTGTACGTACTTGGCACAATGATTGATTTGGATCCATTTTTCTGAGAGTTTGATTTTACGGTAATTCTTGAGGAACTACTTTTTAGTGGCGATTGATTTGGAAAAATTAATGGACTTGGCGATGTTTTTTGCACCTGAGGTACGTTCATACAGTAAGTTTCACGTGGGAAGATTCACGCCAAATCCGAATATAAAGCACATAATGGCAATGTACCAAATCAATTTCAAATTTTAGATCAATGAATCAATCATTTGCGTTATCAGAATTGAAAGTATAATCCCCCACAAAAACATTATAAATGTGTAAAAAAACCGCAAAGTACAAAATTGTTTTCTCTGACAGAAATCGGGCGTTCATTAAGGAAATGTCAACGGTGTTTTATCAGACTGTGAATAACACAAGTTCAAACTGATTCTGCAAAAAAGTAGATCAACTATCTGACGAGAAAACCGAAAACACAGCGCTAATCTCCGTCGTGAAATCAAAAATTGGCGCCAAATACTAGAACTCAATCAAACGTATGAGATGTTTAGTCGGTTCCAGAATTTTCTACAGTGAAATGAAAAAAGGCAGCGCTAATCTCCGTTGTGAAATCAAAAATTAGCGCCAAGTACTAGAACTCGATCAAACGTATGGGATGTTTAGTCGGTTTCAGAATTTTTGAAAGTAAAATGAAAAAAGGCAGCGCTAATCTCCGTTGTGAAATCAAAAATTAGCGCCAAGTATTAGAACTCATTCAATCATATCAATTGCATGGTCGGTTCCCGATTCTTATTCCTTCATAATTCATGTCACAGGTCGTTCGAAACTGGTTGTTTCACCGTCGAAGTGCAGCCCGAAGAATGCCCCAACTTGCCCTGGTTGATGGTTCTTATACTTGGCGGGCACATTCCTTTCTCCCACTCTGACCGTTCGATTAATGACTTTGCGTAAAAAACTGCAATAATTGCCATCCAACTAGTTTTCTGCGAAAACCTATACGTCGCAAGATTACGTATATAAGTTTGAGCTTCTAGAACTGCCCGCCAGGGCGATTGTTCACTAATACCAATTGGTTGAGTCTTCGCAACCGCGAGGATTGTCATCCTACTAAACTTATGCGAAAACACGTCCAGGTATTCTGGAAAATTATCAATAGGTACAACACGGCGATTCTGAAATACTTGATTACTCAGTTTTAAAGAAGAACCACACATTTCACGCTCTGACTTATCTCATTCAGGGAAGAAATAACCGAATAACTACGATTTCGGGGATAATTCAATAATTGCTTTCGTGGTAGGAAATTTTGTAGAGATTACTTCAGAATTTCGAAAAAATCAAATACCTCGACACTTTCTGGCGCGCTAATGTATCATCTACCAAAACCTCGTTCCGAGGAATCTACGAATCGCCTCTCCAGAGCGAGCATCCCTTGAGGATGCGAATTTGCGAGAATTGTCATTCTACTGAATTTATGCGAGAACAGGGAGATTGAGGAATTCGAGTTAATTATTTGAACTTTTGGTAATTCAGGTTCTACTTCGTTTCATCAACTAACGGCATGATAATAGAAAATGACGGGGAAAACGATATAGCCCATTTTCGGCTGTACGGGCATGTTAGCATCTTCGAATGCATTTCTACCACGTCTTGCGCCCCTCAGCAATTACGGGAAGCGATGATGTGACCGAAAATATGCTTCAGCGCAGTATCGATTCGTGGCGGCACGTGATTTCTGCGGTTCTTATATTATTTTATCACCCACTTACATATGTGTGAAAATTACTGCAGTGCTACACTGCAATAATGATTTAGAATCGGATAGTATCTTTATTGTCGAACGTTGAATCACGATGAATGTGTACCTCTCTAATTTTACTGGCATATTATGCTCTCAAAATCAGTGTGCGGGGGAAAATAGGTAGGGCGTAATGTGCAGGTAGTAAATTCATTGTTCAAGCACTCTAGAAGACAATATAATACACACAACTAAATGTACTGGTTTCAAGAAATTCATCGTCATTTGATTAATGATAATGCTTGGAGTACCCGTCATCTTCTGACTTTTCTTCGAGATGATGAGTAGGCTCCAAACCCAGAACATGCAATGACAATGAAAATGAGAATAATGCTCAAGATTGGTATGACAATAACGACGAGAAAAGGAGTTATGAACACAATGCGGTGATAGTCATGAGAATGTCAAGGTAATAATAATGATGGGAGTAATCACAATGATAGTAATAATGAGGATTACAAAAATGCAGGAAGTATGATAACGATAATGATATGACAGTAATGATGAAAGCTTCAATGATGAAAACGATATCACGCCGCAAGAGATTCGAACAATGAAAATCGCAGTCGGAATGATCGTGATAATTCGGATAGTGCCAACTCATCATATTGATCAACGTATATACCATCGTTTTTTACGCTTTTTCGAATAACGTTCATTAGAAGTGTATGAAATTTGTTGAAATTATAACAAATTTTAGCGTTTCCGGGACGATTCTCATGAGATGTGAAGGCTATTTAAACACCCGGTAGGTTATGGTTGCAAAGTAAAAGCAAAGTGCCCGCCAAGTATAAGAACCATCAACCAGGGCAGGTTGGGGCATTCTTCGGGCTGCACTTCGACGGTGAAACAACCAGTTTCGAACGACCTGTGACATGAATTATGAAGGAATAAGAATCGGGAACCGACCATGCAATTGATATGATTGAATGAGTTCTAATACTTGGCGCTAATTTTTGATTTCACAACGGAGATTAGCGCTGGCTTTTTTCATTTTACTTTCAAAAATTCTGAAACCGACTAAACATCCCATACGTTTGATCGAGTTCTAGTACTTGGCGCTAATTTTTGATTTCACAACGGAGATTAGCGCTGCCTTTTTTCATTTCACTGTAGAAAATTCTGGAACCGACTAAACATCTCATACGTTTGATTGAGTTCTAGTATTTGGCGCCAATTTTTGATTTCACGACGGAGATTAGCGCTGTGTTTTCGGTTTTCTCGTCAGATAGTTGATCTACTTTTTTGCAGAATCAGTTTGAACTTGTGTTATTCACAGTCTGATAAAACACCGTTGACATTTCCTTAATGAACGCCCGATTTCTGTCAGAGAAAACAATTTTGTACTTGGCGGTTTTTTTACACATTTATAATGTTTTTGTGGGGGATTTCACTTCTTTTTGTACGTGCAAACGTTGAACGATATAGTGATATGACACGTATGATCATTTTTTATGACATATTATTGCAAAAAAAAAAATTGGAACTGCGATATACAACAGCTGAATCAATTACAGGGACACAGAAATTTCACTGCATTATTCCAGAAGCAAACGACAATATAAGAGCTGAAGAGTATTCCAATTCGAATATGCATCGTATATGTGAACTACCTCAAAAATTGCGTAAATAACTGAATATTGTTGTTTTTATTATTTATGAACAGACTTAACGACTAATTAATTATTTCAAAAATCCTTCGATTGCATATAATTGTAAGGAAAAGGTTGTGAATGGTTCAAGAAATGCTATATAATGACGAAAATAAAGATTCATAATGGAAAATTTTTTTTTTCAATTTTCAAAAATCGAAAAAAAATAGTAGCCATGGAGATCCCACGACCGGAACCACTTGAAAAGTTGTGAAAAAGGTAGTCGTTTGTTGTCATAAATTTTCAGGAATATCAAAGTATGCATTATTTTCAGAAAACGACTTGGGAGTTTTAAAACTTGAAAAACGCACGGAAAATTTCTTCTACTAATTTTTTTGTATTTTTTTTCGAAAAGTACATGAGAAATCGAAAATTTTATGTAGAATGACTTTTTTCATGTGGACCACTTTTTGATGAGTTATGAGCAAAAAACCATAAAAAGAGTTTTTTTTTTTTCTTTTAATTCGATATCTTCCACACTGGTGATCAAAAAAATCCCAAAATTTACCAGAAAAGGTTTTCTGGTGAGTACTAAAAAATATCAAATAATGGCGAAAATAAAAAAAATAAAAATTTCAAACTGTCTGATTTGGCGTGAAATGCCTCAAATATAAATTTTTCCCGCCCGTTTGGTGGGAATATTGTGTCAATCAACTGGCGCGGCCGCGGTTTTTTTTCTACGTAGTTAGAGGTCATCATATCTCAGCTCTCTGATGACTGAATTTATTAAAATAACTCAAATAAACTCAACTAAAATAAAACTTAGTTTTACTCAAATAAAAGCCCTTTCCCTATTTATGTGGTGAAAGTATTACCAAATTTCTTACAATATCATTAATATGGAAGATAATCGATGAAACGCATATTCCTACACCGCTTTCGACCTCCCGTCAGAATGGAGATCTCAATATATCCTCCGACATATAAGTTGATCAATATATGATTCGTAATATCGTTCCCATCATTAAAGCTTTCATCATCATTATTGTCATATGCTTATCGTTATTACACTTTCTGTATTCTTGTCATCCTCATTATTGCTATCATAGATATATTGAACATATATCTATGTTGCTATCATTGTGATCACTCACATTGTCAATATTATACCTTGAACAGAAGAATTTCAATAAATTGTTCATAACTTTTGAATGCAACATTGGAATGAATTAAAATGAAAGGCAAACGGAGGCCAGTAATACAAAACTACCCTGCAAATTTCAACTTTTTCCGAACATTAGTTTTTGAGCTACCGTGAACAGAAAAATTTCCTAAAAATTGTCTGCGAAGAAGAAGAAGAAGAAGAAGAAGATTGTGATTTTCATCAACTTTGAACCCCAATAACTCCGGAACCGCTAGACCGAAAATTTTCCGGTTCTTCGAGGATTCTTGTACGGTGATTACGAATAACTTTTGTCTAAACTTTTTCGCGAAATTTTCAGCCATTCGCGAGAAAAAATACCCCCGTTCTAAGTATAACGAGTTGGCTCGCGTAAAGATTGCTGGCTGGCGCTCGCCTGCCTACGGTACTTGGCGGCGATTCGCTGCCGCGAATCTTGATATGGTACAAGTAAATGCTTTTGATTCGTGTAAGCTGCGTCACCAAGAAGATGTGTATCATTGGGAGAATACCAATCTTGATTATAAATATTTTGCACGCCTGAGAGCTCAAACACTCGGTTATCGTGAACCGAGCCAGGATATCCCGCAAAGCAATTAATAAATTTCAAATTTAGTTGACATATAACCTGTAACATAAATATTTTAATTGTAATATTTTTATATCCCCTATAACTAAAGTATTATTATAACTATAATTAAAATTTACCTGTAAATGTAATGAGTGGTATCCCTTCCGATTTATATAAGCTTCAGGGTCTTCTTCCGGTGCATCGATTTTTATATGAGTGCGGTCGATCATCCCAATCACTCCAGGAAAAGTATATTTCTGTTCGAAATATGTTGCAGTCTGCAGAGCTTCTTCGTCAGTTGGCCGCTTTATGATAGTGGACCAGCTTCTGATGAAAGCTCTTACTACTTGTCTGACAATGCTTAGTCCGGTATCATTTCCTACTCCAAAGTGTTCGCACGCTGACCTACAAATATATGAACACCTTTTTTGAAATACACACCCACTTGATAAAATTTACAGCAAGGAATTCAAAGCAATAACAGGAGAATTGAATAGTTACAAGGACAGGATATTATATTACTATAAAAGAGATATGATAAGTACATGGCATAAAATGTTACCTGTATGAATCAGGAGTTGCGAGTATCCAAATTGCTATTAATAATTGTTTTTTCGTTTCAATAGGATGGCGATCAACTCTCAAACAATCTTCACGAATTCGTACCGAAGCCAGTTTGGGCCCCAGGATATTGATTGTGAGTAGGACTTCAAATGTAATTTTCGTCATTCTAAAATTTTTATTAGGACGGTATTTATAGTGATAGAGATTGGTATAATAATTTTAAGAGACACGGTAGCATCTTGACGCTCAGTAATGAAAGGACCGAGCATGATGCTGCTCTCACAGTACAATCGGGTTTTATCTGTCAAATTCAAATTTTAATTATATTCATCAGTATCGTAAATTTACTCTTACCGAAGATGAGATTTGAAATCCCCATCTAACAACAGTAGGATTAAAGTCCCACACTTCTATTTACAATTGTATCAAATATCACCCAATTTCTCGCGTCCATTTTGTTGCTCCGTTTTTGCTTTCACTGTAAGTACTAACAAGGAAAGGTCCCCAGGTGTACCTCACGGATTTGATTAATTTTTTGATATGTTGTAGTAGACTAAAAACTAAGCGACACATATTTTTTTTTACGTGCCCATACGCACTTTAAGGGGGTGAAACTAACCTCCAAAGTTGGGGCTGACATCGGTCGAATTCACTGTTCCGTATAGAAGGACGTTATTCCCGACAACGAAACCTTTTGGAAATATTTGCTCGTCGTTAGAAACGAACAAGGTCACTCGCTCGACTCCGAGACCTAATTGCAAGGGGGTGACCCACCCCCTGATATCACTAAAATCCGTTATAAAATGGCTGTTTTCGATTCAAAAAATCTGCAAAAAATGGAAATCTGGATGTTGTTCGCGACAACAAACTGAAGGTGACATGTCTTTGCGTTTTCCCCGAAAAGCGATATTAGAAAGGGTAACTACCCCTCTATGCACACTCGGATTCCGCTGCGCCGATCGAATAGTTCTCGGAATATGTCGTCGTAGACTTAAATCTAGGCAACGTATATACTTCCTATTCACGCATGAACACTTTCAGGGGGTTAACCACCCCCTGTGATATAGTTCGAATAACAATATATATGGTCAAATTCATGTTCGAAAATTTGTAAAATATATGTATCGCTCGTGAGTGTGGAGTAAAGTCAATGAGGTTTTCCATGTTCGCCGGAGAGCGATATTAGAGGGGGTAACCACCCCTCATGCTCATTCGGGTTCCCCTGCATTGATAGGATTATTTCCAAAATACATTATAGTAGGCTCGAATCCGGGTTACGCGCATTCTTCTCATCCATACACAAGCATAAAAAATTTGAGCGTTGGTACTGTGAGTCATAGATTTGGAAAAGTGAGATCTGTGACACAATTGAAACGGGCTCATACATTGAACAGAGGTGGAACCTATCGAGAAAAAGTCGCTAGAATTTGTGAGTTTGTACGAGAAAATTTTGAAAAATGCAGTCGGCGCCGGTTATATTATTCATGATAACGATTTACGCAAATGGGCTTTGCAAGCTCAAAAAGAAATAGGTGCTGAAGATTTTCGATTCAGAGCTTCAGATCACTGGTTGGAGCGATTTAAGCAGGCACACAGAATCGTATCAAGAAAAATTAATAAATTTGTGACTCGGACAAGCATTGAAAATGCTAGGTCGTTACAGGCGAAGGCGAATGAATTCGTTGCCGAAGTAAAACATGATATAGCAATTATTGGAGCTGAAAATACATACCATTCCGACCAAAGCGGCTTTCAGTTAGAAATGCATTCTGGAAGAACTTTGGCAGTTGAAGGAGAGAAAAAAGTTGAATGCTTGGTACAGTCAATTGCGTCTACAACCGATAGTTATACGATACAGCTATTAATACCGGCCGATGGGAAGCTTTTGTCACCTTTGTTTTTGGTACTAAAAGAACCAAGTGGTAGGTTCGGACCGGTAGTAGAAGAAAATTTATTCGACCTGAAAATATTCATCCAACAGCATCAAAATCTGGGAAACTTACTTCAGGTATGGATACAAACTTGATCATTTTTGGCGAATATCCCTACTAAACATAGCAACTGTTAGCATCAACGATTTGGTGTCGATTGTTTCAGATCACTTCCGAATTTGGTTGAGAGAAGTATATTTTCTAAACGTCGGATCCAACAGTATTCTATTAATTGATTCATGGAGTGGTCATTGCCCAGCTGTGGTAGCAGAAAATACACCCGTGGATAAAAATATCAATTTGGAAATGATACCAACTGGAACGACAGGGCAAATTCAACCGCTAGATGTGTATGGTTTCAGAATTTGAAAAAATTTTGTCAGGCACTTTTCGGACACCTCTATTTTAATGAATCACGATATAAACTTGCATCTACGAAATAACATTATCAAGCTACAATCGTTGGTTCATAATCAATTATCGTCTCCTCGTTATATCAATCTTTTCAAATATTCTTGGCATAAAAGTGGTTACATCGATGACAGACCTGAGAAATTTGAGAATCCGGTTGAATTTGGATTCGGAGATTCTTGTGATACACATTGCCAGGTTGAGAGCTGTTCGAACGTTGCTATTATAAAATGCTCGTGGTGCAAAAAATCACCGTGTTTTAAGCATTTTTTCGACGATTTTCATTAGTGTACGCAGTTTGAGAATTGATAAAAGCTGCTCACAAATTTTCACTGTAGTACATGGTAAAAAGTTACTTTTATTTCATCCAGAATTCCATTTTACGTAACCTAGATTCGAGCCTACTATAATGTATTTCGGAAATAATCCTATCAATTCAGGGGAACCCGAATGAGCATCAGGGGTGGTCACCCCCTCTGATATCGCTCTCCGGCGAACATGGAAAACCTCATTGACTTCACTTCACACTTACGAGCGATACATATATTATACAAATTTTCGAACATGAATTTGACCATATATGTTGTTATTTGAACTATATCACAGGGGGTGGTTAACCCCCTGGGAGTGTTTGCGCGTGAATAGGAAAGATGCACGTTGCCTAGATTTGAGTCTAGGACGACATATTCCGAGAACAATTCGATCGGCGCAGCGGAATCCGAGTGTGCATAGAGGGGTAGTTACCCTTTCTAATATCGCTTTTTGGGGAAAACGCACAGACATGTCACCTTCAGTTTGTTGTCGCGAACAACATATATTTTTTGCAGATTTTTTGAATCGAAAACAGCCATTTTATAACGGATTTTAGTGATATTAGGGGGTGGTTCACCCCCTTGCAATTAGGTCTCGGAGTCGAGCGAGTGACCTTGTTCGTTTCTAACGACGAGCAAATATTTCCAAAAGGTTTCGTTGTCGGGAATAACGACCTTCTATACGGAACAGTGAATTCGACCGATGTCAGCCCCAACTTTGGAGGTTAGTTTCACCCCCTTAAAGTGCGTATGGGCGGGTAAAAAAAAATATGTGTCGCTTAGTTTTTAGTCTACTACAACATATCAAAAAACGAATCAAATCCGTGAGGTACACCTGGGGACCTTTCCTTGTAAGACGCGTTCGGATTTAACAGCACTGATAGCGTTCTGAAAGCACTTTCAGTAAAACAGA
Organism: Athalia cordata; assembly: GCA_963932425.1. NCBI lineage: Eukaryota > Metazoa > Arthropoda > Insecta > Hymenoptera > Athaliidae > Athalia > Athalia cordata. The sequence continues at coordinate 7,966,948 of OZ010628.1, read as the reverse complement.
ACATCCATTTTTCAGTGAAACCATCATCAGTACTGACCGTATTGAGTCGGGAATTCGATATCAAACATGTACAAACGACCAACAAACGATTAAAAAAAGAATTAAGTTAATCGGGACAGATTCGTGGTGCAAATTTGTTTCATTACCGTACTCATGAAATTTCTTCCCTGATCTGTCAATATAGTTCCGGGTGTTCCGTATCGCGTGATATATTCTCTGGCGAATGCTATTTCTATTGACTGGGCGGTTGCGTCTGGTAGCGGGATCGCGTCGAAAAATTTTGTCAGATTGCACTGAATTGTCAACAAGTATTGGTTATTTAGTTTAGTGATGGGGAGTGGTCCTACGATGTCTAGGGCTACTTTATCGAAAGCAATGGCTGGAGTGTCGCTAATGACCATAGGGAGTTTTGTCTTGACCCTAACTAATTTTTTCCTTTGACAGCTGTCACGTGCTCTGATGTGTTGTTGAATTTCCGATTTCATGTGTGGCCAGAAGTAGTTTCGCCTGATGCGATTATATGTTTTTGAGACGCCCTGATGACCTCCGAATAGAGAATCGTGGTATTCTTTGATTATATCCGATCGTAGGCCTTCGTCGGGTACCGTCGTGGTGTTGAGGCGTAGAGTGATTTGTGTGTCAATCGCGCCAAATACGTAGTACATCATTCTCATAATTACTGCTTTTCAAAAATCTTCTAGTCCCATTCCTGTGACAGGAATGGCCAGAAGTTTTATTCTGAGTTTTCGTAATAGGGCCGATGAGTTAACCAAAGCATAAAATACGTCATATAATCTGTTTGCATCAGATTCTCGTGATTTTACTACTATGGTGAAGATGTGTTTTGATTTCGCGCGTGTAGTAAATATTTCAAGCTTGCGTGGTCTTTAGTTCGCGAATTTTTCCTCGTTTATGTAGCCATTGTTCACTAATTGCTGATATAGTTCTTTCGTCTAGTTACTATCTGCCGCTATAGAGTGAGCGTAATTATCCTTCAGCATCAATAGTCCGTCATTGGATACTGCTACGTATTCAGGTGGAATAATGGTCCCTATTGTCTGCATAAAGTTTTTGTAACTGCGTTCGTTATCACTGTTGGCTTCATATTGCTCCAGTGGATCAGGTAGGTCATGGTCGTGTGTACTACCTATGCTCATTTCGTCGGCCGCGACGTCATCGTCAGCTGTCATCTGCACGTCTGCTGAGAGTGGTGGGGGTACCGGAGGAGTCGGAGAAGAAGTCCGAGGTGGCAGATGGCGCGGCGGGGTGGACGACGGGGTGGTGGAGTTTTAGGTTTCAAAAAGATTAATCTACGACTTTCGGTTGATTTGAATGTGGGTCTTGTTGATTTTGCTATAGCCGCGTTTGGTGTAGAAGGGCTTTCCGATTCTGTGTACTGAATTGATTGCTCTTTGTTTTCAAAATTGCAAACCGTGATTTTCAAATCCAAATCCTTGAAGATGTACGAGATCATCTGCTTGACTCTGTACCACTGTAATTTGTCTAACCCGCATCCTAGTTTTGGTATTGATAAGGTCTTAATCCTGTCCTTGAGTATGACTTTTTTCAGGATAGTGAGCGCGTCGTATAAAGATTTATAAGTCGGTTTTTCGAAATGCCTTGATTTTGTGATTAGATTGTAGATTGTGCGTCGCGGATATGTTGTTGATATCACGTCGGTAATTTCTGGGTGTACCGATTGTAGCATTTTCCTGCGTATAAGTCCTTTTTTCACCATTTGGTCTGTGATTCCTTGGGATGCTTTACAGTCAGCTGGGATGCAGTGTGCCATGTTGTCTTTTTGTTTCAATAAATCTGCCTTTATCTGCGTCATAAGTTTCAGATTAGTTAGTGGTAGAATGTTTACATCATACATGAACTGATCGTATGGAGGTGTGTGACCTGGTGCGCGTGTGGAGCTACCTGCTACGTTGCCGTCCGGTGTCGCGTTACGATCAGATGGGTCCGCGTTTCTGGCTCCGGGTGTAAGTCTGTATTTCACATGTACGTTTCCAGAACGGTGTGTGCTTGTACTGTCATTATTTGATTCTAATTCCTTTGGAGTTTTGCGCGTATATTTCGTTTTCGCGGACCTTTTTTCAGATGTGGTGGTACTTTCGTCCGTTTCGCTTGTGTGACTCTGGAGTCGCGTTCGCCGCGTAATCGGCTTACGGTTCCGTATCGGTTTTTGTGTACCTCGCTTGGTTGTTGTTGTTGTATCGATTGTGCATGTGTCGGAATCTAATGATAGGTGATCGGTTATATTTTGTTTCTTACGCGGTGCTGGATTGCTAGAGGTTTCAGTTTGTCGGCCGCGTTTGTTCACTCTCGGTATCATGGAGATGTCTGTATCATCGTCTGAGGAGAGTTCACTGATTGTGGAAGGAATATGATCTGTCAGATGAGATTCTTTTATCAGCTGTTTACGGGGTGCAGGATTTGTAGATTCGTCGGAAGATTCCCGTGGTCTGGTTGGATATTGATGCGCTTCTTTGACACGTTTCGGCAATTCTGATACCGAGGTTTCTGTTTCCGGCCTTGGTCTTTTGACATTAATGGGGAGAATTTGAATTGAATTAGGTGGTGGATTTCTTGAGAGCGCGTCGGCGTTAGAATTGGCTCTGCCTTTTTTATACACGATATCATATGAATATTCGTCCAGCGTTAGTCTCCATCGTAGTATTCTCGAGGTCGGATCTTTCACGCTATTAATCCAAATTAGTGGTTTGTGATCTGTTACTAAGGTGCATTTTCGTCCGTATACATATGATCTGAAATGTTTTACCGCGAAGATGATAGCTAATAATTCTTTGTCCATTGTGGAATAATTTGTTTCGGCTTTCTGAAGCGTTCGTGATGCATATGCTATGGGAAGATCTTCACCTATTTTGCCCTGACTTAGTACCGCGCCTATCGCGTAATTCGACGCGTCCGTTGTTATGACGAAAGGCTTTTCAAAATCTGGATACTGTAAGATCGGTTCGGCACAGATGGTGTCGCGTAATGGTTCGAATGCTGCTTGATGCTCAGATGTCCAAAAGAATGCGATATTTTTTTTCAATAAATTATTTATTGGTTTAGCGATTTTGACGAAATTAGGGATGAATCTGCGATAATATCTGATCAGTCCTAGGAATTGTTTGATCTGCTTTGGATTTCTGGGTGGTGGATATTCTTTTACGGCTGCTGTTTTATCGGAATTCGGTTTCACTCCGTCGCGTGTGATCGTGTGTCCGAGATATGCTACTTCAGTACGTAAGAACTCGCATTTATCTGGTTGCAACGTTAAACCTGCGTCAGCTAATCTGGTCATAAGTTTTCTGAATTTAATCGCGTGTTCTTCCAATGACCTTGCGTGAATTACTATGTCATCCAAATATACAAACATCTCGTTGCCTTGAGGTCCTGAAAGTACTTGGTCCATTAGTCGTTGAAATGTTGACGGTGCATTCTCGAGCCCGAATGGCATTCTACTGTATTCATAATGACAGTGGGAAGTTGAAAAAGCTGTTTTTTGCGCGTGGTCTGGATGCATTGGGATTTGATGAAATCCGGAGGCTAGATCGAATGTCGAAAAATATTTTGCTGAGCCTAGCTGGTCCAAGATATCCGTAATATTTGGCAAGGGATACGCGTCGCCTACTGTTTTGTTCGCCTACAGGAGAATTGAACGGAGACGTTGAGTGTCTGATGACGTCTTGTTCTAGCAATTTTGTAACCTGTTTATTTATTTCATCCTTTTGTGAGTTGGAATGTCTGTATTGTTTGGTGTGGATCGGAATTTCGTCCGTTGTGGGAATTGTGTGACTGACCAGATGGGTGTGGCCTAATTGATCACCAGGTAAGAAAAATAAGTGATTGTATTCGATTGCGAGTTCTGTAATTGATTGGTTTTCCTCGTCATTAAGGTGGTCCAACCTCAAATTTTCCGTTAAAACTTTTAAACGATTTGGGTGTATGTTGAGTTCGCGTTGTCCCCTGGGTTTTTGCCTTATTGTTGCGAGGGTTCCGTGTGAGTTGTTGGGTGGTGGCGTAGTGTCATATCTGCTTCAGGTCTGTGTGTGATGGTGTCAACTTCTTCTAGAGTTACCGTTGGCTGTTTTACTTCTACCGGTGTTTCGTTCGAATTTATGGCGCATGCATACGTAAAGCCTCTATTATTGTTGACTGATGCTTTTCCTGAATAGATATTTTTTCCTAACTTGATTTCGTCGATGGCCCCTGATTTTACCGATGGATTGGCTACCTTTGAGCGAATGATCTGCGCGGTACGCGGTGGTATGGTTATTGTTTGGTTGTTCATTATTTTCAGAGGTTCGCAGTCGTCCGTAATTATGCAATCGTTTTCAAAAGATATTGTCGCATTCTGTTGTCTCAAAAATTCAATGCCAATGATTTCTTCTTCTCTTATTGGAAATGAGTTCTCGACTATGTAGAATTTGTGGGGCTTGTTACCGATTTGAACTTTTAGCAATCCGATGGTTTGCATTCGTCCCTGTGTTATGCCCGTTAGCGTAGTTATATCTTTAGCTGTGCATAGCGCGTTCAAGCTAAGTGCGCGGAGTTTGATAATGTTTACGTCAGCACCTGTGTCTACCAAGAGCGGTGTCTCAGGATTGACGAATTCCGGGGCGCGTATATGTACTGTAGAAGCGTGATTCTGCTGATTCGTAAAAACTTGTGTGAGGTCGCGCGTGTGTGTGTGATTCAAATGAAGCGGTATGGTGCCGGTATTACGAGTATTGAGGATATTATTTTTGAAACAAATCGTTGCATTTTCTGTTCGGAAAAAATCTGCACTAAGGATCCCGTCTCCCTTGACTGGAAATGAATCATGCACTAGATGAAATTCGTGTTGCGTGTTAGCGAATTCGAGGTCAATGCTGCCCATTGTTTCTAAATGTGTACCCGTTATTCCAGAGATATATCGTTCGTCGGTTGGCGTACACAGTGTGCGTCGGTCTATGCACCCGATTTTTATTAAATTTAGTTCGGCGCCTGTGTCTGTTATGAGGGTAGTGTATCTTTGGACTGTTTGCGGTGATTGTATTATTATGTGAGGAGCTGTCAATTCTGGCGATTCTTTTACTTGTAATACGTTGCTGCTACTGGCGTAGGACGCTGGTTCTGATCTTGGGATATCGACGCGTCCACTCGATCGTCCCGGTTTTCGTTTAAATGACTGTTTCCCGAGTCATTGCTGAAGTTTGCTTCGCGGTGTTTATTGTAATCATCGCGAGGATCATCGCGTTCATAAGGATCTCTTTCTGTGTAATTGACGCGGTGCTGGGCCTGTGGACGGTTTTGTTCGCCTGGTACATTTCTGCTTTGATTGTTTTCTCTTTGATAGTTGAACTGTCTGTCGTTGTACCGATTGTTTGCTCCTTGATAATTGAACTGTCTGTCGTTGTACCGATCGTTTGCTCTCGCGTGACCTGGCGGTTCGGGTGCCCTGTAGTTATTATTCCCGCGCCCTTGATAATGATCTCGCGGATTTTGGTGGTACTGGTGGTTTTCGCGCGTGCGACATTGTTGGAATGTGTGTCCTACGCGTTTGCAATATGTACAATTGGCGAGATCATAACTGAAGTAGTTAGACACTACGCGATGAGCTGTAGGTCGGCGTAAAATATCCCTAGTCTAGGCAGCAAACGGGGACTCGAGTTTTCGCAAATATCTCGAGAACTGATTGAGATTTTCGAAATTTTAAAAAAGATTCGAAAAGAGGAGGAAATATCCTCAAAAAAGTCTTGACTCCCGGAACTAGAGGACCATTATTTATAATCTTTCTGAAAGCGTGAAAATACGGCCGAAAACAGCTAGTCTGGCTTGCGCGCGTCATGCAATGAAACGGCCCACGCGCCAGACTAGCTGTTTTCGGCCGTATTTTCACGCTTTCAGAAAGATTATAAATAATGGTCCTCTAGTTCCGGGAGTCAAGACTTTTTTGAGGATATTTCCTCCTCTTTTCGAATCTTTTCTAAAATTTCGAAAATCTCAATCAGTTCTCGAGATATTTGCGAAAACTCGAGTCCCCGTTTGCTGCCTAGACTAGGGATATTTTACGCCAACCTACAGCTCATCGCGTAGTGTCTAACTACGCCACTTATGATCTCGCCAAGTGTACATGTAACTATGAATCATACATAGGAATACCGGAGAAGTATAGAATAAACATACAACGGACGAAATTAACAAGTGTAAGAATAAAGAATCGGAAAATAAATCGATGAAAAATAATTTTAAGAATAAAAAAAAAAAAAAAGAATTGGAGTTAGTGACACTTGGCGGGCTTTTTCGGAAAAAAATCCATGTCTTGTATGGCAATATAACACTAGCCCGCCAAGGACCGCGAGCTCCAATTCTTTTTTTTTTCCAATTCAATTTTACTTGTTTTTTTTTTTATTCTTAGAATTGTTTTTCATCGATTTATCTTCCGATTCTTTATTCTTACACTTGTTAATTTCGTCCGTTGTATGTTTATTCTATACTTCTCCAGTATTCCTATGTATGATTCAAAGTTACATGTACTTAGCACAATAATTGATTTGCATCTTTTTTTTCTTCTTATTGATTAATTTTTGTCTTCCTCAAAGGTATTTGGGTTACAGTTAATATTTGATGTACTTGGCAAACTTTTTTGCATCGTAGGTGCTTTTTGGGGGGATTAGCATTACCCAAGGTGTACCACGTGGAGGTTGCTCGGTAGGATTTACACCTCGTGTGTAAGCGTGCATGCATTTTGTGCGTACCAGAGATCAGAACCTCATAGTTCGTCAATTCTACGGTATTTTTTTACTCCAAACCCTCTCTGGTACGTGTGTGTGCGTTTGTGTTCGTGGCTGTGTCCTGTGTTCGTGGCTGTGTGTGTGTATGTTCATGCTGTGTGTGTGTGTATGTTCATGTCTGTGTGTGTGTATGTTCATGTCCGTGTGTGTGTGTGTCAGTGTAGGATTAAAATCGTGTGTTACCACCTCTTTGCCTCATCACTTCGCGGCATCTGCGGTATTTCTCGCCGAATTTCGCGAAGCGCTTGACCTAACTCTGCGAGATTTGTCAACAACGCGATTTTTGTAATGACGGTCTGTATGACCCCACCTTCATGTTCAAAAACATGAGCACGAGAAATTCTGCTCGGAATCTTGTCCCTAGTGTCTTTGTTTCCTGATTGTTTACGATTTGTACGCCAAATCGTACTGTAGGTCGACACTCAATCAAATAAAGACACAATCACAAGCCAAAGCCTAATCTCACACATTTTATGGCTTTGGCAGTCAACAGCCTAGAGCCGTTGAAGATAGTTATCAGCGATTTTTAAATTCTGTACTTCTGCACTATGCCTGTGCAATTAACAGAGGTGGAGGTTTCGCGTCTCGTGACCTTACTTCAAGAAGGTTTCGTGGCCAGAGACATGGGAGTCAGTCGGTCCGTTGTATAAAGGGCTTGGACTCGATTCAATGAAACTGGCAAATTTCGTCGACGATCTGGTCAGGGGCGAAAAAGGCTCACAACCCCGCGAGAAGATAGGGCGATTGTAAGATTGCCGTTGAATGACCGTACGATTACCGCTAGAGAAGTGCAAAATCGAATGCGCTATCACGGTCAGAATCTCTCTGTTTCTACGATCCGTGACAGGATCAGAAACGCGGAAATGCACTCGCGCAGACCAGCAACAGGTCCTTTTCTTCTTCTTCGTCATGGCCGTGCACGATTAGAGTATGCCCGTCGGTACATACGGTGGCGGCAAAGACAATGGAACCGTGTCTGGTTCAGCGATGAGTCAAGGTTCACCCTTCATCGGAATGACGGTCGCGTACGTGTTTGGCGCCGCGGAGGAGAATGCTACCGACCAGATTGTATCGTGCCGGTTCACGCGTACGGGGGTGGCTCGGTGATGGTTTGGAGTGCGATTTCAACCCATGGCCGCACCCATTTAATCGTAATTGCATCTCCTGCAATGCCAGCTCAGCGGTATGTCACCGAGGTACTCAGGCCACATGTTCTTCCGATGCGATTGCAATACAATAGAAATTTCGTATTTATGCAGGACAACGCACGACCTCATACCGCTAGAATCACCCAACAGTACTTTTTGGAGAACGATATCTCTCTCCTGAACCACCCAGCAATGAGTCCAGACCAAAACCCAATCGAACACGTCTGGGACATTGTTGAACGACGACTAACACGACGTTATGTGCAGCCGGAAAATCTCGCAGAGTTGGGTCAAGCCCTGCGCGAAATTTGGCGAGAAATACCGCAATATCAGATAAGAAATTGCATTAACATGCACGAGAGATGCCGCGAAGTGATGAGGCAAAGAGGTGGTAATACACGATTTTGATCATACACTGACACACACACACACACAGACATAAACATACACACACACACAGACACAGCCACGAACACAAACGCACACATACGTACCAGAGAGGGTTTGGAGTCAAAAAATACCGTAGAATTGACGAACTATGTGGTCCTGATCTCTGGTACGCACAAAATGCATGCACACTTACGCACGAGGTGTTAAATCCCACCGAGCAACCTCCACGTGGTACACCTTGGGTAATGCTAATGCCAGAGGTAATGGTTGAATCTTCTGTTCGCGTTATGAGTTGAATAGCGCAATGAGAAAAAAAAAAAAAACCGCAAGTGCGGATTTTGTAGGGGACAATTCAAGCTTGAAGTTGGTATCACGGGCCACCCATCCCGCTATTTTTACGCGACCTACAAGGGGTCAAACTCCAAGCTTTCACACTGCGATGCGCAGGGGTGCATACGGAAGGTAACCGAGCCTCAAAAATTCAGATGAGGAAATACTGCAATAGAGTTTCGGGAAGTCAAAGCTTTGAGCTTCAAATTCGTTTTTGAAAAACCTCGATACGATAACTGGGTCGGTCATGGTATTCGATCAAAGATTTATGGACGATAATTGTTTTGAAGTCACACAACTCATGCAAAAAAAATCGAACGAGAAATTTAAAAAAAGTGTTTTCAAGGAAATACTTCAACCTTCAAAATGCCTCAAGAAAAATTGATATCCAACGATTGAGACACCCGGTGCACCTTCTCAAAGTCAAAAGTTTACTTCACGTTTTCGACATGAGCTGAATCAGGAGAGTACAACTAGTGGATAAGACAACACAATCCAAATCGGCTAGAAGCATCTGAAAGGTGAAGCTCCGAGCTTCAAAATGCTTTGTTTTACAACTCTCTACCTCAATTTTTTGAGCAGTTATTAGGTTTCGAAATGGGACATTTTTCGGAGCGAAAACAGGGTGGCCCGCTAATTTCTGTGCGTAGTGTATGTGCAATTAGTAGAAAATAGATAAAGATACAAGATCCATTCTTGTAGTTTTTATTATGAAAACAGGTCCGACAAAATTCGTTCTACCTTTAGGTTTCATTACTATTCATCCCTTTGATAGCCACTCCGTAGGTGGCTATTTTTATCATGAAAGTAATTTACTCAGGTTGAAACATAATGAAAACGATGTTCTCATGATAGAAAGAGTTGAAGGTTGAGAAAAACCCAAAATCCCTTTTTTTTTTAAAGAACAAAAAAAACAGAAGGAAGATAGGGCCCATCACGTTTGACGCGGGAAAATTGGAAGAGTGAATCGAAGTTTATTTCGGGGGGGGGAGACGTAAAGTAAAAAATTTCCTAGATTTCTACATCGGATTTCTCTTTGTATTCTTTGTTGCAAAGTACGTTCAAAAACCAAAATTTTGCAAAAAAACGTCCCGATTAGTCAATTTTTGAAGAAGTTACGGCTATTTGAAAAAAAGGCATTTTTTGAACTTTTTCTGGGTTGGGTAAAAAAATTTATCGTTTACAACAGTGTAGTGCTACAATCTAAACTATTATAATTATGGATGTATATGTGCAACCGAACTTGACGGAGTATAAGCTTGAAACTTATATTAACATATTCGCAAGTAAGACACATAATTTAGCTTTACTGAGTACAAATTTTTGCATTTTTTCTACACGCAGATTGCATATACATATGTCTTCTCATAGATTTGTGACGTTGGTTACGGGTCCCTCGAACTCATAATTAAAAATCTGTTGCTCAAATGAAATGTATAAAATAATATAGTTATAGCTGCAATCAGTTCACACCTGCGTTCATATTCTGCGTCTGTTTTTTTATGTTTTTTTTTTTTATGCCAGTAAAGATAATAGCAACGATAACATGGGCTACTTTTATACGTATGTATATGTATGTGTGTGTCCTTAGATGTATGCCAATACCTTATTGTCAGTGCAGGTAGAGAATAGGCGAGACAGACAGTCAGCAGCCGCGGCTGTGTAAACATGGACATTGAAATATAACTGACGACGGGCTAAAGCCTACATTACTCTCATTTATCTCTAAAACTCCTAAAGAAATTCCCCACACCCATCCTGACCAGGCTGATGTGAGATGCACCCTTTCACAATAAATAGGCTGTTATAAATTTTCAACAAAGAATTTGGTGTACACATAAATGCGTTTTATATAACACATACCGATTTGTGAACGAGATGTCGTGGGGTGTGCAGATAGAAATGAAATTAATATCAGTCATCTCAAACGGGCGATTCATATGCAAAGTCAGGACGTTCGTACAAGATAGGTTTTAATGTATCCGTGTGTGTGTGTGTGATTCATTTCAGAAATTGAGGTAAATGAGGAAGCATTTAGAATTCTGAGTAAATTTACAATAAAAAAATTAATTCCGAAAGCTGACTCACAGACGTAATTTTTTAAATTATGGAGGAGTGACTATGTACTGAGCTATGCACCTTGAAAACAACCAATTGAAAAAAACATTTCTCAATCAGATCTGCTGAGTAATGTAAGTGCTGCTGAGGGACTGTTCTGCATCAGTACAATTTAGTAGACTTGTCCACCAAGAACTGAAATGGAAAAAATTCCATGAAATTTACGGGACATTTATACATTTTGAAAGTAATTGAGCTCTAAATAACAATTAATAACTTGCACTTGATGATCATAGGTTTAATTATAATAGGTCTAAACTAGCTGCTATTCCAGCATAAAATCAGACGCAGACACTGAACATACTCAAAACAACTTACCTGACTGGACATTTGGAGATTTTATTAAAGTCTTATCATATTATCTATTCGAATAAATGTTTGAATTAATTTTATCTATAATTTGATTTGTCGAATTCAAAATTAAGGGCTTGGAAAAAATGAATTGATAAAAGCTTCAAAGGTTTTTAAGAAATTCGTTCTATATTTTGATCTAAGAAAACTGAATAAATGATTGGGAAATCAGCCGGGGGCGTGGCTTCTCCTTGCGGCAGAAGCAGTTACTACTGTAAGACGCATTTTTAAATCAAGTGTCGGGTGTTTACGTTTGTGTTTACGTGAGAGTTTGATTAAATTAAAATTTTTAATTGTATTTATAATAAAATGAGGATTTCTATCCAAGAAGTTTGTAATTTCGCGTGTGCTGAGCCTAGCCATAAAAGTTTTGTAGGCGGAGAGAGTATACTTGAAGCAGGACATCTCATTAAATGTGGGTTACAATCATCAGCCAGCAGTGATGATGTGTACAATATAATTGCATTTTGTTTACAAACATCTCACTTAAAAGATGATCCACACAAAATCGTGGGAGCAATTTCCAAGGATGGACAAATTTTAGGAATGTCATGCTCATGTAAGGCTGGTTTGAGTGAAGCATGCAAGCATGTAGTTGCTACGCTTTTATTTTGTAATAGGTGAGTTTTTATTTACAAACATATTTATATGTCAAATATTACTGAAAATTAATAATAATAATGATAATGATAATGATAATGATAATGATAATGATAATGATGATGATGATGATGATGATGATGATGATGATGATGATGATGATGATGATGATGATGATGATGATGATGATGATGATGATGATGATGATGATGATGATGATGATGATGATGATGATGATGATGATGATGATGATGATGATGATGATGATGATGATGATGATGATGATGATGATGATGATGATGATGATGATGACGATGACGATGACGATGACGATGACGATGACGATGACGATGACGATGACGATGACGATGACGATGACGATGACGATGACGATGACGATGACGATGACGATGACGATGACGATGACGATGACGATGACGATGACGATGACGATGACGATGACGATGACGATGACGATGACGATGACGATGACGATGACGATGACGATGACGATGACGATGACGATGACGATGACGATGACGATGACGATGACGATGACGATGACGATGACGATGACGATGACGATGACGATGACGATGACGATGACGATGACGATGACGATGACGATGACGATGACGATGACGATGACGATGACGATGACGATGACGATGACGATGACGATGACGATGACGATGACGATGACGATGACGATGACGATGACGATGACGATGACGATGACGATGACGATGACGATGACGATGACGATGACGATGACGATGACGATGACGATGACGATGACGATGACGATGACGATGACGATGACGATGACGATGACGATGACGATGACGATGACGATGACGATGACGATGACGATGACGATGACGATGACGATGACGATGACGATGACGATGACGATGACGATGACGATGACGATGACGATGACGATGACGATGACGATGACGATGACGATGACGATGACGATGACGATGACGATGACGATGACGATGACGATGACGATGACGATGACGATGACGATGACGATGACGATGACGATGACGATGACGATGACGATGACGATGACGATGACGATGACGATGACGATGACGATGACGATGACGATGACGATGACGATGACGATGACGATGACGATGACGATGACGATGACGATGACGATGACGATGACGATGACGATGACGATGACGATGACGATGACGATGACGATGACGATGACGATGACGATGACGATGACGATGACGATGACGATGACGATGACGATGACGATGACGATGACGATGACGATGACGATGACGATGACGATGACGATGACGATGACGATGACGATGACGATGACGATGACGATGACGATGACGATGACGATGACGATGACGATGACGATGACGATGACGATGACGATGACGATGACGATGACGATGACGATGACGATGACGATGACGATGACGATGACGATGACGATGACGATGACGATGACGATGACGATGACGATGACGATGACGATGACGATGACGATGACGATGACGATGACGATGACGATGACGATGACGATGACGATGACGATGACGATGACGATGACGATGACGATGACGATGACGATGACGATGACGATGACGATGACGATGACGATGACGATGACGATGACGATGACGATGACGATGACGATGACGATGACGATGACGATGACGATGACGATGACGATGACGATGACGATGACGATGACGATGACGATGACGATGACGATGACGATGACGATGACGATGACGATAACGATAACGATAACGATAACGATAACGATAACGATAACGATAACATAACTGATGTTCTTAAGCTTGTTTTTATGCTTTCAGAATATCATCATCAGAAATGATGTTGATAAGTTGTCAATCATTACGTGCACTGATAAAAAAAGCATTTGGAGTGCTCCTCACAAAGCAGCACTTGAAAAGTATGAGCCTAATCCTTTAGGACAGCACAGCTGCTATGAGTTGAAGAAACAAAAAAATTTAGAAGCTCCCACTAAAAAGCATAAGAAAACTAAATCTCAGGTAGAAAAGGATTATCAACCAATAATACTAACTCAAGAAGATAATGACAAATTATTGAGTATCATGGTGTCAAACATGCATTTTAGTGCATTGGCAGAACACATGTAATTCACTACATAATAATAAAATTGCCTTTAAAAAATTTTTTTTATTTCTTTTTTTTTTCAATTTACTGTTTGCCTTATATGTACAATGTAATAAAATAGATTAACTTGTGATTATTTATTCTGTTTAGAGCTGGAAGGCATGACGTTATTGAAGAAATTAATAATAATTCTACGTGTGATCCTACTAAGATGAATGCTATTTTTCAAAACCAACGTTCTTCTAAATTTCTAAACGAGCTCGAGCAAGTAAAAGTTAATTCTCTCAAAGAATGCTGCCAAAAAATAATTTCGAATTTAAGTGGTGACGTAGTTGACATCTGCTTAAAAACTATGGAGTTCCACTCTACGTGGCTTAAAGAAAGACAATTAAGAATAACTGGCAGTGATTCTTATCAACTCTTTACATACAAAAATAATAAAAACCCTGATTGGCGTAAAAAATCAATCAAATATTTTTATTCAGAGTCGGTTGTTAATTGCTACACTCAGGATGGTTTAAAAAATGAACCATTAGCGCGTAATCTCTATGACGAGTCAGAGCCTTCTTACAGCGTAATAGAATGCGGTCTTGTTGTCTGTCACAATAATTCGTGGCTTGGTTTTTCACCTGATGGTGTAGTATTTGATAGTAATAATATTCCTGGCAAATTAATAGAAATTAAATGTCCTTATGAAGGAAAGAAACATAATTTACAAGAAACCTTGCAAAAAGTTAAATGGTTAGTTCTTGAAAATGATCAAATTGCTCTAAAAAAAAAACATATGTACTATGCGCAAATCCAAATAGGAATGGCTGTTTTAAATTTACCTGAGACTGATTTCATTATTTACACTTCATCTGATAACAGTTTAGTTGTATTAAACATTAAATTTGATGAGACTTACGCTAAAGAACTACTACATTCTTTGAAAGCTATTTATTTTAAGCATATGATTCATAACATATGTGAAGTTCAAGCTTCAGATGATGTTAATAATAATAATTAAAAACAATTTCTTTTAATCAAAATATTTATTTATAAGAAGTTTTAACTATTGTTTTTTTATGATTGAAAAATTTAAAGCTTAATATCACTATTTTATTTATTTAAAAAATGTTTAAATAATTGTAACTTAGATTTTTGTGATTGTTAAAAGACTTTTAATTTAAGAACTCAGATAATATATGTAAAAGTTAAGACTGTAAGTGTAATATTAACAAATTATAATAATTGTTCTTTGTTGTGATTATAAAAATATTTATATTTGTTAAAAAAATACAAATACATGTCTTTATAAAAAATATTTTAAAGTTTGAGTAGTTCTTCATGATTATGATTTCTAACTCATCAAATTTTTTCAACTGAAAAACTTGTCTTTCTTCAAAATTGGAGCACTCAAATTTACTACAGCACAAATAATTGTAAATATTTCTTCAGCTTTATTTATTAAACACCCAGGCATAATTGAACCAAGAACCTCAAAAGCTTTTAAACGTTGATTACTTCGTTCTAGATGAACACGAGCTTTAGCGACGTACCGATTCATATTAGCTTCTGACTTAGAAAACTGTCGTTTATCTCTAAGGAAAAATGGTGTGGAAAGCGTGACATCATATTTTTTACAATAGTCATGCATGGTGAATCCTTTGTCGGCTAATACAATGTCTTTTTTATCCATCATAGTAATTATTTTACTTTGTTCAAATATTATGTTGTCTGATACTCGTCCACCGCAAGCAGGACTAATAAATGAAATCAAGCCAGCTGGTGTTACACCTGTCATAAATTTCACAGTATAAGTGCTTTTATAATACGAGTATGTTTGTAATTGGCAGCAGAGCTTCGAAGGTTTTTGAATTTTAATTTCGGTGCAATCAACCACGACTCGGACTCCTTCAAAATTTTTAAAACATAAAGGAATATTTTCTAAAATATTCTCCTTTGTGGGCCAATAATCACTTGGTTTTAAAGCCATATACAAGACATCTATCATTTTACAAATTTGTTCCTTACAAGATTGTTTGGAAAAATTGAAAAAAATTGCTAAAGTAGCATAAGACATGTTCTGTTTCAATTTCATAAATGTCATTACTATTAATTCTCGTAAATCAAATTTAATTGAGGTATGAGACATATTATAAGTCGATTGAACTTGGATCACCAATTTTTCGATTGTGTTCAGTAAATTGAAATTTGATAAGCCGGTCAATGTACTGAGCTGTTGATCATTTTTGATGAAACTTAAAAATTTTGGAGTTAAAAAATCACTTTCTACTTGGATAGCAACATCTTAAAAATCTTTGATTGCATAAGTGATATTTTTGTTGCTCATTTTCATTTCATTTTCACCAGAAACTTCCACAGAAGATAAGTCCTCAGTAGCAAATTCAGCACGAGATTCATCTTCATTAAATTCATTTTCTACCTTGTCATCATCATTAGATATAACAGCTGTCTCAGACCTACTCATAATGGCAGAAGATTGTTTTTGGAAAGATCTTCTCCGTCGTCTTTCTTCTCTGCTGTGAATTGGACTCAAGTTTGGCTGGTTAAATGATGACAATGACGTTTCAGGCAGATTACATGAAGGAACACTAACTTTCTTCAAATGAATACGTTGTCGATTAGGATTAGCTGCAATAAAAAATTAAATTATTGTTTTTTATAATTATTTCATTGTTTTAAAATGTATTTAATCACAATAAAGACGTATTGGCAACTTACCTGATGGTAAAAAATCATCTTTAGTGAAATGTAATGAGCACACGCGTTTAGATTGAGTGACTTCATTTCCTATCTTTAACTGTTTTATCCAGGCTAATCGGCGGTCTATCACTTCGTCTTCGCCAAACTTATTTTTTATAGTAACAAAACTGCTATTAGCTGTAGGAAAACTATAAAATCGAACTGTGTCATCCCGACAAGACTTGCTACTGCATCCGAACACCCAACACGAAGTTTTGTTTTTGGTTTGTCGAGAAGGAAACTCCACAATATAAAAATCAAAATGAGATGTCAAATCTGAATAATTAAAACTGATATATAATAACTGATATAATTATGAATCTAAAAATGATTCTATTAATTTTAAAACGTACATATAATCTTTCACGTGTAATAAACACCAGCTGTTTTAATAGCGACCTGCTTAGACTAGTTTATATTTTATCCAGCAGGTGGCGTATCGAAGGGGAAGACTTCCCAATATGTATGTAAGGAAAGTATCCTAGATTGTATTGAATTCGGCGCGCAATTAAGTCGGTGAATCAGAGTCCCCAATCACCACGAGACAATCGAATTTGCACGTGGCGATTAGTATGACGAGGTGTGTCATGCCGATCGGGATAAAATTATGGAAAAAGCATCCGAAAAGAACATTGCGAATAATAACACTGAATCTTGATTCTTTGTTCTTTTACAGGTACGTTGAGTTATAGAATGAGTTAATAATTGTATTTTTTTGTATAAATTAATAAAAACTTTGTTTTTTTACAGAGAAACTATTCAAGTCTTATTCGTAAGAAAACCCATAAATAACTAAATCACGCATTACATATACCGTGCACGTCTCAGGAAAGTGGTTGAGCATTGCGCATGCGTCAAAATACTCAAATTTCTCGACTCCGACCGAGGTCGAACCTCGCTGGAGTCAGGGGTTTTCAACTCATTGTCAATTCCAAACATCAGCGTAGCCACTGGCGTGTTGACATTGACAGGTTCGACCTCGCTTAAGGGGGAACACCACTGTGAACGCGTGAAAATTGAGTGTTTTCTATGAATTTTTTTTTATGGGTAGGGATGATTATATGAGGATCGGACAGATTATAATTTATTTAACATATATTCAAGTATATTGATACAAATTTTTATTAAAAAATATAAAAAATTACAAAAGTTATAAACATTAATGTTATAACGTTATAAAAAAATGTTCCACCCTGGTGGCCACGATACAGCAGTGAAAAATCATCTGAAAGCAAAAAACCAAAAATTTTATTAATCTTTACAACAATCGCTATCGTCGTACGTAGCGGTTTTTTTTTTTTTTTTTTTTTTGAAAAAATGGCGCTGGTTTGAAAATTCCTCAGATGAATACTCGCCAGTAAAAAAGTTGAAAAAATTTTCAAACCAGCGCCATTTTTTCAAAAAAAAAAAAAAAAAAAAAACCGCTACGTACGACGATAGCGATTGTTGTAAAGATTAATAAAATTTTTGGTTTTTTGCTTTCAGATGATTTTTCACTGCTGTATCGTGGCCACCAGGGTGGAACATTTTTTTATAACGTTATAACATTAATGTTTATAACTTTTGTAATTTTTTATATTTTTTAATAAAAATTTGTATCAATATACTTGAATATATGTTAAATAAATTATAATCTGTCCGATCCTCATATAATCATCCCTACCCATAAAAAAAAATTCATAGAAAACACTCAATTTTCACGCGTTCACAGTGGTGTTCCCCCTTAAAGTCGAGAAAATCGAGTATTTCGACGCATGCGCAGTTCTCAACCACTTTCCTGAGACGCGCACATTTTTTTCAATATATTTTTCAATTTCTACTTTGTTGAAAATATATTGCATATTGATATTGTGGAATTTTCTAAGAGACTAGTAGTATTGGGTACAGAAATTAATTCGGAGCTTTTATATTCAAATCGATCTGGTTTGATACTTCAAATTTTTTTGCGAGAGCCATGTGTGCAAATAAAAATCGTGAATGAGCGTAGCCAATACGACTGGAAATACTTCAAATATTGAAATCTACTTTGTTTGTCTAACAAAACAAGTTTTATTTCGTTAAAAAAGACGTCGAATTAACTTTTTAAACCTCTCAATTGTGAATACTATACACTCGGTTATGCTACATATTGTTACGCTGGGGGAAATCTCTCACAGGATCTCAGCGTATGCGCATTGCATGGTCCGAAAGGTTAGTGTCGGAAGCGTAGGGCTTGACATTTTGACGTTTTAATTACGATCCCATATTTTGATGGAGAAACTCTTAAAGTTAAAAGTTTCATTAGGAGCTGTCGTAATGCGGAAACACTTACTAAACCAAGTGATAAGCCGATCCTCACAAGAATGATAAGAGGAAAAATTTTTGGTACAGCAGAAGCATATTTGGGAGATAAAGAATTTGATGATATTGAAAACTTATTCAAAACTTTAAAAAAAGCTTTCGAGCCATCCAAAACGTGTTTTGATTGGCAATGCGAATAAGATAAGATCCAACAAAAATCAGATGAAACTGTTCTGAAATATAGCGTCAGGTTAGAAAGTATTCTGGAAAATATTATAGAACTAACTCAAAATTCACAAGATAAAACGTATGTTGATGGTATGATAGCAATGTTCAAAAAAAATGCTTTACTATGTTTTGTTAGAGGTCTAATCCCGGAAATTGAACATAGAGTCGCTAGTACACGACCCACTACGCTCAAAATTGCAATTGATACAGCTATCAATGAAGAGGAAGAACTCATAAGACGAAATAATAACAAATTACACAGTTGTAGCCCCAAAGAATTACCAAAAACTGTAACAAATCACCAATATACCCGAGACATTTCAAAATGTATATTCTGTAATAAATCGGGACACACTAACAACAACTGTAATTTGAAAAATAAAAGCTTGTTCTGTACGAATTGTAGAAGAGCGGGTCACTCAAATTTTCAGTGCAGAAATCAGACATACCAACAACAACGAACAAATCAAATATTCCAAGGTTCATTTTGCAATTATTGCAAGAAACAGGGTCATGTTATTAATGATTGTAGGAAACGGGCGTACAATAATTCGCAAAACAGATCACAAACAAATGCTCCTCTAAACTCCAATCCGATTCAACGGGAGAACGCGCCGGTGAATCAAACGAATACTCAGCGTTCAATGATTCACTAACAATTTTAAATGCATTTTCACAATCAAAGATAACAATTCAACCAACCATCACATTAAACATTCCCGAGCTAAAAAATAAGGCAACCCTTGTTGTAGACACAGGATCAGATGTTAATATTATAAAAGAAAATTGCTTTTTAAATACCACACAATTTGACAAAACAAAAATGATACGATTAAATGGTATTACGAAGGAAACAATTTCGACATTAGCCGAAACACGTTTGAGATTTAATGAAAATTACCACATATTTCACATTGTATCTAATGATTTTCCGATTGAGCAAAATGGTATTCTTGGTCAACCTTTTCTAGAAACGGAAAAAGCCATTATTTCGTACAAAAATAAAACTATAAAATTATCTCAATCAACTATTTATTTTGATGGAGCAATTGAAAATCCACAAAATTCACCAATAGTGTATAGTGAAACCATTACTATTTCACCTAGAACAGCGCAAGTAATTCCATTAAAAATCAGAAACAAGGAGGTGGATCAAGGTTATGTAGAATGTGTTAATTTGGGTGGTAAAATTCACTGTGGACAAGCTCTGCTTACGAATAGAAACGGAGTAGCATGTATTCACGCAATGGACTCAAATGAATCAGCTGTGACTATAACTGTGCCAACGGTAACCCTACACCGGGTTGATGAATCTGCAAATATACTCAATTATAAAAAAGCTCCGGAACAACCAATAATTATGGTTAATGGTACAAAAACTGATATCTTGCAATCAAAGAATACTATCATTCACTTCATTCCTAAGCATTTTCATGTAATACGAGGAATATCGAGTGAAATCTTAAATAAATTTAATATTAATGAATACAAATTACTTGAGTATATTAAAAATGGAACAAACGGGAATGCTATTAAAGACTTTGTTCAAGAAACAGGCCGAATAATATATCACTCACTTATAATGGATATATATTATGATGAATTGAATAGTGAAACCGCCCAAAAATGCATAGAATCATTAAAAAAAGATGTTTTGGATACTAATGTCAAAGATATATCGATTCCAAATCAAAAAAGCGAATTAGGAGGAGAAAAATGGAATTCTATTTTGCATATAATACAAAACACATTTTTAAATACAAATATCACAATTACAATACACCATTCAAATCCTCAAACATCAGACGAAATAAAACAAGACAATCACACCATTTTCAGCATAGTAGATTCAACAAACCCTCATAATCACACCACGTACTCACAAAACTATTCGTCAGAAAGGTTAAAAATCCTCAAGGACATGTTGAACCTCGATCATCTTAATAACGAAGAGAAGGAATCTATAATTTCATTGACTCGAGAATACAATCATTTGTTTTTCCTGCCAAATGACAAATTGCCAAGCACAACAATTATTCAACATCCTATTCCAACAATTGATTCGATACCCATCAACGTAAAACAATACACATATCCAGCTGTTCATAAACACGAAATACAAACCCAAATTACAAATTTACTCGAACAAGATATTATCAAACCTTCAACATCTCCTTACAACTCTCCATTATGGATTGTTCCCAAAAAACCCGATGCCCAAGGAAATGAAAAATGGAGAACGGTTATAGACTTCCGAAAACTAAATGAAAAAACTATAGGTGATGCCTATCCTTTACCTAATATAAGCGACATACTTGACCAATTAGGAAATGCAAAGTATTCCTCAACATTTGATCTGGCCTCAGGATTCCATCAAATCTCAATGAATCCGTCCGATGCTCATAAAACTGCTTTTTCAACTCCACAAGGCCATTATGATTAGGTACAAAAGAATGCCGTTTGGTCTCAAAAATGCTCCTTCTACATTCCAAAGGCTTATGGACCAAATATTATCAGGTTTGGAAGGAAGCATAGCTTTTGTATATTTAGATGATATTGTGATATACGCACGATCCTTAGATGAACACGAAATAAAATTTAGGAAGCTAATGAATCAATTACAAAAAGCAAATTTGACATTACAAACTGAAAAGTGCGAATTCTTGAGAAAAGAAGTTGCTTACCTTGGTCATATTATTACAAAAGATGGTGTTAAGCCAAATCCTGATAAAATATCAGCAGTAAAATCTTACCCAGCTCCAACTACAGCTAAACAAATCAAACAATTCTTAGGGTTAAGCGGATATTATCGACGGTTTATCGAGAATTTCTCAAAAATTTCGAGACCTCTCACAGTGCTTTTAAAAAAGAATAACAAATTCATTTGGACCTCTGAACAACAGTTCGCTTTCGAAACTTTACGGGAGTTATTATGTAATCCTCCGATCCTTCCATATCCAAAATTTGATGAGCCATTCATCTTAACTACTGATACATCTAAATTCGCAATTGGAGCCGTACTAAGCCAGCGTCAAATTGGCAAAGATCTACCCATTGCCTACACATCACGCACACTCAATAACGCTGAAATAAATTACTCAGTAATCGAAAAAGAATTACTTGCAATAGTTTATGCGGTACACCATTTTAGACCTTACCTGTATGGACAGAAATTCACACTTGTAACCGACCATAAACCTCTAATCTGGGTACATAGTGTCAAAGATCCTACTTCGAGATTGCTAAGGTGGAGATTTAAATTAGAAGAATATGATTACGATGTAGTCTATAAAAAAGGAACAATTAACTCTAATGCTGATGCATTATCACGAAATCCACCGACTGAAAACGTTAAAATATTTCCAATTAATATCAAACGAAAGCGGAACTCAGAAACAATACATAACGATGAAAATACAAAACGCAAAAAAGAAGCACATCAATTCCCAACACGTCCTCGACCGTCATCAGATTGCACAGCTAATCCTGCCCCCTTGAAAATTCATAAACAAGCATTTGATTTAAGCAGTTCTTTTTCAAACTCTACAGACTCCTCTATAGACATTATACCATTGGCAAAAAGAGTAACTCATACCTTAAATCCGGTGCAACTTGGAATAAGTGAATCACCTACCGATATATCAATCGATGATATACCATTGGCACAAAGAATACTTGAGCCATTACAGACTAATTCTACCACTGACTCTGAAAGCGAGCAATCAAATATCACATTACAACAACCTATATCCATTTCAAAATCGCATCACTCAGATAAAATTTTGGGGACCAATAACAAAAGATTATCTAGAAAACCCAAGAAACACAAATATAATTTGCGTTCACGACAACGTACAATACCAAATTTTGCAATGAACACTACATCATCAGATAGTGATACATCTGATAACTCATTATCCACTAATCCACGTTAGAGAAAATTGATTAAAAAATCGAAATCTAACTCTGACTTTGACAAACTAGAAAAAAATATAAAAACAAATACGGAATACAAACAATTTTTATTAGATCATGAATTGGGAGTCATACCAACAAACCATAATATCGTGGAAGTTAATAGAGATATTTTCACAAATAATGATAATATGGCGTTTTAGCTCAGCTCTGATAGGTCGCGGTATAGCAAAGGAAATGGTACAAAGGAACATAATAAACCCCGCGATACTAAAATCATTCGAACCACAAGTATGTGACGTAATAATCACACCATGGGGTGATAATAAAATTTATAATTTGGTAACGAAGGAAAAATACTTTCAAAAACCAACATATCCTGCAATATTCAAGACAATACAAAACTTAAAACAAAAACTACATTCTGATCAAATTAGAACAATATCAATCCCGCAAATAGGTTGTGGCCTAGATTCTCTAGATTGGAATATAGTGAAATTAATGATTCACTATATTTTCAAACATTCTGATGTGAAAATTACAATTTGTTATTTTCATGAACAAATCATAATACCCAGTAATAACTCTAACAACGATCCAATAGATTTATCAAATGAAATTTATCCGAAATTACATAACGAAAAATCAAACACAAATATAAATCACGAAAATTCAAATACACAAAGAATTGATATTGACACAAACCCATCTACGAGTACACTTCCAAATCCTGTCCCTTGCGCTGATCAAACACAGGATAATGTCACGACAATCAATATTAAGGGAACAAATGACGATATTCGAATGGGACACGATAATTATGTACACTGCATATCAGCAGATTGTATTTTCAACAAAGGAATTGCTAAACAATTAGTCGATATTGGTGTTTTAGATCCACAAGCATTATTATTAGAAAAACCTGAAATCAATAACGTAATTTTGACTCGAAACAAGAAAAAATGTATATTCAGTCTTGTGACTTCCGACAGATATTATAATACACCGTCCTTGGAAATAATGAAACAAACTTTCACAATCCTACGGGATATCTTAATATCAAAAAACATTACATCGTTCTCCATATCAAAAATGGGTAGTGGATTTGATAAACTGAATTGGTGTACTATTAAAAATATTTTACGAACAATTTTTGATAAAACCAATATCATAATAACTATTTGTTTAAATGAAATTATTACGCCTGAAACAAAATTTCGTGTGGAAATAGTTCGAGAGAATCATAATTCAGTGTTCACTGGACACAAAGGAATAACTAAAACATACAAACGAATTCGAGCACTTTATTTTTGGCCAAGTATGAAATTGGATATCGAAAAATTTATTAAATCTTGCGAAAGCTGTCAGCAAAAGAAATTAGTTAGGAAAAAAACAAGACAACCAATGATTATTACGGATACACCAAATACTGCCTTTGAAAAAGTCTCTCTAGATATTGTTGGACCATTGCCTGCATCAAGTTCGCGAAACAAATACCTCTTAACAATCCAAGATAATCTTACCAAATATTCTGAAGCCATTCCTCTTAAAAATGCTACATCTAAATCGATCGCTAAAGGTTTTGCAGAAAATTTCATATGCCGATTTGGAGCACCACAATCAATCTTAACAGATCAGGGAGTAAATATTTCTCAGTCCAATTATGACAGAATTAGCTAAAGTCTTACGAATCAAACAAATTAAAACTACAGCTTATCATCCCCAATCTAATGGATCTCTTGAGCGAAGTCATCACGTACTTATCGAGTATCTCAAACATTATATTAAAAACAAAAGTAATTGGGATAAATGGGTCAGATTTGCCACATTCTCATATAATACGTCAGTACATGAAAGTACTTGTTACACACCTCACGAGCTAATCTTTGGATCCATAGCACGGTTACCTTCAAGTTTTAATTCGCAAAAACACGTGTACGATAAATACGAGGAATATTTAGATGAACTAATAACAAAATTAAGAGAAACTCGGTTGGATGCATCAAAAAATTTAGAAAATGCGAAATCAAAATCAAAAGTAATATATGATAAACATTTAAATACTGAAACTTTTTAATGTGGACAATATGTTTATCTTATTAATGAAACGAGGAAAAAATTAGATG
The DNA here is from genome assembly GCA_963932425.1 of Athalia cordata. Lineage (NCBI taxonomy): Eukaryota > Metazoa > Arthropoda > Insecta > Hymenoptera > Athaliidae > Athalia > Athalia cordata. The sequence goes on along the minus strand of OZ010628.1, from coordinate 7,941,781 downwards.
ATCATTATTTCGGACCATTTATAATAATACAAATTATCGATAACATCAATGCAAAACTACAAATAAATGATCATAAAACTAAAATCGTCCACCCGAATGAAATCAAATTAACTAATCAATTGATAATATGAATATATGAATAAAATGATAACTTTGTTACACTACACCCATATCTAAATCATTTGCAGACGCTTATATGAATGACCTTTTCTTTTCTTTCAGAATCAAATACTCAGAACCATTTACTCTCGACGATCCATATGAAAATTTAATCTTCAAAGAAAATCCAGGCATCTACTACGAACACGTGCAAAATTTGAAAACCTACAATGACGAATAGAGGTGGATTAAAATTATAAACTTAAATAATCTCGCTGAAAAAACAGGAAAAATTACGGACTATTTAGATACAGTTGATAAAATTTGCGATATTTTTACGAATAAATGTACAACTAAAGATCACATAAAATTACTCCGAAATCGTATCTCGATCATAGCAGCTTACCAAACACAATTAGGCTCATTAAAAGGTTACAACAGTACCACGAATGATAACTCAAAACCGGAAACCTTTTCATTGCAAAGAGATAAACGCAGTGCACCCTTCAACTTTGTCGGTAAAGTAACTAAAACCCTATTTGGAACACTCGACGAAAGTGACGCTGAAATTCAGGGCCGCGCCGCCCCTGTGTGCAAAGTGTGCGGCGCACACAGGCGCCAAGACGATAGAGGCGCCACCGTCGAAATTATTTTTGTTACCCTTAGCAACAACATATTCTTTGTAGTCGAGTATCGATAAATAAGTAGGTACAATAGGCGCAACATATGCCTTGTAAATAACAAAACATAATTATAATGCGCTTATTGTACAAGTCTTCTGAGATAATATTCACGTGTGTGGTTTAATTTTACGCTTTGGGTTTTAGTTAATATTAGTTACGAGCTCAACGTTAAAATCAAAAGAACCGCCGTGAGTTTGTTTGAATGAATTATGAACGTAACCCGATACCCGATGCGTTGCGTGCGTCGCAAGCGGGGGTAGGGTCACGGGGATTCCCCGACTTTAAGGAACGAGAGTGCCAAAACAATTGAACAATCAGTCAATTGAAAGTGTGTGCAAGGTGCGCATTGATTTTTTATAATAAGATTAAGTTCTAGCTCTAAAAACAATATATAGTTTGTGTGTTAGTGATTGTTTTAACGTGTTTTCACGATGAGTGATAGTACTCAAGATAAAAAAAAGAAATTATCTGGTTATTAGAATTCAATGAGGAAAAGAAACCAAGAAGAAGAACGTGATAAAAATTCAACTAAAATAAGTAAATATTTTACGGCTCTACCATCCACTTCCAAAGAATCATTAGAGACAGAAACCAGTCATTTTATCGATGAAGATGTTATAAAATCTGATTCAAAAAACGCTTCAGGTACGTGCTTCTAATAATTATTCATAGATAGATAAATCAGTTTATTCAGACAGGTAGATAGGTATTCATATGTCTTTGTTTGTCTGTCTTTAATTTAAGATGATGCCGCCGAAGTTACGTCCGTGCCTCTGCCTGATACACCACTGTCACCGCCAAGACAATTATCGTCATCAATACCAACTTTTTCCAAAGATGACCCTGGACTCTGGCCAAAAGTTTTCAATGCTACTGTGATCCAGTATTTAATAGAAAATCCGATTAAACAAATTAAACAGTATAATTTTCCGCGTGACTCTTCGGGGCGAAAATTTTCCGAGTGTTATTATGAAAGGCATTTAGGAAACGGTGAAAAGTATCACAGAGAGTGGCTGCTGTATTCAGTGTCCAAAAATGCCGTTTATTGCTTCTGTTGCAAGCTATTTAAATCAAAACATAACAATAAATTCTGCGAGGGAATTAGTGATTGGCAACATCTAGCTTTGTATTGCAGCAGACATGAGAAAAGTTCTGCTCATTTCAATAATTATAAAAAATGGACAGATTTATGTCACGCTCTTAAAAATAAAAACACTATTGATAGTATTCAACAAAAACTTTTAGAGGTTGAAAAGCAGCGCTGGTACGATGTAATCAAAAGAATAATATATGTGGTCCAATTTCTGAGTACACAAAATATGGCTTTTCGTGGCCAAAGCCAAAAATCACACGACCGTAACAATGGTAATTTTTTAAAATGTATTGAACTGTTAGGAAAATTCGATTTTTCAATGACTGAACATATACGACGCGTAACGAATGATTCGGATTTCAAAAATATGCCGACTTATCTTGGAGATAAGATCCAAAATGAAATAATTTACATACTCGGTAACCAAATTCAACATTTTATTTTAAATATATGTCAAATTAATAAATATTTTTCAATAATACTGGATCGTACACCTGACGTTTCACACGTAGAGCAAATTAGAATTATAATAAGATTTGTCTATTTTAGCACAGAAAATAGAAAGTTGGAAATAAGGGAGCATTTCCTAGCTTTCTGTCCAATTATCGATACAACTGGCGCTGGATTAACGTCATTTATAGTAGAAAAACTAGCCGAAATTAATTTGGACATAAACAACTTAAGGGGACAGGGCTATGATAATGGATCAAATATGCGCGGTAAGAATAATGGTCTTCAAAAAAGATTGCTGGATCTAAATCCCCGCGCTTTCTGTGTACCGTGCGCTAGCCATAGTTTAAATTTAATAGTAAACGACGCTGCCAATCTCAATCATCATACGACTGGATTTTTTAGTATTGTGCAAGAATTATACAAATATTTTTCGTCCTCTACCAATGGATGGGATATATTAAAAAAATATGTCAAAAATCTGACCTTAGAACCATTGTCTGAAACAAGATGGTCAAGCAGAATAGATGCTATCAAACCGCTGTTTACAAATTTACCGGAAATTTATGATGCCTTATATGAAATAGCAAATGGTATATCATATGATCAGAAGGCAAAATATGACGCTAAATGTCTAGCAGAAAAATTATGCTCCTTTTAATTCATTTGTTTACTAAATATATGGCATATGATTTTGACAAGAGTAAATTTTGTGAGCAAAATTCTGCAGTCCGTCGATATGAATATGCAAGTTGCTTTAGATGCTTTAACGGAATTAAAGAAGTTTATGATAAAAATTAGAACCGACGCAAATTTTGAGGAAATTGTAAATGATGCCATGAAAATTGCCGGAAAATTAGATGTCGAGGTTGAATTTGAAACTTCCAGATCCAGACCCCTAAGACGTCGTAACACTCCAAAGAGTTTTGATTATGAACACGAAGACCATACTATGAATGATCTGAAGACCGCTTTTAAAATTAATGTATTTTTTTATATATTGGATCAAGCTTTATCCTCCGTAGACGAAAGATTTAATTTATTGAATAATCAGAATGACGTGTTTAATTTTTTATTCAAACTAAGTGATGACCAAGATCAAAGTCGATTAAGAAGTAGCTGTCATCGTTTGCAGAAAAAACTTTCTGCAAATGATTCATTGGATATTAACGCCGATGATTTGTATGAAGAAATTGTGTCGTGTCAGTCTCTTTTCAAAAAATTAAATAATGATGTGGTGAAAATTCTCGAATTTATATATTTAAACAAGTTGACAGCTGTTTGCCTTAACATCACCATAGCATTATGAATTTTGCTAACTATGCCAGTTACCGTAGCAAGCGCGGAAAGGTCCTTTTCTAAATTAAAACTTATAAAAAATTACCTGCGCTCAACAATGAGCCAGGAAAGATTAACAAATTTAGCAACAATATTCATAGAAGAGGCCATATTAGAACATATAGACATACACGAGATTACTAAGGATTTCGCAAACAGAAAAGCGAGAAGAGTGGAAATAATATAATTTAAGTATGTTTATATTCTTACATATTTTAGACTCTTGTTATTTTTTTTAAACATAGCATACGTAATAGTTAAATCAGTATTATTACAAAAGTCAGCTATTTTGTTAATAATATCTAAGTATACAATTAGATATAACATTATAAATGAAGTATGTAAAAATTAAATTCGTGTTTTATTTTTCGCAGTAATTGGCAAGCGGAAGCGAACTGGTTTTACCTATTTAGGAAAATATTATCTAAGTATATAAAACTAAAGAACATTTATTTTGGTCAAAATTAACAAATAATAAAAAAACATAACTTGAAACATAAAGATTCGTGAAAAAAAGAGGCGCTTCATAGGTTTCGCGCACAGGCGCTGTGAGGGGTCGGCTCGGCCCTGCGCTGAATATTACAATAGTCAAATAGACCGGTTATTCAATGATACCACTCACCTTGCAACCTTATTGGAAAATCAGACATTTGTCATAAAATCAATGTTAGACGCCCATCAGAATCGTATTAACGAAATGACGAATAAAATTGAACAAATACACATACAACTTGAAGCAGCAAAAAAGATAGCTAAATCAGCTTATCAGTTATCTTTCCATACAAGTATTCTTATGTCTATTTCAACTCATTTAATTTAACTTGATAGATTATAATCTCATCGATGCAGTTCTTTTTGCCAGACAAGGAGTAATTCACCCTAAAATCATAACACCAGAAGAAATTATATCCTCATTACAACACATACAAAGTACACATCCAACCACCCATTTTCCAGTACCGTTACAAAATGAATATGCTTCCGAATAATTGAAACTCTCTAAATTAGAAATTGCTTATACTCATGATAGACTCATTTATATAATATCAGTCCCTCTACCCAATGATCAAGCTTTTAATGTTTATCGCTTAATACCTATGTAAAGAAAACATCTTTACCAAGTCTAGTCATATCGATAAGTTAGATCTCTAATCCACTGTAAGAGAAATAAGAATCGCACGTGCAAATAATCAGTATGATCTATTACGCCATGCTGAATACAGTGAATTGAAAAGTATAAAAGTAATCTAAAGATATCTCCGTGAATAATAACATTGAATGTTGTTTCTTTGTTATTTACAGGTGAGATTAACATCTAAATTAAATCTTTACGCATATTTTTGGGTATAAATAAATAAATCTTTGTTATTTACAGAGAAACAGTTCGTGCATTATTCACACCTAAACGAAATCCCACATATTATACCTATACCCGTAAAACAACATTACGACGTATCGAATGACAAATTTGCCTACATCAAGCCAAGCAGTGATTATATAGCTATAACACGTGACCGAAGCTTATACTTTCAATTAACGGAAATAACTTTTAACAAATGCATTTTATGATTGGGAACACTAATTTGCAAACAAAATCAACCATTGTTTCATACAAGCAATCACGTCATCTGTGAAGAAGGACTCTTTCTTGATCCTTCCACTACTGATATAACTTCATGTGACGTAAGACTTGGAACTTTTGACCGAACATATTGGAAAGAATTAACGACATCGAATTCATGGATCTATTCCCTTACAAAAAATGAAATTATGCACATTCTATGTAACAACGATAACCCCATTCAAATCAGCTTACACGACTCAGGAATACTCAAGCTACGAAATAAATGCACAGGAACATCAAACATGATAACATTAATAACAAACAATTATTATAATACTATAATAACTCATTCATACATACCGAAATTTGCACTCGACATATTCAAACTCTACGAAAATATAAAGAATACCGAAATCACCAACATTTCCAATATCCCTTTAAGCACACTGAACAAAACTCCTTTCTTGAAATCAGAAGAACTCGAATCAAATGGTCTAACACTTGATGGTATTATGAAACAAGCTCACGAAATCAGTCAACATAAACGATCGAAATACAATTTCAGTAAACTGGAAAGCTACTTCTCCTATAGTTGCATTATATCAGGAATATTGATTACGATATACTTTCCAAACAAATTTTCAATTCTTGGTAAATTCTTTAAACTAATAATTCCATTCTTGCGTTGCAAAAATACAAATCAAGATACAATTCAATGGGATTCAGAATCACAATCACCTCCGAAATTAGGGAATATTGCAACAAATCAAAGAACACAACGACCACATACAGCCCCAAGACAAATATGTTGCCAGATGGAAATGAAACCTCAATCTGCACAGAAATCCGATTTGAAATCTCTTAATGCTTCAAGTTCAAGAGAACAAATACCAAGCACTACCGCTACTAAGATGATTGATTCAAAAACCAATGAACAAAGTTCACCGTTTCATAACGAATAACAAGCAAAACAATCATAAATATACCTTGATGTAAAATACCAAGATATTAACCTTTCTATACACTATTTAGTAAACACATATTCAAACAAACATATATATATATATATATATATATATATACCGTGCGCGTCTCAGGAAAGTGGTTGAGCACTGCGCATGCGTCGAAATACTCGAATTTCTCGACTTCGAACGAGGTCGAACCTCGCTGGAGTCAGGGGTTCTCAGCGTGTTGTTGTGAAATGTCAACACGCCAGTGGCTACGCTGATGTTTGGAATTGAAAATAAGTTGAGAACCCCTGACTCCAGCGAGGTTCGACCTCGCTCGAAGTCGAGAAATTCGAGTATTTCGACGCATGCGCAGTGCGCAACCACTTTCCTGAGACGCACACGGTATACAGAGTGAAGCATTTAAAGTGACCCGGGCAATTTTCTTCGAAACGAAGCAAGATATGAAAAAATGTCTCAGACATAAGTTTCATGGTTTCAAGGGGAGCACCCTTGCTCCCCATTTTTTCCCAAAGTCGAAGTATCAAGGTCATTTGGAGGTCAACTTGGTTTTTTTAAATGGAATGACATATTTTTTTCTCCAGAATCTGAAGAAGCATCAAATTTTGCACCAAAAAGTACTAACACACATTTGGCCTGAAGTCAATAGATACTTGGGTAGAGCCGGTCAAAAAAGTGTGCTTACACATGGGCTCGCGCCGCGCTGGTACGCTGGCGGATGCCGCACCACGGCCGTACGAGACCCATTTTTTCCCAAAGTCGAAGTATCAAGGTCATTTGGAGGTCAACTCCGTTTTTTCAAATGAGATAGTGTATTTTTTCTTCCAGGAATCGAAAGTGGGTTCAATTTCGAGCAAAAAAGTATACATACGTCAATATCAAAAAATCGACTGGTGACGAGATATTTATTGAAATAGAAAAAGAAATCCAATACCTGACATTAACGGCCTAGACTTTGCGGGGACAAGATTCTTATGATTAAATTTATAGCAAGTGTTCGAAATGTCGGCCATTCATTTCAATACATTTTTGGTACCGCCCAACGCACGAATCTTGTACCGCCAATAGAGTTTCTTCTTTGATACCGGCACAGGCATCGATGATCCTCTGCTGCATATTTTCGCGTGTAGTTGGTACCTCCTTGTAGACTCTATTTTTTATGTATCCCCACAAGAAAAAATCGGGAGAGGTGAGATCTGGAGAACGAGCAGGCCAATGGATAGGTCCTCCACGTCCTATCCAGCGATTAGCGTAGTCTCGATCCAATATTTCACGAGCCTCAACTGCGAAGTGAGCTGGACATCCGTCATGCTGGAACCACATATCTAATCGTTCCTGAAGTGGTATATCTTCAACTAATACTGGCAATATCCGATCTAAGAAGTCGGCATACTTCTGTCCGTTGAGTGTACCATCAATGAAGTGCGGTCCGATTACGCGGTTCTGATAAATACCACACCAAACATTCAGAGTCCACTGCCGTTGATGCTCCACTTGCCGTAACCACCTCGGATTTTCTGTAGCCCAGTAGTGCATATTGTAACGGTTGACTTGGCCATGATTTGTGAAGCCTGCCTCGTCCGAATACAATATGTTGAAGTTCTCGTCTTGCATCCGATGCAGCGCCCATATACAAAACTGTACACGATGCTGAAAATCATTCCCATGAAGTTCTTGATGTAAAGTTACGTGGTAAGGATGGAACTTATGACGGTTAAGTATTCGAAGAACGCTTCTTTGAGAGATTCCTGACTCAGCTGAAATGTCGCGTGAACTCATCTGCGGATTATGGGCCACTGCAGCTAAAACAGCAATTTCACTATTTTCTCCAGTAACAGTCTGCCTCCGATTTCGTTTTTTAGGTGCGATACTTCCCGTTTCCGAAAACACTTGTATGATCCGATCGAAAGTTCTACGGCTTGGATGATTCCTCTCGGGGTATCGTTCTGCGTACAAGTTGCACGCTAAACGGGCGCTTCTCTGCGATTCACCGTAAATGTAAATCATATCAATCTTCTCGGCCATCGTATACCGATCCATTCTTATTTTCACTAATCACAGCAGCAATCACTTTATTATTGAGGTTAATGTTACAGTCGCAATGTCAATGAGAAAAATGAATTTTGACAACAACTGTTGTCATTGGCAACGATCGGATTGCAACTGTTTTCGGAAGCGGGGAGTGTCGCACTAACCTAACAAATCAGAGTCAGACTATTATTCAAGAATATGGGGAAATTGCTGTTTCAACTGCAGTAGCCGCGCCGTAGTTTAGTTTATGAAATGTCTCGTCACCCGTCGATTTTTTGATATTGACGTATGTATACTTTTTTGCTCGAAATTGAACCCACTTTCGATTCCTGAAAGAAAAACTTTGGGAAAAAATGAATATAGCTATCTTGTGCTCCCCTTGAAACCATGAAACTTATGTCTAAGACATTTTTTCATATCTTCCTTCGTTTCGAAGAAAATTGCCCGGGTCACTTTAAATGCCTCACCCTGTATATATATATACATAACTCAGAATCATCGCAAATAAGATATATCATATCCATAATATCATTATATTATAATCAATTTTTCAACATTTATTCAGAATTATCGCAAATAAGTTATATCATATCCATAATGTCATTATATTATGAGCAGTTGTAATTTCAACAATAACTGACATAAATTTGAGACATTTATAACTAACCTCAATTTAAGTAAGATGTCAATGTAACATTCTTATATGTATATGTAAAGAAAGTGAACTTTCGTCATCTAAATTTGCCGCGCTATATATCGCGCGCCCCTTACTCATATGTTCATTGTCTCATCTTCATTCTTTCATTCTTCTCTAAACCTCTCAACTGTAAGCAGCTATTCAAATTTGAAATAACCAAATAAAGTATTCAATCCATTCAGATAAATATACTCATTATTCGAAGTTTACCCACTTCAATCCTAAAAATTTAAATCATCATCACCCCGGTTGCTGATTAGCGTAAAACAAAGGAGAACCCACTTAGAACGACAACAAATTTGGATGGAGTCCTAGCTGCTCGGGGGTCTTCCGAAAAGCGTTCATAACAATAACAGTCTGTTCAGAGCTATCAAAGCGAAAGCATGCTACCTATCTGAATAGAAACAGACTTCTTGCTAATCATTTCCCCTGACCCTTTTATTGCTACTCCGAGAATCCATCCGGAGTAACAATATACAGGGTGATTCTAAATTCAGTGCCATCCATATAATGGGTGACAGGGTGAACCAAAAGAAGTAATTTGAGATGAGCAACTTATGGTTGGAGGCGTCGCATTTGGGTGCTACAGGACATCGAAGGTCGCAGATTGAACGCCTGGTCGCTGGCAATTATGATGATTTTCTGCATTAATTAAAAACTGGAAAATCAACAAAAAATTTACAAAACAAATGAACCACAACCTGGAGCTTCCGTCTTCCAAATTATGAGCGTATTACGGCTTTTAAGTAGGGGACGCGGCAGGCGCGGTGGCAATCCAACATGTATCCCCCATTTAAAAGCTGTAATACGCTCACAATTCGAAAATCATATGAATTTTCACCAGTTGAGCTACAGGATACTTCATACGCATCTCAAGTTTTTTATATCAGCTATTTCCATCAGAGTAAAGAAATATCGCGCATTACCAATAGAGTTCGCCTCCATAGGGTCACAAAGATCCGAGTGTACAATATCGACGACTCGGGAAGATACATATTTACTAGAAGAAAAGGGAATTCTATGAATTTTACCAAGCGCGCATGCGTCGCAGAACGGACTTGATTCTTTAATCACGATGTTGTTGTTGCGTAGAAAATTCTTTACGTGTGTAAAATTTTGGTGGGCTAACCTTTCATGCTAGATCTGAAGCTCTTTCTTATTTTCGTTTTCATTTTCAGCTACTAAAGAACTATCAGCAACTATTTTGATTTTCATGACAAACAGATTGCTGTTTACAGGTTTTTCGCCAATAACTATTGATTCATTATTGCGAGTAAATTTACACGCCTTTTCATTTGACTCAAATTTCAAGCCTTTTGCAAGAGTTGCAGACATAGAGAATAAATTGTATCGCAAATCGGGCACATAAAATACATTAGATAAAAATCTTCTTATCCACATTTTTCCATTAAACGCAATTACATCTATGTTACCTATACCAACAGCATTTACAAGATGTCCATCACCCAGTCAAATAGGTACCTTGTCGATGTCTCGATATGCAGAAAAATATTCTCGCTGACTTGACATATCTTGTGATGCTCCTGAATCAAAATACCACGAGGTTGACCGGTCACATTTAAAGTCCGACGAGATTAATACCTCTCCCACTAAAGCGTCGTTATCGCCTTTCGGCTTCGAATTTCCAGGTAGATGCCAACAGTCCCGCCGAAAATGACCGATCTTTAGACAATTCCAGCATTTTGGCTTTTGCTTATTAAAGCTACGAGCTGCACTGCAATTTTCTTTCCGTTCACCCTTTTGTTTTCTTGCTTCTTCATAGTGTCCAGTGACCCTTTTCTTGGTAAATCTTTGCGTGTTGCTCGTAAAAAGGGCGCTGTTTTCAGAATTCTCATTGGCCGATATGCGAGCCTCTTCCATAATCAGGCGCGACGTTAAATTGTCTACCGTTCTTTCCGTCGTCGCAACAGAGTCCCATGCCGATACAAAATGACTAAGCGATGGTGGTAGAGTCATTAATATTTTGGTCATCAACATGCTATCGGAGATAGGCTCTTTCATGGCTTTCAGTTGAAAGCTCAAATCCTCAATCAAATGAAATATGAGTAGAGATGTCGTCATTTGGGTCTTTTTTCAGCCCAAACCATTTTTGCTGGAGCACGTGCTCGCTTGCATCTGAGCGACTCTCATATATTGAGTGCAACTTGTCCCACATAGCTTTGGCAGTTTCACAATTAAGTATGTGCGATGTTGGTTTTCTTTCAATGGATGTGACGATGAACTTTTGGGAAATACTGTCTTTCTTTAAGAACTCTTTCAAGTCCGCTTGGTACCTCGCATTTGCAGTATTGTATGTCGCTGTGTCTGCTTGCGTAGGATTTTCACCTAGGGCAGCAGGAGGTGTCAGCTTCAGCGTCACTCCATTGATCACATCAAAAACATCATGGGACATCAGCACCACGCGCATTTGGAATTTCCATATGGACCAGTCTTCAGCACTTTTAAACTTAACAATTTTTAACGAATCACTCTCCATTATAAACACTTGACCTCTTTTTTTTTACTGTTAGTAAAAAAAGGACAATACCACTTCAATAAGACTTCAACTTTTACGGCCTGGGCCGCATCAGACTCTCTTTCAAAATGACTCCTATAGATGAAAGCTTTTCATTCATTCCGTATGATTACTACTGTCCATCGGTTCAAAACCAATTAAGAAGAAAGATTTGTGAAATTTGTTCTGCATACTTTGCTACAGTCAAAAGTTCGAATGCACATAACAAGATAGTACATCCTAAACAAAGGAAAACTAACGAAAAAATTGTGGTTTTCACGGAAAAGTTGGAGTCATCTTTGGATGAATCATCCGAAGAATCATCTGTAAAATATGATAATAAAGAAACAGATGATCGATGCGACAATGTTCCTGTAATTGAAAAATTTGAGAACTGGCTAACAAATGAATGGTTGGAAGAAATTTGAATTTCTTTCTTAATTCATTTTACTATATTATGGCAAATATTTAAAATTTGTATTAATTATTGAACTTTAATTCTAATAAGTAAATAAATAAAATAAATAAATATTAATTATCACATTTAATAATATTTTAACTATTCTGGTAATAAGGTTTTGTACTTATCATTTAATTATAAAATGTTGCGCAACGATTGGGGGGGGGGGGGGGTACGTGGGTCACAGCGATAATGTTGCTTAGTCGTTGCACGGGGGAAGGTGGGTATTGAAAATTTCGAAAAATCAGCGTTGCACAATTATTGAACGTTCCCGAAGGTGATAGAACGTCAGGGATCAACTTCCAGAATCGTAGAAAACTGCGCTCACGCAGCGTTCTTGACTTCAGTCTAGGCTCAGTCCAAGAAGAGAACTCATATAGAAAACCGTTCTTGATTAGCATTATACAAAATATTGAAAATTCCAAATACTTGAACGCTAAAAGCCAAAAACGTCGCAAAGACAGAAAACCCAAAACTTGATTTAATTTGATTTAATTAAAATTATTAATTTCATTACGGCATTGACGCCAGATACATTATTTTTTATGAAAAAATCCGTTCTTTAATTTAATTTCGATTATAAGACAAATTTCTTTGATTCAAGCAATCACCCTTCGATACTCGAACGGCCAACGAGCCACTACTAGTCAGAACCCGATCATTTTTCAGTGTACAAAAATCATTAAAAATCAATGATTTATTTAGTTAAATTACGCCGAGTAAATATTTTTGTGGAAACCCATCTCAACACGATACATCCCATCCCGAATTCTGGTCGCTTAATATTTGGTCCATTGCGGTTCCAAACTATTACTCAATCGTTTTAACGTCCTACCCTAAAAGAACTCTGGTCGCTTAATGCTTAGTCCACTGCAGTTCTAGGTTATCATTCAATCGTTTTCAGCATCCCACCTAAGATCTTGAGCGCACAATTCTTGGTCCACGACGGTTGTAAACCGATACCCAATCACAGCCGACCCCAAACACTGAGGAATTCTGGTCACTTAATATTTGGTCCATTGCGGTTCCGAAACTATTATTCGATCGTTTTCTGCATCCTCCCTGGAATTCTGGTTGCTTAACGCTCAGTCCACTGCGGTTCTGAGTGGTTTAATCGATCGCTTTTTGCATCCTCCCTTGAATTCTGGTTGCTTAACGCTCAGTCCGTTGCGGTTCTGAGTGGTTATTCGATCGTTTTCTGCACCCCAGGATTCTGGTCGCTTAATATTTGGTCCATTGCAGTTCCAAAACTATTATTCGATCGTTTTCTGCATCCTCCCACCGGGATTCTGGAAGTCTAGCGCCTATTCCACTGCGGTTATAGGTAGCTATCCCACCGTTTCCTCCGCCCCGAGAAAATTACCGCCCCAGAAAATGAACGCCCCAAATTCCCCCTCTGTGAAGTTGGCCCCCCATTTATGAAAAATGAAGTTTCTTTTTTGAGTTCTGGCTTCCCCCCGAAGAGTTCTAGAGTTCTTTACGAATATCAGAAATAGTTCCGTTAATAAAGGGGGTGAAAACCCCCTAAAAAAATTTTTCGCATTAGGGGGGCCAACTTCACGAAATTGAGAAACAGAAATCTATGATAACTATTCCTACTCAGCTCGAATCGAAAAACATCACAAAAAGAATCGTCAGAACTCTTGTAGGGCTACCCAGAACTCCTTGAAAAAACAACAAAACTCGAAATGAAAATTTGTTATGCGCAAAAAACTATCTCTGGCACTCAGAATGTCGAATAACTTTTCCGTTTGAACTCGGATCGGAAAACTTTGGAGGAACAATCGACAGAACTCGTGTAGGGCTACCCAGAACTCATTTGAAAAACCTTGGAACTCGCAATGGAAATTTTTGATACTCAAAAAACTATCTCTGGCACTCAGAATGTCGAATAACTTTTCCGTTTGAACTTGGATCAGGAAACTTCAAAGGAACAATCGACAGAACTCGTGTAGGGCTACCCAGAACTCCTTGAAAAAACAACAAAACTCGAAATGAAAATTTGTTATGCGCAAAAAACTATCTCTGGCACTCAGAATGTCGAATAACTTTTCCGTTTGAACTCGGATCGGAAAACTTTGGAGGAACAATCGACAGAACTCGTGTAGGGCTACCCAGAACTCATTTGAAAAACCTTGGAACTCGCAATGGAAATTTTTGATACTCAAAAACTATCTCTGGCACATAGAATGTCGAATAACTTTTCCGTTTGAACTCGGATCGGAAAACTTTGGAGGAACAATCGATAGAACTCGTGTAGGGCTACCCAGAACTCCTTGAAAAAACAACAAAACTCGAAATGAAAATTTGTTATGCGCAAAAAACTATCTCTGGCACTCAGAATGTCGAATAACTTTTCCGTTTGAACTCGGATCGGAAAACTTTGGAGGAACAATCGACAGAACTCGTGTAGGGCTACCCAGAACTCATTTGAAAAACCTTGGAACTCGCAATGGAAATTTTTGATACTCAAAAAACTATCTCTGGCACTCAGAATGTCGAATAACTTTTCCGTTTGAACTTGGATCAGGAAACTTCAAAGGAACAATCGACAGAACTCGTGTAGGGCTACCCAGAACTCATTTGAAAAACCTTGGAACTCGGAATGGATATTTTTGATACGCAAAAAACTATCTCTGGCACTCGAAGTCTCGAATAACGTTCTCGTTCCGACTCGGATCGACTAACTCTATGGAAAGAATCGGCAAAACCCTTGCAGGGCTCTGTAGATCAAATATTGTACAATTTCTCGTTCCTGCCACCCATCACCTAGCGCATCAACGTACTTACATATGAGTTCTTCTCGTTCTTAGCGTTATCCAAGGCCAACGACGTGGACGTGACGAGATCTGGCCTCTTTTTTTTTTTTTTCTTCGCCTTGTATTTTATATTTTTTTTGTAATTTTTTATTATTTTTTTTTTTTTTGCAGTTTTTTATTATTTTTTTTTGTAATTTTTAATTATTTTTTTGTTTATTATTCCATACAATTATCTGATCTTTTTTATTATATCATCAATTTTTTTAAAATTTTTATTCGATCTTTATCCGTACGTTTTTATGGTACATTTCTGACGTACATAAATACATGTGGTAAAACACGAGTTTCGCCTTCCACGGTCTCGCGAGTTTTCTTCAGGCCGTCATATGTATACCAATGCATACCCGTCCATGCACATGCCACGTAATGCTCGATCGCTTTCTCAAAATGTACCAGACCAGCCAAGACATAATTCAAGGATGCTATGTTTATCGTTTTTGCCACGGAATTTAGTGAGCACTCGGGATCCTGTACGTTCAACGTACTCAGGTAGTCTTCGTGAGAAAAGACGCTCGTGTCTATTATCACTTGCGGTCCGAATGTCGTATTTACCGTTCTATCGGTTCCACATTTTCGGCACACAGGTGTCCTGATCACCCTTGCATCGTCGATAGCCTGCTGCATGAACTGACATCCTTCTTGCAAAAGGATGTTGACGTTCACGTTTAATACTGAGAATGGTCTTGTTACTACCGTAGTCCGACAAACCCGACAATTGGTCCCTACCGTGTAGCTAGGAACATCCAAGTATAAATGTTCCGACAAATGTCCTACGTTACATTTAGCACTGATGGATTCGACATGCCTTGTTTTCATCGTTGCTTTTAGAAAAGGAACCGTGCGCAAGATGATGGCTCTTTGCGCATAATGTTTCACTGTTAACTTGCCCACCGTGACAATTTCTTGAGCCAATCGCTGTAAGATATTATTGCTTCCTTTGATCGCATTGTCATACACTGGATAAGTGACAAGGGCACTGATTGTTAATTGTAACAACGAATCGAACGCGCACGTCTGCACAATAATTATGCGTTTTTTGTCGCCAACTGTTACTGGTCCGCACATGTTACCATTGCGCATCAAGGGTAATAACACTGCCTTTTTATATCGTGCGGCGTCCCACTCTGGAAACGAGTCAAGATAATTGGGCCTAGAACGTTGAGTCACCTGTACTTCACATTTTTTACTTTGCTCCGGATTGATTTTTCCTTTCCAATTTTCACACGTATTCAATGATTCAGTCGTGTCATCGTCAGGTATTTCAATTGCCTCATCAATCGTCGAATCCCTTCCATCGTTTTCCGTCAGTTCGATACTTGTTCCCATATTCCTTGTCGTATCAAAATCTCTGCCACTGTCCGCTGCCCTTTCGCCCGTACATAGCGGTCCGTCACTTTCAATTTCGAAATTCGAGCAGTCTTCGGAACCGATACTATTCATCGAAATCGATTCATCGAACGTTTGGTCTGGTGTTGTAATTTTGCTCGGAATCCCTTGTTCAATAGCATTACTTGGGTTCCCAAATTCCTTTTCACAGCATTCACCTGATGCCAATCGCAAAGTTCCTCGGAGGTATTCAATGTGACGTAATACAAATTTATCTATTCTCATGGGTAGTTGCCCTTTAAAATTAGTTTTTAATCTTGAGAATTCCGCCTCAACATGCGAAGAGGATGCAATCGTTTGTTTGCACTTGAAATACGGTCGCATGATTCCTGTCCACAGGGGTAGATAGCTCATGAGATTTTTTATTTTTTTCGCAGCTTCCGGGTTACAATAGGGATTTGGTAGACCAGTGTTCTTGCACTGTACCGATACTTGTTCTGCCGCGCTATAAAGGACAGCTGCCCAATCCTTCCAACTGGCCGATTGATCCTCTTCAGAGCATGATAGATCGTCAACGTCTTCTTCTTTATCGTCCTCAGCTTGAGTCTCAACTCCTTTTATGTAATGACTCGCTTTTTGTAGAAAGTCTTCGGATGGTAATTTTTCGTCATCCTCCGACGAGCCGATGTTTTCGCTCAAAGCGACTACTAAAACTGATTTCAAAAGTTCTTCAACATCGTCAAACAATTGCAGCTGGTAGACCCTACCAAGACATCTTAAATAAAACTGACGTACTCGGGGAAGCTTTCCTTTGAGTGAAGGCCATCTAGCTATCATTGCTATAAAATGGCTCACGTCTAAACGGATGAAGCATTTGAGAACCGGAACCAATTTTTTCAGGACCACGACACGATGGCAGGATTGCAAGTACTGTCCTAACTCGGTTCCACAAAATGCTCTTGCGACGGCTATTAGAATAGCGAGACTAAAGTCGCTGACTACGATACGCGGAGAAAGATTATGTTTTTTAACTTGAAATAAGAAAAGCGCAATCGTCGCTGCGTCTTGCGCTGCAGAAACGCATTGGAATGCTGGAAAATTTCCCATCTTACTCACACATACACATTGATAGAGGAATATATGCTGAGATCGGCTATTATCTGGTAAGAGTAACTCTTTGCCGATTGAACCAGTGGCGTCAATGACAAGATACGAGTCAGCGTCGTATTTGTGAGCGGATTCGTACAAAGCGTGTTGCTCTTGAAGCCAATAAACGCAAGCAAAAGGATCCCTGATTAGTACGTAGATCGTATTTGGAATCGTCGTGTATTTAGCCGTGAGCAAATTTTCCACTGGGTTGATACCAGATATTTGTAACTGGTCATCCAGCTTCTCTTGCTTAGCTTTTCGCAATACATCTGCTGAAAACAATGTTGGCGGGACGCAATCACCGAAATCCATTATTCGGTTCGCCTCCTCAAAGCGCCAAGCAACAGCAGTTTTTCTCCCAGCTACCAGCTCTTGCGCTATTTTTTCACGCAAATAACCTTTCAGGTGTCTCTTTTTCTTATGAATCACATCTTGACGGGAACCAGACAATTGACATTGGAAAATTACATCGGTTTTAGCCGGTGGTTTTTTTTGAAGAATCCCGACAAGATGTCCTTCACACTCTTTACAGGATGCCTCGAATTTCGCATAACATTTTCCATGATCGTTGGAATAAACCTTTGCTCGCTTGAAAGAAAACGCGCAACAAATCTTAGTTTGTTGCCAAATTTTTTTCGCGAACAAACTCGTCCATTTGTTGGATTTCAAAATATAATACGTACGGTTCGCGCAAACCTTCGCTTTCGGCTTTATTTTGTTCCAGCTACTAGGCGTGAGAACCAACTTAAACCTAGTAGTGACAGTAGTATACCCTTTGTCTGATCTACGTTTACTATTAGATATATCGAAAGAATCATCCCCCGGAATATCGAAATTTTTTACTTTTACAGACAATTTGTTGCAAATCTTGTCGCGGATTCCACCGCGATTAGCATTTACGATCGTGTATACATGTTTAGCTGAAATGGTGCTTTCGTTGTCTTGCATAACCGCTGAAATTTTTGCATAAATTGCATTTGCAGGTGGAAGGGCTTTGCCGCCTTCATCCACCGTTCTGAACTCATCTTTCAATAAGATGGCGTGAAGAGCTTCTTTATTATACATTGAAAGGATTATTCTGCGATGGAAAGAGAATGGAAATCATACAATGCAGAGATCAAACATAAATGGCTGATCGCGGTCGACGAAGAGTCAATCTTCTCAACGGAAATCTTTCGGTGTGAACTTGCAGGCTGACAGAGCGAAACTACAGTTGGACGTGCCACTTCTTTCACGACGCCCTGAACCCAAAAAGATTGCATAGAGTGAAAGCGTTTTTCTCATACATTGAAAGTGTCGCGGGGCAGGCTATGCCATCTTGCGGCATATATCAAGTATGAAAGAGTTGCGTCGTATGACTGCCAATGGCGCTCGCGGCGTATGAGAAAAACGCTTTCGCTCTATGCAATCTTTTTGGGTTCAGGGCGTCGTGAAAGAAGTGGCACGTTCGACTGTAGTTTCGCTCTGTCAGCCTGCAAGTTCACACCGAAAGATTTCCGTTGAGAAGATTGACTCTTCGTCGACCGCGATCAGCGATTTATGTTTGATCTCTGCATTGTATGATTTCCATTCTCTTTCCATCGCAGAATAATCCTTTCAATGTATAATAAAGAAGCTCTTCACGCCATCTTATTGAAAGATGAGTTCAGAACGGTGGATGAAGGCGGCAAAGCCCTTCCACCTGCAAATGCAATTTATGCAAAAATTTCAGCGGTTATGCAAGACAACGAAAGCACCATTTCAGCTAAACATGTATACACGATCGTAAATGCTAATCGCGGTGGAATCCGCGACAAGATTTGCAACAAATTGTCTGTAAAAGTAAAAAATTTCGATATTCCGGGGGATGATTCTTTCGATATATCTAATAGTAAACGTAGATCAGACAAAGGGTATACTACTGTCACTACTAGGTTTAAGTTGGTTCTCACGCCTAGTAGCTGGAACAAAATAAAGCCGAAAGCGAAGGTTTGCGCGAACCGTACGTATTATATTTTGAAATCCAACAAATGGACGAGTTTGTTCGCGAAAAAAATTTGGCAACAAACTAAGATTTGTTGCGCGTTTTCTTTCAAGCGAGCAAAGGTTTATTCCAACGATCATGGAAAATGTTATGCGAAATTCGAGGCATCCTGTAAAGAGTGTGAAGGACATCTTGTCGGGATTCTTCAAAAAAAACCACCGGCTAAAACCGATGTAATTTTCCAATGTCAATTGTCTGGTTCCCGTCAAGATGTGATTCATAAGAAAAAGAGACACCTGAAAGGTTATTTGCGTGAAAAAATAGCGCAAGAGCTGGTAGCTGGGAGAAAAACTGCTGTTGCTTGGCGCTTTGAGGAGGCGAACCGAATAATGGATTTCGGTGATTGCGTCCCGCCAACATTGTTTTCAGCAGATGTATTGCGAAAAGCTAAGCAAGAGAAGCTGGATGACCAGTTACAAATATCTGGTATCAACCCAGTGGAAAATTTGCTCACGGCTAAATACACGACGATTCCAAATACGATCTACGTACTAATCAGGGATCCTTTTGCTTGCGTTTATTGGCTTCAAGAGCAACACGCTTTGTACGAATCCGCTCACAAATACGACGCTGACTCGTATCTTGTCATTGACGCCACTGGTTCAATCGGCAAAGAGTTACTCTTACCAGATAATAGCCGATCTCAGCATATATTCCTCTATCAATGTGTATGTGTGAGTAAGATGGGAAATTTTCCAGCATTCCAATGCGTTTCTGCAGCGCAAGACGCAGCGACGATTGCGCTTTTCTTATTTCAAGTTAAAAAACATAATCTTTCTCCGCGTATCGTAGTCAGCGACTTTAGTCTCGCTATTCTAATAGCCGTCGCAAGAGCATTTTGTGGAACCGAGTTAGGACAGTACTTGCAATCCTGCCATCGTGTCGTGGTCCTGAAAAAATTGGTTCCGGTTCTCAAATGCTTCATCCGTTTAGACGTGAGCCATTTTATAGCAATGATAGCTAGATGGCCTTCACTCAAAGGAAAGCTTCCCCGAGTACGTCAGTTTTATTTAAGATGTCTTGGTAGGGTCTACCAGCTGCAATTGTTTGACGATGTTGAAGAACTTTTGAAATCAGTTTTAGTAGTCGCTTTGAGCGAAAACATCGGCTCGTCGGAGGATGACGAAAAATTACCATCCGAAGACTTTCTACAAAAAGCGAGTCATTACATAAAAGGAGTTGAGACTCAAGCTGAGGACGATAAAGAAGAAGACGTTGACGATCTATCATGCTCTGAAGAGGATCAATCGGCCAGTTGGAAGGATTGGGCAGCTGTCCTTTATAGCGCGGCAGAACAAGTATCGGTACAGTGCAAGAACACTGGTCTACCAAATCCCTATTGTAACCCGGAAGCTGCGAAAAAAATAAAAAATCTCATGAGCTATCTACCCCTGTGGACAGGAATCATGCGACCGTATTTCAAGTGCAAACAAACGATTGCATCCTCTTCGCATGTTGAGGCGGAATTCTCAAGATTAAAAACTAATTTTAAAGGGCAACTACCCATGAGAATAGATAAATTTGTATTACGTCACATTGAATACCTCCGAGGAACTTTGCGATTGGCATCAGGTGAATGCTGTGAAAAGGAATTTGGGAACCCAAGTAATGCTATTGAACAAGGGATTCCGAGCAAAATTACAACACCAGACCAAACGTTCGATGAATCGATTTCGATGAATAGTATCGGTTCCGAAGACTGCTCGAATTTCGAAATTGAAAGTGACGGACCGCTATGTACGGGCGAAAGGACAGCGGACAGTGGCAGAGATTTTGATACGACAAGGAATATGGGAACAAGTATCGAACTGACGGAAAACGATGGAAGGGATTCGACGATTGATGAGGCAATTGAAATACCTGACGATGACACGACTGAATCATTGAATACGTGTGAAAATTGGAAAGGAAAAATCAATCCGGAGCAAAGTAAAAAATGTGAAGTACAGGTGACTCAACGTTCTAGGCCCAATTATCTTGACTCGTTTCCAGAGTGGGACGCCGCACGATATAAAAAGGCAGTGTTATTACCCTTGATGCGCAATGGTAACATGTGCGGACCAGTAACAGTTGGCGACAAAAAACGCATAATTATTGTGCAGACGTGCGCGTTCGATTCGTTGTTACAATTAACAATCAGTGCCCTTGTCACTTATCCAGTGTATGACAATGCGATCAAAGGAAGCAATAATATCTTACAGCGATTGGCTCAAGAAATTGTCACGGTGGGCAAGTTAACAGTGAAACATTATGCGCAAAGAGCCATCATCTTGCGCACGGTTCCTTTTCTAAAAGCAACGATGAAAACAAGGCATGTCGAATCCATCAGTGCTAAATGTAACGTAGGACATTTGTCGGAACATTTATACTTGGATGTTCCTAGCTACACGGTAGGGACCAATTGTCGGGTTTGTCGGACTACGGTAGTAACAAGACCATTCTCAGTATTAAACGTGAACGTCAACATCCTTTTGCAAGAAGGATGTCAGTTCATGCAGCAGGCTATCGACGATGCAAGGGTGATCAGGACACCTGTGTGCCGAAAATGTGGAACCGATAGAACGGTAAATACGACATTCGGACCGCAAGTGATAATAGACACGAGCGTCTTTTCTCACGAAGACTACCTGAGTACGTTGAACGTACAGGATCCCGAGTGCTCACTAAATTCCGTGGCAAAAACGATAAACATAGCATCCTTGAATTATGTCTTGGCTGGTCTGGTACATTTTGAGAAAGCGATCGAGCATTACGTGGCATGTGCATGGACGGGTATGCATTGGTATACATATGACGGCCTGAAGAAAACTCGCGAGACCGTGGAAGGCGAAACTCGTGTTTTACCACATGTATTTATGTACGTCAGAAATGTACCATAAAAACGTACGGATAAAGATCGAATAAAAATTTTAAAAAAATTGATGATATAATAAAAAAGATCAGATAATTGTATGGAATAATAAACAAAAAAATAATTAAAAATTACAAAAAAAAATAATAAAAAACTGCAAAAAAAAAAAAAATAATAAAAAATTACAAAAAAAATATAAAATACAAGGCGAAGAAAAAAAAAAAAAAGAGGCCAGATCTCGTCACGTCCACGTCGTTGGCCTTGGATAACGCTAAGAACGAGAAGAACTCATATGTAAGTACGTTGATGCGCTAGGTGATGGGTGGCAGGAACGAGAAATTGTACAATATTTGATCTACAGAGCCCTGCAAGGGTTTTGCCGATTCTTTCCATAGAGTTAGTCGATCCGAGTCAGAACGAGAACGTTATTCGAGACTTCGAGTGCCAGAGATAGTTTTTTGCGTATCAAAAATATCCATTCCGAGTTCCAAGGTTTTTCAAATGAGTTCTGGGTAGCCCTACACGAGTTCTGTCGATTGTTCCTTTGAAGTTTCCTGATCCAAGTTCAAACGGAAAAGTTATTCGACATTCTGAGTGCCAGAGATAGTTTTTTGAGTATCAAAAATTTCCATTGCGAGTTCCAAGGTTTTTCAAATGAGTTCTGGGTAGCCCTACACGAGTTCTGTCGATTGTTCCTCCAAAGTTTTCCGATCCGAGTTCAAACGGAAAAGTTATTCGACATTCTGAGTGCCAGAGATAGTTTTTTGCGCATAACAAATTTTCATTTCGAGTTTTGTTGTTTTTTCAAGGAGTTCTGGGTAGCCCTACACGAGTTCTGTCGATTGTTCCTTTGAAGTTTCCTGATCCAAGTTCAAACGGAAAAGTTATTCGACATTCTGAGTGCCAGAGATAGTTTTTTGAGTATCAAAAATTTCCATTGCGAGTTCCAAGGTTTTTCAAATGAGTTCTGGGTAGCCCTACACGAGTTCTGTCGATTGTTCCTCCAAAGTTTTCCGATCCGAGTTCAAACGGAAAAGTTATTCGACATTCTGAGTGCCAGAGATAGTTTTTTGCGCATAACAAATTTTCATTTCGAGTTTTGTTGTTTTTTCAAGGAGTTCTGGGTAGCCCTACAAGAGTTCTGACGATTCTTTTTGTGATGTTTTTCGATTCGAGCTGAGTAGGAATAGTTATCATAGATTTCTGTTTCTCAATTTCGTGAAGTTGGCCCCCCTAATGCGAAAAATTTTTCTAGGGGGTTTTCACCCCCTTTATTAACGGAACTATTTCTGATATTCGTAAAGAACTCTAGAACTCTTCGGGGGGAAGCCAGAACTCAAAAAAGAAACTTCATTTTTCATAAATGGGGGGCCAACTTCACAGAGGTCCAAATTCCCCCCAAGAAACGTATCCACGAATTGTAAAATCTGTGCGTGAAATTAGCCAATCCTGGCCAAACAGCTGTGACACGGGCAGTTATATTCAGAATCACCTGGGTCTAATAAACAAAATAAGAAGAAAATAATAGAGAGGACCTCCAGCAAGGTGAACCATATAAACACGGCCGCTACGGGAGACACTCCCGGGAGTCGGCACTAGAATCAAACCTTCTTACCGACAAACCGGAGGAAAACGGGATGTTACAGTAGTTTACAAGACGAAACTTTGATAAACGATTGGAAAATTTATTATCATTCATTTTACATGTGATCAACGAACCAATCGTTCAATTTGATGACATTTCCTGAAGCGTGTTTGGTGGTCGAAACGACCAGTGGGTACTCGTACGATTCCCGAACTCGAAATCTTACGAGGATAGGTGGATCTTTGGCGATGTAGTCTAACGATTCGAGTTTCTGTTTGTCGGCGACCTTAATGTACGGTGTAACATCCTACAATTTTTGCGACTTAGATGTAGGTACACACTAGGTATTATATGTATACAGAGAGAATTCGTGGAAGCGGGCCAGTCCGGTCGCGCGAGCGTGTCGGTAAGTTAGGATGAAATAGTAACACACGAAAATTCTACGTGCGTGATCTTCGCTAGCTCCTGACTGCTTATGCCAGCGAAGATTACGCACGTAAAATTTTCGTGTGTTAGTAATTGTATCCTCAGTTGCCTAACGCGGGTGTAACCGACTGGCCCGCTTCCACGAATTCTCTCTGTATGTAACCGTATACAAGTATAGTATACGATACCACCGCATACATTATAATATAACCTATGAGACACATACCGAGAGTAACATTGGAAACTGGCCACTCCATCCGCCCGACTAGCGGCAGCTCTTCTTGCACCTACTCAATACACAGAATATTTACGTGCGTGAACCTCTGGTGGCGTTAGCGGTCAGGGGCATGCCAAAAATCTTAAGATTTGGTGCTTGTCGAGGGCCCCTCAGGCGCTGCTGCTGCCTCGCAGAGCATCTACTATGGCTTTCCGAGCAAGCAAATATTCAAAGCGTCGCGTTCGTCGGAAAAGTAACATCGAAATTATCACGAACAATTTCGAACCACTGGAATTATTTGAATGCGGAGATAATTCGACGTTGATCAATAAATTCGTAGTTTATTGATCAACGAATAATTTTTCACACTTACCTGCTCCGATTTTCTTGATTGTATTCTTCGTGGCGCGCTTAGAGGATTCTTTCGACCGAATCACTGCTTATGGTGTTTCGAACTGTCAATTACGAATGTTCTGATTAACGTTGAATATTTTCCGCATTTGAATACTCTGAGTGGTTCGAAATTGTTTGTCATGAACCCGACTTAACCTTTCCGGCAAAATCTGACACTTACGACGCTCTGAATTACTTCGAATATTTGCTTGGCGGCTTGAAGAGCGAAACCAGATGCTCCGCGAGGCGGCAGCAGCTGCCTGAGGGGCCCTCGCCGAAATCCTGATTTTCGTAATTTCGCATGCCCCTGACTGCTGACGTCAGCGGAGGTTCACGCACGTAAATATTCTGTGTATTGAGTAGGTGCAAGAACAGTTGCCGCTAGTCTGGCGGATGGAGTGGCCAGTTTCCAATGTTACTCTCGGTATATACACGCCGTAACCTATGCACATACATATTGTAACCTATGGGACATACACACACTGTAACGTGGAGTTTTTCACTGTCCGTTACCACGGCCCCAAAATTAGAGAAAGTATAGGAAAACCTTAAAGAAATGCGCAGTAACACACTCTAAAGGTCAATCGTTTAAGTTTCAGGAATTTTGAGTTAATTTAGTTTGGTTTTATATTCTATTTATGGGATGACGAATGACGGAA
Organism: Athalia cordata; assembly: GCA_963932425.1. Taxonomy (NCBI): domain Eukaryota; kingdom Metazoa; phylum Arthropoda; class Insecta; order Hymenoptera; family Athaliidae; genus Athalia; species Athalia cordata. Next base: position 7,916,435 of record OZ010628.1, on the reverse strand, counting down.
CGAGAGGATTCTGCCTTGCTGACCAGCTACACTGCTCCCGAGGACCCCACTTGAAGGAGAAACTCCTGGTGTCGCTCACCATGCCCAAGAAGGACCCTGAAGATCCCTGGTTGCGGCTAGGAAACCGCTCAGGGATGCGCTTTTGAACGACCACCGGTCCACTCCCGCTGCCACTTCACTACCGGCGTATAAGGACGCACGGCCCACGTGCGGTTCTCCCGATAGCAGGTGGATGATGAGGAGGTGCTCCCGACGCCTTTATGGATGCTGTGGAGGCGGCGTATAGGGTAGCGTGGACTGAGAAGCGCTACCTCCCGCCCCACAACTTCCCAGCCTGGCGCTGGACCATTATTTTAACGAACTCCCGACAACAAGAGGTGGCTCCCGCAGGAAGGAGTACGATGAGGCGACTCCCGAAGGCGATGGGCTTTGCAGACGGGGGAAAATTAAGTTGAGCGAGGCAAGCAGGTTAGCCCAGCACCGATACCAGGTTTCTCCGTGGAGGAAGGTGACTGTTGCGGTGATGCCAGCCCTTCTTCCCGGACTCCCGAAGGAACGCGATGCTCCTGGGATGGCCCTGACGCTCGGCACCTCTCTGAGGAACGGCATCGAGAGCGGAGGACAGCGCGGAGAAAATGGGTACGCGACGCCATGGAGAAGTATCCCGAGAGCGGGATTTGCCTAGAATTTGAAAGGTGACACAGTCGCCGAAACAATTAGGCCACGAGGTGTCAATCCTTGGCACCTGATAGGCGACCCAATTATGGAAGGGGCAAGACCAACCAGGAATGGCAAGGCCGCAACGTCGAAGAAGAAGAACCTCGTCTCGTCAACGTGCTATAACGTTTTAGTTTGCTCCGGTTTTCTTTTTAGTTTCTCCCGTAATTGGGGTATCATATATTAGTAGTAATTGTCAAGTAGTGCTCCCGACGAGCGTTTGATTTAGTGAAATATTGTAAATTCAGTCAAATCGAGGTCAACTTGGTTTTTTTAAATGGAATGACATATTTTTTTCTCCAGAATCTGAAAGAACGTCAAATTCTGCACCAAAAAGTACACGCTGGCGGCCGCTGCACCACGGCCGTGACGCGCGAACCCATGTGTAAGCACACTTTTTCAACCGGCTCTACCCAAGTACCCATTGACTTTGGACCATATGTGTATGAGTACTTTATGGTGCAGAATTTGACGTTCTTTCAGATTCTGGAGAAAAAAATATGTGATTCCATTTAAAAAAACCAAGTTGACCTCGATTTCACCTTTACAAGGTCACTCGAAAAAAAAATGGATAGCGTCAGGTTTTGTCCCCCTCCAAACCCTGGATATTCTATATTGAGCTTTTTTCGTATCTTGCTTAGTTTCGGAAAAATCGGCCCTGGGACATTAAAATGGGACACCCTGTATATCTGTATACTGTTGAAAGCATTACTAATATATCTATATATTGTTCAAAGTATGACTGGTATATCTGTATAAGGCAAAAGCATTGTGAAGTATATCTATATATCGTTGCCCATGCATTAGCACTGACAGTATACCTATACAAGCCGAAGACATTGGTAGAATACAGGGTGTTATCGATAACTCTGGCCGAAATCATAGGGTGGGTAACGGACCCAAATACAAGGATTTTGAGCATTAGAACCCATGTCCGGAAATGTCTCAGTACGGAGCTACAGCCGTTTTCCGGTTGGGCGTACCCCAACTGCACTGTACTTTAGCTCCGTACTGAGACATTCCCGGACATGGGTTCCAATGCTCAAAATCCTTGTATTTGGGTCCTCTACCTACCCTATCATTTTGGCCAAAGTTATCGATAACACCTGTATATCTATACCGTGCACGTCACAGGAAAATGTTTGCGTACTACGCATGCGTCGAAATACTCGAATTTTTAGACTTCGAGCGAGGTCAAACCTCGCTGGAGTCAGGAGTTCTCAGCGTGTTGTTGTAATATGTCAACACGCCAGTTGCTACGCTGATGTTTGGAACTGACAATGACTTGAGAGCTCCTGACTCCAGCGAGGTTCGACCTCGCTCGAAGTCGAGAAATTCGAGTATTTCGCCGCATGCGCAGTACGCAACCACATTCCTGAGACGCGCACGGTATACATAAGCAGGTTACTTAGTATATCCATATATGTAAAGCTTCGAGAACATTCTAGAAGCTTCTAGAACCTTCTAGAACGTTCGTCAGACCAAGCAGCCGTTGAGACGGGTGCGCCATTGTAATCCAATATTATAAGAGATAGGCACCTGTAAAAGTCAGGCGATGTACGACGATATATTTTTGACGGGATAAGAAGCTGCAGCCGGACCGTGGGACCCAAGGCCATGGGACAAAAGGCACCCCCACTTCACAACTGACCATTACCTCTCCTCAATCGGCCAGCCTCCCCACCATGCCGCCTACGCACTGAGGAGCTGCCAGAGGACGGTGCGGGCAGTCAGTCAGTTACCAGCAGCCACCAAGAGCAGTCGTAACTCATCTCTCTTAACTAGTGCCTCTGACTTAGGGCATGCCTATAGTTATACCAGCCTTGCTATATCTTTGAAGAGTTGTATTCAAGTGAAATATATTTTTGTTACTTTTGCTAAATCCATATTACTAAATCTCAATTTCGTTGAATCTTACCAAATCTCAGTATCGCTGAATCTTACTAAATCCAAAGAAAGCTACCAAATAAATACATAAATCTGCAAATCCAAATAAAATACTAATCAACGCTGGACAGTCACTCCTTCAACATAGCATCACCCCTAAGGAGGAAAGCTGAATCCAGATCGCTGTTTCGTACGCCAAAGAGCACAATCTCAACCACGGTAAGTCCATAGCATTTGGCAGCCGTATTTATTTTTACAATATCCATATCCAGGGAATCCTCACCTCACACCTGACAGGTGTGAAGTCCGATTCATTAATCCCTGTTAAAACCCTCATTCCACCTAATAATTCAATATACCAATCCTTGCTAAATCTTTATTCCATCTAATAATAGAGGAAAGTGATCAAATATGGAATACCATTTTGTTTTCTGGCTATGAAAAATACATTATCACCAATTAAAGGCTTTCAATTATAATAACAATCAGTCACACATTTTGGCTTAATTTAATCATATTCTCGTATTTTTAATACTGATACACATATTCATTTTTATTCAAAAATCGAAGTAGCAAAAGAGTAGCTATTTATGGAATAGGTACCCAAATATGGAATTTGCAAACAAGACTGAGAGTTGCTTAAAAAAAAAAAGCAACGAAAACAGTAACGTCTTTTTTTGAGAGATCTTTCTACTTTGGTCAAAAATGAAAGGAGCTTAGTCTGTTAAGATTAACTTATTTTATAACTTGCAGAAATCACATCTAGTAAGTTGCCCTATTCCATATTTGGAATTTTTGACCGGCTTGAACTTGTTGTGGTGTTACAAAAATAACAGTAGTAACGCAATAAAAATTAACAAAAACATTTAGAAAAACATCAATACAATACGCTAAATATATAATAATGGTATTTTTACAAACTTATTAACGAGAAACAAATATTTTTTTACATACCTTGGATAGTTTCTATGCACCGGCAAAACAAAACAATCCCGTTGTCCTTACGGCGTTCGTCCGACCAACGCAACCGACTGGCTGTGACACCACAGTAAATGAGTGATATAGAAAATAGTCGTGTATTGCGTCTTAACTTTATTGTTTGAGAGAAACAGTGGAATTCCACATTAGGGATACTATTCCATATTTGGTTACATTCCTCTACAATATCTCTGCTAATTCTATATTTCACCTAAATAACAATACGCCTAATACAATATATTATTCTATTCATTGCTATATCCGCACAAGCTTATAATATAAACGCCTTATATTCTTGCTTATACTCTATCTCTATCTGGCCTATATTTCTGTGTGAGGCCGCGCCACTGAGTTGTCTAGTACACCATTGAGCCGAATACAGGCCGACACTCTTATAATTCTATCTATCCTATATTTCTGTGTGAGGCCGCGCCACTGAGTTGTCTCGTACACCATTGAGCTGAATACAGGCCGACACTCTATTTTCTGATCTATTCTATATCTCTTAGTGTAAGGCCGCGCCATAGAGCTGAATACAGGCCGACACCCTATTCTATTGCATGTCCTCCATTTTGCTATGCAAAGCCACACCTCTGAGCTGATCAAGTGCCGCCTTGACACGCCTCCTATGCATGAAGCTTGCACCAGTGGGCGGAGCCACTACTAACATATTCCTAAATCTTATATTCATAAGCCACCCCAGAGTAGGCTTTACCAGAAGACCCAACACAGCAGCCAATACCAACTGTCCAAGAGGGCGGAGTCTCCGCTGCAACTCCAGATCATCTCCCCTTGACCAAATAAATTACACAAGGCCGTCAAATTCAGTATTCTCATTTATTGTAAATACGTCACCAACCATAGTTGGTTAATTATTGAATTATGCACTAGATGCCCTCTGCTAACAAGGGTAGACATAGATCGGGCAAAAGGGTGAAAGCCCGGAAGGTAAGGACCACCATTAGGATAGCCCTCAGAAGGGTTCAACAGGAGGGAAGGACACCCCCAATTTCCCCGGAGGAAGTAGACGAAATCATATTCAGTCTCTTCTATGAGTCCGAAGACGACAGCGACTCCAGGGACACCGTAATAATTCCTCCGTGCACTGAGAGAAAAATATAGTTACCATTGCGATATTCTTACTATAAACTTGGGTGAAATATGGCACCGACCCAGGTTTTATAGTCATAGAAGCCCTCAAAAATATCGCGATTCTTACACAATATTATAGTGGCGAGCACATAACAAACTTACTATACGCAAATAGTCAACATTACTATGTGTTTCATACTATAATCCATATGTCTGGAAAACAATATATTATGGCTGTGTGGATCAAATTTTATATTCAACTATGCAATACAAATCGCTGTGTTAACATATTATATGCAGTTGAATGAACATTCTCTATGGGTACGGTAATATTTTAATCATGTATTGCGTACCATATAATTAGGTGTGGTTTGCTCTCCGAGCTGGTTAATATAACACTCTCACTGTGTTTTCTTGGACAGAATTGTCTGGTGAGAGCTACTATTATATTGGCATGGTCACAGTTCTGATTTTTCATGAATACTGTGCAGCATAGTTTGTGTTAAATAGCGACATGGTTGACACAATGATATTTGCTGGATCTGAGTACTAAAGATTTTAGTACACCACGCCATTTTGGAGCAGTCACATATACCATATTATTTTAGTTAAATATGGCACCAAGCATAACTTTATAGTTGTAATTTCCGAATAGAATTTTGTAATGTGTACTACGAAAAAATGGATCGATTGAGGATTAGCGTATAGTGAAAACAACTATGGAATTGAGAATGCATCACTATCATGGGATGATACGGGATAGTGAGAGTTATGGCTGATGTAGCAATGAAAAACTGTTAGTGAGTATCATATTTATTAGTTGCGGTAATACCATGAATTGGTCAGATTAACAATAATATAACATTTCAGGTAACGTAATAGGCAAGTCTGATGATACCGCCGTGGACTGGTTGGATGAACGATAAACTAATATTACAGGTAACGTAACAGGTAAGTTTGATAATAACACCATGAACTGGTTGAATTAACAATAATATAATATTTCAGGTAACGTATCAGGAAAGTCTGATGATATCGCCTGGTTGGATTAACGAAAACATAATATTACAGGAAACGTATCAGGTAAGTATAAAATACAAAGATTACGAATGCATATAGCATTCATACTATAATATTGACAACGGACTGATTCAATGATTTTTATGATCAGATAAGAACTGTATACAAAGTGTCTATGTATTTTTGATATACTTATATCAGCTCATGAGAAAGTAGGAAACAAAAAAAAATAAAAACGAAAAACTAATAAGTAGCGTCCACGCTATATCTGACGTCGTCACAGAACAGTTCACTTAGGTTCACTATACATAGATAATATTATAAGCGAACATATCTACCATCCGAGGAATTATTAATGTAGTTGAGTTCACAATTGGGTAGAAGATGCATCTCTAGAAATTCAAATCGACCACTAAATTCTACTTCAAAAGCTTGCAAATGTTCGTTTACACCCAATGTTTGGATAATTTCAACCAAAATCACGAAGTCAGCATCCAACAATTTATGATTAATCGGTTTTTTGCAAAAAATTTGTGTAATTTTTCTAAAAGTGGGAAGATCTTTAAGTCCCGTGGTAAGTAACATTCCAGCTTTATATTTGGTACTGTTTAGAGTTACATATTTTATGCATCGATATTTGGCAAAACCTGCTGGTAATTCAAATTTGGCTGTTTTGGGTAGGAATGGTTTTTTGATAGTATCACCACAAACTATAATATTCTGGAAGATTTTTTCATTGACGAGCATGTTATTCAGATGAAGTTGATTATTTATAGCCAATGTACGACATATATTGATACGATTTCGACTAACTACAGCAGAATTTTTAAACGTTCGATGCTTTCCGTCAAATCGCATTACCCATAAGTGACGCAATGGTCCAATTATGCGCATTAATCTCGGATAGTGGATGATACAATGATGCTTAGGTTTCAAACAATTTCCAAACAGCTTGATGTACAGCTCATGATGTTCTTCAATAAGTGTACCTAGTAGATCACATAACTCCGGTGAACAAACTGGTTCTAAAATCAATGACTATTTGTCGCAGCAACTTATAAAGTTCCCATTCAAGATTATCTTCAGGAATCAGATCGCCAAGAATTAGATTGACATTTAAAATGAAACACTTCATTTCTGAAGCAGACATGTGTATGTTACATGATTTAATATTTTCCAACGATATGAGCCCAGGGGGATTGCTAGTAGGTGGATACTTGAAGTACTTTAACCTATCATTTAATGATTCCACTGTGAATAATTTTTGTACTATGATCCAATTGTAAAGTAAATAAGATGTTTCGTACCGACAGACTCCCTCTAATACATCATGCATGATATCTGCATAATGATTCTCTGCTACATGATAGCCTATGACGTCATTCCATGGACACCTTACTTTTATGCCTAAACTACCATTGGTTAGAGCCGATTCATAGTCAGCAACAGTTCTCAGTAATGTTTTATCTTCGGTGCACATAGACTTGGCCTCATGTTTTGATACCCTACATTCCCTACAATAATGATTGGCCGAAAAACTTTGTGTATAGCCTAGAAGAGTATTTAATCCCAAATTATCCCCAACTATTAGTGCTAACTTGAAATATATAGTAAACTTGTTCCCATGAAAATTGATGGTAATGCCCTGTGTCGACAAAGTGTTCAATTCTTCGATAGCTTTCGCATACAAGCGGTCTTTTGGAGTAATTTTAGAGTCATCGGCGTGATTCAATTGAAAAAGAAAAATGTTGTCCAACTTAGAGGCAAATTTTGGTGGAAGGCATGGGATTGACACGTAGAGGCCAGATAATTTATGAATACCCGCATGGGACCCGAGAGGGTTTCCTGTTTCAAAGTCATCCTCGTAAACTAATAATGGAAGAACCAAACTATCAGATTGAACGCTACAGGTTATTGCTTTGCGTTTCCAAAACTCAGTTTGTAATATATTAGAAATTTCATCGGTCTTAACAGATTGCAAAAACGATGCATAAGCCAGAGTCTCATCCAGAACGTTTGGAGCTTCGAAGAAAGCAGTAAGAACCTTATTCAATGGGATAAATTGACCAGTGACTTTCACGTTATCTAGTCAACCCGCCCTGTTTTTTTCTTCAACAAATCTCAACACGTATTCTTCAGGCTTAATATAATACCAATTCGACTGTAATTCTTGCAAGCGTTTATGTTCAGTATCTAGATGGCTGAACATAGATTGCAATCGCTCAAATTGTTCATCTACATGTTGCTTAGGACTATCATCAATCGAGGTAAAAACTTGAGATCTCAGAGTATTGAAGCTTTCATTGTTTAGGAGCAAAATGAATCTATCTACAATTCGCTGAACTTGAACTCGACTCATACTGGTATCAGAGTAGAATTCTGATATGATATTGATCGCTTCTCTATCTAATGAATTGCTGGAAGAGGCTTTGATCGAGTCTGTATCTTTGGGTGCATTGATATCTTTTTTTCCAGGACAATCATGATAAGCATGATACTTTTTATTAGATTCTATACGGCAATTGTTATTGGTCGATTCCAATTGATGAGCATTGCTCTTAGATTCTATCTGACAATTTTGGCGATTAGATTCTGTTTCCTCTGAAATTAAATCTACATGCTCAATTCCAGTATCATAATCCGGGTTATCAGGTCTAATTTTATGAGAGCAGTAGTGCTTTCGCAGACATTTTAAATTGTTGAATGCTCGATTACATGAAGCTATATTGCAGTAAAATATGATGTCCATCCCTTTATGATTATATTTCATATGAAGTTTGAAATGTTTAGCTGCAACCGGAGCTAGACAATAACGACATTGAATATTATCCACGGTTTCATGTGAAGGTAAGAACTTCAAGTTCGTCAAGCGTATGGAAAATGAATTAAAAAAAGATGCAAGAGCTGTACATGCAAGTATTCGGAAATTGTTTGAGGTCAACTAAAATTAGAAAACTTAAAACATGGGCGGCTTGCTAGTTTCCGTCTTTTGATACTGGAAGGGTGGTATCAAAAAACGTAAATTAGTCCCAGCACTCTTCATCCAGATCCATTTGAACAGCATCTAGATCTGAACATAGAGTGTTCACTGAAACAAACTGCTTAGTACAGTCGTTTATTTCGTATAAATAGATCTGTAAGAAGACCCAAATGGCTTCGGCCTGACGAGGATACTGCGCGTTTAATGCATAAAATGATTTAAAACAAAAGTCTACGGCTGTTACCAGTGTCTGGAATCTGTATTTCATGTCATTGATGATGACATAGACCACTTCCAATTGCTGTGGAGATCCAATCGCAGCGACGATGGGTTGGCATGTGAGCCCATTTTTTTTCAAAGAATCACACCTATTTTTCAGACAAGTGTCCAGATCAGCAAGAACCTGTAAATACAATAACCAAAATCAATATCATTCCCATGAAATTTTTCAGTCATAAAAACTTTCGTGGGCTTAGAATGGATCTCACAAAAATAGGATGGCGTACAAGGTGTATAAAGGTTAGATATAATTACACCACATGATTCTCTAACTTGAAATGAACCTAGTGAAACATAATTTGTATACACTCTGTTCATTGCTGGATGGTAATAGAAGGTTGAACGATAAAACTTCTAAACTGATTGCCTGCAAATATGGGCCATTAAGAACAATGTCAGATCAACATTTCTCGAAATCACAATTCTCTTGATTCGAAGTTAAACACTATTTTTAAAGCAGAAAATTGATAAAATTATTTTGCCGTGCGTTGCACAATATTCTTGAAGTATTTGACAAATTACATTCATCCATAAGATGAAGTTGTCAGCTTGTTCCTGTTGAGATGGTTTATACTTCTTTCCTTTACCTGCCTGCACTGGCCGAAACATATACGGCAATATACGAAGAGCGAGTACCTCAGGTGATGTATTTACTGAAATAATGTTCGATGATAAGTAAACAAGCTCGGAAAGTCATTCCAACAGGGGATTGCATGTCTGGTGATGAATTTACAACACGATTTGTAATGGTTTTGAACTATAAGACGAAATTGAACGAATTTTTGGAGATTAGTGCATTATTTTGGCAGGATAAATGCCAAGGTATTTTTTTTTTTTCTAAATTCTCAAAAACACGACATAACATGTAAAATTTCTGCATTTGTAAGAAAATGAGTAACGTTAACACTTTCTGTCAAAATGATGTACTATCCTCCAGTTTCATGGTTTCGAGGAAACTACAAATCCCGCCTTAGAGCTGATCTCTGAATATACTTGACCCCCTTAATGGTACTCCACTTTGACAATATTGATTTTACCATTTTCATCAATGACAGCTTGCACCGTAGATTTTTGTCTGGCTAACTTGATTAATTTGGTAGCAACCCTTGGCCAATTTTCAATAAATCTTATTATGCTATCTGGTTAGGTTAGGTTAGGCAAAGACAAATTCTGATTGGAAATGAAAGAGATTTGCATCATACATTACATACCAAAGTTGATCCAAGAGGCGTCTTCAATACTGGATACTCTTCGTAATAATCGAAGATGCTTGAGTTATGGTCGCGTACATTGATAGTTTTCTCCCACAAAATTTTTATTGTTGCTTCGTCATCCAGCGAAGTAGTTTTCAGTTCAGCAAGATATTTTTTCTCATTTTCGGTTTCACCAGTTGTTGGAGCAGATCTTTTAGGGGCATTTAACACTTTGCAAAACTTGAGTTTGCGTTTAACATTTGCGTATTTATCCCATAGCTTTCCTCGTGCCAATACTTTTATAGCCCCACCTTTGTAGGGGACAAAGTACGTACTAGGTTTTTCCGCACGGTATACTGCTTCTATTTCTTTTGACCAGAATTTGAACTGTCGTGTCTCAATTCTATGAACCAGAAATTATACTTTGTTGTCAAAAATATTCTTCATATATGCATCACAATTCAGTAATAAATTGCATAAAAATTATATATCGTCAACTGGAGAAAATTTGAAAAATTAAATTTGCTTAGGGATCTTCAAAATGTGATTCTTACTTGAAACAATCCTCCAGAAGATGTTCAATAATAATTGTACATAAGCTCCGTCTATCTGTCGAAGAAAGATGTGATTGTGTCAGCAGACACTTACCCATCACAGACTTCTTAAGCAGTGACCGGAGTTTCTGTAGAAATTGATATTTTCATTTATTCATTTTCTTTTTATTTTGATAGACGGTGCATAATATGGAGGACCATGTATTTACATGTAGGTGAGTAATTTTGGTAAGTATCAAGGTTCAATATTTCTTATAAATGTTGTGACAGGCGGGACTCCAAAGTAAAGAAATTATCCAATAAATCTTTGTCTTCAAATTTGGAGTGAGAATTTCATAGATTGGAATTTCTAACAGAAATTAGATTCACTTGTTCTATACTTTACTTTTTTTGAGTTCGGAGTTTTCACAGTTTTACAGTCTGTGTCAGAAGAAAGTGTACGCGATTTTTATTTAAGTATGAAAGATATCATTGTATTTCTTTCGTGGTGCGATCGTACCGACAAAGGGCTACGGCGTCAACTCAAATTTATTTCAGTATTCCATCGAGACGTTGAAGTGAAAACATTTGTTTTAAAATGAGTGCCAAGTATGCGAAGCGTTTCGAGGCTGTTTTCCTTTGCAAACACCCAAAAGGACCGAAATTATCATTTTCATCGTCTTGATGCATCATCCTTGTGCTGTATATCTTTTTTGTTCTCCTATTTATACTTCACATCTTTTCCATTCTCTTAATCAGGAGCGAACGCTCTCTCACGATACTTTCAAACAAACTTTGTTGTGAACTTTGAGACTTTGAGTTATTGTTGCAAAAAAAAAAAAAAATGCAAGTGTACGTAATTTCAATTTAATACAGGAATAAAATTTTTTTAACACAAACATTATGTTGGTGATAACAATTATTTACCAATTCAGTACGAGGAGTGGTGCGGGAAAGGTATTCTTGTTGCTTTTGGATAAACTTGTACTGATGTCCAATAGTGGGTATGATGGTGCACACCGCCTCTTTGGGCAAAGTTAATAACATTTCCTCATCCACATTTTCTTCTACAACATAAATATATTGTGATTAAGTGCATCGCAACTAGGCGTTGGGGCAGGGGAGGCACCGTACTGAAGTTTTGACAACTTTTTTTCGTTTCAATCACAATTTCAGTAGGGTCCGCGCTTGAAACAATTTTTATAAAAATGATAGTTAAATTTATCTGTTACACGAATTTCACAAATTTTTTTTTGTTTTTTATCCCTCAAATATCGACCTGACGGTCACGTCCCCATAAGAATTTTGCAACAATGTATACCAAAATACATGAGGACGCCACAATAAAAGCAGCAAGCATGCCCATGGAAAATAACTGAAGTGACGCGGCGGTTGCTTGTTGTGCGTAGTTGTATGATTCAAATTCTATTCGCTGACGCACGCGGTTTGCCGCACAGTTAGTCATTCCGCCAATGACAAGCGGGGCACACCACACGCGATTGGTCGAGCGGATTGCCGCGCGGGACGGCACGGATACGAATCATGACGCTAGACACGGCCGCTTTGTGTACTTTTACGTACGATGAATTGATTCGGACACGTGGTGAGAGTGACCAAAGCCAAGCTAATTTTGACAAAATAAGGAATATCACACACAACTCATAGCTACATACGCTTCTCTGTTCAGAAAAAAATGCGAACTTTGCAAGATTGTAATAAATATGCGATTAATTTTCGGCAACAGCTTTTTGTTGTAGAAGTTGATCTTTTTGGACCGATACATTTCGTAGCCGATAAGAAAATAGAATACCAATAATTGCGTCGGGGTTGAAAAAATTTTCACATGAGATAAAAAAAAAAACATGATACCAACAAAAGCAAAAAGTAGTTTATGGGTAATCTCTATCAATATTATCTGAAATTATGACTCGGACTAGCTAATTCGACTTCTTTCAATTTTTCATTTTCCCATCCAAAAAGATGAAATAATTTGACCAGCCTGGTGAACACGTTTTTCTGAGATCTTTTGTCTATCAAGTCGGGAATGCTACAATCGTTTTATAGGCTCTAAAGATTAGATTTCAGTAGTTAAATTTAAAAAAAAATACGAACTCCCATCAGTCATTAGTTACAAATCAAGTTTGTAATAAATATGTTTATCACCCAAATTATCCGCCAGTTAGTTAGACTATCAAGATTTTTCGAAATTTGTACTTACTTTTGAAGCTTTCGACGTATGTCTCGAGTCCCCAATCGGTCAGACGTTCTTCGATGCCCATAATTTCCGAATTTCAAATTTCACTCCACTGTTCACTTTCAAACTCGGGAAAAATCTTGCAGGATGAAAGCACCGGACGAACACGCTTAGTACGACAAGCTAAAGCTGTTTAGCGTTCCACGAGGCCCAGCACTCTGCACAAGCGTCGTATACGAATACACTGATCAGCGCCAACCGCGGCAGAAATCGGAACCAGCGTCAGGAGCGCAATTAAAACATAAAAAATAAATAGCAAAATCAAAAAAGGTCGCGTGAAAAACTCGTGGATTTCGCATGGAATTCCCCCTGTACAATAGGGTGTTTCAGGAAACACTTTTTTTTATTTTTTTTCGGAAACCGGCTCAAAAGTCTCATTTGGGCTTACAGGGGAACCCGGCAACTCGTCATCGCCGATTTCGACCAGATTTACAGTATATGTAGGGCATGACTAGAAATGAAAGTGAGCCAAGCGGGAGCGTGCGATACCCAAGCGTTTTGTAGATAAAATCGTTTAAAAAAATTGTAGGGTCACTACATAAGCCTTTGAAATTACTCATTCGTCAAGCAATGGTAAATTCAGCGGCAAGAGTTCTGATTCGTAGTACGAGGATCGCAGGTTCGAGTCCACTTGCAGTGACTATTTTTTTTTTTTCTTGGCTTTTTTCCATTCTTACGATACTTACGACGCAAATGAATCGAAATAATGCCTAATGTGTTGGATTCACTTATATTTTTACGAAAAGCAGAGGGCGTCACTATTTCAACAGGTGCATAATTATGGAAAATTTGGGTTCGCGAATAACCTTCCAGGAAGGGATTGTAATTAAAGCGTTTCGTAATTCGTAATTGGCATTATTTCGGTTTAATTGCGGTGTAAGTATCATAAAAATTAAAAAAAAGCAAAAAAAAGTCCCTGTGCAGAGAATCGAACCCACGACGCTCGTATCACGAATCCGAACTCCTGCCGCTGCGCCAACCATTGCTTGTTGTTAAAATAACGCAAAAGACTTATGCACTGACCCAAAACGTAAACAATTTTATTTGCTAAACGCTTGGGTATCGCGCGCTCCCGCTTGGCTCACTTTCATTTTTAGTCATGCCCTACATATACTGTAAATTTGGTCGAAATCGGTGATGACGAGTTGCCGGGTTCTTAAGAAGATGCCTGTTAAAATCTCAGCTCTTTGTTAATATTAATATTTGCATGTCCCTCATCGCACTTTTCTATTTTTCATAAGATTAGCGTAAGAAAAATATTATTGGCTACTTTCGAATTTTACTACTCATTAATTTGTTGGCGAGTAGCAAAATTCAAAAGCAGCAAATCACATTTTTCCTATGTTAATATTATGGAAAATAGAAAAGTGCGATGAGGGACATGTAAATATTAATCCCCCCAAAAAGCACCTACGGTGCAAAAAAATTCGCCAAGTACATTAAATCTTCAAAAACAACTACCACTCGAATATCTTCAATATAAAAAAAAGACAATAAGCAGAAAAAAAGAATCCAAATCAATTATTGTGCCAAGTGCATGTAACTTCGCATCACGCATAGACCTACTAGAGAAGCTGGAATAAAACAGACAACAAACCAGATTAACAATTAGAAAAGACAGCAAATCGAAATAGAGAGAAAAATCGATTTAGAAAATTGACACAAAAAATAAAGAAACGAAACTAAAAAAAAAAAAAAAAATTTTTTTTTGAAAACGGAGTACGTGTTCCTTGGCGGGCTAATGTTATATTGCCTTTTGAGTATTACATTCTGGATTTTTTTCTACCGATAAAGCCCGCCAAGTCTCACTACCTCCATTTTCAAAAAAAAATTTTTTTTTTTTTTAGTTTCGTTTCTTTATTTTTTGTGTCAATTTTCTAAATCGATTTTTCTCTCTATTTCGATTTGCTGTCTTTTCTAATTGTTAATCTGGTTTGTTGTCTGTTTTATTCCAGCTTCTCTAGTAGGTCTATGCGTGATGCGAAGTTACATGCACTTGGCACAATAATTGATTTGGATTCTTTTTTTCTGCTTATTGTCTTTTTTTTATATTGAAGATATTCGAGTGGTAGTTGTTTTTGAAGATTTAATGTACTTGGCGAATTTTTTTGCACCGTAGGTGCTTTTTGGGGGGATTTCTTAACTTTTTGTATAATATTGTTCAATAATCGCAGTATTGATTTATTTTTGCAATTACACTATTGTCGTGCGACGTTTGTTGGGTTGAAGAAAATGGAATTATTATCACATTGAAGTTTCACAGTTATCAAGAGACTTGATATAGCACTATCACTATCGTTGACTGAAGATTGTCTTCAGTCAACGTCACTATATCTGTGGTAGTTTGGTACTATGCGTTTTTCGATACATGTGCATTCCAATTACTTCGTAGGTCGGTCCTATATGTCTTGTGGAATACGTTCTGCTTGAAAAAAGAAATCGGCAGCTGCTAAACTGATACGCAGTTTTTTCTTTATGATGATTACATTGGTGAGCTTGAGCTATACCGCTTACGCCAGAGAAGCTCACGCACTTACAATTTTCGTGTGTAGCGTGTACTGTGGGGTGCCTATACGCGGGCGCTGACCCGTCGCTGGGCCGCATCCACGAATCCTCTCTGTGTATGGCACGGAGAGCAGTGTTCTCCGATTATCATTTTGCCCTAATGAATCTCTAGTTTCGAACTGGAACTCGTAACAGGCGGTCCATTATTATCAATATTATTAAATAAAACTACATCCTTCCGAAAATCGCGCCTGAAACACATGAAAGACTTGAGGTTTTAGATCCTCATGGAGAAGCTGAATAATTTCAGTTGTTTTAATGATCCGTAAATTGCTGATACAACTAGGTCCACATAACTTCAGGTATAACGGCTCCAACCTGTATGGAAAAGTCCCCTACCTCCCCCCGTGCAACTATAAACCCTGCATGCAGCCCTCCTCCTTTCGCATCCGGGCTTGGGACCGGCAATGGCGGAGTTACTGACATGCAGGGATCATAGTCGCGATTGCAATGCATCTGTATAGTTCGCTTTTTATATTCAACTTCATATTCTTATGATATTTCTGGCACTGCCTTTGGATTTGCCGCAAGAAGAATATGTATGGAAAAGTACTCACCACCCCCCGTGGAACTATAAACCCTGCATGCAGCCCTCCTCCTTTCGCATCCGGGCTTGGGACCGGCAATGGCGGAGTTACTGACATGCAGGGATTATAGTCGCGATTGCATTGCATCTATATAGTTCGCTTCTTATATTTATTATATTAAACTTCATATTCTTATGATATTTCTGGCAGTGCCTTTAGATTTGCCGCAAGAAGAATATGTACGCGTCCTTGGCATTTCTTGGCCAGGGTTGTCTTCTCATGTTCGCGTCATTAACGTTCACCCAGGTAGATGTCCCTTCTCGAAGCATGCTTGTATAATGCCCTTCGGTTATGTTGCGGCCATGGTGGAATATCGCACTATCAACCTTGTACACATTAGTCCGGATCATGATTTTCTCCGTAGATACTGCTTTTATGTTGTACCCATTTATTTTCGTGACTTTTCCATTCTGTACTGAAAATAGCATCAGCTGAATAATTATACAGCTGTTTGCTGATGATATATCTGTTTTCACGCTCATTTCTCTCGACTTACAAGTGCCGCACGATCCTTCGACCGTTTTCCAGTGCGAGAGATTATCATTGATCAGGTCAGATAAGCTAGGTGTTTTTTTGCAAGGTTTAGGCAATGCCAGTAACAATATGTTACTCTGTTGAATTGAGGTATTAGTGTAACCGCAACCTTTGCAGTGCAGTTTTACTGTCAGCTGGTGCTCAACAACCGTGCTGAGATTATTGCAATGAGAAATTAGACCAGTTAAAAATCCTGACGCATCTTGCTGCTCGTTCGCAGTAAACTGTTCACCCGCAAGTGCCCTGGCCGGAAATACATTTACCGGGGATTCTGACTTAGCATAATCATCGATCAACATTTTCAAAATATCGTCTGTTTGATTCTGACCGGATGAATGGTCCCTGAATGTTCTACAGTGAAATATACACTGGATCGTTGCGTTGGCGTAACAAGAAACATGATCGACGTTTTGTAAGCCTTTTATTTGCCACAAATTAGCTACCGTTTTTTCTTCAGCTGGTACCTGACATGTCACAACATCTCTCGGAATCGACCATCTGCAGTCAACTACCTTCTGTGCTCTTACTGACGTGAGAGGCATCGGTATGAGATCTGGACGATACTTTTTCCTCAATCTATCGTATTCCAAAATGGCTGCACCATTTGCTAATACAGAGTGAGGATCGTAATTGATCAAATGCAGACCTTCCAGTGAAGTTACTCATGAAAGAGCAACGTACACTTGGCCGCAAGCAAATACGGAATTACCTGCATCGATTACGGCGTTCTTCAAACTCAGGCCCTGACTTTTATGAATTGTAATACCGTAACTGAGGCAAATAGGGAATTGTCTTCGGATAACAAAGGCGCCTTCCATTACCTCAAATTTTACATCAACGCGCTCCAAAACATGTACGATGCCTGTAGCTAAGACAATCTGCACTGTTTCTACGTCGCTGGTATCAGCAGCTCGGGATATTGCCGTTATAGTACCAATAGTGCCGTTCACAAGGCCTAACGTAACATCAATGTTCCGTCTAATCATTATTTTTGAACCAATTTTGACAATAATCGTTCTTGCAAGACCTGCAGTTCGAGAACTGTCTTCGTCATCCGTGTTCAACATTTTCTGGACTTTTTTTTTGAAGTACGGTGGACAATCAACCGTATCATGAGCCAATAATTGTATCTCGTCAGTCTGAATTTCGCTCAACATGGCTTCATTGAGAACATCACACATGCGACAAGTAGGAAGTAAACAGACTGTGTCGATGGGTAATTTATTTATATAATTACAAAGTTCTCGTATTCTGTCTCTGAACTCAGTTGCTTTGAATGTAATTTTTTTCGATGACAACATTTTCGTGTCCGAATCAGTGACGATTCCAAGGCGCATTCTTGAGAGTATCTCGCGATACGTTTGATCATTCTTTTGTCTCATATTGATCTTTAGTTCATCGTATGTAAATAAATTACACCACAGATCCACACTGCCCATCGCGCCTATGAGTTTTTCGACGTCGGTGTTCGATAATTTTGTGAACGAGGGTCCCTCGTGAACAGGTGGAAGTTGTAGCAAATCGCCGAAAAGGAGAATATGCTTATTACCAAACCAACCATCTTCACAGTCTGCGGTATTGAAGATTTCGACTAATCGAAGATGTATGTACATGAACGTTACGTTCGAAATCATCGAAACTTCGTCTATCACTATCAGGCCAACGTTTCTCAATTGGTCCCGTATGGTTTTAAGGACCGCGTCTGACAGCTGTTTGTATTTCGGAGTGCGGCCGTGTTCAACTGGCAATTGAAAAAGTCTATGAACAGTCAAGCCGTCAACATTGAATGCTGCTATTCCGGTTGGGGCGGTTATTGCAGTATCTTTATTAGCATGCTGCTCAATCCAACATCTGATAGTTTTTATGAGGAAGCTCTTACCAGTTCCTCCCTCTCCACTGACGTAAAGTCGTAGAATTTGATTAGAACTCACCGCTTTGATAACCTGATCGAAAACTCGTTTCTGATCCATGTTTAGTCTGCTTATCATGTCTGAAACGTCTATGGTTTCGACTTTCTCAGCAGCGTCTTTAAATTCTTTCATCGCACCTTCAGCCTCGATAGGTACGCAGCCGAGTGGTACAGTATCGCTAATTTGTGAGTTATCATTGTCTTTCGCATTATCTGCGATTTGTTTTTCAATCATTTCCTTCGCATATTCCATACCTTTTTGTACTTCGGTTATGCGTTCGTGATATTCCAGTGCTTGTGCAAGTTCTGCTTGCATTGATTGGAATGACTCGGCATAAGTATCGCACCCGTTGCAGAGTTCATCTACATCTCTCCATGGTTGAAAGAGTAGCAGCAAGGCGTAGAAATAACGTTCGGGTTGAATATTCACGTTATTTTTGTAGTGATTTATGAGGCATAGACGCTTACGCTTCTTTAGGTACAGCGACTTGCCCATCGTATAATATTCTACATCTTGACCTGTGGGCTCGACCTTAGTTATGTCGTACCATTGTACGAAATCGTAAAGGTTGGTAGCTTCCAATTCCTCTGGTCGTGCGGGATAATGCGTATCGACTAACGAATCACAAAATATTTCAGTGGAATCGGCCTCCAAGGCTTCGATTTCCTTGCGAGATTTTACTTTCCTATTTCTGATTATGTTCACGTCAACCCACCTGATGGTAGTTTCCGGATCTGTGCCATACAAAGCGATTCCTAATAGAGTATCTGCGGCTTCAAGAGCTCCACATTCTCTATGATTCAACATGCGCAAACCAAAATTCCATAGACGACTACACAGAGATTTCGTAGAATTTATGTCTTCGAAAGTCGTGTCTGAGTTGCTTTTTTCAGGCTTAGCAACGTATTTAGTGACATACCGATTCAGGAGTGTAGATTTTTCTCCGATGAACTGAATGTCCATGTTCCCTTCCCAGGCCGTAAGAATTGCCGGGTTGTAGTCGTTAATATAGGCTTCCTTTTCGGAGCGGGGCAAGTCGTACAATCTGCTTCTAGACTTAAGCGTCCGTCTACCAGCAATCGAAATGGCCACTTCTCGCATAACGAAATTATTCGTGATTGGTCGAGAAAACCTAAAACGACACACTTTTGCAAATTTGCCATTTTTGTTTGCTTTACTTCGCAAACAATAGGAATTATGTGTATGCCGTTGATGTGTATTAACACGACGATAGAGGTTTGGTGAAACATCTTTAGATGGCATTCTGCAAGTAGCATATTTAAGAATGAAGCTTGCTACTTCTTGATTGGAAGACGTTCCAAGAATCGGAGCGTCTTTGATCCAGATCATTAAATGAAAATGCTGCGTTCCTCTACCTTGGTGTTCTCGCCTCCAGAAGAAATGCGTTACTTCCCCAATGGGATTATCTGGAGAACATATGAAATCGAGCATAGCCTTGAACTTATTTTCGATAAATCTGGATGCGGACACTGGATCAGAGGCCACCAACTGACTAAGTGACATCTTTGCTGCGGAGGAGCCACCGACTTCGCGTAGATATTCTGTCATATCTGACCACAACCATTCGCTTGGACTTAATGTGAGGAACCATGTCGCCGGTCCGTAATTATGTATCATGCAGGATACGTCGTTTCTTGGCCGACTCCAATATTGCTCCGTATTACGCAGTCTTGCAAATATAGAATTCAAATTTCCTTCCGACTCTTCCTTGGAAAGCTTACTCAAATAGCTTGCTGCGGTAAATCGCTCCTTTGGATTAATGATATTTAATTTGTGATAAATACCACCGCTTAATTGTCGATTGTTAGCATCGTTCAATAGATAGTAAAGGTATTGTTGATCGGTTCTGAATTGTGGATGCTTTGACATAAGTCTCGATTTGATAAATTCAAAATGAGTAAGACGTTTGGGTCTATCTTCGTGTTGTCCGTTACAACCGTAAGGATATAAGTGCGGAAAACATTGCAAATCAAGTTCTTTCTCACGATTATCTAATGGCACGTCGTGAATTTTCAACATTTGATAGAGGCTGGTCGCCGTTTCGTTTTCTTTTTTTTCGTACGTCGGATATATAGTAAACTGTTCGTACAGCGCATCCGATGCCGAAGCCTGAGTGAGTAATGCTGTACGCTTGTCAGCTTCTATTTCATCGTGAATCTCGTTTCGTTCGACTAAAGGATCGTCTTCGTGATCAAAAACTGTTTCTGTACCGCGATTTTCTTGTATTTGTAATTCTACGTCTTTTATGTGAGCCAGCAGAAGATCGGCTGATGCTGGCAGCACGATCTTTGAATACTGGGGATTATTTGTTTTGAGCCAGACTAACGCTTCCCAGACTTTATTCATATCGACTAGTTGTTCCCAAACCAATTTTGATGTGGTTGGGATACCACGAACCAGGATGTAAAATTCGTGGTCGAGATTAATTGGATCCGTTTGACGGCAAACTTTTTTCAAAGTTTCTTCAAGGGGCAGGGGCAAATGAAATGTTCTGCCCTTAACTTTTTGCACCATCTCTCCATGGGGTACATTTTTTTTTGCAACGGTGCCCATTCTTTGAATAGTTTGGAATGCCTTGGCTCTTTGAATCAAAATTCGCTCGTAATCATTCAAGCACGATATAACTTTGGGTATCGACTCGGTAGCGAGTTTATCCAATATGCATTTCGGTGGCATAATGTCTTGAAGAAGCTTTGGCAGACAATAATTGCAAACATAATCGCAATCGCTACCTTGGGCTGCGACGTGTCGCATCAAATCTGTCCATAATGTACCAGTCATAGGCTTCCTGAATTTCTGGACGTTCGTGACTTCTCTTTGGAAACAAAGTTTTGCGCAGGAT
This sequence comes from Athalia cordata, assembly GCA_963932425.1. Lineage (NCBI taxonomy): Eukaryota > Metazoa > Arthropoda > Insecta > Hymenoptera > Athaliidae > Athalia > Athalia cordata. The sequence continues at coordinate 7,895,043 of OZ010628.1, read as the reverse complement.
ACACATACGTACCGCGGAGTATCCATAGATCGCTTTGTTAATGTTTTAAACGCAATCGGATACTTGGATATTATATTTTCTTCGTTGAGATCCAATTCTTGTGCAACATCACTTGCGATAGTATTAGCTTTGTGTCGGGTAAGTTCCGAGATTTCTTTCAGTTTCTCTAGGTCGCCGTCATTTAGAGCTTTGTCTATAGAAAGTATTTTCTCAAAACAGTTCATTGATTTGCATACTAACCGCTGTATGTACCGCACCGATGGGAAATGTGGTGCTAATACCTGGACGGTTAAGAAAATTGATTTGCAGATGGCGTCATCCATGTAACATACTTATGAATGACCTAGCTTAACGTCTGTATGTTTCACAGTACAATCCAATCGCGTAATGAATTTATGAAAATTTTTCAACGTACACGTTGATATAATTTGCAGAAAGCTAAAGTACTTATTCAGTTGATGAATATCTTTGGTTTTACACGTGTTACCGCAAAGCCAACTTTTTTTCGGGCTTTTTACTTTTCTCTTTATATCATCCAATGGCAAAATGTTCACTGCTTGTCCCGTTCGATTAATTATAATTGGATCTGATTACTGAACATACGTATATGCAGCTTCTGCAAAATAGGGTTCACCGGAAGCAATATGTTTTGATGAACCGCATAGAGCATCTATTCTATCCTCAATACTGCGATCGGGACATTGAGTAGCCTTCGTTGAAAAGATTTGCGCCCGCTTCTTAACAGTCTGTAATTTCTTTTTTAACGTAATGACGTTACATTCCCGCTCATGAAGACACCAGCTTACGATAGATTCCGCTTTCAATCTATTCTCACTTTGGCATCGTTCATTACTCATTTTTGACAAAATCTTGGCTATATATTTTTCTCTCGATTGCCTCACCGCCATGGTGTTTGCCGCACGGAAAACTCGATATTTTGTGAGGATTCGGCTAGCAGCACTTATTTTTTGCCTTACAATATCATTGCTCTTGGTTTTTCTATAATAAAATTTATTGTACTGCAATTTCAGATCACGACGGCGTAAATAATTTGCTCGCAGTCGCGCCCGTTCTAATTCTACTCGGGCAGCATACCGCTTACGGAGTTGCTCACGTGATTTTTCGAGATTTGACGAATAACGTCCGCGTTTTTGAGTACGCTGATAATCATTGTCGTAAAGTTTTCGCTTTCGAGCCCGCTGTCTTTCCATATCCAAAAGGTAAAGTTGTCGCTTTCGAGCTCGTCGCTTTTCGTTATTTAAGACATCAAGTTCTCGCTTCCGAGCCTGCCGCTTTTCATTATTCAAATGATAACATCTTCTATTTCGTTCTCGACGTTTTTCAACGTCTGACACACGTTCATGAAGGAGGATTTGTTCATGACGATCATGAGACCCATCATCCACGACCGACAATACATTTCCAAATCTATTACTTTCGTGTAGTACCGCTAGTGGCTTGTCTGCGGGTATTATATTTTTCTGAATTGATAGCCGTAACTTGTCGTCATCATCATTAATATTATTGATATTATTATTGTTATCATTACCAGTGTTATTATCAGTAATATCATTATTATTACTTACATCCTTGCGTGGTGGACAGGGCATTGTTCGTGCAGCCTCGCTTAACATGGCTCTCTTTTTATTAGGTTCCGAAGATTGTTCCCCAACATATTCGCTAGGTGCCTGACGTTTCTCAGAAGAACCAGTATTTTTCGACGCAAATTGCTTTTTCACGCTAATACGTGGAAAGTTTTCTATGACATTGCTTTCGAACATTCTTAGCAAATGTGTTCGCATCAGAGGAATATCGTACTTTTCTTTCGTTGGGTTATGACCATTAATGAGCGATATTGCGAATGCAATAGCAAAGACTCCACAGTCGGATCCGTTAGGTTGCTTTTGGACCTGAGGGAATTTGATACGTTTGCTTTGAAACTGATAGAAGGGAAACAATTTTTTCAAGTATGTCTCATGGTGCTCATGAAGAATCTTCCTGTTTAACGAATCATATATGTGGAGTGATTTACCGTCGAAATAACTGCATACCCAGTGCCCGTCTGATCCTGTATTACCGCTATGCAATATTTGCACATGCTTTTCATTCGATGAAACCGGCTTAATTGTATCCGGCATTTGAACTCGCCACGTTTCTTGGGGTAAATATGACGAACATTTTTTGACGATATGACTAAAATGATCCATGTGCAGGTCAGTCAACCACCCACCTGATGTTATTATGTTTTTAGATGTAGCATCTAAATGCGGTATAGAGCGAAACCCGCTCTTTCGATTTTCAAGAGATATCTTCTCTCTATTTTTATTAATAGAAGAAACTTGTGTTGTGAGACAAGTCTTATCATTAACTACCTGATTGACATCACCATTACAAACGGGAAGACTAGTTACCAATACCGATTCGGTCCGTTTGTTGACTTCTTTTGCTGATTGTTTGAGAACTTCAGCACGTCCTTTTTTTGCGCCGGTTTGCGAATTTTTTCCCGGGTTTTTATTTTGCCTAACCTCATTTGTCATGCGATTGATTTCACGTGGCATTTGAGGCTTGGGAGGAGAGATGCCCTTCACTGCAGAAGTGCTATTTATTTTGTCTACGCATGGAAACTGTTGGATTGCATTATTTTTGAATAATTCCAACAAATGTGTCCGCATAAGGCTTGCATGGTACGTTACCTGATCAGGTTTTTCCCCATTAATAAGCGAAATAGCAAAAGCAATCGCAAATACTCCGCAGTCAGACCCATTGGGTTGCCGCTGAACTGTAGGGAATTGTACAGGATTCTGGGAGAAGTTATAGAAGGGAAACAACGCCCTTAAGTAAATTTCATGGTCCTTGTGGAGCACCTTTGAATTCAAAGAATCGTATATGAATATCGATTTTGTATCGTAGTAACTACAGACCCAGTGTTGCGCTCCGTGCGTGCCACTGTGCAAAACTTGCACGTGCTTGACGGTAGGTGATACAGGTTCTATCGTATCTGGCATCTGTACCCGCCATGTCTCCTGAGGTGCATATTCTGAAAATTCTTTCAGGAGCAATGAGAAATGATCTATATGATCATCATAAAGCCATTCGCCAGATTCGATGACATTCAATAACATGTCATTAACAACTGGTATCTGCAAACTGACCATGATTGCAAGTTGGCTAATCGTTTAATTAGTTTAAAGTCCTCTATCTCTTTGTATTGTGCGTAAAGCAGCAATGTGTTGTGCGTAAAGCAGCAACGTGTTGTTTGCAGAGCAACAACTGATCTGATTGCGTAAAGCAACAGATTGTGGCGCTTAGAGCAGCCTCTCTCGAAATCGTGAGATTTCTAGAGATCGAAATCGTGAGATTTCTGGGGTCGAAATCGTGAGATTTCTAGAGTCGAAATCGTGAGATTTCTAGAGATAGAGGACGTCCTAACCTAACTAACCTATCTATCCTGATACACCTAATTACTAATAAACACCCACGCAACCTAGCCTAACTAATCCCTCACTAATGCAGAGGCACTTGACACAATTATTAGCGTGTGGGTTATACTTCTACTACTCTAACTCTGAAAATTATGGAATTTTTAGCAAAATAACGTAATCTGAAAGTGCACTCCACAACCTCAGCTACGAAATTAGATCTGTCATCGAGAGTGTGCCATGATATTGAAGTCCGATAGAGCAGGATCAAATACCCAACTGGTCCTGCGATGAACCACTTGCCATTGGTCGGGGACTAGGGAATTTCCGCCCAGTGCACAGTGCTGATTTCAAACGATATCGTTTCGTACAACCGCGCTTCGCTTTGTTTGTCAACGCTATCATCTACATTGAACGCTTTCGGAAAATTAAAAAAATTCCGTAACCAGTGCGAACAATGAAATGAGGATGGTTATCAAACCCTCTGTCAAAAAGTTGTTTGAAAATAAGGTCAGAGAATCGTTTCTTTGACAACATTGTTTCCTATTGTTCTTGGTTGTGTCGGGCTCTGTTCCATTTCTCTCCACTTTTTGTTTAGGGTAAGCTACATTATAAATTTATAATTATTAGTATATTATGATTATTATTTTTATTGTTGTTGTTATTATTATTATTACAGGGCTTGATCTCTAATCAACGGTCAACGGATCTTGCATTAGATTTGCTATTCCCAAATGAGCTGGCAAATTACTGACAGTGAAACGACATTACGACGTAGGCTGTGCAGCCGTTTCCACCTATGGTGGCTTCAGAGATGAGTCGACGGAGGAGTTGCACAAAGAAAAGTCTCAACACAACATTGTAAGATAGGAAAACATTCAATGACAGTAATACATCTTTGATAAAAAAAAAACTATGAAACTGATGATGGAAAAGTATGGACCCTTGTGATCATTGCTTCAACCTTCTTCTTTTCTTTCTTCATTTGTTTTTAGGACTATTCCTTAAATCCAATTGTTACTGGAAATTACAGGACTCGAAGCAACTCAAATCAACTGTCGCTAGACTTTGAGTCTGCTTTGCAGTGGCGGAATGAGCATGAGGAAATGATATATCAATGCAATCTGTGTAGCTAACTCTATCCCGGTGGTTTTTTTTTTTGCTCAATTCGCGGCAGTCCAAGGTTAACTGTCCATACAAACTTCTCTAGTTAATGAGGAGGAACAACGAGACACATGTATTGAAATTTCTCTGCAGGCACCACAGCGGATTCGATCAGCCGAAACATCGAAAGTGAGTCATTGAGTGGGAACTTAAACATTAAGTCACAACATGGGCGCTTCAGGGACGGGGGCTAATTTTTTTCGCTTGCGCTTCCGGTTTGCTGGCACCAAACTTTTGCAGTTTGATCAAATAATAAGATGATGCTCGTTGTAAAATATCTTGTAAATGAAAAGGTACTCTTCTTCGTCGGGAAGACATCGCCGCGTCTAATGGATATTTTTGCACAAGGAATGCAACTGGAACGATGTTAATCATTCGGTGTATTTCATTTGACCCTGCTGACAGAGGTCGCCTTCTCATTGTTATTCTTTTATGACTGATAATCCACCTCTAGGCCACATTACTTTCTGGACAGATCGCTGAACTTAAATTCTCAGTGGCAGACTAATTTTTCGGAGTCGAGTCTCAATGGTTGCCGATCAAATCCGACGAACCATCGTGTGATTCGAAAATCCACTCTCTGTTTTTTACATACTGAATATGGGAGCTCATGACCCACTGATGAATCCTGAGGATCCATTTTGAGTAATTGAAGGGTGTTGAGACCCTTTCAGTTGAGATGAGACAGCAAAAATAGGCTTCAGACAGGTTCAAAAGTAGAGAGCATAACACAGATGTTGACAGTCTCTTCTATATTTCAAGTCAATCATGATTGTGACGGTACTGTCAATTTTACGCAGTGAAGATGTGGTGATGTTTTTGATAATATTGAATTTTCATATTCAGCGCTGGAAAAATAGAGTGAACATCTGACTTCCTACTGAAAAATAAATGTCGACCTTCCAAAGGTGACTCAACCCATGGTATGTTGGTGTAAAGATAAGGACGTTCTTCGATAGACATTGGATCTCCTATTTGGTGGTACGAACTTGGATTTGGTAAATGAACGTAACTGATGTTTTTTTTTTTCTTTCTCTTTGATTTGCTCGACGTGTATTTTTGATCATAACAAGATTTTTTTTCACCATCAGATGACAGTCATTCGGAGGACGTTTCTTGAACGGAAATATTGAGATTACGGTTAATCCAGTAATTAATACGTATTATACTTGTGACTTCCCTTAACTTTGAGGTGACTACAAGAACAGCTGTTACAATGCATTGCCAGAACTGAAAGTAATATCGATGGTGTCTTTCATTTCGAATACCCATCCATTACCACACATTGCGATCACTGTTACATCACATAGATCAATTATTATGATACTTATCACGTATAGCAATAAATCTGGGATAAAACACTCCACTTAAATGCGCATGTCACACTTGTGTATCGTCGTCATTAGCTGATGATAAGTGTTGTACTTGTTGGTAATATTGAATTACATAATTACGTAAACAAACGCTGAGACAGCTGATTTTTACACGAATTTCACACTTTCCGTTTAATTGTCTTCACCGTAACGTGAATCGGGGCACCATTTTCAGCGTAAAGCATCGGCGTATATGCTAATATATTGTAACGCATTGGCATCGGAGAACGGTGCTTGCATGACTGCAATGGGTGCATTCCGAAATATACTTGAAGTACGGCGAGTTCGTGTCAGGAGGAGATAGATAGATAAGCAAATGAACGGGTGCGAGAAGGGAACAAGGGAAACTCGCAATACTTGCAGTATACTTTGGAATACACCCAATCTACGGTGCCTAGGTAATCACAAGACAGCAACTAGCCATCGGTGATGAACCGATGATTTTAAGGATCCTCCACCATTCGATCGAGCCACAGCTTAGATCAGCGCGTACGTTTGTGGAGAAGCTCGTGTTTTATGGAGTGCCGGGAGAAAGACTGTCTTCTTTCGGGTAACACGGAAGGAAGCTCCGTATTTTTCAGCTTCAGTTTGATTGAGGGTGCAGGAACTCTTGGTTTGCGGTTTTCGGAAAAGGAACCCATTCCTCCTTCGATATCGGTATACTGGTAGGGGAGAGGATGGTGTTAGACATTACGGGTTGGTACAGTGGGTTGAGAGAGTGATAAACATCATACTTGGGTCACAAGGAATCGTTGGTCTGATGGCCAGAACTCGATTATACCGTCAAACTAAAATTCATCTGTAGGAGTCCTACGTTATATAAAGTTGTTTACCTTCTGATTCGCTACAGCTCTCCTCTCCGAGTAGGATTGCATTTGGGAACGAATTTTTTGTTAATGATGTGCCAGGAGAGAGACTGGTTTCTGTCAGGTGACGTGGAAGGAAGCTCCGGATTGATCAGCGTCAATTTGTATGAAGGTGGTCTTTGGAAAGGGACTCTTGGTCTGTAGCAATGGAACAGGTTCTGATAACTCCTTCAATATCAGTATGCTTCTGGGAAAAAGACAGGCGTTAGTTATGATATAGTCGGTAAGGAGAAGACGTGGAAATCTGATTGACTCATAAACAATTGCTGGATAGGTAGGCCGAGAGCTGCTGCATTCTTCGACATTAATATAATGGTAGGAAAAGATAAAATGGTAGTTGTGATTAATCATTGTTGTAAGTACTAATAGAAGGTAAAGGTCGTAGTTAGCGTACCGACAACTGTCAGATGGGTGCCCCGGATTCGATTTGACTGCAGCTGACGGGGCACTACACTGGAATAAACTTCCTTCGTTTTAAAAAAGTTTCCCGCAGTTCCAGACATTCGGAACTTTTGTCAGCGAGTAGGATTGCAGAGGAGCTTTTCGTTTGGGGCGTCCTAGGATTGGAACTGAGCTCTCTCATGAATTTACATAGAAAGAGCCATAGAATTTGTTGATATGAGTACACCTGTGGGAGTAGGATCCTCTGGATTGTCGAATTGGAACAGGAACTGCGGCATTGTTCGATATCCCTATGCTTGTGGTGGAAAGGAAAGTGTTAATTGTGTTGATTTGATACCGCAGGTACGTTAAAGAGGGATTGATTATCATTGGCTTACGAACAACTCCGGGAGAGATAGGTTGGATCTTGTCGACTGCAACTTGTAACGACGAGAAGCATCAGTGGGAGACCTCCATGTTGGCGAGTCCTTTTCCCTCTGATTCCGTTACAGGTTTTATAGCCGAATGGGATTGGAAAGGGACTCTCAAGTTTGTGGGGTGCCAGGAGGGGATGCATCCTTTTGTGAAATCCAGGTGGTAGTGTTGAATCGTTTTACGTAGGTTTGCCTGTGGGAATAGGAACCCTCGATTCGTGTCATTGGAATGGAGACTGCTGTATTCTTCGATATCGGTATGTTTGTGGGACAGGGGAAGATATTGGTTATCTTGATTCGATACAGTGGGTATGTTAGAAATGCAAAGTTTATGATTGACTCACACTCATGCTGTTTGTTACTCACATGACTGCTTCGCGGATTCGACGTACCAAAACAGCCTGCCTACCATCATCCAATACATCTATTTTGTGATGTATTGAAAAATTCATTAAACTATCACTCCCGGCTACGATTCCCGATGTTTCGACGAGCTTTTCTCTCATAACCTCACAGCGGGCAACGAATCGGCGAGGAAACATCCGATGTTTCAAGTATCGATAGGGTAGAAAAACGTGTGCACTATTCAGAGTTTCATCTACGATTATTTATGTTCATTTACGGAACGAAACTGAGAGGGCTGTCGAAAGGGCATGTGGTCAACAACCCACATTCCAGCAATGACAAGCCCCCCACTGTTATGATGTCGCCGCCATGGACTTGCCATCACACGGCAGCAGACGACGGACATTTTTTAATCCACACGCAGCCAGCGCGGCGAACGGCAGCCAATAAGAGCGCCGCTTTCCTGGGGCCCAATGAAAAGGAATCGCTGTGCGGTGGCGAACTCGGTAAAAAATGAGACAGGCTACGCTAACGCCACCTGCTGGGAGGACGGGAATTACGACGTTTTTCCCACTTGATAGGAATATGACGCGTTCAGGGGCAGTGACCAAAACACGGCTTTCCTTCTATACCATTTATGTTGGAACGGTTTTGTTTTCAGATCAGATTTTCAGATGACATATAGCTAGCGTACGACGCCGGAGACGGTGGTGCTTAATAATCGTTAAACGAGCCCACCGGTGATCAGAGATTATCACACCTCAGCTCTCCGACCACTGAGGTTATTGAAATTACGCTTAAATGAATGCTCGTCCGCGATTCATATAGCGAAAGTGCATCCAAATTTCCCGAAACGCTTATGATTTAGGAGATACTTGAAAGAACAGTTGGCCGTACAGCGCTTTCTCGATCCCCTAGCAGTAAAGATACTCGGTAGTCCGCCCGTTCTTTTGAATGTACTTGGCGCGAGACTCTACCGAGTCTCTTGATATTAAGGGCTGAGATTCTAACAGGCATCTTTTTAAGCCCAAATAAAACTTTTGAGCCTGTTTCCAAAGAAAAAGAAACAAAAAGTTTTTCCTAAAACACCCTATAATGTACAAGGATAATGTACATGCTTTCACCAACACAAAATTTTACCATGTTGCCTTATCATCGCAACATGCACGTCTGTGAAAGTCAACCAGATCGTATAATAGTTAATGCGCAAAGGCGACATATAGTGACTATTACTATAAATCAGTATAGTTGTCCCGGGATTACAAGTATTGCTGCGTTAACTTGAAGCACGGAGTAAAGTCCACATTATATGTTGTCAAAAATAGTAGTACGTGTTTTCAACAAATCGGTATAGTAAGTTTTATAATATTATTTTTGGAGTAACCATTTTGTATGTTCCTACAACATAATCTTTTCATCGAGTTCTTATTATATTATATTGTCCTTGCAACCTACACGTTTTTGAAGGCTTAGCAAACCGTTAAGTCATGGGGACAAATAATTGCTAGTGCATATCGCTATAGTTCGTATTGTAGTTGCTCAGAGATTCGAATATCGTTGTACCAGCTATTATACATCGTCAAAAATCCGCATTACTATAGTAATGGATTGCATCGTATCAGTGACTATATTGGCATAGTATGAATAAACACGTCATTGTTATGATGAACATAAAATTTTCTTTTGGAAACACAACATTGTTACCGTGTTAAATTGCAATGGAAACATCATAATTATGTCACATGTATCTAATGGCGTATGGTTAGAATCATTGTACTCACAGCCAGCATATTAATATAGTGTATCAGACTATATTGAAATGTTCCAGAAATAATTTGTGTTCTAACCATGACTGAGTAAATGTATACTTACGGTCGGAGCATGGTTCACCATAAATTTAGGGACCCTGACAATAAAACTAGTGACCAGGACTTTACAAACCGTTGACTATATATTATGTCGAGTCATACAAGATTCGTGATAAAAGCATCACTTTAATTCTTGGTTAGTCTCAACATGTATGTATTGTTACCATTAGTACAGTAAATATTGCACTGCGGACGATAAATATGGTCATTTTACATATGTGTTGCTATAACCTTATGGCAGTGTTATCGATTACAATATTATTGGTATGTTTACTATAATTATGATTTTTAAAACAATAAAATTTTGACCATTGTGTATCGTAATTGTAACATCATGTTTTTCTCTCAGTGTGCCCTCCAGCGATTCCGCTGCAACAAACGCACCAGTCTTAATCCGCTACGCCCGGGACGCACCAAGTAGAGTCCAATAGTTTGAACAGAGAACCTGTAATAATAATAGTATATTGTGCACCAAGGGCGAGAAGTGGGTCTTTTTCGCCCGCGGTGCACACCCTATTTTTTGTAACAGACGCACGATTTTCGCGACCGGTCGGTAAACGGCTACTTTTGGCCCTATTTTTAGGGCGAAAAAACGCGAAAATCGTGCGTCTGTTACAAAAAGAATATTTCATATTATAAAAGTATACTCACCTCTCTCTCTACTCCATCGGATCCCATCAAGTAAGAAATAAATAAAGATATTCTACTTACCCTCAGAGGGATTCGACGTCACGCTCTGATTACCGACTTCATCTTAGTTACCCTCATCCCTCAGCCGGTATTACCGACCTTATCCAGGTTACCCTTATCCATCCGCCGTCCAAGTCGGTCCTATCCCAGTCTTGCCGCTCGGACTGTCGATTACCGACTCCGGCCGGTAACCTGCAACATCCTTACAATTGAACTAGGGTAACTTACCATTCCCTGCCTTAGCCCGGTAAAATCAGGACGTGACATTTAAATAAAAATTTTGGTGACAGCGGTGGGATCCGACTGTCTGAGAGAGAGAGTCAATCGGACTGGTGTGCCGCGATTGCAAAGGAACAAATAGTTATGCCCATAATGATGCGAACCAAGTCAGGAGATCCAATTTCTGCGGAGGAATTGGAAGCGCTCACAGAACAATTAGAGACAAGACGAAATCAATTAATGCAGGAAAGAGAGGAATTAGAGAAACGTGAGAAAGATCGTCAGGAAGGGGAAGAATTAAATCGTAAAGAACGCGAATCTATGGCCAAACAAATTGAAGAATTAAAGGCATTATTAGCAGGAGTACCTGGTCTTCCAGGACAATCATCCTCAGAAGGAATGGCTACAAATGTCTCAGCTAGCGCACAAGTTGGGAGCATGGAATCAACCCCTCGAAGAGTAGTAACTACCCCAAATTTACCACCAATGCGTGAATACGGAAATCAACCCCGAAGAGAACATTTTGGACAAGTTAGGAGTGGAAGCAATTACACATAAATGGCCAGTAGTAATGACTATCGCGAAAATGTTACGTTTGAGCAATCAATGTTTGGCTGATTCTAAAAAAAAATCGAAATCAATGCCCTTGTTAATTTCGTTGAACTGGGATCATCAGTTACAATAAGTTGTTTTTTTTGTATGAAACTACGTCACTAGATGCATCAAATCATGAAACAAATTTATTTTTTATAAAATAAACAAAAAATATACATCCAAATAAGTATCTTCAAAATCATTCCCTCACTATGTCCCAACTGTAGAATTCGAATATTATCATGAACTTAATGCGGAAAAATACTCATAAATTCTTTGCTACCATATTTTTTACTTATACATATACAGGGTGATTTTTTTCAATCGCTCCAGGCCGTTTTTGCCGAAACTAAGCAAAATACGAAAAAAAAGTTTGGTACAAAATATTTAGGGTCCAGAGGGGGACAAAACTTGGCGGTGTAAACATTTCCGTAAGTAAAACCGCCGAGGTCGGGTGAAGGTCAACTTGGTTTTTTCGAATGGAATGGCATACTTTTTTTTCACAGAATAAAAAAGAGCTTCAAATTCTGCACCGAAAAGTACAAAGACACATATGGCCCAAAGTCAATGGATACTTGGGTAGAGCCGGTTGACGGCTCTTGGGTAGAGCCGGCTGCTGAAGGACGCTGCACCACGGCCGCGACGCGCGAGCCCATGTGTAAGCACACATTTTCGACCAGCTCTACCCAAGTATCCATTGACTTTGGGCCATATGTGTCTCTGTACTTTTTGGTGCGCAATTTGACGCCCTTTCAGATTCTGTTGAAAAAAAGTACGCCATTCCATTTGAAAAAACGAAGTTGACCTTCACCCGATCTCGGCGGCTTTACTTAGGGAAATGTTGACACCGCCGAGTTTTGTCCCTCTCTGAACCCTAAATATTTTGTACTAAACTTTTTTTCGTATCTTGTTTAGTTTCGGGAAAAACGGCCTGGAGCGATTAAAAAAAATCACCCTGTATAATGGTACTGGCCATGCATACACATATTGTGTAACGTCCCGTTTTCCCCCGGTTTGTTGGTGAGGAGGGTCGTTACTTGTGCCGACTCCCGGAAGTGTCTCCCGTAGCGGCCGTGTTTATCTGGTTCACCTTGTTAGAGGTTCTTTCTGTCATTTTCTTCTGCTTTAGCCGATTCGGCCCAGGTGATGCCGAATGTGGGTGACTGTGTAACAGCTGTTTTGCCAGGATTGGTTAGTTTTACGCCCAGGTTTGACAGTTCGTGGATATGTCTCTTGGGAGGAATTTGGGGCGTTGATTTTCTGGGGCGGTGATTTTTCGGGGCGGAGGAAACGGCGGAATAGCCACCTACAACCGCAGTGGAATAGGCGCTAGACTGCCAGAATCCCGGGAGGAGGATGCAGCAAGCGATCGAATAATGATTTTGGAACCGCAATGGACCAAATATTAAGCGACCAAAATTCCAGGGAGGATGCAGAAAGCGATTGAATAACCACTCAGAACCGCAGTGGACTGAGCGTTGAGCAACCAAAATTTCAGGGAGGATGCAGAAAGCGATTGAATAACCACTCAGAACCGCAGTGGACTGAGCGATAAGCAACCAGAATTCCAGGGAGGATGCAGAAAACGATCGAATAATGGTTTTGGAACCGCAGAGGACCAAATATTAAGCGACCAGAATCCTGGGGTGCAGAAAACGATTGAATAACCACTCAGAACCGCAGTGGACTGAGCGTTAAGCAACCAAAATTCCGGGGAGGATGCAGAAAGCGATCGAATAATGGTTTTGGAACCGCAATGGACCAAATATTAAGCGACCAGAATCCTGGGGTGCAGAAAGCGATTGAATAACTACTCAGAACCGCAGTGGACTGAGCGTTAAGCAACCAGAATTCCAGGGAGAATGCAGAAAGCGATCGAATACTGGTTTTGGAACCGCAATGGACCAAATATTAAGCGACCAGAATTCTTCAAGGTTCGGGGTTGGCTGTGACTGGGTATCGGTTTTAGAATTGTCGTGGATCCAGAATTATGCGCCCAGAATCTCAGATGGGAGGCTGAAAACGATTGAGTAATTGTTTGGAACCGCAATGGACCAAATATTAAACGACCAGAATTCGGGCTGGGAGGTATCGTGTTGAAATTGGTTTCCACAAAAATATTTACTCGGCGTAATTTAACAATATAAAGTTTTGCTTTTTAATGTGATGTTCGATGATTTTTATACACTGGAAAAATGATCGGGTTCTGACTAGTAGTGGCTCGTTGGCCGTTTGAGTACCAAAGGGTAATTCCTCAAACAAAAGAAAATTGTTTTAATAATTGTTTTCAATAAACGTTTTCTCCAAAATAAAATATCTGGCTTCAATGCCGTAGTGAAAATAATAATTGTAAATGGGGGGATCCAGCTCAACTAGACCAACCTCCAGACTTTCACCTCTCGGATTCGACTGAAACTTTTTTTCTGTGTTCGCCCATATCCAAATGGAAATATGATTTTTGGATTTTTTTTTTCGAGCATCCCCTCTGATGTTATTAATTTTCGAAAATCTACGATCTTGAAAACCGGTAAATTTTCAACTCCGGATAACTCAGAGTGCAAAAATCGTATCTACAAAAAAAGGGTGTGTTTTAGATTCGTCTTGGATCGAACTTTTCGAAAAAAAATAGTTACGAATTTTCAAAATTATTTTTGGATGCCAAAATTCTGTATAAAGGCGGAAAATCGGTGTTTTCACAATTTGGGCATAATTGATCTCGTGGAGCTTTTTTTGTAAAATTCTGTATCAAAAACCAAAATTTTTGAGACCTTTTCGAAGATGGAGTCTTTAACGGTTCGAAAGTTATGAATTTTTGTATAAAAAAAAAATTAAAAAAAAAATAAAAAAATTAAATTGAATTGAATTAAAATTAACTGCATGAATCATCGGTTACTTTGGCTGGAAAACAATTTTCCTAATAGTGATTCCTGATCGACAAAGATCTTTCAAGCTGTAGCGACAAAAAAAAAATTCAAAAATGTACAACTCTGTCATTTTGGATCTAGGCTATTTTTCATTTTCCTATCAGAAGGGCATAAAATTTTTCGATCAAAAAAATCTTAAAATTGAGGGTTAGGCATAACGAAGAATCCCTGAAATTTACACGATGGTATTCGGCTTCGTTTTTTTTTAATTAATGTTTTTGTTCATAAGAAGTCGATTTCACGTGAATATTCGCGCCTGCAGACGAAATTGCTGATTTTCGACCAGAAGGGCATCATATTTTTGGATGAATAAATTACCAAAAATGAGGATTGAGCATACCTAAGAAACCCTGAAATTTTCATAATGGTGTGCAACTTTAATTTTATTTTAATCGAGTTCGTCCGAAATTGGTCCTTATAAATTTGCAAAAAATATATTGAAAAAAAAGGGACACCGTTTCATGAATTCTAGGAGTTCTTGGGTATGCTTGATCCTTATTTTTGATAATCTATTCATTCAAAAATATGATGCCCTTCTGGTCGAAAATCAGCAATTTCGTCTGCAGGCGCGAATATTCACGTGAAATCGACTTCTTATGAACAAAAACATTAATTAAAAAAAAACGAAGCCGAATACCATCCTGTAAATTTCAGGGATTCTTCGTTATGCCTAACCCTCAATTTTAAGATTTTTTTGATCGAAAAATTTTATGCCCTTCTGATAGGAAAATGAAAAATAGCCTAGATCCAAAATGACAGAGTTGTACATTTTTGAATTTTTTTTTTGTCGCTACAGCTTGAAAGATCTTTGTCGATCAGGAATCACTATTAAGAAAATTGTTTTCCAGCCAAAGTAACCGATGATTCATGCAGTTAATTTTAATTCAATTCAATTTAATTTTTTTATTTTTTTTTTAATTTTTTTTTTATACAAAAATTCATAACTTTCGAACCGTTAAAGACTCCATCTTCGAAAAGGTCTCAAAAATTTTGGTTTTTGATACAGAATTTTACAAAAAAAGCTCCACGAAATCAATTATGCCCAAATTGCGGAAACACCGATTTTCCGCCTTTATACCGAATTTTGACATCCAAAAATAATTTTGAAAATTCGTTACTATTTTTTTTCGAAAAGTTCGATCCAAGACGAATCTAAAACACATCCTTTTTTTGTAGATACGATTTTTGCTCTCTGAGTTATCCGGAGTTGAAAATTTACCGGTTTTCAAGATCGTAGATTTTCGAAAATTAATAACATCAGAGGGGATGCTCGAAAAAAAAAATCCAAAAATCATATTTCCATTTGGATATGGGCGAACACAGAAAAAAAGTTTCAGTCGAATCCGAGAGGTGAAAGTCTGGAGGTTGGTCTAGTTGAGCTGGATCCCCCCAAATATATCAAATTAAATCAAGTTTCTGGTTTTCTGTCTTAGCGACGTTTTAGCTTTTAGCGTTTGAAATGTTCAATACTGTATGATAATCAAGAGCAGTTTTCTCTATCATTTCTCTCTGTAGGCTGAGCCTAGACTGAGGTCCCGAGCGCTGCGTGGGCGCCCTTTTATACGGTTTCGGCAGTTAATCCTTAACGTTCTGTCACCTTCTTTGGTGTCCATTTTTGTTAATTTTGGTATGAGAACATTTGTTTGTAATGAGATTATTCCTTATTCTAGTTCCTGTAGGTCTCCACGCCTTTAGTTTTTCTAATTTGGACAATTTGTTATAAAGAAATTGTTCCATGAACTTCTATGGTGTCCAAAAGTGTTATTTTGCAAATTAGGGATGATTGTCACTTAGGACATAATTTTCTATCGGAATGAACTTCCTTTTTGCCTGTTTGGAATTTTTGATTTAAACAATTGCTGGTAAAAAATGAAATGTTCTATATGTTTCCATGGTGTCCAAAAGTGCTTGCATATTGATGCAGTTGTTTGGTTTTTTTGTTAATGTTGAGAGAAGTTATATGCTAGGTTTTCTACAAGATAGTTTTTCTGAATTATTTTAGATTAATGCCTCATTTCTTGATTTCGACTTTCTTTGCCAGCTGATTTCTAGGTCTTGTACCTATGCGCGTGAGCGCTAGAAAATCCGTGTTAATCCGCCTTGGCTGTATTGGGCTCGAACCAATACTTGAGATGTTTTGTACGTCTCAATTAAGACGTAGACACCATAGAAGTTCATGGAACAATTTGTTTATAACAAATTGTCCAAATTGGAAAAACTAAAGTCGTGGAGATCTGCAGGGACTAGAATAAGGAATAATCTCATCATAAACAAATGTTCTCATATCCAAAATATCAAAAATGGACACCAAAGAAGGTGATAAAAGGTTAATGATTAAGTTCCAGAACCGTATAAAAGGGCGCCCACGCAGCGCTCGGCACTTCAGTCTAGGCTCAGCCTACGGAGAGAACTTCTATAGAAAACTGCTCTTGATTATCATTATACAATATCGAACATTTCAAATACTTGAAACGCTAAAAAGCGAAAGACGTCACAAGACGGAAATCCCAAAACCGAATTCAATTCAATTCAATTAAAATTATTATTTTTCATTACGGCATTGACGCCAGATCTATCATTTCTTGAGACGAACGTTATTTAATTTAATTTTGATTATAAAACAAATTTAGTTAATTCGAGCAATCACCTTTAGGTACTCTAACGGCCAATGAGCCACTACTAGTCAGAACCCGATCATTTTTCCATTGTATAAGAATCATCGAACATCACATTGAAAAGCAAAGCTTTATCTTGTTAAATTACGCCGAGTAAATATTTTTGTGGAAACCAATTTCAACACGATACCTCCCATCCCGAATTCTGGTCGTTTAATATTTGGTCCATTGCGGTTCCAAACAATTACTCAATCGTTTTCAGCCTCCCATCTGAGATTCTGGGCGCATAATTCTGGATCCACGACAGTTCTAAAACCAATACTCAGTCACAGCCAACCCCGAACCCTAAGGAATTCTGGTCGCCTAATATTTGGTCCATTGCGGTTCCAAAACCATTATTCCATCGCTTTCTGCATCCTCCCGAGAATAATGGCTGCTTAACGCTCAGTCCACTGCGGTTCTGAGTGGTTATTCAATCGCTTTCTGCACCCCAGGATTCTGGTCGCTTAATATTTGGTCCATTGCGGTTCCAAAACCATTATTCGATCGCTTTCTGCATCCTCCGCCCGGGATTCTGGAAGTCTAGCGCCTATTCCATTGCGGTTATAGGTGGCTATTCCGCCGTTTCCTCCGCCCCGAAAAATCACCGCCCCAGAAAATCAACGCCCCAAATTCCCCCCAAGAAACGTATCCACGAATTATCAAACCTGGGCGTAAAATTAGCCAATCCTGGCAAAACAGCTGTGACACAGTCACCCACATTCGGCATCACCTGGGCCGAATAGGCGAAATCAGAAGAAAATAATAGAAAGAACCTCGAACAAGGTGAACAATATAAACACGGCCGCTACGGGAGACACTCCCGGGAGTCGGCACTAGTAACGACCCTCCTTACCGACAAACCGGGGGAAAACGGGACGTTACAATATATATCATTCAAAAATAGTCAACGTAATGATTATAAAATAGACTTTTAAATTTGTCCCTCAAAAACTTATCATTCCCTTACCGTTATGCAACAGTGGGATAAGGTCATAATTTAAAACTGTATCGAGCGCAGCCTTACTTTTTTCTGAAGTTGCCAACATTGATATTCAAAACATTCGCTAAAGCAGACGGTTGATAATAGGATCTTTTTTCAAAACTATTTTGAGTAGAAATTTTTCAAACATTACATTCTTATCTGTCATTCCACACATCGTTTTATGGAAAGATAAGTGCTTATTTATGTATTATTCATTAAATATTTATATGTTTCTAGTCGTAATACGATACTGTTCACGGGCAAAGTTCAATGTGAGGGGATGATTGGTGTGTAAGGGAATGATGTATTCTTTGATGAATGCAAAATAGTTATGTTTGCTTGGGTTGTTCCAGGGCGCTACATGAAAAAAATGGCGAGAACTAAAAAATTAACATCGGACTTTGCCCGTGAACAGTGTGACATATGCACAGACCGTCATCTGATTAGTCATCTTGCTTCCCAAAAAGGAAAAAAAACCATCGCCCCTGTAGTTGTCAATAGTCGCGCCGGAAAAATCCCGAATATCGGGACTACAGCGCCGCTGAACAGCTCGAATATTTCGCATCAAATTGGACACTTCCTGTCTTGGAGCATGCGGCATCCTGCAGGGAGCCGGCATAATATTTCGTAAGATCTAGAATAGTCAGGAAGATGGAAAAGCTGACGGGGTATCATCTGATACCCGTCGCAATGATAGCATGTAGCCCGTTCGGCGCAACTCTCTCTTGCGAACCAAGTTAGTATCAGAAGGGGATTGTCCAACAGATTCAAAATTACAATTTCAATTAAAATTATAAGAGTTAAGTTTAGGCGTAGGAAGGACGATAAATCGTCGTGAGGAACCACCCATTTTCCGGAGGTTAAATTTGGCCTCAGAAACTACTTCACACAACTCAGACGCCAACTGTGGGAAAAAGACGATAACAACCCCCGGGGGCTAAGGGTTGATGAAGAGTCAAATGTAAACATCGACCGGTTACGTGTAAATGCGAATGGGTTCCATCCGGAGCTCGTACGGACAATTGAAGTCACGAGTATTCGGGTGTGGCCATCCAAGAACCGCGGAAAGCGCGATTAAACCGCGGACGTGGAAGACGCGGAGTAATTCATAATCATAACACCTAGTTGGTCGGGACCACGCGCATTTACACAAAAACTGCATAACCCGAGGTTTCCTAGGAGGTACCACCGATGCACCGAAGTCTTTCATCCGTAATACGCACAGCGCGTGGTGGCTCAGAACCGATTGCTACCAGCGAGCTTATAGAGTTGGTGTCCGGAAATCTGTGTAAGTGACGCCCTAAAATTAGAACTCGGCATTCGTAGAACGATTATTTTGTGAACAACAATAGTGTGGACTTTTCCAAATAGAACAGAAATAGTGTGTTAAGCCTGAGTGTCTGAAATAAACTGTCAGTGAAACATTTCCTCTAATCGAGTGAGTTCAACCAGTGGCAGAGTTGAAACCAGGCGGAGGACGTTAGAACCAGGAGCGGATACCGTGTTCATACCATCCAGAACACCAACCCGGTAAATTAGTACCAAAATCCATTACGACCCTAGGTTCCCTCCGAAACTTATTATCCAGAATTCACTTCTGTTTCGAAACCAGTAAAGAGGGAGAGAGAGCTGCAAGCGACGGGGTACATGTGTAAGACGCCAATCACAACTGTATCGCAATTTGTTTAGAATATACCAGATGCACCCAGGTTGCCATTATCTCGATATATACGCCTTTACCAAAATACCGCTCCAACTGACGAATTAGGCAGGTGGAGTAAAGAAAGAGAAAGTACAGGTCCCGTAAGGGACTAGGAGAAGAACGGATACCATCACCGGCTTACCGAAAGGTAGGTCAGAATTTTATCTGTGTGATGGGAAGATCAGCCCAGCTCGCTACACGCTCGATCGTCACACAGTTTGGTGGCAGCGGTGGGATTTTGAAAAATTCATTGCGTTCTCGGAGTGTCCTCTTTTGTTGATTCATCTTCCGTTTTGGGGAAATTAACTCAAGTAGACAAAAAGGGAAAACGTAGTTACAGGCTTGCAACTCCCTCAATCTTTATGATAATTCTATTCGCATGTATAGAACTAGATTTACCGTATATGTTTATAACTGTATTATCCAGTATGAGTGCGAGAACCTATCCGACCGACCATTGAATTCACCTGGACCTTGCTGTCACGTGTTATACACCGTTATACTATATTTTACTCGGAAAAAAAAAAAAAAAAATATATTATTTTATCATCGTACAATATGGCGCAAGCTCGGAGCGACCAGAGCAACTCGACCTTATCTGCTTCATTGAATGACTCCTCATTGAACCCGATGATTACGTTGATGGCAGAGTGTCTTTCAATAACGCAAAGCATGTTAGGAATACTTCATTTTGACAGACGGAACATGCCGTTAAAAGACTTCCTTCAAGATATTAGGAACGGATCGGTTTACGTACCACCTGAGTCCGAGGATAAATACGTTCATGGAGTGATAGGTAGACTGCAAGGTGTCGCACGCGATAGTAAGTACGGTAAAAGTTTTCCTACCGTAAATGCATTGATGAAGCATTTAAAAGATAGGTTCGCGAAAGGTAAAACACCCAGCTATTACAAGCACGAGATTCAAAATATCCGCATGAAAAAGGGGGAATCGGTCGATGACCATTACGACCGCTTAAGCATACTGATTAGTGGTGCACGGATAGCTTTAGAGGAACAATACGGAAATGCCGCGGACAGTATAGTAAAATCGATTTCGGATGATGCGATAGATTATTTCACCCGCGGACTACCCGACGAATTAGCTAGGGATGTAGACTTAATGAATCCAAAAACACTGGAAGACGCGCAAGATCTAGCCATTCAGATAGAAATGCGAACCGAAGCCGGCAGGGACGTATATCTTGCGCAGTATGATGCCGCATTACCAGCGTCAAGAATTTGACGACAGATACCGGAGCACGGGGCGAAGTTTCCCTAATTATTCCATACAGAGAGGGGCCGATCACGGAAGAAGCGCGTCGCCAAGTCACGTTAGGTACGCGACAGAGAGCTATTACCCGCGGGATGATCTTGAACCGCGATTCAGTAATTATCGTTATAATTCGCCTGGTCGCAGAGCATATGAGCATCCCTGTCCGGACTGTCAGCTGTGTTACAGGCACCGCGCACGTGGACGGTCACCTAACCCGTCTCGCCATAGTATACAGCCAAGTTATCCTCTAGACTCGACGCAAGCAGCGACTTCGCGTAGTCCATATCCCTCAAATCAAAATTATTCACCGAGGCCAGAGCAGGGACGGAATTTCCCGGGCCCTGAGCCCTGGGGGGCGCGACACGAAGGGACGTTCAGACCACGTTCTCCCTCTCCACATAATAACAAATTAGCAGAGGATTTAAACTCCACCGCGGCCCGTCGGACAGACGGGAGCACGGTAAAAGCGGAAATTCAGCGTCGACCAGCGGTAAAAGGATACTATCGTGCGAGTCAGTTGCAGATTCCGCAATCATAAGGATACCGACTCCGGACTTACGGGCCTGAGTGGGAATTTTCATCATAGACACCAGCGCCGATATAAGCTTAATTAAAATGGATGCATTGGACCCCAATGCATTGATAGCGGGTCACGAATCCGTCACCATCGAGGGCGTGACAACCGATAAGATGCGAACGGCGGGAACCACCGAACTAACCCTCCAGAATCAGCCCCACAAATTCCATGTAGTACTAAAGGGAATTCCTTCCGAAGGCGACGGCATGCTCGGGAGAGATTTTTTCTTCAATGCGGAGCCGAAATTTCATTTACTCTCATACCTTGGTAACCAGATTCGAGCTAATACACCCGATCCGATTCCTTGGAACGGAAGAAGATGCGGACGCGGGACGCGCACCAAGGAACCGCGTGCTCTCGATTCGCGGCTGAACGAGGCAAGCCGTTCCGATCGACGTCGTTGGCTACGATTTGAGCGAGGGTTATCTCCGGAAAATCAAAACTTTAGATGGCGTGTACATTGGGAAAGCGACCGTGACTGTCAGCAAAGGTACGTGCCATGTCCTGGCCATTAACACACTTCGGGAGAATGTGGAAATAACAATACCTCTACAGGAAGTGATCCCATTTGAAATCAGTGACCTTCTCAATGACTGGGAAAGTTCCGACGAGGACTCGGCCGCTCAAAGTTCTACGCCTGATATAACTGAGGGAGTCTCGGAAATTATGTCCAAGTTGCGCGTAGACCATTTGAATGAGGAGGAACGGGAGCACGTGATGGACTTAGTGGAGGAATTCCCGGAAGGATTCCACTTATCGGGGGATAAGTTGAAATTTACACCATTGATCAAACATAGAATCCCCACAACGAACGATGTGCCGATAAATACGAGGCAATATCGATTTCCCCCGGTCCATAAAATCGAAATAGAAAACCGGGTTAACTCAAAATTAGCAAACAAAGTAATCACCCCGTCGACCTCACCATACAAATCGCCTCTCTGGATCGTGCCGAAAAAACCGGACTCCAAGGGGAACGCGAGATGGCGAATGGTGATGGATTTTCGTGAACTAAACAGATATCCTGGACCACCTAGGCAGGGCGCAGTATTTCTCGACATTCGACCTAGCCGGTGGGTTCCAACAAATTGAAATGGATCCCCGGGATGGATCTACCGCGGAGGTTTTCGTCTATCTCGATGACATTGTAGTTTACGCGAAGGACCTTGAAGAGCATGGTAAGAAAATTCGTAGACTATTCAAACGCCTATCGGAGGCGAATTCAACGCTACAGCCGGATAAATGCAAGTTCTTGAAAACGGAGGTAGCCTATCTGGGGCATACGATCGGTCGAAAGAAGGTGAAACCGTATCAGGATGAAATAATCGCCGTAAGGAAATTTCCGCGACCCAAAACACAGCAAAAGATTAGGCAATTCCTGGGGCTCGCGGGTTATTATCGCCTATTCATAAAAGATTTTGCTAAGTTAGCTAGCCCCCTCACCGAATTATTGGAAAAGAGCGTGCCATTCGCTTGGGGAAAGGAACAAAAGAAAAGCTTTGAAGCTTTACGCAAGGCGCTATGGCATCAGCCGATCCTCCGACATCCCGACTTCAGTAAGCCATTTATTCTTACCACTGATGCGTCCGAGTACGCGATCGGAGCAATCTTGAGCCAAAAAACAGATGCATAAAAAAAAAAAAAATTTCTCCGTCCTTCCCTGTGTTACGTCCGGACCTCGGTCCAAAGTCTAGCCCCATCCATTCTATCAATTCCAAATTCCTAACAATTATTACCAGTAACTCGCCTAGACGCAACCTGATATCTTTCTTCCTGTCTTTCTATTTCAACCGGCATCCGGCATGGTGCGACCACACATCAGCACAACGTGCAAGTGCAACGCCGTGCCGAAATCTACCTAGTCAGCGACACGTGGCCTCCCGCTTCACCTACCCCTTCTTTCAATAAACCGAGTTTACCTTATTCCTAATTTTCATATCAAAATCACTTCCGAACTCAGCACCATACTCTGCGGTCTTCCAGGACATAGTTCTCTAGTCGTACGCCGAATCCTGGATCGGTCATCTTATAATTATTCTCAACACACCTATAAGCCTCCCCGAGCCTGGTCAATAATTATTGCTCTTCAAGACTCTCAATGTCTGCTTACGCCTATAAGCCTCTCCGAGCTTGGCAAATATATAATATTCATATAATATTTATCTACGAAGTTTTTATCACCTCCGTCAATGAAAATCCTTTTCCACAGTTGCATTTAGTTGTGTAAAACGAGAATCGAACCAAAAATAATCACGGCGGTGAAGATCATTCCCGACCGTAACATTGGTGGCAGCGGTGAACTTCTCGTTTCTGTGGGAAACATCGAAGTTATAAATCGTGAGTTTCAATTGAGATCGGTGAAAAATAACTCTGCACAAGCTTTTTACCGGTGGCAATACCTGCCAACCGTCATAGATAGCACCTCGTACATACGAACAGCTAGTTTCGTGATAACGGAAACGTTATCGTGCAAGTTAAAGTGACCAACAATTGTGACATAAATCACCAATCAATTCCGCGAAAAGCGACGTAAACTTCTTTCATCCGCCACAGAGCGACGTATCAAATCAAATCCGCGAAAGGCGACGTCAACTTCTTCAATCCGCCACAGAGCGACGTATCAAATTAAATCCGCGAAAAGCGACGTAAACTTCTTCGATCCGCTACAGAGCGACGTATCAAATCAAATCCGCGAAAAGCGACGTAAACTTCTTCAAACCGCCACAGAGCGACGTACCAAGTCAATCCGCAACAAGCGACGAAATTTTTCAAATCTACGAAAAGTGACGGATATAATTTGGAATCTTCGAAAATTTGGTGATAATAGTGACCAAAGAACTCAGTGATCTTCATTAATTAATAAAATTTTCAAACAGTGCTGTGATAACTTCATAGCCTTCCGCATACCCTTCAATCAGTAATTTTACATTACTAAGCATCAAAGAAGTGGAAAATAGCGGAGAAGTAAGTAGCAGCATTACAATTCCGTTCAGCACCCGGACACCGGATAAGACGCTGACAACGCACCTTAGAGCCCAGTTGATCCGACAACGGCAGCACAGCGACGCAGATCTCGCAACGAACTACAAGTCATCGACACCAGATCTACGTCATCAACGGCATGCAGATATCCCACATCTTCATCACCATAGTCACACTTCTGTAAGTCGTATAACGAATACCTTGTAACATTTACATACAGAGAGTTTTCCTGTATGATGGCCAGTCGGGTTGCACCAGCGTGTCGGTAAGTTACGATAAAATACTAACAAATGAAAATTCCACATGCGTGATTTTCGCTGGCTCCTGCTGCTTACCCAGCAGAGATCACACACGTAGAATTTTTGTGTGTTAGTAATTGTATCCCCAGTTGCCTACACGCAGGTGCAACCGGACTGGCCACCATACAGGAAAACTCTCTGTATAAGCGCGCTAGAACTAACCATATGAGGCAAAATGAGCCGCCCAGACGACAGTAACGTTTCCTTCATTTCGATGCAACACGCAACAACGTTATTACCAGTGTGACAAGTGAGACACAAGGGGCAGAGACAGAAAGACAAGCAGACAGAAAGACAAGCAGACAGAGACAGAGACAGAAAGAGAGCAAAGGAGAGAGAAATTGAGGAGAGTTAGTAGGCCTACGATCATTACTGTGCTCGTTCGTTATATGTACATAGGAGTGGTGCTTTTGTAAAATCTTTATTGTTAATTGTCAAACGTCTTGTACAAGTCTGTGAAACCGTGAGTCGATCGCACGGAAATCCACCCTATTTCATCTATTTTATCTATTTTAAAGATTTTAATAACGAGCACATATGAGATAAATTTTATTAGAAAGAGCTGTTTCCTTAGCAAATTTTGAATTGTCTGTCCTGTCACCAGTTAGTACCTGCGTTATATTTATTTGTCACACGATTTTATCTAGAATTATATTTTTAAGCATATTTATTAAGTCCGGAATTGTATTTATACATCATCTGTTATTTATTATGTCTTGTCTGCTTTTATAAATATATAAGACAAAAGGATGCTATGGAGAACTTTCAGGAGAATTGCTCGAGTGTTGCTCTAAAAGAAAGAGGTTATATTTACGTGTGGTGTATATACAAAGGTTTCTACTATTACATACTATTTTATTAACATTTACCTAAAAGAAAGAGAAACGACAATTAAAGTCTATTCTCCTTTAGTTTGTTATTCTGTTCCTACTTTTGTACGTGATGTCCACATGTGTTCTCTATCTTCATCATGTCCTATATCGACATCTCGATTACGGAACCTGAGCTGATGTGGCGCGGTTAATTTAAACTAAGTTGAAGAAAGTGTTCTTTCTTTACAAATATATATTCAAACTACATAATCGAATTTCAAGTGACGGCCATTCAAATCCGTTACACCAGTTTTCGATGGCAAAAATATGCCATACCGTACATTCGCGGCTCGGGTCGGCAAGATACAACAGCTTATTAACCCCAGAGACTTAGCACAATTCACTTTGCACTTTCGTAGTGCAGCTCAAGATAGAAGGCGAATCAGCCGAACAGATACGACCAGAATCCGTCACTTTGACAGACACCTTAAGAGATCTCAAACGCGCTTATAGATGCAAACGCAGCCCAGAAAATATTCAAATGGAAATCACAACTTGCGTGATGGAACGAAATGAAACTGTCATAGAATACTCTACTAAAATTAAGAAATTGGTAACGAAAGCTGAAGAGGCGGCTGAAGCTACCCTAGCAAGCGAGACCGTCAAACCCCTGATAGAATACAGTAGAATCACACGCTCTTTTATCAAGGGATTGCCAGACAACATGGAACTTAGAGTAGCGGCGGAAAGACCAAAAACACTTGCAGAAGCGACAGAAAAGGCTACCGCGATACAAAGAGTAGTGCAGAACAGAAATAAATTGCACACCCTGAAAACATCCGCGGCGGATAACAACGTACACGATACAACCTTGATGCCCAATAACAAAAAACAGGTCGAAACTAAGCATGTTAGTGTATTAGGCTGTGCATATTGCAAACGCACCAGCCATTCCGGCGACGAATGTAGAATCAAGCAACAATTATCATCGCATACACCTGTGGATATTGTAAACGCATCGATCATAGATATTGCAAACGCGTAGGACACACATTCCAACAATGTCGCACGCGCGAAAACCACCAGTACCACCAAAATCCGCGAGATCATTATTAGAGACGCGAGAACAATAACTACAGGGCACCCGAACCGCCGGGTCACGCGAGAACAAACGATCGGTACAACGACAGACAGTTCAATTATCAAGGAGGAAACAATCGGTATAACGACAGACAGTTCAATTATCAAGGAGCAAACAATCGGTACAACGACAGGCAGTTCAACTATCAAAGAGAAAACAATCAAAGCAGAAATGTACCAGGCGAACAAAACCGTCCACAGGCCCAGCACCGCGTCAATTACACACAAAGAGATCCTTATGAACGCGATGATCCTCGCGATGATTACAATGAACACCGCGAAGCAAACTTCAGCAATGACTCGGGAAACAGTCATTTAAACGAGAACCGGGAAGATCGAGTGGACGCGTCGATATCCCAAGATTAGAACCAGCGTCCCACGCCAGTAGCAGCAACGTATTACAAGTAAACGAATCGCCAGAATTGACAGCTCCTCACATAATAATACAATCACCGCAAACAGTCCGAAGATACACTACCCTCATAACAGACACAGGCGCCGAACTAAATTTAATAAAAATCGGGTGCATAGACCGACGCACGCTGTGTACGCCAACCGACAAACGATATATCGCTGGGATAACGGGTACACATTTCCAAACAATGGGCAGCATTGACCTCGAATTCGCTAACACGCGACACGAATTTCATCTAGTGCATGATTCATTACCAGTCAAGGGAGACGGGATCCTTAGTACAGATTTTTTCCGTACAGAAAATGCAACGATTTGTTTCAAAAATGATATCCTCAATACTCGTAGTACCGGCACCATACCGCTTCATTTGAACCACACACACACGCGCGACCTCACACAAGTTTTTACGAATCAGCAGAATCACGCTCCTACAGTACACATATGCGCCCCGGAATTCGTCAATCCTGAGACACCGCTCTTGGTAGACACAGGTGCTGACGTAAACATTATCAAACTCCGCGCACTTAGCTTGGACGCGCTATGCACAGCTAAAGATATAACCACGCTAACGGGCATAACACAAGGACGAATGCAAACCATCGGATCACTAAAAGTTCAAATCGGTAACAAGCCCCACAAATTCCACATAGTCGGCAACTCATTTGCAATAAGAAAAGAAGGAATCATTGGCATTGAATTTTTGAAACGACAGAATGCGGCAATATCTTTCGAAAACGCCTGCATAATTACGGACGACTGCGAACCTCTGAAAATAATGAACAACAAAACAATAACCGTATACCTATACCACCGCGTACCGCGCAGATCATTCGCTCAAAGGTAGCCAATCCATCGGTAAAATCAGGGGCCATCGAAGAAATCAAGTTGGGAAAAAATATCTATTTGAGAAAAGCATTAGTCAGCAATAATAGAGGCTTCACATATGCATGCGCCATAAATTCGAACGATAGATCGGTAGAAATAAAACAGCCAACGGTAACTCTAGAGGAAGTTGACACCATCACACACAGACCTGAAGCCGATATGACACTACGACCACCACCCAACAACTCACACGAAATTTTCGCAACACTAAGGCAAAAACCCAGGGGACAACGCGAACTTAACATACACCCAAATCATGATTCAAATCGTTCAAAAGTTTTAACGGAAAATTTGAGGTTAGACCATCTTAATGACGAGGAAAAACAATCAATTACAGAACTCGCAATCGAATACAATCACTTATTTTTCTTACCTGGTGATCAATTAGGCCACATCCATCTGGTCAGTCACACAATTCCCAAAACGGACGAAATTCCCATACACACCAAACAATACAGACATCCCAACTCACAAAAGGATGAAATAAATAAACAGGTTACAAAATTGCTAGAACAAGACGTCATCAGACACTCAACGTCTCCGTTCAATTCTCCTGTGTGGATTGTTCCGAAAAAGGCAGACGCTAGTGGGAATAAAAAGTGGCGTATGGTCATAGATTTCAGAAAGCTTAATGACAAAACAGTAGGCGACGCGTACCCCTTGCCGAATATTACTGATATCTCAGACCAGCTAGGCTCAGCAAAATATTTCTCGACATTCGATTGTAACGATATAAGATTTAAAATTACCGCTATAGGTATAGTGACACCTGAGTCAGGTGATCACTAGTCAAAATAATGACTCACCGACTTCCGAAAAGTCGGAAGGAATGAAAGGATGTGACACTCTGGGGAAGATAGTTGACAAAACAGGACGTAGTTGTGCTGGTTCTCTATTTTATTAAAATATCATAACACGAGGCATTAAATCCAGTCCGATCCATTAAACTGCGGCTGAGATAAAAGAAACCAATATAAAAATAATCATCAGTGACTATCAGCTTTAATTAATCAGATAATATTCTACGAAGTAAACAAGGACTTTTAACAATTTTAAAAAGAAAACTCACCACATCACCCGTTCTTATTACGAGCATCGACACCACAGCCTCCATCTTAAATCACTCGACGTACCTGCAAATAAAGAATCAACAAGTAAACGAAATGGAAATCCCAAGACATCACTATCTTACCTACTGAGGACGTGGTTTTTCCTCCATTTACGGCGAACTTTGGTCATCACCTGCAAAGAAGAAACATATTGACAAAGATAAGTGAAATTTAACCAAAGAAACTATTAAGGAAAATTGATCCTACCATTTTGTTCACGTGAATCTCCCCGAAGAACAATCTCATTATAACTATTTTATCTATACACTTATACACTGACGTTTAGTCCACCTATATATATACAAAGGGTTTTTATACTAACCCGCAACGGTTTTTTTGTTATTTATGTATGTGTGCATGAGGTGTGAATGCTTAGGCTTGACTTACAATTAATATTGTCGCATTCTAATATTTTACAATAAATGGGCATCTTCTGTGTCACAAAATTATTATTATTATTATGTAGTATAATAATGCCTTTCAAATATGTTCTATAACATTACACGATCTAGCCTCCGGATTTCATCAAATCCCAATGCATCCAGACCACGCGTCAAAAACAGCTTTCTCAACTCCCCACGAACATTAAGAATACAGTAGAATGCCATTCGGTGTCAAGAATGCACCGTCAACATTTCAACGGCTAATGGACCAAGTACTTTCGGGACTTCAAGGCAACGAGGTTTTTGTATATTTGGATGATTTAGTAATTCACGCAAGATCACTGGAGGAACACGCGAATAAATTCAGGAAACTTATGACCAGATTAGCTGACGCAGGTTTAACGTTGCAACCAGATAAATGCGAGTTCTTACGAACTAAAGTAGCATATCTCGGACACATCATCACACGTGACGGGGTAAAACCAAATTCCAATAAAACGGCAGCCGTAAACGAATGCCTACCACCCAGAAATCCAGAACAGATCAAACAATTCCTAGGACTGATCGGATATTACCGCAGATTCATCCCTAATTTCGCTAAAATCGCTAAACCAATAAATAATTTATTGAAGAAAAATACCGCATTCCTTTGGACGTCCGAGCCTCAAGCAGCATTCGAACTGTTACGCGACACCATCTGTGCCGAACCGATCTTACAGTATCCGGATTTTGAAAAGCCTTTCGTCGTAACAACGGACGCGTCAAATTACGCGATAGGCGCGGTACTGAGTCAGGGCAAAATAGGTGAAGATCTTCCCATAGCATATGCATCTCGAACACTTCAGAAAGCCGAAACAAATTATTCCACAATGGACAAAGAATTATTAGCTATCATCTTCGCGGTAAAACATGTCAGACCATATGTATACGGACGAAAATGCACCTTAGTAACAGATCACAAACCACTAATTTGGATTAATAGCGTGGAAGATCCGACCTTGAGAATATTGCGATGGAGACTAACGCTGGACGAATATTCATATGATATCGTATATAAAAAAGGCAGAGCCAATTCTAACGCCGACGCGCTTTCAAGAAATCCACCACCTAATCCGAATCGAATTCTCCCCATTATTGTCAAAAGACCAAGGCCGGAAACAGAAACCTCGGTGTCGGAATCGCTGAAACGTGTCAAAGAAGTGCATCAATATCCAACCAGACCTTGGGAATCCTCCGACGAATCTACAAATCCTGCACCCCGTAAACAGCTGATAAAAGAATCTCATTTGACAGATCATATTCCTTCCACAATGAGTGAACTCTCTTCGGACGACGATACAGACATCTCTATGATACCGAGAGCAAACAAACGAGGTCGACAAACTGAAACCTCTAGCCATCTAGCACCGCGTAAGAAACAAAATATAACCTATCACCTATCATCAGATTCCGACACGTGCACAACCGATACAACAACAACAACCAAGCGAGGTACACAAAAACCGATACGGAACCGTAAACCGATTACACGGCGAACGCAACTCCAGAGTCACACAAGCGATACGGATGAAAGTACAACCACACATAGAGAAAGGCCCACGAAAAGGAAATATACGCGCGAAACTCGAAAGGAATTAGAATCAAACAACGACAGTACAAGCACATACCGTTCTGGAAACGTAACTGTGAAATACACACTTACACCCGGAGCCAAAAACGCGGACCCATCTGATCGTAACGCGACACCGGACGGCAACGTAGCAGGTAGCTCCACACGCGCACCAGGTCACAACACCTCCATACGACCAGTTCATGTATGACGTAAGCATTCTACCACTAACTAATCTGAAACTTATGACGGAGATAAACGCAGATTTATTGAAACAACAAGACAACATGGCACACTGCATCTCAGCTGACTGTAAAGCATCCCAAGGAATCGCAGATCAAATGGTGAAAAAAGGACTTATACGCAGGAAAATGCTACAATCGGTACACCCAGAAATTACCGACGTGATATCAACAACATATCCGCGACGCACAATCTACAATCTAATCACAAAATCAAGGCATTTCGAAAAACCGACATATAAATCTTTAGACGACGCGCTCACTAACCTGAAAAAAGTTATACTCAAGGACAGGAATCAGTCTTTGAGAATCTGAATCAGAATCAGACCTCATCAATACCAAAACTAGGATGCGGGTTAGACAAATTACAATGGTACAGAGTCAAGCAGATGATCTCGTACATCTTCAAGGATTTGGATTCGGAAATCACGGTATGCAATTTCGAAAACCCTGTATACACAGAATCGGAAAGCCCTTCCACGCCAAACACGGCTCTAGCAAAATCGACAAGATCCACATTCAAATCAACCGAAAGTCATAGACCAATCTTTTTGAAACCTAAAACTCCACCACCCCGCCGTCCACCTCCACGGACTTCTCCTCCGACTCCTCCGGTACCCCCACCACTCTCAGCAGACGTGCAGATAACAACTGACGATGAGGTTGCGGCCGACGAAATGAGCATAGGTAGTACACACGACCATGACCTACCCGATCCACTGGAGCAATATGAAGCCAACAGTGATAACGAACGCAGTTACAAAAACTTTATGCAGACAATAGGGACCATTATTCCACCTGAATACGTAGCAGTATCCAATGACGGACTATTGATGCTGAAGGATAATTACGCTCACTCTATAGCGGCAGATAGTAACTAGACGAAAGAACTATATCAGCAATTAGTGAACAATGGCTACATAAACGAGGAAAAATTCGCGAACCAAAGACCACGCAAGCTTGAAACATTTACTACACGCGCGAAATCAAAACACATCTTCACCATGGTAGTAAAATCACGAGAATCTGATGCAAACAGATTATATGACGTATTTTATGCTTTGGTTAACTTATCGGCCCTATTACGAAAACTCAGAATAAAACTTCTGGCCATTCCTGTCACAGGAATGGGACTAGAAGATTTTTGAAAAGCAGTAATTATGAGAATGATGTACTACGTATTTGGCGCGATTGACACACAAATCACTCTACGCCTCAACACCACGACGGTACCCGACGAAGGCCTACGATCGGATATAATCAAAGAATACCACGATTCTCTATTCGGAGGTCATCAGGGCGTCTCAAAAACATATAATCGCATCAGGCAAAACTACTTCTGGCCACACATGAAATCGGAAATTCAACAACACATCAGAGCACGTGACAGCTGTCAAAGAAAAAAATTAGTTAGGGTCAAGACAAAACTTGCTATGGTGATGACCGACACACCAGCCATTGCTTTTGATAAAGTAGCCCAAGACAGCGTAGGACCACTCCCCATCACCAGACTAAATAACCAATACTTGTTAACAATTCAGTGCAATCTGACAAAATTCCTCGACGCAATCCCGCTACTAGACGCAACCGCCCAGTCAATAGGAATAGCATTCGCGAAAGAATATATCACGCGATACGGAACACCCGAAACTCAACTGACAGATCAGGGAAAAAATTTCATGGGCACGGTAATGAAACAAATTTGCAGGTTATTCAAAGTTAAACAAATTCATACAACTCCCCACGATCTGCAGTCTAAAGGATCACTAGAACGCTGTCACTTAGTTTTGACATACGCAGGAAAAGCTCGGTAGAAACTCCGACGTAACAAATGTCAAATAATAACTTGAAACAACACAGTGAGGGACAATTCAGGAGAAAGGATGAACACAGTAAAGAGGTTCACTCAAAACGCTTTATTTGCTCTGGTTCACCAGAGCTCGAAGAAATGTGGCAAAAGCGGCAACACAGTCGGAACATTGGTAGACATACGAAAAACGCCCCATGAACCGCCGACAGACCTCACACCGCCGGTGAACTTTGTACGGGAAGGCCAACGTGACGTGCTGAGAGTACCAGGTGTAAGGCCGACCAGCGAGGGACCGCGGGCAACGGTTACACCAAACTATCCCCCGCTCGACCACCCATGGCTACGATGGCACAGGCCATCCGAAAAAAAGATGTCACGCAGCATGGCCCCTTATCCGGACACCTCCGGGAATCGCCTACCCGCGAGACCCCGTTGGATGATGCCCACAACGGCGGAAACTTGCTCTGCCTCCCGGCCTAGCGTTACTATAAAATCAACCCTGTTAGTACACTTCACAACACTAGAGGAATATGCACACACACAGAGCGTACTCACGCTCTTTTAATCCGGACATCTCGTCGATAGTATAAAGCACTTGAAACAACGTATCGGCAGTACAACCAAAGAACGAATGAGGCCCCCAAGCGGCTGACTCCGCGCTCGCACCACCGATCCCGGGATTAAAATGCTGACACAGCCACGAGCAAAAACACAGCAGAAGAATGAATACGATATTAAGAAGTCCAGTGCACACACTGACTCTACGTATTTCCGTCCCTAGGTGCAGATCAGATGCACCCTCATCAAACAACGAGACACGTGGGATAGAACTGCTGTCGAAGAACCCAGGAGTATACTGCGACCGGCAAGCAGATCTGGTAACATTCAACGATGAGTGGAGGCTCATCACATACATAGATCTAAAGGGGTTCTTCCACAAATTAGACGATCTGTTGATATACAGCAATTTGGGATATACACGCTCCCAACGCATGGGAAATTCCGGGGACCTTATACAACTCCTGTACGACAGACACGCGACACTCATCCCATACAGAAACCAAATTGGCGAATTGGTCGGACAGGAGGGCTCGAACATGGCGCACAACGAACAAAGTCAGGCAGCGGATCAGCAATATGACAAATAAATTCGCTTTTATTAAACCACACAGCGACTATCTCGCGGTAACATAAGATAGGACGGCGTACATGCAGATATCTGACGCGATGAACCTAACACAAATATACACCGATATCAATAAGAACACGACGCCATAAACGCCGAAATTTATATTAGCAATAACGAAACCAAAATAGTGCACTTGAACAAACTAAAATTAGCGCACACCAGGACCGAACATTAACCACCCACCAAAAAAAAAAAAATATAACAGGTGACAGTAATCAGGTGTGACTTATAAAACCAGTAACTATAAACGGCGGTCCTGTCCAACTATGCCCATATACCGTTCACCGCAACGACACTCAGTACGAATCCGGGAATCTATTATGAACAACTACCGGACCCGCGAACATTCGATAGCGAGTGGACTCTAATAAACGACCTAAACGTTGGAAATCTTACTCCTATTGTTAAATCAGAGAAATTGGAGAGGTACCTTGATTTACTGTACAATAGGTGCGGAATACTCGGGTCAACCTGTGGTGCAAAAAATGTATTAACACTTTCAAAAAAGAGATGATCGTCCATAAACGTATGCCTGCAGCAAATTGGAGATCTCGTAGGAAATACTATATATGGGTGATTCTCTGTAAGGATGTTTTTTGCTGTCCCGGGCATTTTTTTATTAGAAAAATTGTTATTTTTTAACTAAAAAAAATTTATTACGAAAGTAAAAAAACATTTCTATTTGGAGCGCTAAAAATTAAAATAAAATAAATTTTGGTTTTTTTGCTATAAATTCGTAAACCACCGAAATATCAGTCCCCTGGGCTGTCCTACTCCCCAAATTAAAATTTTAAAATTAAATTCCAAGTTATTCGTCCATGATATATAATTTTGTCCATAATGTTTATATACTTAATTAGTTAACTAACAATATTCTTCAATAAAAAGTACCGAAAATAAATTTTTTTCATTCAATTCATTAAACCAAAGTTTGTCCCAGGCGTTTCATGTTCAGTCCCCTGTCAAAAGTTCAAAGCTAAAAAAAAAAAAATCCAGCGCGCTATTTTATATTCTGTACGGTTTATAAGGACCTAACTAGCCTTAGGTTAATAACCGTGGCGCTGTTAGCGCTTTGTTGACATTTTATTTAGTGTCAAAACACCGTTTGTGTTGGTAACATGTGTCTGGGCCACTTCAAAAGTCAGTCCCCTGGTAATTATTTTTATCTATAATTTATTTATAAATCTGGATCCACAAGTCCTAATATCATACTAATTAATGTAAGTATTCATTGAGAACTTAAAAAGTTGAATAAATTGAAATAGTTTGCTAGATTTTTCTCAATTTGATTAAAATCGTCAGTCCCCTGGCATCAGTCCCCTGGCATATTATGTGGCAGGGGACTGTTTTTTTTTCAAGGCGACTAGTTTGAAAAATTGAACAATAATAAGAATATTTTAATAAAAATGTTATTCATGTGTGGAATATAAAAATAAATGATTAGAATAATGTATTATGTGGTTTTAATGCATTTATAACAGTCCCCTGTCACCAGTTTTGGGAAAGATGCTAAAATCTCGAAAAAAAAAAAAAATTCATTCGGCTGTGTATTAATTATCATTAAGCTGACAGTTTTGTAGCCCTTGGTAACTTTTTTTTTTATGAAATCAAAAATAATTTGGTCGGACAGTTTTGTACAGATTTGAGACGTCCTTACAGAGAATCACCCATATACCTCTTCTGAACGACGAAACATTCAACCTATTCCATCTAATTCCAATCCCAGTGAAACAAAATTTTGATAGATCCGATGACAAATTTGTGCACATCACCCCAAGTCACGACTACATTGCAGTAGCCTCAAATACAAACTCATACTTCTAACTCTCAGAGACTGACTTTTCACAATGTAAGAAGTCAAGGAACTTATACATCTACAAACAAAACCACCCATTATACCACACTAATAATCATGGTTCATGCGAAATGGAACTTTTTCTTAACAATCCACCCAAAACTCTCGAAGCTTGCGACATACGCATAGACAGCTTCAATAGCTCTTTCTTGTTGAAACTTAGAGCGCCAAACACCTGGCTTTACTCGGTCTCGAAAGCTGAAACCATACATATCGCCTGCCCAGATGTCGAAGCGATGCGTACCACTCTAACTGGCTCGGGTATATTAAGGCTCGACAATAAATGCTCGGGACATTCAGAGATGATAACACTTATCACTTCAAACGATAGAACATCTATGACGTTCAAAAACTACGTACCGGAATTCACACTAAACTTAACAGAAATATATCAGAACCTAAATGCGAACCACACGGTGAATCTCTCTTCAATATCCATGTTTCACAAATACAGCGTGTGTTTTTTAAAGTGTTACAAGCTGATATATCCAAGACTATCGAAAATTTCACAAAATATTTCAGACAATAGTTTTATGGTTTCAAGGGGGAAATGAGATAGCTATGTTCATTTTATCCCAAAGTCGAAGTATCAAGGTTGTTACGGACTGGCCGTACTATTTATCAAATCATTCTACATTCTACGGGATTATTCCGTGATCTTGAAATTTTCTTTCTTTTATAAGTCATTTCGATTGTCGCAAACCCATCCTCAGTACCGTCACCGGTCAGTGGCCCCGGCGTCAGCATAATTTTGCATAGTCCATTCCTCAATACTAAGCGCCAGGCGGGGAACAGGGATAATTAAAGCGGAGACAGCACTGTCTCCCCGGCTGAAATCATTTTGACACGTGCATTTCGACACATGGGGACAATGACCAGGGGTTGCCCTGTCAGCACATCGATCATACGATTTTTCGCGACCAACCAGAAAGTTACAGAAATCAGGTGCAACCATTAATTGGTCAATCATTGTCCCCTCCCGAAAAACGCGGAAAACTACCTTACCTCTAATCCGAATAATCGCGAGGCGCGTGGATCTAAGCCCGGTACACAAATTGTGAGTCTGGGTGACGTCACCAGTCTTAAAGTTCTTGCCTAATTGTGCTCCGTGTTCCGTTACCCAAATCCTGACTCTTTGCCCGTTTGGTAAATCACGAGGTGCGTTAACGCCAGGTGAAGTGAAGGATCTGAGAGGGCAACGGGTGACGTTTGTCTTAAAATCCAACCCGAAACGAACTCACTTAGAATTTTAATTGTGGAACATTTTATAAAACCAAAACCTGTGCACCCGCCTGACGACGGTTAACATTAAGTGTTTAGGCTAGTGTTTGGGCCTGATAAATCCCGAGGAGAATCCAACGGAATTTTCAGACATATAAGAGTGTCGTCACAGAGCCAGCTTCAACGAGGTGACCGGCATCAGATCTGTAACGTACACCACAAATCTCTACCGTACTCATATCTCTTTCCAAATTATTGTTTGCGGACCTTACACCGTTTTAATTGGTACGAATTTGCACCATTGTTACTTTAATTTACTGAAAAGCTCGAAGGGTAACTTGACTCGCTAGGCCGCGGGCGGCCGTAGTAAGGAACCTTGTTTCATAGCGCGTGACGATTATTTCATACTTAATTTTATTTACTCATTGTACTATTTGTATCTCTTTGGTTTTCCTTCCTACGCCATATTATAAAGCGGTTTCTATCAGCTAATTTATTTGTCACATTTCATTCTGCCTTCTCTCTCTCCCTGGTTCATTTTCCAGCTAACGTTATATTTGTGAACTGTTCGTAAGCCCAGTTCGGGTTAGACAAGTGACGGACCCAAAGTTCGGGATATACCCGATTCTAGGTTTTTTTTAGTTTTAAGTATCAGTATATGGCGGGTACCATACAGTAGCTCCGCTCGGTTACCCTTCCGTCACAAGGTCATTTGGACGTCAACTTGGTTTTTTTAAATGGAATGACATATTTTTTTCTCTAGAATCTGGAGGAGCGTGAAATTCTGCACCAAAAAGTACTCATGCACATGTGGCCTAAAGTCAATAGGTACTTGGGTAGAGCCGTTCAAAAAAGTGTGCTTACACATGGGCTCGCGCGTCGCGGCCGTGGTGCAGCTCCGCCAGCGTACCAGCGAGGAAATTTTCGATAGTCTTGGAGATATCAGCTTGTAACACTTCAAGAAACTCAGCCTGTATAAGCCCACTTTGAACATCGACGACCTCAATTTAAACGGGCTCGCCCTCAACGAAATAATAAAACAGGCAACGGAAATCAGTACGCACCATCCCGATAAACAAGAGACTACCAGTCTGGAAACTGTGCTTACATACGCTGGTGTAGCAATAGCAGCAATAACAGTTCTTTTCACGTTCTACAAATTTTTGGTATCAGGTAAAATACTCCACTGTATAGCGGGTAGAAAGCGCAACAGACAGGCGAAACAGGCATGCCGAGAACTGGCCAAAAGATATAGGCAACCAATAGACCGTGAGATCGATCGTCCGCATATGACTAGTAGGGCACACATACACGAGAGGATAGAAATGGGGCCACTAAAAACCCCCCTCAGATCAGCACCACCCATCCCAGATATTCCACCATACATACGCGGATCCACGGACTCAGCATACTACCCTGAGCGATAATCTGGCAATCCAAACGAATGAAAGAGCGCACGTAGACGGCACTATTGTAAAATTCATTATATAAGATTTACCAATTAGAAATACATCCAAAATTGTAACATAATATAACATAATACATTAATGAGATTGTTACTTGTACAATTACTTCAGGATTATACAGGGTGATTCTAAATTCAGTGCCATCCATATAATGGGTGACAGGGTGAACCAAAAGAAGTAATTTGAGATAAGCAACCTATGGTCGGAGGCGTCGCATTTGGGCGCTACAGGACATCGAAGGTCGCAGGTTAACCGCCTGGTCGCTGGCAATTAAGATGATTTTTTGCATAAATCAAAAACTGGAAAATCGACAAAAAATTTACAAAACAAATGAACCACAACCTGGAGCTTCCGTCTTTCGGATTGTGAGCGTATTACAGCTTTGAAATGGGGGATACACGTTGGATTGCCACCGCGCCTGCCGCGGCCCCTACTTAAAAGCCGTAATACGCTCATAATTTGGAAGACGAAAGCTCCAGGTGGTGGTTCATTTGTTTTATACTCTACAAAAAAATTTTCATTCCTTGTCCTAAAGTTTATTTTATGATTTTCTGGTTAATTAACCACAAAAACGATGAAAAAATACTTTCTTTCTATGTAAAGTTTGCTTTTGTGATAACTATCGTAATTATAGTCATTTTCGAGTTTTTATAGAAATTTTAATTAATTTTGATACTTTCAAAAATACCGCGACATTAACATGGGGTTTTTACATTCACACAGTGCCTCCAGATGGCACTTGAGTGATAAATAACAATCAGATGTTTTGTACAAGTCTAGAAAATGTTAAAATGTCGTCGAGAAAGTGTAAATATGATGCTGATGCGTTTTGTTATATATGTGGTCAATTTATTAAAGTGCGTGATATAAAATATGAATTAAAGGCATGCAACGTTCTCTGTAAAGCCTACGAAGCATATTTTAACTTCCCTGTTGGGAACCAAGACAAGCCATGGGCTCCGCATGTCGCATGTAGTACTTGTAAAAGGTCTTTGGAAGGTGAGTAATTTTCAAGCGATGATAAAATACTATAAACACATTAATTTTTATTTCTATTTATTTTAGGTTGGTATCGAGGTGAGAATCGGTCTATGAAATTTGCAGTACCAAGAATTTGGCGAGAACCAAAAGACCACATTAATGACTGCTACTTTTGCATTGTCAATCCACGTAAAAGACGTAGTGGCAAAAATGCAAAATCTATTGAATATCCTGACCTTGACTCTTCATCTGCTCCAGTTATACATAGCGCGACACTTCCAGTACCTGAATCTCCGATGAAATTGTCTCAAAAAAGCTCATCTTACAGCTCCAATAGAAGTGAATCAGATAAAGAATTTTTACCTACACCTGAACAACCAAAACAACATCTTATTTCTTCAGAAGATTTTAACGATTTGATACGAGATTTAAATCTGCCAAAAAGTAAAGCAGAGCTTTTGGGTTCTCGTTTAAAACAGTGGAATTTACTTATTGATGTCAACATCACGGACCAACGAACTCGGCATGAAATATTTTCATCATTTTTTACAAAAGAAGATGGGCTTTGTTTTTGTAATGACATAAAAGGTATGTTTGAAGAGATTGGAATTCCTTGTGTTCCTAGTGAATGGCGCTTATTTATTGACAGCTCTACAAAAAGCCTAAAAGCTGTTTTGTTGCTCAACGGGAATAAATTTCCATCTCTTCCAATCGCTCACTCTGTACATTTAAAAGAAAATTATGAAAGTGTTAAAATCTTACTAAAATCTATGAAGTATCATGAATATAACTGGCAGCTGATTGGAGACTTCAAAATGGTAGGATTTTTAATGGGGCTACAGGGTGGATATACAAAATATCCGTGTTATTTGTGTTTGTGGGACAGCAGAGCGGATTCTCAGCATTATACCAAACGATCATGGCCTGTAAGAACACAATTTTGTGTCGGAAAAGAGAACGTAAAATTTGAGTCGATTATTGAAGCGGAAAAAGTGTTAATGCCGCCTTTGCATATTAAGCTAGGATTAATGAAACAATTTGTGAAGAAATTGGATGAAAAATCGAACGCTTTTGAATATTTAAAAAAATTTTTCCCGAAACTGTCAGAGGCGAAGGTTAAAGCTGGAGTTTTCGTTGGTCCACAAATTCGGCAAATCTTTGCTGATGAAAAATTTCCGAGCTTACTTAATAAAGTTCAACAAGCAAGTTGGAATAGTTTCAAAGCAGTAGTCTCTGGGTTTTTGGGAAATAACAAAGCTGAAAACTATGAAGAACTAGTTAAAAATATGTTGAAAAATTTTAAAGCCATGGGTTGCAGGATGTCTTTAAAAGTACATATGCTGCATGCTCATTTAGATAAATTTAAAAACAATATGGGAGCGTACTCCGAAGAGCAAGGAGAACGTTTCCACCAAGATATCATGAACTTCGAACAACGTTATCAAGGCCAATATAATGAAAATATGATGGGAGACTATATTTGGGGTTTATTGCGAGAAAGTACTTACGAACATAAAAGAAAAAGTAATACTGTGCATTTTTAAATTATTTTCCACTGTTTTGTGAGCTAATTTGATAGTTAAAATTAATAAATATAATGTACATTTATATTTGTATCATTTTTCTATAAAATAAAAATAAAAATCACAAATTTTTGAAAATATCGTTTAAACGTTCTACTGGGTACAAAAGCAAACTTTTACAAGCCATATAATTTTTTTTCGTTTAACTATCATCTAATTCATCGAAATTTCATACTCTGATGTTAAGGTCAAATTTCGTGTTGACCCGTGATTTGTAGAAGATATGTTAATTAAAATAAAATAACAACCTTCACCGTTTTGAGCTATTTATTAACTGATTTGTTATATCATTTGTTCCTTGGCTTTCTGTTATTTCACAGTGCCAACCCGTTCATTGGCAACGACTAACACCTACAATTCGGCCAACCTGGCAATAGTTCGTCCCGAACTTAATGATATAATAAATGTTTGTCAAATAATTTGTTAACTTAAAACAGTGATAATAGGTATCAAGAATTCGTAGAAAAGTACATAAACAGTAAGTATCATAACATAACTTATATATTCTCATGAACACACCTCTTAGTATATTTCAGTATAACTTAACTTATTAAATTTAGGTACAGGGTAAGTATTTATTCAACATTAGTATAAGTCATAAACATAGTAACATAATTCATTTTTTAGGAATCAACTGGTGCCCTGAATTCATATGCAACCAACCGTACAACTTAACAGCCACGTAAGTATAAGACAAAATGATTATGAGTCTTACAAAATGATTATGAGTCTTAAGTTTACCCCACTATATTTTAGCACTCCAACCATGGACGCATATTAGCTGACTCCCAGGTTCCTACATACGGTCTTTGAGTATTTTGGAAACCCTGTCTATCTGCGACCACGTACCTACCGTTTCTAAGGACCTTGGTCACTTCATACGGCCCTTTAAATTGGGGTATCAGCTTCCTTGCCACACCCGAGGTACTATCAAAATTCCTAACCAATACTAGGTCCCCTTCATTATAAAGACGAGGTGCCTTATGCCTCTTGTCATAAGTGCGTTTTTGCTCAGCCTGAGCTTGTATGATTTTTTCAGCAGCACGTGCGCGGAGTTCTGCGAGATCTCTTTTATCACCTGGCTCCTCTGTCTGAACCACATCCCTTAACCTATCCTGTACAACACCCCGTTGGTCCACGCCAAACAGCAGCTGACTAGGTGAGT
The DNA here is from genome assembly GCA_963932425.1 of Athalia cordata. Lineage (NCBI taxonomy): Eukaryota > Metazoa > Arthropoda > Insecta > Hymenoptera > Athaliidae > Athalia > Athalia cordata. The sequence continues at coordinate 7,852,427 of OZ010628.1, read as the reverse complement.
TGTTAACAGTTCTATTTATTGTGTTATTCATTGCGTGCTCTACCTCTCCCAACATTTCATACCATCGCTTACCGTTCTCCTGATTAGTGAGTTTAGCCAGCATTGGTGCTAAATCCCTATTGACTCGTTCCACCTGACCGTTTGCCTGCGGCGACCCCGTTGCTATCTTTACATGTTTAATGCAGCATTCCTGCATAAAAATTTCGAATTCACTAGAAGTAAATGCGCCCCCGCGATCTGATACGACTACTCTCGGACTACTATAATTCTGAAAATATTGTTTAAGACAGCCGATAGCTTCCTTTGAACATGTCGTCTTGGTTGCATAAAGGCGTATAAATTTTGTAAAAGCGTCTACAATCAGGAAAATATATTTTTTCGCTGCTATCCGAGGATCCACCGGCCCGAAATGGTCAACGTGTATCGTCTGAAAAGGTTTGTTCCCTTTGGGTATTGAGTGTAGATACCCTTCCTTCCTACCCGAGGACGGAGAAAAAGACATGCACCTCAAACAGTGACGTACGTGATCCTCGCACTTGGTGCGCAAATGGGGAATCCAGTAAGTTCGCTTAATGATCTCTATCATTTTCTGTGCCCCAACGTGCCCCATTTCATTATGATAATGAAACAGTACATGGCCTTCCATTGTTGACGGTACGAGGAAAAGACTTGTGCCCCCATGTTTTTTGTATACGAGCCCGTTTCGCATTTCAAACTAAGAATCATCGGCCTTCTCGAGCCTTTGCATTATCTCCTGTATCCTTGGATCTTTACTCTGTACAATAGTTAGATTCCACTCGAAAGGGTTATCCTCGACTACCAATACGCTGAAACTGCGACTAAGGGCATCCACATGTTGCATACGTTCGCCCGATCGATGCACTATTTTGAAATCATAGCTTTGCAGCTCTAGACTCCAGCGAGCAATACGAGAATTGATGTCCCGTTTCTCTAAAGTTTGAGTGACTGCAGCGCAATCAGAGACTATGGTAAACGGTATTCCCTGTAGATAAATCTTAAATCGACGTAGGCTATAGACAATGGCTAGCGTCTCAAGTTCGAAACTGTGGTAGCGCGATTCCACCTCCGTTGTCCGCTTACTAAAATAAAAAACTGGATGCATCTTTTGATCAGATTGTGCCTGCAACAAAATCGCGCCAAACCCTAGTGCACTGGCATCGCAATGCAATTCCGTGGTCGCGCTCGGATTGTAAATGGCCAAAATTGGCGCCTCGGTGAGTTTGCATTTCAGTAATTCAAATATCTTCCTTTCCCGTTCACCGAAGATGAAAGTCGCATTCTTCCTGACAAGATCAAACAACGGTTTCGCGAGAATTGAGAACCCGGCGATATATCTACGAAACCATGACGCTAAACCGAGGAAACTCTGTACTTCACGGACGGAATTGGGCATCGGAAAATTGGCTACGTCTGCAATACCGTTTTGAGTAGGGCTAATTCCTCGTTTGGTTATTAAATACCCCAAATGTTCGATTTCTGTCCTGAGAAAAGAACATTTGTCTAACCGTAGCTCAAGCCTGTTCAACACTAGCGTGTCAAATACGCATTTCAGTACACTTAAATGTTCCTCAATCGTCACTGTTGCTACTAGTATATCGTCCATGTACACAACCACATTACCGGTCTTAATGAAAGGTGCCAATATCTTATTAATAAAACGCTGGAAGCATTGAGGGCCTATCTTTAAACCAAAAGGCAACCGCAAGTACTCGAATTGACCCAATGGCGTAGTAAATAAAGTATATTTAATAGAATCTGGAGCCATAAAGACATGGTAAAAACCATCCTTGAGATCTAATCCGCTAAAATATTCTTTACCCCTTAACTGATCGAGTTGATCATCTATCAATGGCAAAGGATAGTTATCACGGAGCATTATTTTGTTTAGTGCTCTGTAATCCACGCACATACGGAGCTCTCCATTCTTCTTTCGTGTTAGTACGATTGGTGACGCGTATTCTGATGTACTTTCCCTTATTATATTGTCTTGTACTGAACGATCTAGAATAGCACTGACTTTTGCCTTGTCTGTATACGCAAGTCTACGTGGGGTGAAGCGGACAGGCTGTTCACTCCTCAGAACCACATGCGCTTCTACTTGTATTCTCGGGGTCGCAGGTCGCTCTGGTTTCTCATAGTGATTCAGATATATTTCCCTAAACTCGTCACGATACTGTTCGGGAATATTTGGATTCACGCTGAGTTTTCCTGGGCTAAACTCTTTGCCTATTTCAACATGCATAATATCTACTAACGCAGAGTCGTAACTTGGACTTCTTGTTAGAACATACCCAAATTTCCTGAGCGCATCCCTTCCTAATAGTGCCGAAGTCATCATCGTATCACCCGCAACTACCCCTAAAACAATATCCTTGCTATCTCCTTCTAGAACAACCTTAGCAAATACAACCCCTTTTACATGTAGCGCTGACTTATTTAAACCATAATATCTCTGCCACTCAGGGCCAGGGTTACATATAGCCTTGTTACTTACAAATTGTTCCTGAATAAGACTAATAGGACAACCCGTGTCAATTCGAGAAATCAGTGTAAAAGGTGTGGTCTCCTTGATTTGAAAACTAGTGGTCTTCTGGAATTCGTCTCGTACATCTGCCTGTAAGTCAACGAAACCGATTTCCTCTTCTTCGTTGTTCTCCCGAATCTCCACAGCGTCGTCGTCACCTTCCTGGTACTGGACATCGTCCACTTCCACTCGTTCCACGAACTGACATACACAACCGACTTGTCGATCAGCGCGTACATTTGTATCACCTGGCACTGTGGTTAAGTTGATACGTTTTGGCGCCTTACAGTCCTTGGCATAATGTCCGTTAAGGTTGCAATTATAACATTTTACAACACCCCTATTTACAGTTCTAGGCCCATTGTTCATTTCCCTATTCCCTGTTGGCACATTTGACTGAAGAACCGGGTCCACCTTGGAGTTCAACCGATTGTCTTTCACTGGCATAAAGTCACGTTTCACATTCGTTACTTTAGGTACTCCCAACTGAATATTCCTGAAGGCTTGCAGCAAGTCTTGCACAGAAGTAAACGACTGCATTCGTGCCTGATTTTTTAAATGTTCATAAGGTATACCATCCACCACATAGTCAACCATTTCTTCCTGAGCCACCGGTACTTGATTTCCTAATATGAGTTTGTTATGGCAATATTCACTAAACGTTTCTTCCCTATGCCATTCCCTGTTTTCGAATTTCCTACGCAGTTCCAATCGTGATCGCTTTTGACCAAACATAATCTCCATTTGCTTCAGTAATTCCCCCACGTTCATCGCCAAATGTTCTGCTTTGGAATGATACCAATTATAAGCTTTTCCTTTAAGTCGAGATCCGATCATGATTCTTGATGCATTTTCATCTAATTCATATGTCTCCCTTAGCAAATTTACCTGAGCTCGCCATCTATCAAAATCTTCCCCTGCCCCATTATATTCGGTAAGCAATTCACTCACCCCTTTAATATTAACAGATAAGCGTGAAGATGTGTTTGACACCTGGCTCTGAAACGGAGACGTTCTCAACAACGCATTTTCTCTCCTCAAAACATCAATTTCTCTCTGCATCAGCTCTCGCTCTTTTTCTAACAGTTGTGTCGCCACTTCTCTTTGTAACTCCAAATGAGATTCTTTAAGTTGTTGAATTTCATTACGGATTTCAATTCTGAATTCATTAAAGGCAGCCATAAATGTTGCCATTGTAATTGTATCCCCTGATTGACCTATTTCTAGAGAAGATTCAATATGACTTGTTGGTAATTGAATGTTTAATCTATCAAGATCTAATTCATTTAGAGACATGGTATCTGATCTCCCTTTCCCCTTCCTTTTAGGAGGCATATTATTATTTTTTTATTTTTTTTTTTATTTTCTTTTATTGAATTTTAGAACGGGCCCCACGTTGGGTGCCAATTGTCACTGCCACCGCTAAACTTTGACTTATTGCTAATAAAATTCGTTGGGCGCCAGTTATTATAACATAAAATTAACAAGAATCACAAAACTCAGGGCGTTGATGAAAATCTGGGTTGACCGAAAGGATATGGAACAAAGAAGAGGAACAGAATTTGCTCTTATTTAATTCTGTTTGTTAGGTCAGGGAAAAGGATTTCAACGATACACATTTATTTATCTATGTAAGGATATTTTATTTTTAAATATTCTTATTCTTTACAAATATTTTTTTATTATAATAGGCTTATTTTTTTTTAAAATGATTTTTACAATGGAAGGTCAAACCTTTCCAGATTTTTTACCAATTTATACTTTGTTAATTAGTACCGTGGAGTCTTTTCGAATTCTCCACCGATCTAACATACAAAAATATAAGTCTCTATATAATTCTAACCAAAAACGGTACCGTGAGGTTCTCTTCGGGTTCCTTACCGATCCGTCCCTGGGTTTTATCAATTCTTCAAAAAATATTATTACGCTTAGTAAATTAGCGGTACCGTAAGGTTCCTTCGGGCTCTTTACCGATCCGTCTTTGACATACAAACCTTTGAATTTCGAATAAAAAATCTGGAAAGGTTTGACCTTCCATTGTAAAAATCATTTTAAAAAAAAATAAGCCTATTATAATAAAAAAATATTTGTAAAGAATAAGAATATTTAAAAATAAAATATCCTTACATAGATAAATAAATGTGTATCGTTGAAATCCTTTTCCCTGACCTAACAAACAGAATTAAATAAGAGCAAATTCTGTTCCTCTTCTTTGTTCCATATCCTTTCGGTCAACCCAGATTTTCATCAACGCCCTGAGTTTTGTGATTCTTGTTAATTTTATGTTATAATAACTGGCGCCCAACGAATTTTATTAGCAATAAGTCAAAGTTTAGCGGTGGCAGTGACAATTGGCGCCCAACGTGGGGCCCGTTCTAAAATTCAATAAAAGAAAATAAAAAAAAAAAAAAAAAAAATAATAATATGCCTCCTAAAAGGAAGGGGAAAGGGAGATCAGATACCATGTCTCTAAATGAATTAAATCTTGATAGATTAAACATTCAATTACCAACAAGTCATATTGAATCTTCTCTAGAAATAGGTCAATCAGGGGATACAATTACAATGGCAACATTTATGGCTGCCTTTAATGAATTCAGAATTGAAATCCGTAATGAAATTCAACAACTTAAAGAATCTCATTTGGAGTTACAAAGAGAAGTGGCGTACCTAGCTACACGGATAGATAACCCCATCATTTCTCAATCAAATCATGGTTATAATACGTCAGGTGGGGAAAATCAAAATCATATCATTGAGAATCTTGAAGCGGAAGTAGCTCAATTACGCAATACTAATAATTTACAAATGCCAATTCTGGCAAATCTTGCTAAAAGTAACCCTCCAACTTTTTCAAATAGTGATTAACAGTTCCCTGTAGAGTTTATTGAGGAATTAGAGGCTTGGTTTGAGAAATGGGGAATCAAGGGTGAACAACGGTTTTCTGAGATAAAAACACGAAATACTATCTTTGGAAATGGCGTTAAATTATGGTTTGGAGTCATTAAACTGAAAATAAAAACTTATGAGGACTTTCGGACTGAGTTTCTGAAAACATATTGGAATGAAGCCATTCGATTAAGGAGAAAGAATGAATGGACAAATCGTAGGATGGATAGGAAAGAAAAAATGTCATTGACTAAATATTTTTATGATCAGGTTCACCGAGCTACGAGAATCGATGAACGAATGTCGGTTTTTGAAATCAATTATAATGTGATCAGACAATTTCCTGTTGACGTTGTTTATGCCCTTATAGGAAGTGTCGATTGTAATAACACTGAATCAATAGTGCAAAAAATTAGCGTCATGGAGAATCCCATGTTCTTGGACCTTCCTGATAATACATTCCAACCGAATAAGGATATAAATAAAAAAATAAATGAAAATAGAAATAAAAATTTTGATACTCGCGGGTATCAGAATCGTTACCATCCCACGGGAAATTATCAAAATAATGATAATAGAAACTATTCAAATCAATCTCATCAACATCCACAGAACTATAGTCAATCTCACCAACATCCTCAGAATTTTGGGCAATCTCATCAACATTCTCAGAACTATGGTCAATCTCAGCAACATCCGCAAAAATATAGTCAACTTAATCAGCCTTTACAAAATTATGGTCAAGCTAATCAGCATAATCAGCATAATCAATATCAACAAAATATACCGAATCAAAATGCTACTCCGAAAGCTTCGAATAAATCACATGCACAATTTCAAGGGGAAACAAGTGGATGTTTAAACGCGATAAGGATTTAGGTGTATCGGGTCAAAACCTAAATCCTATTAATATAAAAAACATTGCCAAAGACCCATTAAAAGAATTAAAAGAAAATCCAAATGAAGTTAGTGAAAATCTTTTAAATTGTCCACGAATAAATGTTATGATAGGGAAAACGAATGTCAAAGCATTAGTTGATACTGGGAGTGAAATTACTTGCATTTCTGAAAATTTTCTAAAATACTTACAAAAAACGGAAAATATACCCACTCTACCAGTACAAAATATGAAAGTTTATGGAGCTTTCATACATAAAGCGCCAGTCATAAAACAAGAGGTTTTCATTGAAGTAAAACTAGCATCTTTAAAAATCGAGATTATTTGTTATGTTTTACCTTTGGCTTCTGAAACCATTATTCTTGGAATAGATTGGATGAAAAAACACCGCGTTGCTATTGATATAGAGTCTCGATCAATTAGAATCGAAGATCAGGAATTTTCGTCACCTTTCTTTTATCTCCGACCACCAAAAAGTCAAGATCAAAGTCACGGTTTGAAAATAATCACTTGTGATGGAAAAAGTGAACCTATGATTAAAGGTTTATCTCGTATTATAGATGGATTACCATGTCCAGAGAATCAAACATCGTTTTTATATTCGGTCTCAATGGAAGACAAAATTTTAGAAGAACAACCACAGTTGGTAAACTTGTCATTTACAAACAAAGTAAATGATTTAATTCAATCAATAGATGAACTTGATAATGATCAAAAAGCAAGCTTAATAAACTTAGTTATTAAATATTCTAAGGCATTTAGTGATCAGCCTGGTTGTACTAATATTTATGAACATAAAATTGAGTTAACAGATGATAAACCATTTATAGCTCATATTTATCCTATACCGTTTGCTCGTAGACCTGCAGTAAGTCAAGCGATATTGGATATGTTAAGGTTAGGGATTATAGAACGAAGTAATTCATCTTATCTAAACCCAATAACAACAGTTCCAAAAAAGGATGGTTCTGTTAGAATTTGTTTAGATGCAAGAAAATTAAATATGATTATGAAAGCTGATCATGAGAGACCTCAACCGATTGATGAGATTATACAAAAGTATGATCAGGTTAAATATATAACATCGACAGATTTTACTAGTGGATATTGGCAGGTTCCCCTGGCAAAAGAATCAAGGCAATACACAGCTTTTTTACATAATTCATCCTTATATCATTTCCGAAGAATTCCATTTGGAATCAAAACGGCTGGTAGCGGTTTTATACGAGCTATAAAATTAGCTTTTGGGAATGATCTTGATGAATTCACTACTGTATATGTTGATGATTTATTGATAACTTCTCGTACATTTGCCGAACATTTAAAACATATTGAATGTGTATTAAAGAAAATTATAAGCATGGGATTCACCTTGAAATTGTCGAAAACTTGTTTTTGTAAGAAAGAAATACAGTTTTTAGGATATGTGTTGTCTCCATCGGGAATAAAACCTAATCCTGATAAGATTGCATCCATTCAGGAATTTCCAGCTCCAAGAAATTTGAAACAGTTACAACAATTCTTTGGAATGTGTAATTATTACCGCCGATTCGTAGTAAAATATTCTAATTTTATAGATCCTTTCCGTGAACTATTAAGTATCAAAAATAAATGGTCATGGAATGAGAAACATGATGTTGCGTTTAAGAAATTAAAAGAAAACTTTCTTGATGCGGTTATATTAAACCACTATATGCCGGAAAGAACCTTCTATGTTCAAACAGATGCTAGCATGTCAGGAATTTGTGCCATACTGTACCAATTTGATGACGAAAATAATAGACGAATTATTTCATTAGTAAGTCGATGTTTAACGTCAGCAGAGAAGAATTACTGTACAACTGAGTTAGAATTACTTGCAATAATTTATGCAATAACCAAATTTCGAATTTATCTTTTCGGAATTAAATTCCAAATAATAACTGATCATAGAGCCCTTACATTTTTGATGCAAACTAAATTCAGAAATAGTCGTATGACACGATGGATTCTATTTCTCCAAGAATATAATTTTGAAATCTCTTGTTGTAAGGGAAAGGACAATTTCGTAGCTGATTTGTTTAGTCGTAATCCGTTAAATGATAATCACGAAATAGAATTTGAAGCAGGGAATCAAAATAAAGTTCAATTGAATATGTTGAAAATAAATATAAAATTGAATGAAGAGATCATTAAATATCTTAATCATTATCATTATCATCATATCATCAGAAGAATTAGTGATACACCAGATGATACACATCCTCGGTATTGTATCGTAGATGGAATTCTTTTTCAAAACACGTATAACAACTTGACTTGGCGATTATGTATTCCTCGAGGAATCATTCAGAAAATAATCAAATATATTCATGAGGAAACAGGACATGCAGGTTCCAAAAAATGCATTGCTTATATTGATAGATTTTTCATATGGCCGAAATATCAACGCGATATTCGGAAGTATATAAGTTCATGTGATCTTTGTCAGCGAGTCAAATATAATAATATTTCTATAAAAATACAAGATTCAAGTTACATTCCTAATAACATAAATCAACTTATTGCTGTTGACTTGTATGGTCCATTACCCATTTCCAGAGGAGGCGCGCAATATCTTTTCGTGATAGTAGATGTTTTTTCAAAATTAGTATCTTTATATCCTATAAAGAAAGCTAACTCAAAAACTTGTGTTCAGAAAATAATTGATGATTATTTTGGAAAAGTTGGAAAACCTAACAGAATTTTGTCTGATCATGGAACTCAATTTACTTCTAAACTTTGGAAAAAATTTGGAGAAGAAAACGGAATAAAGATTTTATATTCGCCCATTCGGCATCCGCAAAGTAACCCATCTGAACGTATTATGCGTGAGTTAGGTCGTTACTTCCGTACATATTGTTATAATAAACATACTCGTTGGGCAATGATTATCCCGCAGATAGAAAAATGGATAAATCTAAGCATACATGAAAGTACAAATTATACACCTTTTGAACTACATTACGGTGAAAGCCCTTCGTGGTTAAAAGTCTTGTTAGATTAATCTCTGTACATCCTCTGCTATTATAATAGACATCTCTTACAAACAATAACTGGTTAGCCTTTAAAGAGAGAACAAATAATTGTTGTAAACTGAGTCAATATAGAAACAGTTGCTCTACCATGTCAGGAGGGAATATGAGTCTAAAAGGGCGTCTATCATCATTGTCCCATAAAAGGAGTGTGCCATCAGGGATCAAGCAAATCCCGTTCAGAAATATTGACAAAAGAGACCTGCCAGTGTATATTTTAGAATCAACTGATACGTCAGAAGATAGTGTGTCTCGCTTATTAGTCTGGTCCTGTTCTAGACTAACGGAGAATGACGACGGAGAGATCTGCACCGCGGCAGAAGCATTGGCAGGCGTTTTGTCTGGGTTCCTCACATTGGCTGGGAAATCCGGAATATCAAATGCTGGAAACCTAAAGAATGCTCTGGCTCTCGCTGGGTACGAGCTCCAGACAGCGGTTGTAACAGCTGAAGAGATAAAGACTGGCCTATGGGACTCCTACACTGAAGCGTTCAACGGGAAGATCCCCTCAGATGACAATATTTTCGAAGATGATGTGAAGTGCGCTCTGGCATTATTCTGTGTGGTGGTCCTGTCACTATCGAAACAAGTGACACAGATAGGCTTTGAAAAGTGGTACGAACGACGTATCAGTGGCTTCATCAACTCAATAGGAAGCGCAGCGGAGAAAGAGATATTGAGCTCCACTCAATTCTTAGACTGTAATGCAATGTCTTATCTCAACAATTTATCCGGCTCTGCCTTTGATCTCAAAAGATTGGTGTTTAAAACGATAGTGGGGTTGTCTGAAAACGCTGGGACAATGGGGCGAGTGTTCAGAGATGTGCTCACACTATTGGAATACACGGAGATGACTCATATTGTATTGATTGATAAATATTTGTATGACAAATACCCTGAGATCTTGGCCACCCGATCCCTACGCGGTGAAACAAGCCCTATGCACGCGGCGTGGGCGTACCTGGAAACACTCCCTAAAGACGAGGTTCCTTTCGCGAAGTTACTATATACTAGGGAAGAGACGGCCTGCTTGAATAGGAATAACTTCCCCCTGTTCTTGGCAGCGGCTTCTGCAGCTGCAGCATTTGAGACACCTTCTTTCCGAAACTATAAAACAACTGAGAACCCCAGTGCTAACTTGGTCTCCAGTATGGTCACTCGATATCTCACAAAGAGGCAAGCTCTCGCCCCTGTTGCGATGGGAGATGCAGATGAAGCCAATATGTCAGAGAGAGTCAGTGCCAAATTCTTCTCATTGATAGAAGAAGTTGATACGCCAGAAGATACTTCGCCCAACACACAGAGGGACTGATGCCCGTGCGGTCATAATAGACATAGGACAGGAGTACCAGCTTGCCGTAATAATTAAATCAGAAAATTGATAAATTTTCCACCAGAAACGCCTATCGATAGAGAGGTTCAATTAAGACTAGCTTATGAAAATTTAACTCGTAGTGCATTTAAACGCAATCAAAAGAAAATAGATGATAAAAAAGAAAATTCATTAGAAATTGGAGAAAAAGTATTGCTACGCATAACTCATAATTCAAATGTAATTGATAAAACTATTGACAAATTCTTCCATTTATATGAAGGACCATATATAATACATTCACGCCCATATGGTAATGCTTTCGAATTAAGAGATATAAATAATCCTAGTCACAAGATTGGTGTCTATCATCGTACTAGTTTACGAAAATATAAAGTATAAAAAGAATTGATCATAATAATGTCGACAAGGGTAAATTTCAAAACAACGAGTCCTCACCCTACAGAACACTTGAAGATTGGAAGAAAAAAGAATTTGATTGATTAATTGTTTTCAAAAGACAAAAGAGAAAAATCATCGGTAAATCATCACAGTTCATCATTGAATGTGGATCAAAATGGATCAAGGGAGTCAATATGATTTAATAAATACACGAAGTGTTGGTTTGCAAACTGGGATGGAAGGAATCTTCATGACTGCTGTTCCAGGATTTTCAAAACATAAGAAAATAATACCAAGAAATTGGATTACAATTTCTGGAAAAATTAAAATAGGCAGATATACCCAAACTGCTAAACCTATTCGAGTGCATCGAGGAACACAATACGGCTATGAGAACCAAGACAAGAACAAAGAAATAATGTGGACAATAATTCCCATTGATATTCCGAAAATTGTAAAACGAAAAAGAGTTACATACGTTCCCATCCCTAAACCACTACCAACGGTAAATGAATTATTTAAATTAACTGAAGAAAATATAAAGAATTGGATGCCAGGTGAAAATGACTACGATTTTAAAATGCCCGATGAAATAATACCCAAAAGAGTTAAAAGAGAAATCATCGAAGAAAAAGAAAATGAAAATTCAGTCGATTTGCTTCAAGAAATTGAAGAATTCTTGAAGAATGTAGATGAAAAGCAAGAGCCCATGGATGTAGACAACTGGTTAGAATTGGAGTTGGACCTGGAGACAACGATCGCAGAGTTCTTACCCTTGCCTGACAGAAAATGAATTCCAGAAAAGGTACAATCGATAATTGTATAAATTGATCTATCGAAAATCATAGTTCCTTAATAGAGTTATATTCATTAAACGTTAATTTAAAAAAAAAAAAAAAAAAAAAAAATTATATATTGATTAATTAATTAAATATCCTCCCCGAGCTTGGCAAATAAATAATATTCATATAATATTTACCTACGAAGTTTCCATCACCTCCGTCAATAAAGATTCTTTTCCACAGTTGCATTTAGTTGTGTAAAACGAGAATCGAACCAAAAATAATAACGGCGGTGAAGATCATTCCCGACCGTTACACCTGATATCCGGTATTAGGTAACAAAATCTGGGAACCGGCCTTGGCGCGATAGCCTCAACACCATGGAAATGGTAATGATAACCTTCTTTGCGTATGCTGCAATCGGGCAACCAACGACGACCGCAACAGGCCCTACCACAGGATTGAATCATGTGATAGAACCAATAGAGTCGAACCCGGGCCTATATTTCGAAAAGATGCACAACATAAGATTAAAACGGGCCGAATGGAGGGTGATATCATACATGGATATCGAGAAAATAACGCGACAATTTCCCGAGGAGATGGAACAATATACAGCAGCATACAGCGAATGCGTGGCGAACGAGACCGCGGTGTCGAATTGCACCTATACAGGGTGTAGAAGTTAACAACGGAGGACGCCGATGATATAAATATCGCAATAGACAAGCTTTATGATAGCCGAAATAACATCACACGGCTTATGACCAAACAGACCCATGTAGTAACCGGAGAGCTCCATAATCTACACCGAAAGGCAGAGGATCACCAGCGAGCGATCACCAAAAACAGAAATAAAATAAATGAATTGAGCATGCGAATAAACATCCTGAATAATGAAGCCGCTCGAATGAATTACAGCTATGCCGTACTGGAATACACACGGAGTGTACGGGACGCGCTCAGCCACTATATAAGCTCGGGAAACGACTTTCTGGATACTATTCAAACTGTGATGGAAGAAAAAGTGCTGAAAAAACTGATAGGTAGCAGGCAATTTCGGAGCATCCTTCGAGAAATACAGGAAGCAGTAAGGGAATACGAGCTACCAACACCAAAGAGCCACTATCGCATGGACGAGATCGGGAAGATATCTACGATAAGTATCGGGTACCACCAAGGCAAAATACTGATCGTGCTACACATGCCCCTGGTAGCAAGAACGACCTGTACCCAATGCACGCACTGCCGACTCCACAGGTACTCGGCAATAGATCCGATCCCACGGTGTTCACACAAATAATACCTAGAACCGCATATTTGGGACTAAGCGATGATCGCAGGACCTACTTTACGACGGACTTCCCATTCATCAGCCAGTGTATAAGGACCTCGTATTGCCACCTCTGCACGACGGAGTTACCTCTGAGAGAGGCCATGACATCACAGGAGTGTGAAATGTAACTACTATCAAAACCAAACGCACAGGTGCGACGACGTTGCGACATGAGGCTAACGAAAGCTGGCGGAGCGTTCTGGACACGACTGAGTTCTATGGGAGCGTGGCTGTTCTCCGTCGTTACACCAGCGATTATGCAACTAATTTGCAGAGGAGCGAAGGACCAGCTGATTACGTTAGGGGGAACGGGAATATTGTCATTGAGTCCCGAATGTACAGCAAAATCGGATGGCGTAACCCTGCAAAGATTAGACGTCGTGAACAGCGGAACTCAATACCTATACCAACCAAATCTGACCCTCAACCTTACTTTGGTGTCGCCAATAATACAGACGACAAATGCGATAAAATATCTTGACGATCTGAAACCAATACAGGAAGCACACAACCACCAGGGAACATCGCTGTACGAGATAGAAAGCGAATTAACTGATATAGCATACCAACATAGGGACCGGCAGCATCACTCACACCTGAGATACGGAGGTGACCTAACGTAGATAGCAATAGTGGGGGTCATATCACTCTGCTGCTGCTGTCAGAAGCCGCTTCGAACTCACTGCGTTGCGACCCTTCCAATGATCCGGAGAAGGAGGAGTTCACGTTACTCACGCGAGCAACCAGCACCAAGAGGAGAACCAGCGGACACAGCAATACCAATGAAGGAGGATACTATGGAGATCGCACCGACTCAATCGCCCCGCCAGACAGCTCTCACCAACTGAGCTAACAGCCACCCGTTGACACCCTTTCGTCAGGTTTGAAATAAAAAGAGAAGGAAAAAAAAAGCGAAAAGAGGATGGTAATAATGACAATATCAATAGTAATAATCGGCGCAACTCTCTCTTGCGAACCAAGTTAGTATCAGAAGGGGATTGTCCAACAGATTCAAAATTACAATCTCAATTAAAATTATAAGAGTTAAGTTTAGGCGTTGGAAGGACGATGAATCGTCGTGAGGAACCACCCATTTTCCGGAGGTTAAATTTGGCCTCAGAAACTACTTCACACAACTCAGACGCCAACTGTGGGGAAAAGACGATAACAACCCCCGGGGGCTAAGGGTTGATCAAGAGTCAAATGTAAACATTGACCGGTTACGTGTAAATGCGAATGGGTTCCATCCGGAGCTCGTACGGACAATTGAAGTCACGAGTATTCGGGTGTAGCCATCTAAGAACCGCGGAAAGCGCGATCAAACCGCGGACGTGGAAGACGCGGAGTAATTCATAATCACAACACCTAGCTGGTCGGGACCACGCGCATTTACACAAAACTGCATAACCCGAGGTTTCCCAGGAGGTACCACCGATGTACCGAAGTCTTTCATCCGTAATACGCACAGCGCGTGGTGGCTCAGAACCGATTGCTACCAGCGAGCTTATAGAGTTGGTGTCCGGAAATCTGTGTAAGTGACGTCCCAAAATTAGAACTCGGCATTCGTAGAACGATTATTTTGTGAACAATAATAGTGTGGACTTTTCCAAATAGAACAGAAATAGTGTGTTGAGCCTGAGTGTCTGAAACAAACTGTCAGTGGAACATTTCCTCTAATCGAGTGAGTTCAACCAGTGGCACAGTTGAAACCAGGCGGAGGACGTTAGAACCAGGAGTGGATACCGTGTTCATACCATCCAGAACACCAACCCGGTAAATTAGTACCAAAATCCATTACGACCCTAGGTTCCCTCCGAAACTTATTATCCAGAATTCACTTCTGTTTCGAAACCAGTAAAGAGGGAGAGAGAGCTGCAAGCGACGGGGTACATGTGTAAGACGCCAATCACAACTGTATCGCAATTTGTTTAGAATATACGTTGGCTTTTACCAGATGCATCCAGGTTGCCATTATCTCGATGTATACGCCTTTACAAACATACCGCTCCAACTGACGAATTAGGCAGGTGGAGTGAAGAAAGAGAAAGCACAGGGCCCGTAAGGGACTGGGAGAAGGATGGATCCCATGACTGGCTTACCGAGAGGTAGGTAAAAATTTTATCTGTGTAGCAGGAAGATCAGCCAAGTTCGCTAGACACTCTATCGTCACAAGTGCAACGTCTCCGCGGGCGCTTACATCAACGAGCGCCGAGTACACACCATCCACGAATGGTTCCCCGTGGTTCCGCCTGGATATGAGATCATCATATGAGTCTACAGTTTCTGAAGGATCAGGGTTTTTGCGTCAGACCGCGTGGGAATTTGGGAGAATAAAAATTCGCATCTGTTGTCTGGCTTGCTTGCTACCATGGAAGACGTGCTCGCCGTTCAGAAGGGCGTGATTTTCGACGAGTCCGTTTTCCACTGCGAAACTCACGCGCACCGAACGTACGTTTCGTCCACCTTCAACAACAGCGACAAAATCGGAATCTCGATTCAATATTGAGATCTGTGCCTGCTGCCGAGCAAAAGCTCGCTCCACGTTTCCGGCAAACTGGTCAAGGCCGAAGGAAGTGCGGCCACGACCACCGCTCTGGTCAATATGGCCGTTTGTCGCATGTTTGAGGAGATACGATACGAATTGAACGCCGTCGAAATCGACCGAAACAAGAGCGTCGGTCTCACGAGTCTCATGAAGGGTTACGCGTACTTGAGTCCTGGACAGAAAAATCTTTTGAAGAACGTCGGTTGGGTGAACAATCACCAATCGACGAGTCACAGCGGATACTTCGACGTGTGCATACCGCTGAGTCTGTTGCTGGGATTCGCCGAAGATTACCGCAAGATCATCGTCAACGCGAAGCACAAGTTGATTCTCACGCGATCCAACACCGACCTGAACGCCGTGGTGCAAACCGCTCTGGAGAACGGCCAGATATCTATTCAAAAAATCGAATGGATGGTGCCGTACATCAAGATCGCGGACAAGCAAAAACTCGAATTGTTGGACTACGTCACCAAAGATCCACCTATACCCGTGAGTTTTCGAGCTTGGGAATTGTATGAGTACCCGCTGCTTCCTCCGACCACCAAACACGTTTTGGCCGTCAAGACGTCGACGCAACTCGAAAAACCTCGATACGTTGTACTGGGTTTCCACACCGCCAGGAAGAATGTCATCGCGAAAAACGCCAGCCATTTCAACCACTGCAGCCTCAGAGACATGAAACTCTTCCTCAACTGGCAAAGCTACCCCTACGGAAACATGAATCTCGAAATTTCGTGCAATCAATACGCCGTGCTATACGACATGTACGCAAACTTCCAAGCCTCGTACTACAACAAGGAATCCGAACCTCTGTTTGCAAAAGCTCAATACCTGCAACACATCCCGCTCGTCAGGATAGATTTTTCCAAACAGAACGAGTCACTGAAATCAGGACCGGTGGATATCCGCCTCGAGTTCGAATTGGCTCATCCGTTTCCCTCGCAGACTTCGGTCTATTGTGTACGACCGCATCGTCGAGTCCAATCCGCTCAGCGGTGGGGTACGCCAATTGATTTGACTTGAGGAATTTTTTTGTACATTTATATTCTGAATAAATAAATCAACAACAAACGAAAATTCTATTTTTTTGTTCAATAATTTTTATCCACTACATGACGAGGCTGCAAAACAAAAAAATACAAATTTCAGTAATACGTGAAAAATATAGTCTCGCGAAATCGTCTTTTTCGGATAAAACAAACACTCACTGCCTGAAATCTATTCTTCGCGGGGGCACCTTTCGAGGACTATGATGTCCTTATCCATTGATTCGGGTACAGTGGACACGTTGTTAATTGTGATGATTGCTGCGCGGCCTTCTTCTAACGCTCGCCGTGCCGCCAAAAGAAGTATTAATTTTAATACGTCGAAACTCACGGTCGACCATTCGACCGGGATATATATTCCTGGGCACAATCCCAGGAACTGCTGAAATATCAAAAACACCTCAACAGATTAGAACACAGACACATAATTGTCCTTTAGCTCTTCGAATTCGAATTACTGGAGTCCCGCGATACTTACTCGTCGATCATCCTTCGGCACTGATTCCGAGTACGAAACATACGCTAGGAAAATGGGTATCGCGCTTTATATATGTCCGAGGGATGTTCATATTTTTCAATTGAAAAAGGATCGCCAACGTTTCCGCGATCCGCGGTAGCGTGGACGTCGAAAAAGGATAGACTACGTCTTCGCAGCGTGGATATCGTCGCGTAAACGAAGTGAAAAGTTTTGAGCCGGTATCGAGTTACACGAGGAGAAGACGCGACATACCTCTCTGTCGATCGTTTGAGAATCATTGCAGCTTTTACCAATTTCAGGAAATAATTTCCGCAAGCGATCGTCAGTTGAACGCGAACTCTCGTCGCGTAGACTTGCGAGTATGGAGTACGTCGTCGGTATGCAAGGGTTCAAGAAGCCGGAAAATCGATTCGTGTTGAAGGAACTCGCCGTAATCGCGATCGAACAAACGTGTCCGTCGGTATTCCTTTTCGAACCCGCGTACGCGTGGAAAAAGTTACCGAAAACGTATCGGCTCATGAACAATTGGTGCACGCGAAATCATTACGTATTGTCGTGGAACTCCGGATACATTCCGTACGCCAAAGTGTAGGAACTCCTGGATACGATTCTTGGCACGGCGAGAACGGGTACGTCAAAGGACCTGGAAAGATCCAATGGCTGAAACATCTTGCAGGGAATGAAAAAATCCAGACGGCTTTGGACCTCGGAGACTTTGACTGTCCTTCGGTGAAGACTCTGCTCGCGCCGTCGACCCGCAACTGTTTCGTTTATGTTCAAATTTATCGAATAAAAATTAAAAAAATTAAAAAAATTAAAAATTTCACTGATCATATCTAAAAATGAATGATATTGAAAAATTTTTCACCGTTTATCAAAGTATCGTCTTGTAAACTACATCCGCAAAAACCTCTAGAATCCCGATTCCTTCCACATACTCAAAGAGATTCGCGTATTGAGGGGTATCAGGTTACGGTCAACGGGGCGGCCGCTGCTTGCATCCTCGGAACGTGCGAGAATACAACAACAATCGACGATACAGAGAAGAGACTCGAATGACACCCAGATACACGCGTAATATCGTTTATTCGAACTGATAGTTAGAAATTTTTCACTCATTTATTCAAAGTACTGTCTCGTAAACTACATCCGCAAAAACTTCTGGAATCCTAATTCGTACCGCGCGCGTGAGTCGCGACGTTGAACCTCCGAGAATCCGGGGAGTTCCCGGCGCCGACCTGCGCTCTTTTTCCCGACCTCGGCCGTGGTAACCCTACACCCTCGAGCGATGAGCGGCCGGCTGATCGAGGCGTTGAACCTTCGAGAATCATTTGTATTTGCGCCACTCGGACGGGGAGTACAATCTATGTGACTTTGATTATTTCTAGAGAAACACGTTCAGAATTATTATCTATCTACGATGTAAAGAAAATATGCTTGTATCAATAAATCAAGAAAAGCTGAAACTGTATTCGATTAGCGTTGACAATCATGTCGGTATACATCAACCGTCCCCCCTAAATGGAACGTGCGAGAACAACAGCAACAATGACGATCCGCGCGGAGCATTGTTTTCAAACAGGTTGGCGATAACCACGTGAGTCACGGCGTTGAACTGTCGAGAATCCGGGGGGTCCCCGGCGCTATTCATGCCGACCTCGGTAGCTCAACACCCTCGCGCGTAAGCGAGCGATAAGCGGCCGGCTGATGGGAGCGACGAACTTTCGAGAATTATTGGCATCTGCACTACTTGGGCGGAGAATACAGCCGATGTGAATTCGATTATCCGTCAATAGATTATATGATTGAATCAATGAAACCAAAAATACTTTCGGAACTATTACCCATGTACGATGTAAGAAAATATACTTGTTTCAATAAAAAACAAAAGCTGAAATTGTACTCGATGAATAAGAATAGCGATATGCACTTGTGTGAGTCATTTACCAACAATATCCCACTCTCGAATCTGGAAGCTTCCAGAATCTTTTAGAACATTCTAGACCATTCCGGACCCATCGCCCCTTCCCGGAATCCCTACACATCGGAACGTCGTTGTTGTGACTCATCTACCGGCGATTTCGAAACCTTCCGGAAGCTTTTAGAACCTTCTGGAACATTCTAGAACATTTTCGACCACCCATCTCTCCTCGCCACTGCACGCGTATCCGTGTGACGTCACTTCCGGTTCCAGAAGCTTCCAAGCCCCCGTCCCCTGGCCCCTTTTCACCCCCCGGCGTGACGTCACTACTACTTCCGGAAGCTTCCAGGTCCTTTCCCCCCTCGTCCCTCGCCACCCGTTCCCTGGCAACGTCCGGCGAAAGAGCGACCTTCTGGAAGCTTCCGGACCCCCACCCCTTCGCCCCTCACCCCCGCCCCGCCCCCTTGCCCCCCTCCCCGCTCAAGAATATGCGTGCGTGTGCGTGTTCACGTGTGCGCACTCGCACTAATCTATGCAGAACTCTCAAGGCAACACGACATCGCTTATTCCTTCGCAGTATGAAGCTTCGCACGGCACGTGCGATACACACACGCACGCACGCATACGCGTGTATCTATGATAGAACGAGGCAGTAGGGGAACGCATGACCAGGTTGGTAAATGATAACCATACGTAGCGGCGGGGCGGGCAGCGAGGTGAAGAAACTGATACCGCGCGCCGGACCAACGGTCAGTAGCTCTTGCCACGGTCGCCCGGCCCTTCTCGTGCGGAGTCAGCTAATTATTCGTACGACGGTTCTAAGCTGATATTTCTCGGCTCGCGCCACGGACTAGCGGCCGCGCACGCGCGCTATCAGCTTGAAAATCGCGGATGGCCCCCCGCTGCGGTGATGATTTTCAGCGAAATGGTCAATTCATCCATATTCATCTATATAATAACTTGCAGATCAACCGGAGTTTGGAGTACTCGCCATAGACACGCGCTGGAAACATTCTTTTTCCGCCATTGTCGACGGTCCTTCCGGCTGTGGAAAATCCAATTTCGTGAGGACCTTTCTCCGACACGTCGAGGATATGTGCGACGCAAAATTCGCGCAGATCATCTGGTATTACGCTGAATGGCAACCGCTGTATGGCGAGACGTCGGCGTCTGATCGCTTGCCCGTCATCGAGTATCACGAGGGATTACCCCAACCGGGTGACAACGAAACCGACGACCGCAAACTACCGAAGTTACTGATTCTCGACGATTTGATGCGCGAATCGTCCAACGGGACCGTCGTCGATCTCTTTACCAGGGGATGCCACCACAAGAACCTCAGCGTGTTTCTCATCACGGAGAATATCTTCCATCAAGTTCGCGGCCAGCGGGATATCTCGCTAAACGCGAACTACATAGTCTTTTTCAAAAATCCTCGCTACCGCGCTCGAATACAACACCTGGCGCGTCAAGTTCACCCCGAGGATCCACGCTTCGTACAGGAGGCTTATAGCGACGCCAGGAATCGTCCCCACGGATATTAACTGCTGGATCTGAAGCAATCCACGCCGGAAAACTGTCGGTCTCGCACCGATATATCCCCTACGGATGACCGCCGCTACGTTTACGTACCGCGGTAGGATATAAAGCGAGACGGGTGGCGGGGTGCTCCAGTATTTCACCTGTAATGACGCCGGGAACAGGTCGGCCAGGGCGGTTCGGTTCATCCAACGCCGCGGTATTACAGGCCCTTTGCAAATTGAGCAGTTCGCAACGATTGGCGCTACTGCGCGCGGCCGACGACGATCTCGTGAAAAATATCTGTGAGTGTGCACTCAACACTTTGAAGGGCAACGTTAAACTCAGTCACCGTCAGAAATCACGTCTGGGGAGACATCGCATAATTTTGCGTTGCCTGGCGAGCGCCAAGGGCAGTTAGAAAAGCAAGAAAAAATTACTGGTCCCGCACGAGGGTTTTTTACTCGCCGCCATCATCAGTGGATTCGTGTCGACTCTGATCGGCGGGCGAGGATAGAGGAGAGGGAAAGGGGGGAGACGAGGGGGTGGTGGTGGAGGCCGGTGGAGGCCGGTGTCAACGTCGAGGGGACCCTGCCAGAAGGGGAAATTTCGGGACGGATGGACCGCGTCCGGAGGTGGCTTGGGGTGGTAGAGGAGGAGGAGAAGGAGGCGCCTGATCCAGCTTTGGATTATGAAGACCTGGGGTACGCGTCGGGGGATGAAGATTGATTCAGCGGGTGGGATTGTTCAATCGCGGGTGGGATGGTTGGCGCCGTAGCGCAGCGGACACCAGGGTGAGTGTAGCCTACGAAATTCCATGTCTTGATATCCAGGTAAATACTGTGACGCTACCTTTTGGTTCCCCGCCCTTTGCCGGAGAACTCAGGTGCGGGGAAGGTAAACGCCGCAAGAGTGATCACCTACGTATCAAAGTTGGGCGCCAGGCGGTTTCCCGCCGCTCAAGAATTTCGGCCGTAGCCGTCCCTGACAATACACACCTGCGGTGCCTCGGTAGCTCAGTACCGCGGAGAGGGGTCGGGATTATCCGAGGATTGACAGGCGATAGTAATAACGACTCGAGCGAATCAATTTAACAAATTCACAGTTTTTATTTGTCACGGGAACACAAAATAACTCACGCGGGATAACGAACACCCCTCGGGGGTATGCGTGGTCGAGGACCGTGTAAAGGCGGCCTCGCCACTGGGATAAATCCCCCGGATAAAAATGCAACCAACAAATCACACTTACGAGCTAATAAAATGAATTAAGAAAAACTTAATGATAAAAATAAACTAAAATCTAATGCTCCCTCGGAGCCGCGATAAAATATATCGAAATAAATAGAAACACAATTAAAAGACCAAAAAAAATAAGAATTAATCCAACGTAGCAACAATAAAAAAAATCACGAAATAAATAGAATCTAAAATACTCATCAACGGAGGGACAATGGAAAACTAAAATGAATACTGACTCTGATACAACAAAAAAGGACTAAAGAGTAAAATGACGCAAAAAACAATTAAATCGATAAATATGCCGCGGGTTGACTCTGCCGTCAATTTTATTTCCCTCACTACAACAAAGGCACCCGTGATCAAAATACCGAGGGTGACCGTGGCCCACGTACACCTGAACGCTAACCGGCCATTGCGCCGTTACAAGAACGCGAATTTTACAAACGTATAGAATTTTTCCCGGCGGGGAACCTCGAATTTTCTGGGCACAGCCCGTATAAACTATATAAAACAAGTATTATCAACAATAATTTCCCACTTCTCGGGGAACACTGGCTGCGGCCTACCACGTCGGAGATCGGTGATATCAGACACACCTCGGATAATTAAATAGTCGCCTCGTCGCGTGGTCGAGCAATCGACAAAAATGGCTATGGCCCACAACGGGTGCTGACTCTAATTAGGGCTGATTAATTAAGACTCACCACTCTCCAGCCAAGCGCAGAACAAAACGGCTACCCTCTTAGGGTCCGTCTCCAACACAATTGCACACAGCCGCGGTGTTTTTATGTTTTATTAAACTTTCGCCCACGCGGGTCTCTCAAAAGTAAGATCGGTCCCTAGCAGGTGTCTAGCCTACGGCAGAGTGACGGGACAGCGTGTCTCCGCCAAAATTCTCCCTATTTTCCCCCTCTTATCCGGGCTTAATCTAAAGACAGCGGCGCTATCCGCAATTTCGGAAAAAGAAGAAGACGGTCGTGTGCCTGGTTGCCGGCGCTCTGGCGCGGCTGTGTCTTCGCGGTGGTGCGTAGCTGGTGGTCGAGCCTACAGCGTTGTCAGCACCTGTAATTCCTTATCGGAATCCCAAAATTCGGGGCGGACCGCGGTTCGCTGGCTCTTGGTGACGGCGGGACTAACATCCGCCGTCGATCTCCCGCGCTGCTAAGTGCCCTCGGCACTCCCCCGCGTCCGTGTAGCCTCCGCTGGCTCTTCAGAAATCGGTCTCTTGCTGTGACCTGTCCTCCAAATTCCTGGCCTTCGTTGGTGGCCCTCGGCCTCGTCCGTCCGTCCGTGGTACATGTCAGAGAAGTGGGGAATCGAAATAAACGAATTACTCAAAAGTTCAGGTGTCTCGGAGCCTAAACCTCGAGGCTATTTTCCCGCGGAAAACCTAACTGACCCTACCTAACTAAGGTCCGCTAACGGTTCGGGACCTCTTGTGACGGCAGATAAAATCTGCAACGTCACAATACATATGTGTTTCTTTCCTTTGCGCAGGCATCTCGGCGACGTGGCGTGAGGTCCCGGCGACTGCATAATTTTGCTGAGATCTGCAAAATAGCGGAACGACGTCGACGGCCAGCCGACCGCCGCAATCCATTCAATATTCCGGAGCCTGATCGGCCGCAACCATGGCGTCAGGAAAATCCGGATTGTCCCGAGCGGGGTGCAGTAAATTGTTCAAAACCTTTGAAATAGCGTTGAAAAAATCAGACCGTCATCTTCTCCTGTCGGCAACGTATGGTTTGAACGCCTCGTGGTCGAAAAAAATCACAGTGGGTCTTCGTCTACGCATCGACAGCATGTTCGAGCCCGTGGTGCGATTGATCAACAATTACTCCAGCGGGGTGTCTCTGAGTTTGGAGGGATTGGCCAGTCTGATAGCAAATTTACCGACGCTGGAGGACTACTTAAAAAAAAAGACAACTCCGACGGTAACCTCTTCGCACTGGTCAACGATACGATCACCCTGGATACCGGTTGTTCTTCGCGTTTCACAACGGCTCACGGAGCGAAGGTGATCGCATTTTACTCGACCGAAACGTCGGTAGGCAACGGCGGCGGCGATGACTCCAACGCCCCTGAGGAAGAGGATGCCGCAGCATCGAGTGCCAAGAAACGCAACACGGAGAGAAATATTAATGCTGAACTGACACGCGCGCATCAGTAACATGATTAGCGTTACTATTACCTTATTTGTCGTCTATACAACAACAATTGCCAGCTACTTTCAACAGCGTAACAGTACATGTGACAACTGAACTAAAGTTAACAGAATGCAGTTACGAGTAATCAATTGACATGCTACGATTACAGCTTTATACTGTGATCAATACGTCATCGAATGTACGCGCCAAAGTTACATGCATGAATGTTGGATTTGCGATTGGAAGGCTGTGAATTTGACTAGTTCAAGAGTAATTCAGAGGCCAGTAATCTATACTGTACAGGATGGGAATGTGTATCAAGCAAATGGTGACAGGAACTGTATTAAACTGTACTATTTGGCAGGCAAAGGAGTGATCTCTAGCACTCAGAATGATAATCCGTAATGTACTAAACGGATTTGTTACGCCACAGCATCGTAATATACACTCAACACCATAGTATTCAAAACTGAAAGAACTGTAACATTAACTTCAGTCTATGAATAAATAAAGCACGTTGGATGTGTACTTCTGACTTTTCAAAAAAATATGGAATTTCAATTACAAATGCACATACAATCTGCATACAACATTCTTTCCCCACGATCAAATACACAATTCGCAATTAAGACTTATGCCCGGTAGGTATCAACCAACACCATGTGTCATGTATGTGTACGGCCAGTTAGGTTGATTGTGAATCGTTTTGCGGCGCGCTTAGCCGCGAAACGATTCATAATGAACCTAACCGGGCATACATTTCGATTTCTATACCTACAAAAAATACTGCAGCGCAAAAAATGTTTATAATACAATGCTATCAGTGCCTCCAGAACAGCCAGCCAGAATAGCTCGATTGGCTGGAATATACACAAATTCGTAGCACAATTGGTGCGATATTTGCATACGTACCTAATTCGCAATTGTTTTTCGCGCCTGCTTCGCTTTAGTGCTCTACTCTCTATCACGATTCTGATCCGTTCCTTCGGCGAGTCCGCCATTAAGGATCGAGATTAGAACAGTAATGCAGTCTACACGCGCACTTCAAGTGCGCGTAAATTTAAAATTTCAGCCAATCACTGTGGATTTTTACAAGATAAATGACCAATCAATACACAGATTTTCTAAATTTACCCGCACTTAAGGTGCGTGTGTAGACTAGGCATAAAGGGTCTCTAAAGCCGCCGTTAACGATGCCGTTATTGCCGCGTCAGGCCGACAGTCATCCTTACGTATGGAATAGTAAACCGATATTGCAGGGATAGTAACGTGCACTGTATAGAATGCTAGCCCGCACCGCACGGAGAGTAAGCTTTACGCCCAGTAGAGGCAGTAGAATCGCGGCGGAACCAGTTAAATCCGGAATGCCCCGATCGGTCAGATTGTTGTAGCGGGCTAATGAATGGGTGGCTACACAGACTGTAATGAAAAAATGGTTGACTTTTTAGTTGCTGCGAGAAGTTCACTTTCGCGCAAAATGCGTTACTTGAAATTTTGAACTATCGATGTCAAGATTTCGTTATTTTCGTAAAACGTTTTTACGATTACAACCAATCAAAGCGTTGTATTCTAAAACACTGCTCTGCCATTGGCTTGAACGGGCAAACCGTTTCAAACGTTTGAACGCGAGTTCCGTTTCCGGTGCGAAAAAAAGCTCTCTTCCTCCTTGCCTGCTGCCGTGTGTGGATCGGCGTTCGTGATTTCTGTGCCCACGATAAAAATTTGTCAGACAAATGGACGAATTTGTCAAAAATATACTCCAGGAGTGGAAGCTGGAAATCTCGTGCTCCAAATTTGAAGGTAAGTGTAGCATAAAATGACTAAATTAGTTGGTCGCACGAGGATAATGAGTTGCAAGAGTATAGGCCGCATGGCGTCCCTTTGGAATACTTGTGTGATTTCTAGGATTGACCGATTTTTTTTGTTAAAATTTCTCTCTCAATATTGATTTCGCAATAAAACGTGTAGCAAGTGAATTAGCACCTTTAAGTTTTTTTTTTTTTTTTTTTTCTACACAAACCAGATTACTCTTGATTTTTGAAAGTTCATAATTTGCAAGTTGAATTTGTAACTCGCCATATTTTGTGAGGTGTACTGCGTATTTGCATGTCGGATAGAGAGGTACAGTGGCGCTCAAAAAAATAGAGCCAGTCCGCAATACTCAGCCGCCAGGAGACTTTTTATCACCGTCTCGGGTGAGTCACGGTGTTTCAATGCGGAATTCAAGATCTTTTTAAAGACAAAACGGAAACGGAAAAAATCAAAACGAGAGAAGAATTTCACGAGTAAAGAAGAGATGGACCGTTTTGATCTCTCTTATATTTTTCAATTTCCTCGACAAAACTTGAGGCAACAATTAACGGTTGATCTCTGCGAATCACTCGATATCACTATCGTGGACGCTGTAGCGTACGTAACTCATAGCTGATTCGTGTAGGAGTCCGCAATACTCAGCCGCCAGGAGACTGGCTCTATTTTTTTGAGCGCCACTGTATGTCGAATTATTCGTCTTGAATTACACAAAAGGAAATATCATATGCTTCACCTCAAACCCAGAGATATGGCAGCTATCCTACGTGATAACTGGTTTGATTTCACATAGTGTATCTGGAAATTTGTGCGTACAAATGCTAATATAATTCCAAATATAATAATCGCAGTCGAGCAATTTTTTTTAATGAATTTTGAACCATGCTTGTTCCTAATTTATCATTATTTTCGGTTTTAAGTTGCAATGCAAATGTGGCGGGTTAGAAAATTTCTATGGGTTTTACCTTTGAATATATATTTTTACATTTTTTTAAATCAATTTTTTCAACGCTCATGTAAGAAACCAAATATAATTCTGTAACGTTGAGTACCGTTGATCACATTGCTAAAAATCTGAAATAATTCGTCAACGCTCGGGTAACATCACTTCATACTCCTACGCACTGATGTTGTATTACTTACTTTCTTGTACACCAGGTCAAAGACTTAAAGTTGTCACAAAATCAAAAAATATTCTCCAATCTTTCACTACATTCCTAACTCTCTGTCTCCTGCCACTTATGAATTTCAAAATAAGGCACGTTCAAAGAATTCGTTATTCTTTAGAAAATGCAATCGATACCGATATTTTCAACGAGCTGGATGATTCCATGGTCCGGGATCTCATACCTCAAGTGGGTCTACGCTACAGATTCTGGAATCATTATAAATTATATCTGGCTTCTATGATAAAAGAGATTGATGGCATTCTTGTAAATGCTCAGCTAGACAAAAATACTAGTCCCCAACCAGAGATAAATTCTACATTGCAACCTGACATCGAGTCTGAAACCAATCAGCACCCCACCAAGGGTATCAGTCTATTCTCGTCATTATCATAATTAAAATCCACCAACAACTTGGTGATAATTGATATCGTGTTCCTTTTTACCAAGGTATTCTTATTGAAATTGACGAAAACAGCTTATCGATACAAAATCAAAATCAGATCCCTCAGATTGAGAGCAGCTCTACAGATCTCATAATGCCAAACTGCAAACTCATCAATGTTCCACTTTATGACAGTCAGTCGGTATCACAGATGCTAAGTAATGATAAAAAAGGCAAGGAAATCTTGTGTGAATTTCGCAATTGCAAAAAAATTGATAGACCTAAATTGGCTGGATTTTTGATTGATGAAGCAACCGAGGAGGACTCTGATACACGGTAATGGTTTTGACTTTATAATGACAGACTTTATGTATGACGATTCAATGATTATGTTTGCGACAAATGTTAGACACTCATCTTTAGAATTTTCGAAAATATCTTTTTTTGTTCACAGAATAAGTTCGACAACTTTTACTCGCTGGGCGAAAGAAATCAGCATTTTGTTCCCAGGTGAATTATCAGAAACATTCTATGTACCATATCACAAAGGCGTCGATGGCCTTCTAACAGCAAAAGGGATTCTGTGGGACAAATATCTCAACAGAAGAAGACTCCTACGCAAGATCGGGATCATCCCAGTTAAAAACGCTGCAGCACAGCTGCCTGAAAAACAAAGTATGTAAGATCGACAATTTTTAAATTCATGGAATGGAACGAAATAGCAGCTGTGTATGAATTGATGCATTCATTAGGTTCAGTGAAACTCAAATGACTTAGTAAACCATAATTAAACTGTTTTAGCTACCTTTGCCGATGACAAACAACAAGACACAGATTTGGCATGGCTGAAGCACAACATCGAGCCCTTTGAGGAAGTACAAGCAAAGTGACAGGCCACATCTAAGAAACGACTGGGAGCAGGTGCCAGCTTATCCATTCAAAAATATTTGAAAACGTGGAGAATTTTACAATCTCAGTCCGGGCACATTTTGGTATAATAATTTCTCTAAGTACACTGCAGGACAATATTCTTGATTGACCCAAGTTCGATACATAGTTGATGTACACTTTTGCTTTACTCCATTTGTTTTCAGATCGACATTGACTACACAAAGTTTGTGGTGACAATCTTCTGATAAAGTGGCCCACGATTTCTGAAAAAATTATTGCTTTGGCAAAAAAATCTCATATTTTGGAAGTATTGCAACTCATGAGAACTAATGAAGATCTCCTTACAGAAGGTTAGAAAATAATCCATTTCCACGTCATGCGGTAGTAAGTTGTGACTTTCAATCACTCATTTGTATATCTACAAATTACCAATTCAAGACATCCATTCAATACATGGAACCATAAATGCAACTTATTCGAATTCGACAATACTGCTAGGTCGATTTTATTATTCACATTTGTTTGGATTCATAATTGTTTTTTGACCATCTGTTCAGGGAAAGTCGAAGTCCTCGCCTTACTGGTGCTACCGTTTCTTCTTGGAACGGTTACAATAAAATCCAAAAGAGCTGGTAATCATTGGAGACCTTCTAGAATTGAGGCAAGGAATGGATTTCTTTTTCATTTAGAGGTGAGCTCACGTTAATCTGTTCCATCAATGTTCACTTGAATTGTCAAAAACCTATAGAACACAAACCTGAGGTTTCACTCCTGATTTTAAATTATGCATTCAGGAGCCTGTCACAAGTAAACTATTTAGCAATCGGGATATCGAAGTGAAAAGATTGATTTGTAACATGATATTGAATTTCTTACAGACTATTGACGATTTGCAACCTGCTCTTGAAAAACGAAAATCGTTACTCATCAAACACAAGAATACAAGTCAGCCGCTGCCCGTCATAATTGGACCTCTCCACAACATCACTACATCACTGGTTTTAATCGATGATACGAGGTATTTGGTACCCTCCCCATTAAAAGCGCTCGACCTCTGTTTTAAGTCGTTTTTTGCTCTGAATGCGCAATACCCTGCGGATTGTAAACACGTATGGATATTCATTGAAAATTACGTGTACGAGATCTACGATCACAACACAACTAACTATATCTGTGTAAACAAATTAATATCGTCCTTAGAGACTGTTTCTGGATACTAAGTGCAACCACAAAATTGTTCCGCAGTGCGGATTTTTTTTTTCACGACAGGACATGGCGCGTTGACATTTTTATTTTGTGTAAAACTCATTTCTTCTAAGATTGTCATGTGGGGGGTGTACTTGAATGAAAGCTAAGACTGATTGCATCTAAACTTATTACTTTTCGGGCTTACTGCTGACTAATATGAAGGGCACTGGCTCATCTTGCTTCAATCATGGATTGTTTCAAATGTTCCGACTCTTTTAAAACTGGCAATTTACTTTTTGCACACCTCAAACATGCTCATAAACTTCAAGTCAATGATTGTTACCAATGCGTCACGGGCCATTGTGGAAGAATTTATGGTAATGTAAATTCATTCAGAAAACATTTAAAACGATGTCATACTATATCATTAGATTCCAAGGAGTTCAGTAGTCAGTTTCAGAAGCAGAAGAATCAACACACTAATGTGTGTATGCACGCACTTGACCTCATATCCAATCGATCAACGAATAGTCCTGCTGAAATCGATGTTCCCGAAATAGATTTGTCCCTAGAAGCTGCATCATTCATAACAAACTGTATGGCAACTCATCTTTACCTAGGAACGCCGTAGATTTTATAATAGAGAGATTCAACTCAATCATGACAGACAGCTTTATACCAATGATGAAAAAAACAATCAAAAACCAATTACAACAGTATCCTGACCCACTCGAGTTCTTACAGCAGACAGATTCCATTTTGGAAACACTAAACCCATTTGCTAATCTCAATACCGAACATAAACGTTTTGAATATCTTAAGAAGCATTATTTCTTTACAATGCCGTCTCGATATATAATTGGACATCGTACAGAATATACAACGATTGATGGGACCGTTATCAAAGTGCCAAAATCCATCACGGCAACGGTAATCCCAATGACCGATACACTCCGCTGCCTATTCGAAATTCCGGGATTTCTCGATAATATAAAATCGTATGTTTTTGATCTGACTAATAATACTGACTCGACTGTATTTCCAAATTTCGTCCAAGGTGACTACTGGCGGGAACTATCACAAACTCATCAAGATAAAACCGTGTCCCCGTTATTAATCTATTACGATGATTTCGAGACCGGCAATACACTTGGCTCCCACGCTGGAATACATAAGTTGGGTGGATTATATTATTCGATTCCATGTATACCTCCTCAATTTAGATCCTTACTAAGCAGTATTTTACTATTTACTAAGCAGTACATTACTAAGCGAAAAGAATTTGGAAATAGAGCTGCCTTTAGTATTTTCATCGGTGAGTTGAATAATTTGCAAACGAACGGAATAACTGTTGAAAGCGGGTCTAATGATACTACGATATATTTCGAATGCGGTTTGATTACAGGCGATAACTTGGGCTTACATAAAATCTTAGGTTTAGTTGAAAGCTTTCAAGCAATGTTTCCTCGTAGATTTTGTAAAGCAACAAAAGCTGATTGCTTAACGCAATGCACTGAAAATGTAAATCTCATTAGAACCAAAAATAATTACGAAGATGATCTGAAATTACAAGACCCTAAGCAAACTGGTATAGAAGAACCATGTGTTTTTCACGAGGTTAAAAATCTTCATCTCACAACCAACTACTCAGTCGATATTATGCATGATTTATTCGAGGGTGTTTGTACATACAGTCTTGGAAGTGTGTTTAATTATTTGATCTTCGAACAGAAACTTTTCTCGCTAGAAACCCTTAATTCACGAATTCTAACTTTTAATTATGGACCATTGGAAGTATCAAACAAACCACCTCTAATTTATATTTTTAATTCCAAACTTCGACTCAAAATGTCGGCATCAGAAATGACGTGCTTTTCACGCTACCTAGGATTGTTGATAGGAGATTTTGTACCACAGGGTGATAAGGTTTGGCAGTTTTACTTGAATATGCGAAAGATAATAGATATTGTTGCAGCACCAAAGTTACAACGTAGTAGCATTGAAAATTTGAAAAACTTGATTGCAATCTTTAACAAACAATATTTTGAGCTATTTGGAATCTGTCTCAATCCTAAATTCCATCATCTCGTTCATTACCCCAGAGTTTTGAAGCAAGTTGGGCCATTGGTGCATTGCTCGAGCATCATATTCGAAGCAAAACACAAAGAGCTTAAATCACATGCACACACATCCTACAACAAAATAAATATTACTCACACCATAGCTCTGAAAAATCAGTTGAAGTTTTGCGAATTCATTAAAAAATATAATAACTTTCCAAAATTTGTAACAGGTCCAGAATGTAGTTTAACCAGCGAGATGAGCCATAAATATTTCCCATCACATAAATCTTCAGATGTAACTGGAATATCGTGGATTACTGTATCGGGAAGGACTTATAAGGCTGATACAACAGTTGTAATTGATATCGAAACAGATATACCACAGTTTGGAATAATAGCATCCGTGTACGTAATTAGAGACGTTATTTATTTTTTGATAAGCCCTCTTCACTCTGAACACTTTGACGAACATTTTCATTCTTACGAAGTTATGTTTACTGATACGCAAACAGTATTGATGACCTATGATTCACTGCCCAGCAAGCTTCCTTGTTTGTACACAAAAAAACAAAATAAGTCTTACGTTGCAACGCGTCATATCCTGTAATTTACCTTATATACATACCGTACCTACAATTACTTACCTGTGATTTTAAATAAGGATGTACCATACTTCTTATTTTTATAAGTTTTATATATTTTCTCTAAGTTTTGAGTGCATTAGTAATGCAGAAGACTGTTACAAGCTTTATCATATCGAAAGAATACTCACCATAGATAATGGGTTACCAAATAAAATAGCTGTAGCAGCAAGATTGTTTCAGAAAACATTATTGGTTTTATTAATATGAAGCCTAAACATTATTGATATGAAAAACATTCAATCTGGAAAATATTAATGATTGTGTGATATTAGATTCAGTGATGAGCTCCTTTTCGGATAATCCTTGGTACGCTCCAGGACCGGTGGTTCAGGAAAACGGCTCATCTGTAATAAAAAATTTCGAGTACATTGTTACGGACCAGCTTGCGCTAACCCTAACAATTTTTCTTTTCTTATTTCATATTAATCGTTTCATATTTATTTCATATTCGGGTCTTACTTTCATACCAACTTGAAATCAACGCCGTCGCGCCTAATCGCATGGGCATAAACAAATATGGAAAAGACCCAAGTGGTCATAAAGTATTATAAAGTATTCATTAGAGTATAGCGAACAAGGGATGTTTAGGTTTAAGAGAAGCGGAGAAATCGTATCGATGTAGTCGGGTATGTGTGTCTGGGTGCTAGAGTAACCTGAGGCCCCATTTCCGATCTCAAGTGATATTGACGCAAAACGCGTTACAAAGTCACGTATAGTGATGATTCCCAGAACTTAAGACTTTTGCTGAGTAGGAGATCGTCAAGAGAATAGACTAGGCTCGACCTAACTTCATCGACACGACGATCCCAAAATTCTCTAAAGTATCCAGGAGAATCCGTGAGGCTAGGGAAATGTCCCTTTAGGTGAATAGGTGTATACCGAGAGTAACATTGGAAACTGGCCACTCCATCCGCCCGACTAGCGGCAGCTCTTCTTGCACCTACTCAATACACAGAATATTTACGTGCGTGAACCTCTGCTGACGTTAGCGGTCAGGGGCATGCCAAAAATCTTAAGATTTGGTGGTTGTCGAGGGCCCCTCAGGCGCTGCTGCTGCCTCGCAGAGCATCTACTATGGCTTTCCGAGCAAGCAAATATTCAAAGCGTCGCGTTCGCCGGAAAAGTAACATCGAAATTATCACGAACAATTTCGAACCACTGGAATTATTTGAATGCGGAGATAATTCGACGTTAATCAATAAATTCGTAGTTTATTGATTAACGAATAATTTTTCACACTTACCTGCTCCGATTTTCTTGATTGTATTCTTCGTGGCGCGCTTAGAGGATTCTTTCAACTGAATCACTGCGTATGGTGTTTCGAATTGTCAATTACGAATGTTCTGATTAACGTTGAATATTTTCCGCATTTAAATACTCTGAGTGGTTCGAAATTGTTTGTCATGAACCCGACTTAACCTTTCCGGCAAAATCTGACACTTACGACGCTCTGAATTACTTCGAATATTTGCTTGGCGGCTTGAAGAGCGAAACCAGATGCTCCGCGTGGCGGCAGCAGCTACCTGAGGGGCCCTCGCCGAGATCCTGATTTTCGTAATTTTGCATGCCCCTGACTGCTGACGTCAGCGGAGGTTCACGCACGTAAATATTCTGTGTATTGAGTAGGTGCAAGAACAGTTGCCGCTAGTCTGGCGGATGGAGTGGCCAGTTTCCGATGTTACTCTCGGTATACAGGGTGTCCCAGAATTCGCGCCAACTAAGTACGTAGCGTTGTTCCTCGTGAAAAACTGAAATAGGGAAGTCGAGTTGAAAATGTTCTAGGTCTGACATGTGAAAAGTTACAGGGTGCTAAAGTTCCGCCAATCGCTGACTGGAATAACGTCGGTGTGCCACCAACATACCGCTACGCCCGTTGGCGGGACTTTGGCACCCTGTAACTTTTTACCTGTCAGACTTAGAACATTTTCACCTCGACTTCCCTATTTCAGTTTTTTACGAGGAACAACGCTACGTACTTAGTTGGCGCGAATTCTGGGACACCCTGTATGCTGGGATGTGCGCACGAGTATTCAGATTTTAAAAGGGTTATCTGGAAAAGGCAGTCGAGGAACTAGTGTTGAACCGACTATACCAGGTGACCGCGGAACCGCTGGCGGAGGAGCTGGGACTCATGACGATGGGCCTGGCCTATGGGCAATTAGCTTAAGCTTGATTAGCGCTCTGATTGGCTGAGCCCCTGGACCCAAAACTGTTGCAACCACGCGGAGTAAACATAGGGGTGCAGAGTAAGCAGATTTGAATCTCGGTACCTCTGGTCCTCCGACGCATTGCTCGAGGCATTCGTTCGTCAAATCTCAGGGAGTGATCGTTGTCCGGAATAACTAATTAGAGCAGTGGTGATTTTAATCCTAAAGTTCTTGCCAACAGACTCAGTGTTCCGTTAATCCTCAAAACCAAATTCAAACCAACTCTACAATAATATTCAATCGAACTCTCTATATCCATTTTAAGTCAAAACCCAAATTAAATTGAATCAAAAGCATTCTTTCCAAAACTAATAAAGTGTAGTGCAATAAAGCGGTAGATTATCAAGTGCAATAGTTTCGTTTCTAAACGCAACATTTTTCCGCACTCAACACCTTCGACCAGGGGCGAACAGCATTAAATCTACTATCAGGGAAAAGAGAGAGCCTTAAGGTCTCAGTCCCACCCCATCTGTTTCGTCTCATCTGGTATTTGCTAATCTTCAGTTTCCAGCTTACGGTATCGTTAATTTAGCCTTTATAATTATAACATCTCGAAACTGAAGTGCGAAAACTGCCAACGCGGAAAACGAATTATCGTTGTGAGGGAACCCTATTTCCGTTAATTGTCAGTTTTACTGTAGGATTCCATCCCTACGTGTACATATCAAAATACATACATAAATTTGATATTCGTAAATAGTATATATTAAATGTTCATTAATATGATTTTTGTTGACGTACATCTATGCTAGCTTAAATAGCATGTCACAATAAGAACGGGTAAAAATCCCGTGACCGAATTCCCAAGTTTGACGGATTCTCAGCCAACTTAATAGCTTGTAATTTGCGCATCCCTCGCTTTGTGTAAGGATAAAATAACCGACTTTGTCATTATTGATTTTGCAATTATTATTCATCGAACGGGTCAGGTGCAACCTGCACTCTGAGGAATTTCCTAGACCCGTGATCAATTGTATCATTTGTTAATCAAGAATATATCCACATTTTTATTGTTTCAAGGTAACTAAATTGGTTAATTTAATCCATTTATTTATTCTTTCCACCTTCTCTCCTTGCAATCATTATTATTTGTTTACTAGCCATATTCCTGAGCCCTAGTACGGGGTAAGACAGTTCCCGAACCTACTTTTTAGAATAGGAATCTAGTCCTCTCATTCTGAGGGATTAGATATTGTTATGTATTGGGCGTGAAACATTAAGAGCGCGCCGCTCGGCTACCCCTCACGTCACAACATCATCTATTCATTATTGAAATACGTAGTTATCATTTCAAAAATATTGTATTTGTCTCTAGATTGTTCATCTAATGGAGTGTATACAGGGCGATTCACTGTAATCTCCAGGTACAAAATATTCAGGGTTTAGAGGGGGACGAAACTTGGCGGTTTCAGCATTTCCGTAAGTGGAGCCGCCGAGGTCAAGTGAAGGTCAACTTGGTTTTTTTTTAATGGAATGACATATTTTTTTGCAGAATTTGACGCTCTATCAAATTCTGGACAATAAATATGTCATTCCATTTAAAAAAATCAAGTTGACCTTCACCTGATCTCGGCGGCTCCACTCACGGAAATGCTCATCATCATATTTTTATTGTAATGTAAACTATTCAATTCATAACTTACCTTCAATCATTGATTTCGAGACCACTCGGCCCGGACGATTTCTTCTTCCAGAATTCTCGCAGCATCACGTTGATGAATTTAATGTACTGAGAACTTCAGGGGAGCCCAAACCTCCGAACATCTAGGATGTGCAGTATGGATAGCGTTTCAGCTGCGTGGAGCTTACTTTCCTGGACAGTAATAGCTAGATCTCGAACGGTACAGAACATCTACCATGTGCAGTATGGATAGCGTTCCAGCTGCGTTGAGTTTACCTCCCTGAACAGTATTGGCTAGCTCTCGAACAGTACAGAACATCTACTATGTGCGGTACAGAGAACATATCACAGATGCAGGCTTACTGCTGTGGCCGGTTTTTTGGGTACCATTTTTCAATGTACAGTTTCAATGTACAAAAGTATATGGAACCGCCGAAAGCATTACATCATACACGTTGAGACTGTTGTACTAGCATTTGATGAAGTCTTTAGTACATCACGTGCATGTAATGTTCACTACCGTACTGAGTATATAGAACTTTGGAACTAATGTTATAAGGATCTTCCGATCAGTCATTGATACTGTTACTTATACAGTAACTGATACAGTTAACTAATATCACTGTTACTAATGTGTGCTGCATATTTTACCACAATCCTACAGTGAAACTTGACTGCAATCGACGAGCTACTGCAATCCATTCAATATTCCGGAGCCCGATCGGCCGCAACCATGGCGTCAGGAAAATCCGGATTGTCTCGAGCGGGGTGCAGTAAATTGTTCAAGACCTTTGAAATAGCGTTGAAAAAATCGGACCGTCATCTTCTCCTGTCGGCAACGTACGGTTTGAACGCCTCGTGGTCGAAAAAAATCACAGTGGGTCTTCGTCTACGCATCGACGGCACGTTCGAGCCCGTGGTGCGATTGATCAACAATTACTTCAGCGGGGTGTCTCTGAGCTTGGAGGGATGGGCCAGTCTGATAGCAAATTTACCGACGCTAGAGGACTACTTTGAGAAAAAAGACAACTCCGACGGCAACCTCTTCGCACTGGTCAACGATACGATCGCCCTGGATACCGGTTGTTCTTTGCGTTTCACAACGGCTCACGGAGCGAAGGTGATCGCATTTTACTTGACCGAAGCGTCGGTAGGCAACGGCGGTGGTGATGACTCTAACGCCCCTGAGGAAGAGGATGCCGCAGCATCGAGTGCCAAGAGGCGCAAGGTTTACAACCCGGTGATCGTGATGCAAAAAGTGACTTTCGACGGTCTGAAACATATCGCGTGCTGCGCAAACGAGCGGCTACTTCAGTTGGATGCCCTGCGGGAAGAGGTAAACCAGTGCAAGGAATTGATCATCCGCTATTCCGCGTCGATATTGGCAGCAAGGAAAATAAAAGCTCCGACTCTGCAGCAGATACACAGCGCCGTGTGCGACGACATCGAGGCCGCGCGGGAAGTGGTATGTTTGCAGTGCAATATCAATTTTCGCGACAATTCCTTCGATATTGTTTACTGTGAAATGATGCGCTTATTTTTGGCGTACATCGTGGCCGACGTCAGGCAGAGTGTTCTAATCCAGGGGTAGAAAATAGTCGCATAAAAATTATCCAACGTTTTTGTATCACCTCGAATTAAGAAGACTCTAGAATAAATGTCACTAGTCGTGAAGAAAATTAGAATTAAGCATTTGTGTTACCTAGATTTAAGAGTAAATATCACCACTCGCCAGGGGTAGGAAAACTCACATAAAAATTATCCAACGTTTTTGTATCGCCCAGAATTAAGAATAAATATCGCCAGTCGCCAAGAAGGAATTAGACTTAAGAATAAATGTCTCTGGTCGTGAAGAAAATTAGAATTAAGCATTTGTATTACTTGGATTTAGGTATAAATACCGCTCATCGTGAAGACATATTTGCAGCCTTGTCACTTTCTTATCCTGCCTTGAATTCTCGTATTACAGGGCAGCCATGTTTAGACTTCAACGCACGCGCGGCCGAGGTACGGTCGCCGGAGATCTTTGCTAGTGGTCGGTAAGCGTTCGGTAAGAAAGCGGGTGAGAGAGAGAGAGAGAAATCAAGTCTTCGAATAGGTACGTCATCGCGAGGGCCTATTCTGTAACTTTTCGGTACGGACCGTGCGGTTCGGGTTTGTTTCCGAACCGAATCGAAACCGAATCGAATATCGACGAATGTGCGATTCGGTAACACATTCGGGTAGCGAACCGTTCGATTCGACCGGCTAGCCCGTGCGGCCCGATGTTTCCCGACCGATACCCCCTCCATTACGAAGAGGAGTGTCAATTAGCGTCTAACTAGTATTTTGTCCAATTTTTCAACCAATTGAAAAGTGGAAGCTGCGCGCGGTAACTATGGTTTCCCCGCCAGCAGGCAAAATTTAACAACATGTCTTAAGCAATGGTAATTATAATGTTTATCCTAATGACTTAATTATTATTGTACCAATGTAACAAATGCAATGATGCCAAAGGATTGCATTAATTTTACTGTTATTTTTGCTACAAATTTTGCATGGTTACGTATCAATATCACATACTTAATTTCGATCAAGATTTATTGAATAAATTTGAGTACGATATTAAAAAATTGTGTCCACAGCAAAATGATCAAGAGAATAATCGGCGTGTCTCGCCGCAACAACGACGAGACATGTTGAAGTATATGCGGCAGCATGATGGTCTGCGGAAAAAGCGGTTTATCGGTGCGGATGGGCCACGAGAGTCGAGGCGGCTGCGGGGGCAGCTAGCCATAAAACTCAATGCGTCGGCCACAGGGGCAACCAAGTCCCCTGAAAAATGGAAAAAGGTGGCAAAAGATCTAACATTATCTGTTCACATGCAATTGTATCTTTCTCATGGGTGTACCTACGCAGTTTGGGCGGTAAATAAAGTAATTTCATTCCAGTCTTGGCAAGATTGGAGCAGCGATGTTAAGGCGAAGGCAGCTGCCATAAAGCGGCATGCTGCCGGAACCGGAGGTGGGCCACCATCGACGATGGTGCTCTCCGATATTGAGCAGGAGCTTCTCGCTCTCATCGGAGAGGTGGCTGTGGTTGGGCTCAGCGGTGTGGCGGACCCTCTGGAGTGCAAAGTTAGTATCCTATTATGATTATTATTACTGCTACTGTCACTATTGCATATAAATAGTGCAATGATCTGGTGTGTTTTCAGCAACTTACATCGGAAAGCCAGGGGTCCTCTATGGCGAGTCAGCTGCTGAGCCAGGTATCCGATATGTCGGAGGAATGGCTGGAGTTCAGCGATGTCGTGAACCTGGAGCCACAGCCCGCCCACCCCCTTTTAGCTGCCCCTGAAGAGGACAAAGGACCTCCGCCTGTGCGAGCGTGTTCTCCGGAGGCCGCACCGGAGGTGAACCGCCCTAAACGGCGAAGGACAGCTGCGGCTGCTGCAGGCAAGTTTTCAGTTTCATCAGGCGTGAGTGTTGGCGATGCAAGAATGTAAGGTGATGGGTTCCCTGACATACGAATGCAGGTAGTTTCATTGAGGCAGCCCTGAGTCTTATATGCCTGAATACTTGTTATGTAACTCCTTTCTATCTCCTTTCATATACTGAAACAACTCTCTATCCAAGTATATTTGAAGGCCATTTCTTGCCAAATTGCTGCTCAATGCTGCCCAGTGCTATAGCGCTTGTTAGTTTGAGTCTGATTTCAGCCTAAGCGCAGTTATTTGTGTACAGATTCCTAAGTAATGTCCACATGTAATTATTATTTCAGATGACCAATTCCAAACGTCCATGGTGGCTGCGGCCAATAGGCAGGCTGCTGCCATGGAACGTATGGCTGACGCGGGGCAGAGTGTTGCAGCAAGTGTGGAGGCTGCCACTGAAATGTTAGTGATTATTGTCTATTACATATTTTATAGAATAGGTTTTCCCCACCACCAATGAGGTACCTAGTTTGGCGCGTTTTTTTTACTGAGGTATCGCCAGTAGCCCTAGTCCTCTATGAAATATTATATAAAATAATTATGTAAAAAAAAAAACCGGCCGTACACTCGGAAGATGCTCATTGCAGGCGGCGGATGATACCTTGGCGTATCAATCGAGCTTGCCTCAATACGTCTTGCGCCACAGGAAGCTCGTGTAGCCCAACTACATGAGCATTGTGTGCCTCCACCTCCTCTACCTCTGCAACAGGCAGTTCTGGTACAGGGAGGCGTGCTTTAACACACATATTGTGAAGCACAGCACATGCGTTAATAATACGGCCCGCTTTCCTTGGAGCGTACTCCATCACACGGTGGCGCAAAAGGCAGCGGAAGCGCGCCTTCAAGCTACCTATGCACCTCTCCACCGCACAGCGAGCCCTTATGTGCAGCTCGGTGTACCTGGCTTCGGGTGATCCTTCCATTGCATTTTGATGATGGGCGTCTGCAGCCATGGCTCGTGGGGATAGCCCGAATCGCCTAGCAGCCAGCAGCGTTCGTCCTGTGTCCACAGGCGTTCCATCTCCATCTTCATCGCTGAGTTCTTCCAGACAAACGAATCGTGGGAGCTTCCAGGGTAGCGGGCCAGGATATTAAGGATCGCCAGGTCCGCATCGCAGACTATTTGCACATTAATTGAATGGAAGTGCTTA
This sequence comes from Athalia cordata, assembly GCA_963932425.1. Lineage (NCBI taxonomy): Eukaryota > Metazoa > Arthropoda > Insecta > Hymenoptera > Athaliidae > Athalia > Athalia cordata. The sequence goes on along the minus strand of OZ010628.1, from coordinate 7,811,711 downwards.
CGATTAACATAAACCTCCTCCTGTTCACTTGGTGCCATGATAGCTACGTGCGTGCCATCCACGAACCCTAATACACCTGGCATCCGGGTCGCCTCGAAGTTTCTACACATAAAAGTTCATTTAATGGTACAATAGCTTTGCTAATATATTATTAAAATGTGTTACAGGTTGCGTAGATACTTCAATCAAGAAGCCTAGTTACCTAGTTTTAAGCTAAATTATTTGTCTATTTTTCATTATTCTTTTCATTTATTCTCTCCATTTTGTTTTGTTTTTATTTTAATATCATTATGTCGTTTTGTATTTTTAGTTTTATTTCTATAATAAAGAAAAATATCTTTGTTTTATTTTATACATTTATATCGTATTATCTCTTTGAATTTTATGAAAGTCTTAAAAAAGAGATGACATAATGCGATTTCAATTCAATAAGTGCATAAACCATTTACCTCACGATTAGAGCGTCTCTAGCTACTCTCGTCTCTGGAAAGACTATCCACCTGGCGAGGACCTCGTTCCCGTTGATGGCATCGGTGACCTCTTCAATGGCTCTGCATACGGCGGCCTGGCTCAGTCCTAGGCTGGAGTCGCTACCGGCGGACTTCTGGTAACTTCCTTGGCCATAGAAGTGAAGAGCGCACAAAACCTAAAGATATTATCATCAGTATGGTAATTCTCATACCTTCGGTATACCTATAAAACATGTAAGAGAATGGCACAGCATACCTCGATTTCGACAGGCACTGCTGTCGACCGTTGAGCGACGGACATCCGGCATCGAAGTTCTGCGATGAGGCTGCGCGTCACTTCCCGGTCCAACCTGTACAAACCCCTGAAAACTTCATCGGTTAATTCAAAGGGATTCGCTGTGTCCCGGATACGACGTAGGCGTATCCGATTCCCAACTATCTCCCGTTGCCTCGCTTCCTCTCGTCTCTGTCTGCGCCTTCTCTCAACCAGTAATACTGCCAAGTTATTCATCTGAAAGCATTAATTAAAAATATGTAAAAGCCCAAAAAAACTTGCAGAACGATCTTAAGCAGTCCAAAACTTTTGAGTCAGCATCATGGACGTAAGAAGTATATGCGCGTCCATGGTTAGCATCTTTCGTAAATATTATGGAGCATTTGAATATTTGTCACTCGGGAAATTTGATAGAACGTCCAATGTGTGATCAGGAACACAAAAACTCAGTTTGGATTACCAAATTTGGTAATAAACGTAATATGCAATTGGAATTATTCACTGCCTTATTAAAAAAAGCGTCCACTTACCTTGCGAATCGAACAAGTAGTGACGCTACCGAGTCCTTTTCGCTTTCGGTGGAATCACCCGAAATTCGGTTCGATTCCGTGCGGTACGAACCGAGCTCGAAGTTACAGAATCGCATTTTTGGCGCCCGAATCGAAATGACGTCACAACCGAGTCGAACATCGCCGTACCGAACGGTACGAGCGTTACAGAATAGGCACCCAGATAAAAGAGATAAAGTAGAGGGGATGGGCGGAAAGGGCTAAGTATGCACAGGTCCACAGGTGAAATTGAAGAAAAGATAACTTCGGTACAGAAATTCCTTCGATGGGGTTGTTCCCCGTGTATTACAATAACCGGTAGTCAAACTTTACAATGAAGTAAAAGCGGTAAATTAGCGATGCATTACAATTCAAAGAGTAGCGGTAAGCGGGAATAATTAGCAGCACAGATCAACGCAATTTTGCATTAGCGGTACAATCGCCAAGGAATCATTTAGGCGAATTTGATTGCGGGACTATTTGCTGTGGCGTAGTAGAACCAAAACAACTAGGGCCCTTCATACCGAACGGCGGGACGTAGCGCGCTGCTACGCCGCGAAGTAATACAATAGTGCGATAATACAGCGATATTCCAAATTCTGATGTGTTACAGAAAAACTTAGCGAAAGGCCTACTACAGATGTTCTAATATTATTACAGCGATAATGCAAAGCGATATTGACTAATTAATAACGGATCTACGGAATTGACGAAGGATATCTTAATTCTACTTATTCTAATGCAACTGCGTTCAGCCCTAGGCGGCATGATCCCGGGGAGTAACATAGTGGCACTTTCTAAAATATTCATTAGTTATCATGCGAAGCAACAAAGATAATAAGTGCGTCTAAAAATCAGTATAGAATCTAGTGACTAACATCTACTCAAACATGCGGTAATGGTCTAGGCAAAATAGCAAAAATACAAGAGATAACAAACTACCTTACAAATTAATCAAAGCAAAGAATACAGACAATCACGAAGTCGCTCTTCAGAATCTAAGATAACTGAACCAAATCACATGCCCTTAATCGGCACGCTACACAACAAAATATTCCATCGGATAGACTTCGGACTTCTATGCAACAGAGCGATAGACCTTACCTTAAATGCAGAAAGAGGTAGCAGAAGAAGAAAGCAGAGGTAGCGGAAAACTTAGAGATAAACTTAGGCGGTAACTATAGCCAGAATAAAGCGGTAACGAAGCGACAACAGAAATACGTCGGGTCTTGAGAAATGCTGAACGCAGAAGGAGTCGATCTTCATCCTCGTAATCGGTGGCTCTTCTCTACCTTGTCCTTCGTTATGGTGGGGACAATAATTAGGCGATATCATTGGTCATCCATCACACGTGATTTTTGCGGTAAGATTCGGGGCGACTCGTCAGCCGTCGCGAACTTAGGTGTTAGCGGAGAGCAGCGGGGCGTATGCGGTATCGTGCTCTCGGTCCCTTTTGCGCGGGAAATCTGTAACTCAGTGCGGTAATCATGGCAATTGCAGGCGGGAATTTCCTACTTCTTTTGATGCGGTAAGGTGCGTTATTTGGGCTTCTCCCTGGTGCGGTAGCCTCTCGGTCTTCTGGCCCTGAGTTGGAAGAACACCACAGGTGGAAGGTTCACCAGAAACGAACAATCAGCTGTGGCACGGGGAGGCCTGAGGATGTTGCGCCCATCCTGTTCCTCCTCCAGACGTCGCGGGGTGCTATCCTCACCCATCATCACGACGGTTTTTCCCTTTGGGCTGCGATACTATCATGGGCTTTCTGGGCCAATATGACGTCGAAACCAGAAGCGAGAACACTAGATGGTGTAGCCGATGTAGCCTCGGGAAGGAGTCTGTCCCTTCCTTCGGGGATTCGATTGCAGCGGGACTCTGATGGCGTAGCGGTAGCCCTATTTACCACGCTGCTTCGGGAATCGGTCGACTTGCGATATAGCGAGAATCAGCGGTAGTGGGTCGTATGCGGATCCTTTCACTCCGTCTGATTTTAATCCACAAATAACAACAGCTTTCTCAGATATGGGATGCTACCTTCGGACGCCTTTGCAACTTAGCAATTCGGGGCTGCACATCCGTGAGGATCGTCATAGCGGTAGATAACAGCAGCAGTCACAATTAGCGGGAATCTATGGTGCGGTACTGAGAGAATCACGGTGGTGCGATAGAGATGCCTGTATGGTGCGGTAGAGAGAGAGAGATATCCTCGGGAGCGGTAGAGATGTCTTCGAGGTGCGGTAGAGATGTCTTCGTCCAGTGGTTACAGATTTATGCAAATAATAATTACAAAGCATATTAAAATCAAGCTAACCTGCCTATTTAGTGTCACTTTGATCGCTCCCAGGGTTTCGCGATATTTCGGACGTAATTCTGTTACCGTTTGTAAGTTTTCTCTTGGATAGGCCCTACTGGGACGTCGCATCTAAAATGCAACGTCACAGTTTTTATGCATAGGTTTTAAAAATACGTTACTTGTTTTCGCCAAAGTTTGTAGTTTTTTTTCTCACAACAATAAAACCTTTGGCATTTTCCAACCGTACCAGACGTTAGGAATTTCGGCAGTTCATATGGGGTATAATATAGCTCTACAGACAGATAGTTTACGTGCGATGGATTTATCCACTACACCATATTGTAAATCGTTAGAGGTCTATGACGCCTATGGTCGGCAATGCCTTATCACTGAATATTTTTTGTACCCGTGATATATAATAATTATAATCGATAATAAAAAATAATCAGAAATAAACAACGCTTGGGATCTGTCGATCTATCCTATACTCTTTCCACTATCCCCGTGTAATAGAAATTTCGATATGAATCCCAACTATCCTTGTAAACTCATTGAATTCTAGCAGATTTCATACGGATTTTTACAGGGAAATTCAAATGACCGTGAAAATCCATATGAAAATATTTGTAATAATGACTGGGAAACATTAGTTGAAATTTACATCAGCCAGAAGTCAAATTAACATTTTCGTTGAGTTGTCATTAACATTAGATATGAATCAATATTGTTCTATCAACACATTCATTCAGTTATGATTAACATTGGAAATAATTCGGAATTAACATATGTAGTTCGTTGTTTTAACATTTGGAATAGGTACATCAATTCTAAATTCAACTGAAACTTTATGTCACAATAACAAGATTACAGTATCGATTTCAACAGTATCCATAGTTAACTCGACTCACTTGGTTGTTATTGTTAACATCATTTGGTTTTCAATTCAACACATTAACAATATCATAATAACATATGATTTGCGTTCTATGGAGCTGTGATTATGTCAAAATTTCAACTTATATTTCATGTTATGTGTTGACTGACTTGTAAAATGTAAAATTAACTGAAAAAAATTAGTGGACCTAATGGGACATGTGAAAAATGTTACAATTAACATGTTTTTTCCAACAGTGCATTTACAATGATATAAATATAAAAGAACGATACGTTTGGGATTGAGGTAGAAGAAAAAAACAAAATTAAACAAAAATACCTAAAATAATTACGTACGGTTACCTGCGTGCAGGTGACTACCCTGAAAGGATTTCCCCTGTATAGCGGGAAGTTTCAGGGAACCCGCAGACTTAACGAATTTTTTCACCCGGGAAACTATTTTTGTACTTTTTTGAAAGACACAATCAATTCCATATTTGGAGGTCTTTTCGTACATTTACAATGATATGCTGCTTATAATATCCTATCAATTATCAATTTCAGCTGATAGGGATAGGCGACAAAACGCGGAGCGTCAGGACCTCCGTCGCGTTCTTGCGGCGAATCGCCTCGCCCTGGTCTTGAATTCTAGGCGGCAGAGGGAAGAAGAGCGACGGCGGGAGGATGAGGCGCGAAGAGAGGAAGAGCGGAAGAGAAAGTACTGTTTTTGTACTTTTTCGGAAGACACAATCAATTCCATATTTGGCGGTCTTTTCGTACATTTACAATGATATGCTGCTTATAATATCTTATCAATTATCGGTTTCAGCTGATAGGGATAGGCGTAAGAACGCTGAGCGCCAAGACATTCGTCGCATACTTGCGGCGAATCGTCTCGCCCTCCTCTTGGACCGACGGCGGAAGGATGAGCGACGGCGGGAGGAAGAGAAGTCTACCGAAAAAACCAGAGATCGGCCAAAATGATATTTTAAAGTAAGTCTTAATCATTACAAAAAAAAAAGAAATGCAATTTTCGATAATTAATTTACTAAGAGAATGAAAAATGCACTGAACGGTATTATATATTGAACCTCAAAAAAAAAATTGCGAAAAAAAATGATGTTAATCATCACTAAAATAAAAATTTGAGAAAAGATATTATAAATTAATGAACAAATTAATAATCGGTCGAAAAATAATATCTATTAGCCAAAAAATAGATAATGCTCGAAAAAAATTGTGAGAATTCCTCTCATTGGGTGTAATTACCCATAACATTTTTGATGAAACAAAAAATTTGAATCATTATTTCCGTACGCTCTGACAGAAAACGCCCCATAAATGCATATGAGGTATTCCACGCCAAGTGGGCACAGCTCGGAACCTCACCCTCATCGATTTTCATAATAATTTTTTTTTCATCGTCAGTGTATCAAAAGGAACTCATGTGAATTATTTCAATTTTTTATTCCAAAAACTTTTTGAGGTATGAATTTTGAATTTTTTTAATAAAATAATTTTCAACTAATTATAACTCGGCTCTGGTTGGTTGAATCATAGAAATTTTCTTTCCTTTTTTTCGATCTTTTTATTCCAATTTTTTCTAATTTATTTGGAAAACCCAATTTTTTTTCTTAGAAACTAACACTCGTTAGGGGCCATCCATAAAGTACGTCACACGTTAATGGGGAGGGAGGGTATCACCGAAGTGTGACATCGTGTGACAAGGGGCATGGGCGGGTCAATAGTTTTGTGACGTCACATATTAAAATTTAAAATACTGAAACGCAAAGTTTGAATGTGAATTGAAAATTTTAAAAATTTCCGAACTATCTATATTTATTAATAATTTAGCATTCTCGCACTGAGATAATCTCTCATGCAACGTCATTTAACTTCTAGAGCGGCGTTGTAATGCAAGTGAGACACCCAAATTCACGAGAATTTAGAATGGTAAGGATTTAAACCTCCTAGAAGGCACCTACGGTGCAAAAAAGTTCGCCAAGTACATTAAATGTTTAAAAAATTCATTAATAATAAGAAAAAAAGGATCCAAATCAATTATCGTGCCAAGTACATGTAACTTCGCATCATGTAAGAATATAGAACTGAGAAGTAAACCAATGAGAATCAATTCAAAGAATCAAAAAAATCAAAGAAATAAATTGAATTAAAATAAAAGAAAAAAAATTGGAGGTAGTGGTTCTTGGCGAGCTAATGTTATATTGCCGTACAAGAGTACAAGATTTTTTTTCCGAAAAAGCTCGCCAAGTCCCACTACCTCAAATTTTTTTTTTTTTTTGTTTTAATTCAATTTATTCCTTCGATTTTTTTGATTCTTGGAATTGATTCTCATTGGTTTACTTTTCAATTCTCTCGATTATTTTAAATACATACATGAATTTAAAAAATGTGTGACGTCACATCAGGAGGGGGGGGGGGGGGGTATAAAAATGTGACAACCTGTGACAAGGACGCGGGGGGGGGGGGGGGTTCAAAAATCCTAAAATTCGCGTGACGTACTTTATGGATGGCCCCTTATTTCAGTTGGTATGAGAGTAAAAAAGAACGATACATTTGGGATTGAGGTAGAAAAAAAAAAAAAAAAAAAAATTAAACAAAAATACCTAAAATAATTACGTACGGTTACCTGCGTGTTTAATGCGACTACCCTGAACGAATTTTCCTTGTATAGCGGGGAGTTTCAGTGAACCCGCAGACTTAACGAATTTTTTTCACCCAGGAAACTGTTTTTGTACTTTTTTGAAAGAAACAATCAATTCCATATTTGGCGGTCTTTTCGTACATTTACAATCATATGCTGCTTATAATATCTTAGCAATTATCAATTTCAGCCGATAGAAGCAGAAGACAGAATGCAGAGAGGCAGGACGTGCGCCGAAGTAGATACAAAAGGAGAGTTCTGGATCACGCGCCCTTCCTTACCGACAGTGGTGGGTTATCGACCTCCTGCCTGTTTTACCGGTCTGTTTTACCGGCTTATCGATTCCGCGGCTGTTTTATCATCCTGTTTTAACGACCTGTTTTATCGATTCATCGATTCCGCGGCTGTGTTATCAACCTGTTTTACCGGCCTGTTTTATCGACTTATCGATTCCGCGCCTGTGTTATCGATCTGTCTTACCGGCTTATCAATCGTGGTGTATCCCATTCGGCGGCTGTTTTACCGACCTGTTTTATCGACTTATCGATAACGGGGTTACCAATTCCGCGTCTTCGCGGGTCGATAAATCCGTTTGTTCGATAAATCCGTCTTCGATTTCGGATAATCTACTTGCCGACTCTCGGCCGATCGAACGACCATTTTTGATACCTGCCGTTCGGCCTACCCCATTTCAGATTGCGGCTGATTCACTCACCGACCTCTGATCCCCGCTTGTCCATTTACCGATTTTTTTTTTCTTCTTCAATGATGAGATCTTTGAATATCTCAGTCATGCGGGATATGTTTCGCCCTCGCGATGGATAAGGGGTGGTGAAATAAAATCATTTTGCCATATCTAGCATTCCAAGAAGATATATATATATATTTTAAATGTAAATATGAATTTACATATATACTTTACTTATAGAATATATTTACACACTAGACTTGATTATTCAAAACTTAAAATTAGAGACCTTATATATATATAACACGCGGTGTTCATCTGAAAAGATGAAACCCAAAATTAGTAATTTCAACAACTTTAATTATTATTATACTATAGCAATTATGCATACCATGCGTCGCTGCAATATCCATCATCTTCTGAATCTGGGTCCCCCCACCCAATTTGGTGCATATACATCAAACGATCTTGAAGATCGACACCGAAACAATAGTCCGGTTCATGCGGCATGTAGAACCGATCGCCTTTTCTTTTAAACCACCAATAATAGACCGTCAGCCGACGGTATAAAAAATTGAACGATCCTTGACCGTATGCCCTTTGAAGATTGGACTAGAATATATGTGCCAATTATGTTAAATTTGAAATGAAACTTGCATCCTGGTTCTATAGTTGGAAAATTCCGGAAAATGTTGAAACAAAATTATGATAAATTTTAACAAAAGTTGACCGTATGCCGAGGTAATGAGAAGAGAGTTAACGAAAAAATAATCCAGCGGAAAAAGGTCGGCATACGTGTAGGGTGGTCCCAAAGGGATGTAATAAACCCTTGAAATTGCAGACAATTGTCATACCTTCTTTATGATAGCTGACCGTATGCCTCTAAGAGATCTTTATTATTTATGACGTACCATATACTTATGCCTAACGGCATACCGATCGGCTGGTTCCAAGTGGTTCGTAACCTCTAAAACATGTGTGGAAAAATTTTTATTCTTTTTTATGATCGTTAACTATATGCCATTAGCAAATATGATAAATTGTATTCAATGCTATCATATGTAGCTTCGGCATACAGATCGAGTGGTCCTAAAGTAGTGGCATACGTATCAGAAGATGTAAAAATTTTCAATGACTTTTCGATGATCACTGACCGTATGCCAATAAGTTTATCATTAGACAATACTAAAATGTAATGCATAATGAAAGGGCATACGCTCATCGCGGTCCGTAACATCAAAAATTAAAATTGAAGTTAAATATTAATTTTTGACAATCGCTGACCGTATGCCATTATGTATATTAATTAATAATTGAAAAATTAAATACCCTGCAAAAGGGCATACGGTTTTAGTGGTTCCATACCAAAATTATCAGCTGAAATATCTATTACTCCGAACGAGCATCTCTAGTGTGTATGTGAAGTGATTGTGTATATGTATTAGATGCTGTACTTGAAATACGAAAACGACCGTTTGTGTTCATACTGTTTCTAACATGGATGAAGACGCTAGCTCGGAAACCTGTGTTGAAAAAATTTGTTTTGTGTGTAGTGAGAGTTGTGGTACCATCAAATTGTTTACAGAAGATACTCTGAATAAATGCAAATACACGCTGCAGTGCAGAATACATTTCAATTTGAAATATAAAGATTGCAAAGTGCCTGAAACAGTTGTTGATGCGAACGTTGGATACCACAGTGCTTGTTATAGTACGTTTAATGCTTTGAAAAGGCATCATAAGATTTTGCCACATTCAGAAGAGTGAGTAAATTTTCATCAATAAAGAAAAAATTATTCTCATTTTTAAAAATGTGTGTTTCAATAAAAATTCAGTTGACATAGACAAAGTTTTGATTGTTGCGTGTGGCTAACGTTTCAAAGCAGTGTCCGCAGCTGAAGGATGTACAGCCTATACAACCTTAATTTGATAAAGTTTAAAGTGTAGATTTTCATATTTCACCAATCAAAATCATTTAGAAAAAATCAGATGATTGTAAGGTGATTGTCTAATGATTATGTTAGATGATTTATGTTGAATGATTATTGTAAATCTTGGTTAATCAATCTTCCGATAGATAATCAGATGACAGATTAATCAACTGACGGTTCATCTGCGTTTTCGACGCGTGACCCTAGTAACACACAACGTTTTAAAAACGTTTTTAAGTCGTTTAAAAAAACACGAAGTAACGTCTTTTCGAAATAGGAAAAAAAACGTCTTATAAACATATTTTAAACGTTAATTTGGCCGCAATTTTTTTTCCCAAATGACCACAGAAGCAGATGAGAACGTTAGAAAGACGTTTTTAACACGTCTTTATAACGATTAAATTACGTTGATTAGACGTTTTTATGACGTTTTTGTGACGTTTTTATATTCCAGTACAAACGTTTTTTTTAACGTATACATTAGTATTTTTACTCATCTCTGTACTTCCAAAAACTACCACTATAAGTCACTACCAGTCACATTTCTACTAATAAAATCTATCCATAAGTATTTTAATCTACTATGGAGTATAATAGAAAGTGTGCTACTAGGGTCGCGGAGAGGCTCACGCGTCGAAGGCGTTATTCAATTCGGCCCTTCAATTAGATTGATATATTACATCATAATATACACTCATCATGATGAACAATTCACATTATTTACTAACAGGCAACGTGAAGAAACTACAGAAGCAGTGGAGATAAGTGAAGCTCAACAAGCTGATCCTGACACTGGTTTTTTCAATGAAGACATTGAAGTAGTGCCTGAGGTTCAAGCACAAGAGGAAGTAAGTTTATTGCATAAATTACAGAAAATGACATTCGCTGCAAGGAAATGTAGTATATTAACTTTTTCCATTCAAATCAAATTACTAGGCTAATTTTTTCATTGTATTTTCGATTTAAGGATGTATTGGCTCTTAGTTTTATCAATTTTTGTATCTATGAGAAATTATGATACTCTATCATCGTTTTTTCAATGTATTTCTCTAAATAGTGTGACAATTTCCATAAGTTTATGTGTTAATTGTTCAAATTTAATAATTGCAATATCTTGGATAACCCATGAACAATCTTTAAATTTTAAAATCAGACTTTATTTGAAGATGTAAACAAGATAAAATGTAACTGATAATTAATTCTATTCCTTGCATTCATCACAGAATGAAGATCAAGGCAAAGAAGACTGCTCTTGTGCTTGTATTTTTTGCAACCTCAAACGGAAGAGAATCAAAGGCCGACTTCGAAAAGCCATAAAAACGAGCGAAAAGGCTGGGATCTCAGATATTTTGGACTTTGCCATGGAGCACGATATGGAAACAGCAAGGAGAATCCAAAGTGCAATTGATTCAACATTTGGTATACTATACTATCATAAATACTGCAAATCCAAATTTTTGTACATGATGAAATCCAAAAACAACGATAAAAGTGGGCCTTGGTATACAACAAGAAAACGATACGAAGCTGCTTTCTCAACCGTTTGTGAGTATGTTGAAGAAAACGTCATCAAAGAAAAAAACGTAGTTTCGGAGAGGTTCATTCGGGATCTTTTTGAAGAAAGTTTGATGGCGCAATACAAATCGGATGACATCAAACCGATTCTGCATAGCTACCATATTCCAGGTAGGATCAGACGGCGTTTCCCACGATCCATTGGAATCGTAGTTTCCAAGGGGAAAAAGTTATTAATTCCCAAAAATGCAGATTTTCTTTTTCATTTGGAATCGATAAATGAAAAAGATAACTTGAATAAAGTTGCTTCATTTCTTCGTCAGAAGGTGCGTGAAATAAATGCGAAAAAAATAACTAAAGGTGCAAACGTGAAGCAACTTTTAAATGGTGAATGTGAACTTCCGCAACAATTGATTCATTTTTTAACAACTTTATTAGGCGGTTTCAAGGCATCAACACGAAAATCAGATAGAATAAAACGTCTTGCCAATTCAATTGCATCTGATATTGTGTATGGCATTTCAAATGGCAAAATTGTCCCAAGAAAACATATAATTTTAGGAAGTTCGGTGAAAAGTTTAACAAACAGTCACAAATGTCTGAGAATTCTAAATAGGTTAGGTCATACTGCAAGTTACGATGTCATAACCGAGTTGGAAACTGAATGCACTTACACTGCACTTGAAAGATCGGATGTCTGCCCACCTGAAATTTTTTTTTCTAACGATAGATCTACTAAAAGTGCTTTTGACAACTTTGATAGATTCATCGAAACTGATAAAAATAAATGCACTGTCAATAACACTACAGGAATTATCATACAAGACGTCTTAGATGGTGATGATAATAGTTATCAAGGAATAAATGAAGACTGCACAAACGTCACAGTGGAAATGGAGGAATATGATTCTGCCAATTGTAGTGAGAATAGTAGAAAACGTCGGCGAACTTTGGTTGCCATTGTTTCAGAATTAGAGCCGTATTGCAAGAAACCGTTAATCCAAGAAGTTTTATTACCATGGGATTCTCCATTGCGAAATGTGAATCCAAATAATTTAGAATTAGCAAATAAATTAGATTTTTTGTGGCTTCTGTCGAATATATATCGTAAAGATACGCCAAGCTGGGTAGGCTACAATTCCAAAATCGTACACGATGAAACTGTATGCCAACGTATAGCATATTTGCCACCGATTAATCAGTCACCAACTGATAAAAGCGTTGTCCGAGAAACAATGTTCAGAGCTCTAAAAATAGCGACAGAGACCGGTCAAAAATACGGTCAAGTATTTTATGATTTAGCCGTGGCAAGAATAGCATTTCTAATTCAGCAAACGGATAGAGAAGAATTTAGGAATCTATTCATTCATTTAGGCGGTTTCCATGTAGAGATATCATTCTTCAAAGCAATAGGCACTTTTATAAATGGCTGTGGGCTCACAACAATTATGGTTGAAAGTGAATTGATCAATGGTGGATCAGTCAACTCTTTTTTAGCAGGGAAATTTTTTAACAAGTGCAAAAAATTATACGTAATCGTGGCCCTTGGTCTTCACATGGCAATGTTCGACTTTTTCCTACAAGTGAAAGATATAGAGGTTGATGAAAATGTTAAAAAGTTTATCACAGATTCGGAGCAAATCCCCATAGACATTGGAAATGAAGACGTTACAAACATCATGAAAGAATTCTGTGAATTCGAACAACAAGTTATTGAAGGAAAATACGGGAAAACACAACAATTTTATGCCATATTCATTCGACTGATTAATTATTACCTGCTTTTCGAACGGAGCGTTCGAAGCAACGACTTCGACTTGTATCTCTACACGTTACCGAAATTGACCAATATTTTTTTTGCTATGAACCATATCAACTACGCTAAGTGGTTGCTATGGTATGAAAATTCATTGCTTAACATCGAAAATACACATCCCGGCTTGAAGGAAGAAATTCTTAAAGGATCATTTGGTATGTTTATTCAATAATATTTAGTCGAATTGATCATGTCTATAGATAATTTTCCAATCAATTGATTGAATTTTCAGGAGTTAAATTAACTGAAAAACCATTCTCTAGAAAATGGGTAGATTTAATTATGGAGCAAACGATGAATTCCGATGCTGGTAGAACATTCAATGGTTTTACGTTTTTATTAAATTCTATAAGTGGTCAGCAAAGATGGTGCTTCAACCATGGGATTCGCTGCACACTAATTGCAGCTGTACTTGAGGACTGTGGGTTACAACAAAAGCAAGACGTCACGAATGATTTAAAAAAGTACAGAATCAAGCAATTCCAACAGCAACTCGATTGCTTCTTAAGACATTTGAAAACCAGAATGAACCCCTTCTCGATGAATGTACCAAAGGATTCAGTGTTCCAAATTGCAACGGGTGAAAGTGCTCCAGAGCAGGTTGAAAAATTTTCTTTCCATATTGAAGCAAATGGTGAAGCTTTAAGAAAGAAAATGATTGATTCGTGTACACTTGGCGAGATCATAACTGACATAGTTAGACACTACGCGACGAGCTGTAGGTTGGCGTAAAATATCCCTAGTTTAGGCAGCAAACGGGGGCTTGAGTTTTCGCAAATATCTCGAGAACTGATTGAGATTTTCGAAATTTTAAAAAAGATTCGAAAAGAGGAGGAAATGTCCTCAAAAAAGTCTCGGCTCCCGGAACTAGAGGACCATTATTTATAATCTTTCTAGAAGCGTGAAAATACGGCCGAAAACGGCTAGTCTGGCTCGTGGGCCGTTTCATAGCGTGACGCGCGCAAGCCAGACTAGCTGTTTTCGGCCGTATTTTCACGCTTTTAGAAAGATTATAAATAATGGTCCTCTAGTTCCGGGAGTCGAGACTTTTTTGAGGAAATTTCCTCCTCTTTTCGAATCTTTTTTAAAATTTCGAAAATCTCAATCAGTTCTCGAGATATTTGCGAAAACTCAAGCCCCCGTTTGCTGCCTAAACAAGGGATATTTTACGCCAACCTACAGCTCGTCGCGTAGTGTCTAACTATGTCAGTTATGATTAAGGTATGTGTACATACGATGCAAAAGCTTTCGATTTATTCAAAATGAAGAAGAATAAGATATTAAATTTCGCCTCGTGTACGAAGAAAAAACGATCCAAAGTATCATCGAAAGTTCAGGAATTAAAAGTTCATAGAGATTTATTTGCCAGAGTTTTGGGAAACGCCTTATCATCTACAGAAAAAGTAGATATGGATAAAGTTAGTATATAACAGTGTAATATAATAGTGTAAAAGTATCATCTTGTTGCGATAGGTAGTTTTTTAAAACAGTCGAGGTTGTTTTCTTGAGCTTTGCTCTGGAAATCTTCGAGTGACGTACAAAAACATCTCGTTACGAGTTGGTATAATATTTTTAAACATTATAATTTCAAAACCTTGTTAAAAATTATCATTATGAGGTTGGAATAATGTAAACATTTTTGTGCGAGTACGCATTATGAAATATATTTTTTATTACAGGTACTTTCATATCCAATATCAGAATTTCCACCTTCACTGTGTCATTCAGATGGAGTTATTCATAAGACCGACAAGTCAGTTCTGTCAAAAATTTTGATTTCTAAGTTGGAAGATCATGGTCAGCCGGAAACACCTGATGCACTGATTGTTGACACGGCTTTTTTTCCCTGTACTTATTAACCGAGTTGCCACAACACTTTGGCGATTTGTCATTAAAAATTTTGAAAATTCTTGTTGGCTCTAATGCAAAAAAAATTTTTCTTATTTTCGATGAATATAAGAATAATCCATCGATTAAAGATGTAGAACATTTGCTTCGTGACAATGTTAATCGTGACTACTTCATAACAGGTATAAAAAAATATTTGATAATGTTTTCAAGAATCGTATAAATATTAATCGAATTATTTCAATAGGTCCAGATCAAGTTAGACCAGTCGATTTCAAAGCGGAACTTAGAAACACTTCTTTTAAGAATGCACTAGTTTCGTTTATAATTGAGCATTGGCATTCACCTGATGCGAGTAAATTGATGGGAGATAAGAATATTGTAATTTCTTATAAGAATTGGTATTCTTACTCCGTCAATAATGGTGTTGTTTCTTGCGAAATATTAAACCATTTAATGTGTCAAGGCCACGAAGAAGCTGACACGAAAATAGCTTTTGTTGTTGCCAAACTGAAAGCCGGGTAAGAAGTTAACGAGTTTTAATCGATTATGTTATTGAATTATATTCAATATTCAATTTATTTACAGGGAAGGATTGAAGAATATTATTGTCCAGTGCTCAGACACAGACATTCTAATTATTCTGTTAAGTAACTTCGAAGAATTCGATAAGGAGTGTACCATATGGTTGTTGTTTGGTACTGGAAACAACCGCCGATACGTAAATGTATCAAAATTGGCTGAAGTTATTGGTACCAAATGTAAAGCTTTAGCTGCATTTCATAGTTTCACGGGTTGTGACTACAATCCATCACTATTTAAGATTGGCAAAAATAAGCCATGGAAAGTTTTTGAGAAAAGTGATGATTACATCAACGCATTCACTATTATAAGCGATGTCAACAGTGAAAACTATGAAACAGCTTTTGATACCATCGAAAAATTCGTTTGTGAAGTTTACTCAACGAAGAAGAATGGTTTAAACAAATTCAAATCCGTGAATGATGCTCGGAGGCATTTGTTTAACCATAACTTCAATATCATCAGCAGTAACGAATCCTTTCAATCCAGAATCACCAACTTTGACCCGAGTATGATACCTCCATGCCATCGAGAACTGTATCAGCAGATTAAAAGAACAGCATACATCAGCAATATGTGGTGCAATTCCACCAAAAGCACCCTTATTGAACTGAGTCCAACAGATTTTGGATGGGCATTAGATGATGAGAATCATTATTGTTTCAATTGGTTTGAAGGAGCCCAAATGCCACAGTACGTAGTGGATATTCTTAATTTATCAGATGGTAAGAGAACTTTCATTCGATATAAAATTAAGTATCATACTATGTAGATTTTCACTAATCCTTAAATTTAAAATTTACAGAAATAAATGAGAAAGATGAAATGAATTTTGAAGGTGAACGAACACCGGATGAAAGAGAAGCTACTGTAGCTGCTGAAATTGCTGCAGAAGGAGGTAAAAACTTTTGTAATATAAAATTATAACGAAATACTTTTAATAATCATAAATTAATTATTTTTCAGTTGAGTATGCTGAAGAAGATTGCAGCGAGGAAGAGGTGCAGTCAGATGAAGAGAGCATTTATGAATCAGATATTGAATTATGTTGAAAATGTTCATTCTAGAGTAAAACTAATTTTTTTATGATACAAATTCATCCAAATTTGATTTTGTTCTGTTGTAGACTATCATTTTTCTTATTACCCTGGCTCACAAAAATATAATCCCCACTGAAAAGATCACCATGATTTCGTCATGTGAATTTGAACCAAGGTTAAATATAAACGAAATCTGACTCTTTGTTGAATAAATTGAATGAATGAGATGTTTAACATATCTACTGAAAGGTACTATACTTATCTTCTCTACTCAGAATCATTTTTTTGGATCTAAGAATTTCTAATAAGCATTAGTTCATTACGATTTCAGTTTGAATTAGAAATCGTGATGAAATCGATCATACTGATCTTTTCAGTACACTCAGAGAAATGCACGATTCGAGTCAAAACGAAATTCCTTCTGTCAAAATCCTTTGGAATCAAAAGTAAATTCGTTTCAACTCACATTGCAGAATTGTCCTGCAAAAAAGTTTTTTTTCAAACCAAAATTATATTCCATTTACTTCAAAATTAGTTTAAATAGCTGTGCAAAGAAGATTGGTTTTTATTTTCCGAAAAATATATAACTCGTCCTTTTCATTCTAAAGGATTCATATTCACATAAGTAGAAATTCATTCCAGATTTTTTTCAGTCTTCATTTAAAAAGTTTCCTTTTATCACAAGCTGATCTGGAACTAAAACATTTTTTCTTTTGAACGTGTATGAATTCCTTATAGGGTCATATTTAAGAAGATTATTTTTGACTCAGAAGATCTATTCTCTGAGTGTAGGGATATGAGATCAATAAACATCGACAAATAATATTCGAATTTTTGAGGTAACGAACCACTAAAACCGTATGCCCTTTGACAGGGTATTTAATTTTTCAATTATTTAATGATATACATAATGGCATACGGTCAGCGATCGTCGAAAATTAATATACAACTTCAATTTTAATTTTTGGGATTAGGAACCACGGTAATCGTATGCCCTTTCATTATACATTAGATTGTAGTATTGTCTAATGATAAACTTAATGGCATACGGTCAGTGATCATAGAAAAATCATTTCAAATTTTTACAACTTTCATATACATTTCTGAGGTTAGGAACTACGATAACCGTATGCCTTTTTGCAAGTGGTCATTTTATAATGTAAACTTCAATTTTAAGTAGATTTTTTACGGTTAAGATTCATAAAATAGAATGAAAAATTCTCAACACATGTTTTAGAGGTTACGAACCACTTGGAACCAGACGATCGGTATGCCGTTAGGCATACGTATATGGTACGTCATAAATAATAAAGATCTCTTAGAGGCATACGGTCAGCTATCATAAAGAAGGTATGACAATTGTCTGCAATTTCAAGGGTTTATTACATCCCTTTGGGACCACCCTACACGTATGCCGACCTTTTTCCGCTGGATTATTTTTTCGTTAACTCTCTTCTCATTACCTCGGCATACGGTCAACTTTTGTTAAAATTTATCATAATTTTGTTTCAACATTTTCCGGAATTTTCCAACTATAGAACCAGGATGCAAGTTTCATTTCAAATTTAACATAATTGGCACATATATTCTAGTCCAATCTTCAAAGGGCATACGGTCAAGGATCGTTCAATTTTTTATACCGTCGGCTGACGGTCTATAACAATATTGGTAGTTTACCTCTAGCACCGCGGTCGCCCCATCGATGGTCACCATCGTGCCATCGACACCACTCCGACGATTGTCAACATCTGAAAATACCTGCTCGTCGACCATTTCTACCAAATTTTCTGCGAAGACCCACTCGTGAGGGATAGCCCAGTCATAGAAGCTATGCATTCCTATAGCAACAAAAAAATCCAAGATGGTATGAAAGAAGAAATTTTGCTGATTGGCATAAATTGTAGGATCCAAGAATTGATGCAACACTCACCATTGAGTTCCACAGGCATGGCTATTCACACAAAACTTTCAATTCCAAACTTTGAACACAAAACTTCTAACACGTAATCCCGTACTGGAGCTTTGTACAACTGTTTCAATCATCAGGGGATTGCTCACTATATTTGAGAGCCCACCCCCTACCATCAGCAGAATTCTCTTGGTTTGGGTAGGAGGATTTTTTCATTTTTGCTACAACTATTGTTGAATTTGAAAAAATCCCAACCAGAACTCGAAAGAAAACAACCAATGGTGCTTGGGTCATCCTTGGTAGGCGGGGTGTGAAAGTCTTGAACAACCCACTCCCTCATAAAGAAATATCCAATGATTCAAAAGATCGGCCTAAAACAAGAGGGGGTGGGTTTTTCACCATTAAGGGAAAACCATAGTTCGACCCTTGATTTTTTTCCATATCGTCACACGCGCATCTATTGAGCGGTCGTTGGGTATTCTCGAGCAATCTTAGTATTCGTCAAGTGAAAAAATTAACTTTGAGAAATCATGGATAAACAAATATATATGGATCTCGTTAGGTCCATGGAAAGTGCGTACAACTTGATATCTACGCTAAATCCCGAGAAGGTGACTGTGGATATTATCGCACGCTGGCGTAATATTGCACTTCAGAATATTGAGTCTCTGGGTAATATTCCAATCCAACCACACCTGAATGTTGCTGAAAAACAGCAAATTCAGCATATCATTTCATTACTTCGATCATGGGCTGTGAAGTTTGAACAACAACAACAACAACAACGTATGAACATTGTGGGTGGTAACATCGGAAGCAGCAGCAGTGATGGTGCTACGGGTAATTTTCGCGATTCTGTTCGGTGGGATGATATGAGAAGTGCTTTTGGAAGTCGAATCCGCACCGGTGTTGTCACGAATCTTCGACACAAAGACTTGAGGAGGTTTTTGGTAGATGTTGGAATAGTGACATTAGACCGTTTGAAAACGTGCAACGCGATGATGGTAATATTAAAGTGAACGCGAAACTCTCCTGTAAATTCGAAAATGTCAAAGATGATGCGGTCAATATCGAAATAAAGCATTTCAACACGCGTAATGCAACGATATTCGCATCAACCAATCTAAAAAAATGGTTTTACGAGAAAATACAGGATCCTCTGCTTGTCATGGTTGAGGATTTTGAACAACGTGATTCGGGCTGGAGCATGATTGAGATCATCAATGTGGTGATCTGCATCAACCGCTACGAGCCTCTTCGTGGTGGTCTTTCCACATTCATCGATCTACCGGCAGATATTCAACAAAAGAAGGCTGTGGTCAACGTACAGAACAACGATGATCGATGCTTTCTATGGTCTGTCGCTGCTGCTCTCCATCCTACAAACACAAACGTAAGCAGAACGCGGAGCTATCAGCGGTATATCTCCGAGTTTAATTGCGTAGGTATAAAATTTCCCACAACCTTACGATATGTGGAAAAATTTGAAAAATCAAATAATTTGAAAATTAATGTATATGGGATTGAATCGGAAACATTTTCAAACGGTGCGAGGTCGAAAGAAAGTGTCATCGTGCCGCTTTATCTGAGTAGAAATTTAATAAACACTGATGCTAACACGATTCACTTACTCATGATAGAGAGTGATAGCGATATGGGTGATCATGCTGACGATGAGTTAGACAATTTTGAGTCGAGATTTCATTTTGCATGGATTAAAAATCTTTCGCACTTGTTGAGTAAACAATTATCTAATCACAATGGCCAAAAATTTTTGTGTGATAGATGTTTGTGTCATTATAGCACACAGAGCATCTACCAAAACCATAGGCAGGATTGTGTGCGGTTAAATAAGGTGAGGATGGACTTTCCAAAAAATAAAAACTTGGAATTTTCTAATCACCAAAATAAAGGGGTTGTACCGTTCGTTGTCTGTGCAGATCTTGAATGTATTTTAAGACCTGATATAAACAACACTCAAGAGCATATTCCACATAGTGCGGCATACTATGTACACTGCTCCTATGATGATAAATTATCAGAGTATAAGAGTAAGCGGGGACCGCATTGCGTTGAATGGTTCATAGAGCAGCTTCGCGAATTATCGATCCGAGTCGAGTCATATATAAATAATATCATTCCAATGGAGGATCTAACTTAAACTCAGCGTGATCGTCACATGCGCGCTAAGAACTGTTATATCTGCGAAAAACCGTTTGCACCGGATGAAAAGAAATGTCGTGATCACTGCCATTTTACAGGAAAATATCGTGGGGCTGCTCATAATCGTTGTAATTTGAATTTTAAAAATACACATGCGATTCCAGTGGTGTTTCATAATTTGTCCGGTTATGATTCACACTTCCTGATCAAATCACTAGCCTTAACTTTTCCGGGTGAAATCACACTGTTGCCTGTTAATAAAGAAAAGTATATATCATTCACAAAGAAGGTCGATGGTACTATGATGAACTTAAGATTCATAGATTCAGCACGATTCATGGCGAGTAGTATTGAAAAACTGGCATCATACGTCGATTGTGCAAACAAAAAAATTACTCGCAAATTTTATGAAGATTGTGAAAAATTTGATTTAGTGATTCGCAAAGGTGTTATCCCATATGAGTATATCGATTCCTGACAAAAACTCGATGAATCAAAGTTACCCAATAAACAAGATTTTTATTCACAATTGACCGATTCTTATATAACCGAGGAGGATTATGAGCATGCAAAAAATGTTTGGAATAAATTTAATTTGACATCGTTGGGGGAGTATTCCGATTTATATTTAAAAACCGTACGTGTTGTTATTAGCTGATATATTTGAGAACTTTCGCGATAGTTGCTTCAAAACATATGACTTAGATCCGTTACATTACTATACAGCGCCGGGGCTTGCTTGTGATGCGATGTTGAAGCAAACAAAGGCCAATTTGCAACTTTTGGATGACTCTGAAATGATATTATTCATTGAAAAAAGTATCAGAGGCGGTGTCGCACAATGTTCGAATCGTCATGCCAAGGCGAACAATCGATTTATGGGTGAGGATTTTGATTCTAGTAGAGAGGAATCATACCTGATGTATTTCGATGTTAACAATCTCTATGCAGCGGCAATGAGTGACCATTTACCTAGCGGTGCATTTGAGTGGGAACATAATCCTATCGATGTAATGAGTCATCCGGATAATTCACAAATTGGCTATATTCTCGAGGTCGATCTAGATTACCCCGCAAAGCTTCACGAGCAGCATAAAGATTTAACTCTCTGTCCCGAGCACTACATACCACCGGGGAGTAAAATTGCAAAACTTGCAACAACGCTTCTGAGTAAACAGAAATATGTAATTCACTATCGCAATTTGAAACAATGTTTAGATTTGGGTATGCAGCTGGTGAAGGTGCATAGAGTTCTCAAGTTCGCACAATCTCCATGGTTGAAGTCATACATAGATTTGAATACCAACATGCGTAAGCAATCGAAAAATGAGTTTGAGAAAAATTTCTATAAGTTGATGAATAATGCAGTCTTCGGCAAAACAATGGAGAATGTGCGAATGCATAAAAATGTAAAACTTGTCACGAAATGGGGTGGTAGGGGTGGTGCGAGAGCTCTCATTGCAAAACCAAATTTCAACAGCTGCGTGCTATTTGATACTGATATGGTGATCATAGAGTTGAATCGCACTAATGTATTGTAGCGCGATCTTCGTCCCCCCAAAGGGAGAAAAGGGGACGCGTCACGACGTTACCCTACGGCGCTCTTCCCCAGATCACTTTCCGTATTAATTGATCCTGAACGCAAAATTAAGTCTCAAAAATATCAAAACTACAGACCGTTGGGCGCCAGACGCACTTCGCGTCACTGATTATCAAAATTAACAAAACTACCAATTTATGCAGGACAAATGCTAAACTCAATAAACGGATCAATCAAACAGTATTCTGAGGCGTTACGACGGATATGCTCGGCTAGTTCACCCGCGCGTCAGATGGAGTGGTAGAGGGGCAGGGTTACCATGTTTTATTCCTAAGGTGTTTTAATATCAGCTAGCTAATCGCTAAATAATCAAACACGCAGTCAGGTTTTACAATATGGTGCTGTTTAATGCAAATTTGTCTTGTCAGAGCTCATCACAAAATTAAGTTTACAAAGCACGGCTCTTTGGCCTAAAAGACGCTATACATTCCAAGAATTACGCTACATACGACTCAGAGGGAGAGGTACGATACGATAGAAAAAGAGGGCAAGAAAATATAATAGAAAAGAGCAGAAAATGGAAGGCGTCAGCCAGTCGCGAATTAACTCATCAATAATTACTTGATACGCAATAGATCTCACACAAAATAGATGCGAGGGCCTTCTGCAAAATTGTCTAAAATACTACAAAAGAACCATAACCGCACGACGGCAGAGGCTTTCTTGGCCCAACAACCGCGTGGCAAAACGCTACTTTATGGCCCTCGACCTAACAATACAACATTCGAGTTAATTCGTGGCTTTACATTTGGAGAAATAAGCCTTACCTCTAACTGGTAGAATAGAAGAAGCAGAAAGAAGGTAGCAGAAGATAGAAAAGAAAGCGAGAAGTGAAGGGGAAAGAAATTAACAAAATCACTACTGAAAAGACTCTAAATTAAATAATACTGGGGGGGAATAGCAAAGCAAAGGGGGAAGCGATACGATAGGTGACGGTGAGGGTCCTGCGTGACGATCGAGGCGACGGTCAGACGTAGAAGAGGACGAATCTTCGATCCGTCAGGCGGAATATCGATATCAGGTGGGGGTGACGTCAGCTCCTGATTGGCGGGCTGAGCCGCTCGCTGCGCTGGCTGCGCAGGGTGGACGATGAGGCTACTGCTTCGGACTGCACGGACCCCGCCGTACGCCAGGTATTTCCGCTTATGGTCGTTGGGTGTCACTCCAGGATTCCACCGCCGCCGTAGGGTAGCACTCCGACCGTGGGTCTACTTGAAACCTCCCTAGCCGGAGGGGTTTGGCTGCAGTGCGGCGATCTTCAGCCGGGATATTCGCCGGGCTGCACCAGCTGTGTCGTAGGGAGTCACTCGGGCTCTCCTCCCGAAATTCTGCTACCCCTTGGGGTGAATGGGGTGTCCGGGACCTTTCTGGGGTAACCACGGGTCCAACACGGGGTCCTGAGGGTGGATGGTAGCGGGGTGGTTCGGCACCTGGCCGAGAAGTCCGGAGAACGGGAAGTCTGTTGTAGATTTTACTCCACGACCTTATACGCCGTCATCAGGGCATCCACGGGATGGTACGAGACGATATTTGGGGGACTGTGCACCAGGGGAAAAGTGGTCCCCTGTGCTCCCCGGGAAGATACTTGGGCGATACCAGATGGTTCGACGCTACCCTTCGTCCATTTCTTGTGGCAACTTGGGCTGTGCGTCGGATTTGAACTTCAGTTCCGTAGCTGATGCGTTTGGGTCCGTGAGCCGTCCACAGTAGCGTCCGCCGGGATGGTAGTCCCTCGGTGGTCGGGCTCGTCCGCAGATAGGGGGGGGAGGATTCGAAACGATAGAAAAATACACAAAATTAATAATAATATCCTAACTGCCTAAATCTGTCACAATTTGCCGAGAGTATCCCGCCACACCGATCGTCGTTGCGCGGCATTTGTACCCCTGTGACGTGCATCCGAAATGCAACGTCACAGTATATTTCAATAAACCCATATACATTGGTGCTGTAATTTTCGATTTATCGAAAATCATTCTGTACAACTTTCACTATAATTATATAAAACAAAAGTTCTCAAATCATCAGGCCAAATTAATGTACACAGATACTGACAGCCTAATCTATCATTTTAATGTACCAAATATCAAGAGACTCGGTAGAGTCTCGCGCCAAGTACATTTAAAAAAGAATGGGCGAACTACCGAGTATCTATACCGCTAGGAGAGCAGAAAAACGGTGTAGGGCCTACTGTTCTATCAAGTATCTCCGAAATCATCAGCATTTCGGGAAATTTGGATGCACTTTTGTGATGTTAACCAATGCAGCGGGTTCATTTAAGCCTAATTCCAATGAAGTCCGTGGTCGGAGAGTTGAGGTATGATAATCTCTGATCACCGGTGGGCTTGTTTCATCTACGATTAAGCACCACCGTCGTCGTCGTCGGCGTCGTACGCTAGCTATATGTCATCGGAAAACCAAACCTTTTCACGTAGATGGTATAGAAGGGAAGCCGCGGCTCGCACCAAATTCCTATCAAAGCTAGCTCCTATAAAGTAGGAAAAAGGTCTCAAGTCCCGCGCGCCCCGCAGGTGGCGTCAGCGTAGCCGGTCATCTCTTACCGAGTTCGCTACCCCGCAGCGATTTTTTTTCATTGACCCCCAGAAAAGCGGTGTTCTCATTGGCTACCCTTCACCGCGCCGAAAGAATTCAATCCGTAGTCTGCCGGAAAGTCTAACATGGCGGACGCACCATGGAAGTGGCGGACTCATTAACCTAGTTTTATTACATACGCGGACTCGTCATTGCTGGAATGTGGGTTGACACATGTGTTTGTGACAGCCCTCTCAGATTCGTGAATCAACATGAATGATCGTATATAAAACTAGAAATAGCGCACTACGTTCTTCTACTCTATCGAAAATCAAAACGTCGAGTGTTGACTCGTCAGCTCATTGACTGCTTGTGCGGTTACAGAGAGAAAGCTCGTCGGAACATCGCTAATCGTGACCCGCAGTCATTGCGTAATGAAGTTTTCAATATATCATAATATATATATGTATGAAATGATGGTAGGCAGGCTGTTCAAGTACGTCGAATTCGCGAAACGATCACGTGAGTAACAAACAGCATGGGTGTGAGTCAATCATAAACTTTGTATTTCTAACATATCCTCTGTATCAAATCAAAACAATCGACGTTCTCCACCGTCCCACAAGCATACCAATATCGAAAAATCCAGCAAGTTTCTGTTCCAATTACACAAATCGAGGGTTCCTATTCCCACAGGCGAACCACCGTCGAACGATCCAACACTACCACCTGGATGTAACTAAAGGACACTTCCCCTCCTGGCATGCGACAAACTTGAGAGTTCCTTTCCAATCCTACGCGGTTACACAACCCGTCAGTATTCAGAGGGAGAAAGACTCGCCAACATGGAGGTCTCCCGCTGATGCTTCTCGTCGTGACAAGTCGCAGTCTACGACATTTCAACCTATCTCCCCCGGAGTTGTTGTAAGTCAGTCATAAACAATGCCTTTCCAGCGTACCTGTTGTACCGAATCGACACAACTAATACCTTACTCCCCACCACAAGCATAACGATATCGAAGAATGCAGCAGTTTCTGTCCTAATACAACGAAACAAAGGATCCTACTCCCACAGGTAAACCGACGTCACCAAATTCTTTGGCTTTTACTATCTGAATCCAAGAAAGAAATCAGTTCTCCTGACACGTCACGGACGAAAAGCTCCTCTCCAATCCTCTCCGCTGACAAAAGTTCCGAATTATTGAAATGGCGGAAGACTTTTCAAAACCAAGGAAGTTAACGTCAAATGAGGCGCGCCGTCAGCTGCAGTCAATCCAAATCCCGGCCACCCATTCGGCAGTTGTCGGTAAGCCAACTATGACTTTTGCCTTCCATTGGTACTTACCGCATCGAATCATCGCAACTAACATTCCTAACCTTTTCCTAACAGCATATCAATATTAAATAATGCAGGAGCTCTTGTTACAACGCAGAACATTGAAAACTTATGCTCCCAGAGGAAATTCAGCTCCTTCTCCCGTGTTACCTAGAAGGAATCAGGTTTTTCCCCTCGCATGTTGCAAGTCAAGAGTTCCTTCGTGATCCTACGCGTTGACGAAATGCGTATCCGAATCAAACGGCGGAAGACTTTTCGATTCGAAGGTCTCCGTCCAATGACGCAAAAATGATCGTAATTCAAGATTTGTTTCTGTACGAATTGCAGCCAAATCATATCCTGGTCACCTACCCAGCAATTATTTGTGAGCCAACTATGATCTGTACCTTTCTTCCATACCAAGTATACAGATCTAGTTATAAATACTAACATTATCTTCTCTCCTTCAAGCATACCGATATTGGAGAAGGTATCAGTTCCTGTTCCTGTTCCGATGCCACAAACCAACAGTTCCTGCTCCCTCAGAAGAATCGAACTCAAGCTGTAGTGCTCAGCATTTCCTTCTGTGTTTCCTGAAATGAAGTCAATTTTCTTCCTGGCACGGCATGAACCAAGAGCTCCTCTCCGATCCTAGTCACCAACGAAAGCTACAGCCGTATCAAATGTGTGAATTTGCGAAATGAAAGTCACTTTCGTTCAAATTTATCATCTCGCGGTCATTGACTTATCAAACGACAATTACCTGAACTAATAAGAATTAGGTGTTTCATAGGAAAAAACGTCATACATCGCTCGGTACATATTATCTTTTTTCGAATTGACCATCGTTTTCTTCGATTTACGCTAGAACCAAAAAGGAAATTGAATTTCGCGAGGATGAAGTTTCTTCATCTTTTTACTTTCTACTACTAGAAACCACTTTTCAGAATAAATAGAAAACAATCAACTACCCTGAAAGAAATAGAGATTAGAGTCCAGTACGCGCCCTTTTTGCGTCCCTGGATCCTGCAACTACCCTGAAAGAAATAGAGATTAGAGTCCAGTACGCGCCCTTTGGGCGTCCCTGGATCCTGCAACTACTCCGAAAGGAATAGAGATTGAAGTCAAAGAAATGTGACGAGAAATTTTGCGAAAGACAAATTGGGATAAACGAGAATTCCGACCACCGTTGAAAAATTCTTCTATCAATTTCCACGGCGTAGAGAACTCAATGTGGTGACGAGAGTTTTGATATCTGATGCTCATCAGCCAGAAACAGGGTAGAAATCCTTCTTTAGGCGGTACTTATTTGTAATTCAGACACTAAAGCATTATTACAAGTCAATCCAAATCGTCCTCATTGCCCATTAAATCGGGCTTTTACAAACCAGGTATTTCTATTACCTCTTGTACATGTAATAAATTTTGTTTTCAAATGTCAACTGTTTCAGTGGTTTGCCACGATACGAACTGCTTAACAAGTGGTAGCGGCTGTAGTTAGGAGTAAAAATGTTCGAAACGGCTTTAATACTTGAAGTACCATTCCTCATTTGTTGGATATGACTTGTAAATAATTTACAAATTCATGGCTACGTCAACTAACGAATGTGTCCTAAAGCTTGCCAAATTTAGATGACACGCCAAAATAAATGGCACTTGTTAGCTGCCCAAGTGCACGAGAACATGGATAAGTAGAATAACAGTACGAATTCGTTGTACAGCACCGTGTACTATGTACTTTAATTCAAAAGCAATGTGCGCAACTCACATAGCATCAAGAGGAAATAAGGGAAATGTGGTAATTTTGTGCATTTTCAAGCCACAACATAAGAATATCTGTGAATATTAACAGCGTTATTTTCAAGGGTTATTAAAAAAATGTATGTACAATTTGAACTCATCGTATTTTATTCTATGCTAACAATCGTATTGAAACATAAATACGTAAGGAATATGAATGATATATTGCGACTTATTGTTAGCTAAATAATCGTTCGATAAGAGCCTCGCGTACAGCAAAACCCTCTTTAGGCTGCCAATGTGGTGGCTGAAGTCGCAGGTCATATTTTTCTACAACTCCGATTCCGTCATCTTGTGGAAGAGCATCATCGAATGTTCTGGTCAAATTGTGCACATGCTACAACTATTGTTGTAGAGCAAATCAACTTAGTTCCTAAACTTCTAAACGGACAAGGAAATCTTTGCTTTCAGACTCCAAATGCTCGTTCTACAATTATCCTCGTTCGGCTATGCACGATGTTATAGCTGTTGGGATAAGAATTACGTTAATTAGAGTTGGTGTATGAAATTCATTAATTTCACTCATTCTCATCTAACAATTCAGTAATTGAATGAATATACCTTTGCTGTGCATCTGTAATTGGATTTGCCACCGAAGAGAGGACAAATTGAAGTTTGAAATATTCTGCTGTCATGATTACTTCCAGGCCATTACGAACCTATACCTAAGAATTCCATGTTAGCTTCGACGACCGCCTGCAGACACATTGATATGAAAAGATTGCTTGTAAGTGAATCAAATTGATGTTTATTCCAAATACAGATATCAACAACTATAGTATTAGTTTGAGGGTACTACTGATATACCTGAACATTTAGCGAAAAATCCCCCTTACGATTCCTGTAAAGCTCCTGCAACTCTGCAAATCTTGTATGTAGCAATTGTTTAGGGTGCAGTCGATAGCTCCATTAACGCCAAGTAATTTGATGCACTCCCTGTCGGCACCAAGGTCCCCGAATAAGTTACTGTTTTCTACCATAACTTCTTCTGTGGTAGGCATCATGATGACCTTATAAATAACAGACCCGATTGCTACCGAAACCTTGAACATAATCCTTGAAACTGTAGATTGGGATGTCTCAAACAGATCACCAGTAATTCACTGTAAAACACAAATTGTAGTTATAAATTTAGATGATCGTAAGATATGAATATATTGTATATCCTTGGTGCAGTGTCACAAATAATACATGCAATGATACTTACTTGGAAGCTAGCGGTTACATACAATTGTAGAGAAACTAATAACCACATGGTAGGCGGAATTGGTGAGCTATGATCATTATCTTTGACTAATACAGTTTTAATTCTTGGTATAAAAATGCTGAACATAATACTATCTTGATAATCCGAATCGACGTCTGCATTCCACTTCAGAATAAAACTCGGATGGGTTCCCGCCATGTCTCAAGTATCGTTTCGGAGCTCGCTCTACTCAAGACTTCTTCATCTTGGTCATCAAA
Source organism: Athalia cordata (assembly GCA_963932425.1). Taxonomy (NCBI): domain Eukaryota; kingdom Metazoa; phylum Arthropoda; class Insecta; order Hymenoptera; family Athaliidae; genus Athalia; species Athalia cordata. The sequence continues at coordinate 7,782,388 of OZ010628.1, read as the reverse complement.
CTCGTCATGACGTTCGTCTATCGTTGGATCATGACGATGCATCTGATCCGCCATCCCGTTCATGTGATCGTGTATGGCTTGTATATTTTCCACGACAATGTAATTTCACTTAACCGAGAGGTTGACTCTGCGCGACTATTTTTAAACGATTGCCCTAACCTCCATTCGAACATCCAATCAGAGTTTGTCAGATTCAGACAATAGCACTACGCTATTGCTAGGGACTCTAGCCACCGCTAGAGACAACCACAACCTATCATAAAGTACTCGGCAAGATCTAATTTTGTAGCTCAGAACGTCAGGTGCACATTTAGATTTAGATTGCATTTCTTTGATAGTTGAGTTGAGTGAAAATCCACAAATTACCCAAAGCGACAAGTGCACTCACGTTAGTAAGGTTTAGCTAGTGTAGGTTGTGGATAATTATTACAAGGTTAGGTGCTTTAGAATTGATAGGTTAGCTAGGTTAGGTTGTTCTCTATCTTCAGGAATCATAGATTTCTATCAGCTGCTTTGCGCTACCACGGCTGCTTTGCGCCAAAAAGGCTGCCTTGCGCCAATAGACGGCTGCTCTGCGCCAAAAAATCGAGATAGAGAACGTTAAAATAAAGTTGCATAAAAGCCACGCAGCTAGTTTGCAATCATGAATAGTTTGCAGGTACCAACTCTTAATGTCAGGTTGATGAATATTGTGAAATCCGGCGACTGGTTGCATGATGATCATATAGATCATTTCTCATTGCTCGTCAGAAAGTTTTCAGAATATGCACCTCAAGAGACGTGGCGGGTACAAATGCCAGACACTATAGAACCTGTTTCGCCTAGCGACAAGCACATACAAATTCTACACAGTGGCACGCACGGAGCGCAACACTGGGTGTGTAGCTACTATGACTCGAAATCCCTTTTTATATATGATTCTATGAATTCGAAGGTGCTCCACAAGGACCACGAAAAATATTTGCGGGCGTTATTTCCATTTTATAACTTTGTCGCTAATCCAGTCAAGTTTCCTACGGTTCAACGCCAACCCAATGGGTCAGATTGTGGAGTATTCGCGATTGCTTTCGCTACCTCCCTTGTATTCGGGCAAAAACCTGACCAAATGGAGTTTCACGCGACCATCATGCGCGCACATCTGTTAAAACTGTTTGAAAATAATATAATTCAACAGTTTCCATGCGTCGGCGTAATACATAGTATTCCGGCTAACCAAAATACCGAGCTGCGAGAAAATTTGCAAAACTGCGCAAAGAAAACACCCGTTGCTGTTCACAAACGATCGACAGACAGAGTTGACAGGCAGACCAAATCTGTACCGAAACCCGATATTACTGATTCCTCAGCTTATCGCAACGACGATCGAGTAGTACAGAATAGGTTCTTACCGGATAGACAGGTTCCAGCTGTGCCTAAAAATATAAAAGCGCAGCGTCGTGAGGATCAAAAGCGCGAATTTCGTCGCACACCTTCTTTAGATGTTACGTCTAAAGATATAATAACGTCAGGTGGGTGGTTGACTGATCTGCATATGGATCACGTTATTCATCTGATCAAAAAATTCTCGTCCTATACGCCCCGGGAAACGTGGCGAATTCAAATGCCGGACACGATTAAGCCAGTTTCGTTAAATGAGAAGCACGTGCAAATATTGCATAGCGATAATACGGGATCAGATGGGCACTGGGTATGTAGCTATTTCGACGGCGAATCGCTTTACATATACGACTCATTAAACATGAAGAAACTTCATGAGCACCATGAGAAATACTTGAGAAAACTGTTTCCCTTTTATCAGTTTCAAAGCAAACGTATCAAATTCCCTCAAGTCCAACAGCAACCTAACGGATCCGACTGTGGAGTCTTTGCTATTGCATTCGCAATATCGCTCATTAATGGTCATAATCCGTCGAAAGAGAGGTACGATATTCCTCTGATGCGGAAACATTTGCTGAGAATTTTGGAAAGCAATGTCATAGAAAACTTTCCACGTGTTAGCAAGAGAAAGAATATTGCGTCGAAAAATACTGGTTTCTCTAGAAAACTTCAGGTACCTAGCGAATATATTGGGGAACAATGTTCGGAACCTAATGAAAAGAAAACCGTGCTAGGCGAGGTAGCACAGGTCGGAACTATGCCACTATCACAGCGAATGTTACGTCCACCGTGCAAGGATGCGAATAAAAATAGTGATGTTATTAATAATGGTACCGATAATGATGATAATAATGATAACGATAACAATGATAATAATAATAACAACAATGATAATAATAATAATCACAACAACAACAACAATAATGACAAGTTACAGCTATCAATTCAGCAACATTCAATACCTTCAGATAAGCTGCTAGCGAAACCAGATGAAAGTAAAATACTTGGAGAAATATTGTCGGTTGTGGATGATCAGTCTCATGATCGTCAGGAACAAATCCTCCTTCATGAACGTGTGTCAGACGTTGAAAAACGTCGAGAACGAAATAGAAGATGTTATCATTTGAATAATGAAAAGCAGCGGGCTCGGAAGCGAGAACTTGATGTCTTAAATAACGAAAATCGACGAACTCAAAAGCGAAAACTTTACCTTTCGGACATAGAAAGACAGCGGGCTCGAAAGCGAGAACTTTACTTTTTGGATACAGAAAGGCAGCGGGCTCAAAAGCGAAAACTTTATCTCTTGGATAACGAAGAACACCGCGCTAAACGACAGAAAAGATATGCGATGGACATTGATTATCAGCGTACTCAGAAACGCAAACTTTATTCATCAAATTTAGAAAAATCACGTGAACAACTCCGAAAGCGGTATGCTGCCAGAGTAGAGAGAGAACGGGCGCGACTGCGAGAAAAATATTTGCGCCGTCGTGATTTGAAGATGCAGTACAATAAATTCTATTATATAAAAACCAAGAGGAATGATATCGTGAGGCAAAAAATAAGTGCTGCTAGCCGAATTCTCACGAAATATCGACATATCCGTGCGGCAAACACCATAGCTGTGAGGCAATCGAAAGAAATCTATATAGCAAAGATTTTTTCCAAAATGAGTGCTGAACAATGCACAACTGAGAGAAGACTAAAAGCAGAATCCATCATAAACTGGTGTCTTCATGAGAGAGAATGTAACGTCATTATATTAAAAAAAAAAGTACGTACAGTTAAAAAGCAGGCGCGAATATTTTCAACAAAGGCTGCCGAATGTCGCGATCACAGTATAGAGGATAAAGTAGGTGCTCTATGCGGTTCATCGAAACATATTGCTTCCGCTGAACCCTATTTTGCGGAAGCTGCATACAAGTATGTGCAATTTTCAGATCCAATTATAATCAATCGAACAGGGCAAGCAGTAAACATTTTGCCATTAGTTGATACAAACAGAAAAGTGGGAAGCCTCAAAAAAAGATGGCCCTGCGGTAACACGTGTAAAACCAAAGATATTCATCAACTGAATAAGTACGTTAGCTTTCTGCAAATTATATCGACGTGTACGTTCAAAAATTTTCATAAATTCATTATGCGATTGGATTGTACTGTAAAACATACAGACATTAAGCTAGGTCATTCACAAGTATGTTACATGGATGACGCCGTCTGCAAATCAATTTTCTTAACCGTCCAGATATTAGCACCACATTTCCCTTCGGTGCGGTACATACAGCGGTTAGTATGCAAATCGGTGAACTGTTTTGAGAAAATACTTTCTATAGATAAAGCTCTAAATGACGGCGACGTAGAGAAACTGAAAGAAATCTCAGAACTTGCCCGACACAAAGCTAATACTATCGCAAGTAATGTTGCACAAGAATTGGATCTCAACGAAGAAAATATAATATCCAAGTATCCGATTGCGTTTAAAACATTAACAAAGCGATCTATGGATACTCCGCGGTACGTATGTGTATCCTGCGAAAAACTTTGTTTCCAAAGAGAAGTCACGAACGTCCAGAAATTCAGGAAGCCTATGACTGGTACATTATGGACAGATTTGATGCGACACGTCGCAGCCCAAGGTAGCGATTGCGATTATGTTTGCAATTATTGTCTGCCAAAGCTTCGTCAAGACATTATGCCACCGAAATGCGTATTGAATAAACTCGCTACCGAGTCGGTACCTGAAGTTATATCGTGCTTGAATGATTACGAGCGAATTTTGATTCAAAGAGCCAAGGCATTCCAAACTATTCAAAAAATGGGCACCGTTGCAAAAAAAAATTTACCCCATAGAGAAATGGTGCAAAAAGTTAAGGGCAGAACATTTCATTTGCCCCTGCCCCTTGAAAAAACTTTGGAAAAAGTTTGCCGTCAAACGGATCCGATTAATCTCGACCACGAATTTTACATCCTGGTTCGTGGTATCCCAACAAAATCAAAATTGGTTTGGGAACAATGAGTCGATATGCATAAAGTGTGGGAAGCGTTAGTCTGGCTCAAAGCAAACAATCCCCAGTATTCGAAGATTGAACTCCCAGCATCAGCTGATCTTCTGCTGGCTCATATAAAAGACGTAGAATTCCAAATACAAGACAAGCAAGATATAGAAACAATTTCTTATCCTTTAGTCGACCAAAACGAGATTCACGCTGAAAAAGAAGCTGACGAGTGTGCAGCATTACTCACTCAGGCTTCGGCATCGGATGCGCTGTACGAACAATTTACTATATATCCGATGTACGAAAAAAGAGAAAATGACACGGCGACCAACCTCTATCAAATGTTGAAAATTCACGACGTGCCATTAGATAACCGTGAAAAAGAACTTGATTTGCAATGTTTTCCGCACTTATATCCTTACGGTTGTAACGGACAACACGAAGATAGACCCAAACGCCTTACTCATTTCGAATTTATCAAATCGAGACTTATGTCAAAGCATTCCCAATTCAGAACCGATCAACAATACCTGTTCTATCTATTGAACGATGCTAACAACAGACAAATAAACGGTGGTATTCATTATAAATTAAATATCATCAATCCAAGAGAGCGATTTACCGCAGCAAGTTATTTGAGTAAACTTTCCAAGGAAGAGTTGGAAGGAAATTTAGATGCTATATTTGCAAGACTGCGTAATACAGAGCAATATTGGAGTCGGCCAAGAAATGACGTATCCTGCATGGTATATAATTACGGACCAGCGACATGGTTCCTCACATTAAGTCCAAGCGAATGGTTGTGGTCGGATATGTCAGAATATCTACGCGAAGTCGGTGGCACCTCCGCTGCAAAAATGTCACCCAGTCACTTGGTGGCCTCTGATCCAGTGTCCGCATCCAGATTTATCGACAATAAGTTTAAGGCTATGCTCGATTTCATATGTTCTCCAGATAATCCCATTGGGGAAGTAACGCATTTCTTCTGGAGGCGAGAATACCAAGGTAGAGGAACGCAGCATTTTCATTTAATGATCTGGATCAAAGACGCTCCGATTCTTGGAACGTCTTCCAATCAAGAAGTAGCAAACTTCATTCTTAAATATGCTACCTGCAGAATGCCATCTAAAGATGTTTCACCAAACCTCTATCGTCGTGTTAATACACATCAACGGCATACACATAATTCCTATTGTTTGCGGAGTAAAGCAAACAAAAATGGCAAATCTGGAAAAGTGTGTCGTTTCGGGTTTTCTCGACCAATCACGAATAATTTCGTTGTGCGAGAAGTGGCCATTTCGATTGCTGGTAGACGGACGCTCAAGTCTAAGAGCAGATTGTACGACCTGCCCCGCTCCGAAAAGGAAGCCAATATTAACGACTACAACCCGGCAATTCTTACGGCCTGGGAAGGGAATATGGACATTCAGTTCATCGGAGAAAAATCCACACTCCTGAATCGGTATGTCACTAAATACGTTGCTAAGCCCGGAAAAAGCAACTCAGACACAACTTTCGAAGACATTAATTCCACGAAATCTCTGTGTAGTCGTTTATGGAATTTTGCATCGCGCATGTTGAATCATAGAGAATGTGGAGCTCTTGAAGCCGCAGATACTCTATTGGGAATCGCTTTGTATGGTACAGATCCGGAAACTACCATCAAGTGGATTGACGTGAAAATGATCAGAAATAGAAAAGTAAAATCTCGTAAGGAAATCGAAGCCTTGGAGGCCGATTCCACTGAAATATTCTGCGATTCGTTAGTCGATACGCAGTATCCCGCACGACCCGAGGAATTGGAATCTACCAACCTCTACGATTTCGTACAATGGTACGAAACAACGAAATACAAACCCAAAGCTCAGGAGATCGAGTATTATCCAATAGGCAAATCGCTGTACCTCAAGAAGCGTAAACATCCATGCCTAGTGAATCACTACAAAAATAACGTCAATATTCAACCCGAACGTTATTTTTACGCCTTGTTGCTACTTTTTCAACCATGGAGAGATGTAGATGAACTCCGAAACGGGCGCGATACTTATGCCGAGTCATTTCAGTCAATGCAATCAAAACTCGCACAAGCACTAAAATATCACGAACGGATAACCGAAGTACAGAAAGGTATGGAATATGCGAAAGAAATGATTGAGAAACAAATTGCAGATAATGCTAGAGACATTGATAATTCCCAAAATAGCGATACTGTACCACTCGGCTGCGTTCCTATTGAGGCTGAAGGTGCGATGAAGAAATTCAAAGACGCAGCTGAAAAAGGAGAAACCGTAGACGTTTCAGAAATGATAAGCCAACTGAACATGGATCAGAAACGAGTTTATGATCAGGTTATCGAAGCGGTGAGTTCAAATCAAATCCTACGTCTTTACGTCAGTGGAGAGGGAGGAACTGGTAAGAGCTTCCTCATAAAAACTATCAGATGTTGGATTGAGCAGCATGCTAATAAAGATACTGCAATAACCGCCCCAACCGGTATAGCAGCATTTAATGTTGACGGCTTGACTGTTCATAGGCTTTTTCAATTGCCAGTTGAACACGGCCGCACTCCAAAATACAAACAGCTGTCGGACGCGGTCCTTAAAACCATCCGGGACCAACTGAGAAATGTTGCCCTGATAGTGATAGACGAAGTTTCGATGATTTCTAACGTCACTTTTATGTACATACATCTTAGATTAGTCGAAATCTTCAATACCGCAGACTGTGAAGATGGTTGGTTTGGTAATAAGCATATTCTCCTTTTCGGCGATTTGCTACAACTTCCACCTGTTCACGAGGGACCCTCGTTCACGAAATTATCGAACACCGATGTCGAAAAACTCATAGGCGCAATGGGTAGTGTGGATCTGTGGTGTACCTTATTTACATACGATGAACTGACGATTAATATGAGGCAGAAGAATGATCGAACGTATCGCGAGATACTCTCGAGAATACGCCTTGGGATCGTAACTGATTCGGACACGAAAATGTTGTCATCGAGGAAAATCACATTCAAAGCAACTGAGTTCAGAGACAGAATACGAGAACTATGCAACTACATAAATAATTTACCCATCGACACAGTCTGTTTACTTCCTACGTGTCGTATGTGTGATGTTCTCAATGAAGCTATGTTGAGCGAAATTCAGACCGACGAGATACAATTATTGGCTCATGATACGGTTGATTGTCCACCGTACTTCAAAAAAAAGGTTCAGAAAATGTTGAACACGGATGACGAAGACAGTTCTCGAACCGCAGGTCTTGCAAGGATGATTATTGTAAAAATTGGTTCGAAAATTATGATTAGACGGAACATTGATGTTACGTTAGGCCTCGTCAACGGTACTATTGGTACAATAACGGCAATTTCCCGTGCTGCTGATACCGACGACATAGATACAGTGCAGATTGTCTTAGCTACAGGCATCGTACATGTTTTGGAGCGTGTTGATGTGAAATTTGAGGTGATGGAAGGCGCTTTCGTTATCCGAAGACAATTCCCTATTTGCCTCAGTTACGGTATTACAATTCATAAAAGTCAGGGCCTGAGTTTAAAGAATGCCGTGATCGATGCGGGTAATACCGTATTTGCTTCTGGTCAAGCGTACGTCGCTCTTTCGCGGGTAACTTCGCTAGAAGGTCTGCATTTGATCAATTACGATCCTTACTCCGTAGTGGCAAATGGAGCAGCCATTTCGGAATACAATAGATTGAGGAAAAAGTATCGTCCAGATCTCATACCGATGCCTCTCACGTCGGTAAGAGCAAAGAAGGTGGCTGACTGCAGATGGTCGATTCCGAGGGATGTTGTCATATGTCAGATACCAGCCGAAGAAAAAACGGCAGCTAAATTGTGGCAAATAAAAGGCTTACCAAACGTTGATCACGTTTCTTGTTACGCTAACGCAACGATCCAGTGTATACTTCATTGTAGAACATTCAGGGACCATTTATCACGTCAGAATCAAACAGACGATATTTTGAAAATGTTAATCGATGGTTATGCCAACTCAGGAGTCCCGGTAAATGTATTTCCCGCCAGAGCACTTGCGGGTGAACAGTTCACTGCGAACGAGCAGCAAGATGCGTCAGAATTTTTAACCGGTCTAATTTCTCATTGCAATAATCTCAGCACGGTTGTTGAGCACCAGCTGACAGTAAAACTGCACTGCAAAGATTGCGGTTACACTAATACCTCAATTCAACGGAGTAACATATTGTTACTTGCATTGCCTAAACCTTGCAAAAAAACACCAAGCTTATCTGACCTGATCAACGATAATCTCTCGCACTGGAAAACGGTCGAAGGATCGTGCGGTACTTGTAAGTCGAGAGAAATGAGCGTGAAAACAGATATATCATCAGCAAACAGCTGTATAATTATTCAACTGATGCTATTTTCAGTACAGAATGGAAAAGTCACGAAAATAAATGGGTACAACATAAAAGCAGTATCTACGGAGAAAATCATGATCTGCACTAATGTGTACAAGGTTGATAGTGCGATATTTCACCACGGCCGCAACATAACCGAAGGGCATTATACAAGCATGCTCCGCGAAGGGACATCTGCCTGGGTGAACGTTAATGACGTGAATATCAGAAAACAACCCTGGCCAAGAAATGCCAAGGACGCGTACATATTCTTCTTGCGGCAAATCTAAAGGCACTGCCAGAAATATCATAAGAATATGAAGTTTAATATGATAAATATAAGAAGCGAACCATATAGATGCATTGCAATTGCGACTATAATCTCTGCATGTCAGTAACTCCAAGCCCGGATGCGAAAGGAGGAGGGCTGCATGCAGGGTTTATAGTTGCACGGGGGGTGGTGGGTACTTTTCCATACAGGTTGGAGCCGTTATACCTGAAGTCATGAGGACCTAGTTGTATCAGCAATTTACGGATCATCAAAGCAACTGAAATTATTCAACTTCTCCATGAGGATCTAAAACCTCAAGTTTTTCATATGTTTCAGGCGCGATTTCCGGAAGGATGTAGTTGTAATAATATTGATAATGGACCGCCTGTAAAGGTAGATGTCTACTAGCGAGGAAATCGCGCGAGAAACTCGAGCGAGTTACTAGCAACATTGCCAAACAATGGCTTTTTGCATTGCAAGTCGACTTGCGAGGCCGTATACACTGAGCAAATCAATGTTGCTAGTTACTCGCTCGAGTTTCTCGTGCGATTTCCTCGCTAGTGGCCATCTACCTTTACGAGTTACAGTTCCAAACTAGAGATTCATTAGGGCAAAATAATAATCGGAGAGCACTGCTCTCCGTGCCATATACAGAGAGGATTCGTGGATGCGGCCCAGCGACGGGTCAGCGCCCGTGGATTGGTAACTTACAGTACACGCTACACACGAAAATTGTACGTGCGTGAGCTTCTCTGGCGTAAGCAGTATAGCTCAAGCTCACGAATATAATCATCATAAAGAAAAAAACTGCGTATCAGTTTAGCACCTGCCGATTCTTTTTTTCAAGCAGAACGTATTCCACGAGACATACATGACCGACCTACAAAGTAATTGGAATGCACATGTATCGAAAAACGCATAGTACGAAACTACCATCATAGATGTAGTGATAGTATTATATCAAGTCTCACACCAATAGTGTCATTGCAAAAATAAATCAATACTGCGATTATTGAACAACATTATACAAAAAGTTAACAAATCCCCCAAAAAGCACCTACGGTGCAAAAAAATTCGCCAAGTACATTAAATCTTCAAGAACAACTACTACTTGATCTTCGATATAAAAAAAAAGACAATAATCAGAAAAAAAAAATCCAAATCAATTATTGTGCCAAGTACATGCAACTTCGCATCACGCATAGACCTACTAGAGAAGCTGGAATAAAACAGACGACAAACCAGATTAACAATTAGAAAAGACAGCAAATCGAAATAGAGAGAGAAAAATCGATTTAGAAAATTAACACAAAAAATTAAGAAACAAAACTGAAAAAAAAAAAAAAATCTGAAAATGGAGGTAGTGAGACTTGGCGGGCTTATCGGTAGAAAAAAATCCAGAACGTAATACTCAAAAGGCAATATAACATTAGCCCGCCAAGGAACACGTACTCCGTTTTCAGATTTTTTTTTTTTTTTCAGTTTTGTTTCTTAATTTTTTGTGTTAATTTTCTGAATCGATTTTTCTCTCTCTATTTCGATTTGCTGTCTTTTCTAATTGTTAATCTGGTTTGTCTTTTGTTTTATTCCAGCTTCTCTAGTAGGTCTATGCGTGATGCGAAGTTGCATGTACTTGGCACAATAATTGATTTGGATTTTTTTTTTCTGATTATTGTCTTTTTTTTTATATCGAAGATCAAGTAGTAGTTGTTCTTGAAGATTTAATGTACTTGGCGAATTTTTTTGCACCGTAGGTGCTTTTTGGGGGTTTATGATATAATCAAACGTGATGTGGATACAATGTATGATACTTCAGACTATCCGCCCAATAATGTGTATGGTATTCCATTAAGAAATAAAAAATGTTTGGGTTTAATGAAAGATGTTTGGAATTGAAAGTTTTGTGTGAATAGCCATGCCTGTGGAACTCAATGGTGAGTGTTGCATCAATTCTTGGATCCTACAATTTATGCCAATCAGCAAAATGTGGGATGATATGAGAAGTGCTTTTGGAAGTCGAATCCGCACCGGTGTTGTCACGAATCTTCGACACAAAGACTTGAGGAGGTTTTTGGTAGATGTTGGAATAGTGACAATAGACCGTTTGAAAACGTGCAACGCGATGATGGTAATATTAAAGTGAACGCGAAACTCTCCTGTAAATTCGAAAATGTCAAAGATGATGCGGTCAATATCGAAATAAAGCATTTCAACACGCGTAATGCAACGATATTCGCATCAACCAATCTAAAAAAATGGTTTTACGAGAAAATACAGGATCCTCTGCTTGTCATGGTTGAGGATTTTGAACAACGTGATTCGGGCTGGAGCATGATTGAGATCATCAATGTGGTGATCTGCATCAACCGCTACGAGCCTCTTCGTGGTGGTCTTTCCACATTCATCGATCTACCGGCAGATATTCAACAAAAGAAGGCTGTGGTCAACGTACAGAACAACGATGATCGATGCTTTCTATGGTCTGTCGCTGCTGCTCTCCATCCTACAAACACAAACGTAAGCAGAACGCGGAGCTATCAGCGGTATATCTCCGAGTTTAATTGCGTAGGTATAAAATTTCCCACAACCTTACGATATGTGGAAAAATTTGAAAAATCAAATAATTTGAAAATTAATGTATATGGGATTGAATCGGAAACATTTTCAAACGGTGCGAGGTCGAAAGAAAGTGTCATCGTGCCGCTTTATCTGAGTAGAAATTTAATAAACACTGATGCTAACACGATTCACTTACTCATGATAGAGAGTGATAGCGATATGGGTGATCATGCTGACGATGAGTTAGACAATTTTGAGTCGAGATTTCATTTTGCATGGATTAAAAATCTTTCGCACTTGTTGAGTAAACAATTATCTAATCACAATGGCCAAAAATTTTTGTGTGATAGATGTTTGTGTCATTATAGCACACAGAGCATCTACCAAAACCATAGGCAGGATTGTGTGCGGTTAAATAAGGTGAGGATGGACTTTCCAAAAAATAAAAACTTGGAATTCAGACTATCCGCCCAATAATGTGTATGGTATTCCATTAAGAAATAAAAAATGTTTGGGTTTAATGAAAGATGTTTGGAATTGAAAGTTCTGTGTGAATAGCCATGCCTGTGGGACTCAATGGTGAGTGTTGCATCAATTCTTGGATCCTACAATTTATGCCAATCAGCAAAATTTCTTTTTTTTTACCATCTTGGATTTTTTTGTTGCTATAGGAAGGCATAGCTTCTATGACTGGGCTATCCCTCACGAGTGGGTCTTCGCAGAAAATTTGGTAGAAATGGTCGACGAGCAGGTATTCTCAGAAGTTGACAATCGTCGGAGTGGTGTCGATGGCACGATGGTGACCATCGATGGGGTGACCGCGGTGCTAGAGGTAAACCACCAATATTGTTATTGGTGGTTTAAAAGAAAAGGCGATCGGTTCCACATGCCGCATGAACCGGACTATTGTTTCGGTGTCGATCTCCGAGATCGTTTGATGTATATGCACCAAATTGGGTGGGGGGACCCAGATTCAGAAGATGATGGATATTGCAGCGACGCATGGTATGCATAATTGCTATAGTATAATAATAATTAAAGTTGTTGAAATTACTAAATTTGGGTTTCATCTTTTCAGATGAACACCGCGTGTTATATATATACAGTGAGAATCACGTGAAATTGCGCACCCAGATTTTGTGCGCAAGCGCGAATTTGAAAAACAGTTGATTTTGTCGGCTGCTAACGTGTAGTACCAACCGCCTCAGAACCCAGTTCGAGCTGTCAGATTGACAACCTCGGATATAGCTGAGGTCCCGGTATTCAAACATGATTGGGTTATGTTTTGACAGGTGAATAATGCGACACGAAATCAGACTTAGATATTTAGGGTGACATAGGATGACATAAAGTTAATCAATTGAATGAAAGATTCATAATGTTGACTGAAACTTTAGAAAATTAAGAGGGTAAGTAATGATAGGTTGATACAACCCTAATGATCTTAAAATGATTAAGCCTAAAATTCAATTGACCAACTGAATAAGTATCATCAATCTTTACTGAAATTGAAAAGCTAGGAATCACAACTCTGATCGAGAACAATTACTTCACAATATTGATATGACAACTTTTGTAAGAAATTAGACTCATCGAAGAAATTGCGAGTCTTACAGAGAACTTTGCTGCTTGCGTCAAAAGAGTTCTAACCTCTGGAAGGAATTAGGCTTGTGACAGTTATTTGGTCACCGACAGAAACCTATCATCTGAGTCGAGGGACTTATTTCCTCCGCCGAAGATAGATTCATCAAAGAGGTTGCAATTTTGACGTATAACCTTGTTAACTGTGTCAAAAAAGTTCTAACCTCCAGAAAGAATTATGACAGTTAGTTTGACACCGTCTGAATCGAGGGACTTATTTCTTCTGCAGAAGATAGATTCATCGGAGGGGTTGCAATTTTGACGGAGAGCTTTGTTGCCTGCGTCAAAAGAGTTATTCCCTATCGGAGTAGACGGGCTTATCAAAGGGATTGCAGTTTTGACGTAGAACTTCATCACCTGTATCGAAGGAGTTTTTTTCTCCGCAGGAGATGAATTGGTTAGTGAGATTGCGATTTCAACATAAAACTTTTATAGCTATGTCGGAGGAGTCAAAACCTTTGCAGGTTACTAGGCTTGTCAAACTTGTTGTACCTGCAACGAAAAACCATGTATTTTTAGCACTGCGAAGATTCGATCCATGCCCGGGTTAGGATCAACATGGGTTAGTTCCGTGGTTAGTTCTCTATCAGTAGCACCCATTTATTTAATCCGGAGCGGCATTTAAACTATCGACTAATATCGATTATTATTGAGTATACATAAGAGCTACACCATTGGCTACTGTCTGCGACCATGACAGGGAACGTTGACGATACCCAATCACAGCAAGGATTTTGGGCAGGAGATTCGAAATTGTTTTTCCGCGAAGATATGAATCGGGGGCGTGTTATGTTGCTATGTACATCGTTGCTATGCGTTTGGCAATTGTTAATGCAAAAACAAGGCTACTGTAAGCGTCCCCAAGCCAGTGAGCGTTTATTCGCGAGGCAAAAGTGTTGTGCCGAAAGAAAAAAAATTAGAAGACGAAGAAGAAGACGACGAGGAAGAGAAATCCGACGAAGAAGAGGTGCAGGAAGAAGAAAAAAGAGAAAAAGAAGACCGAAAAGAAGAATAAGAAGAGAGAAGCTGAAGAAGATAAAGAAGAATAAGAAGAAACAAGAAGATGCCGAACTACGTTTGGACGACCCCGGAAAAGAAGGAGATGGTCCGGCTCCACCACCAGGGCAGCAGCTACTGGGAGATATCGGGATTCGTGACGGGGATGAATCCCGATAGACCAATTCCGGAGTCAACGATCCGCAATGTAAGTTGAACATCTTTCAGAAACTTTGCTCTTTTTCAACACTCCTTCTTTCAACTACTTAACATTAACAGATCGTTAAAAAATTTAACGATACGGGTGACTTGAGCTCCACGGCTAGACGAGCAGTCGTCCAGCCAGGCAAGAGTATCGACGAAGATACCAGGCTGAACATCTGCCTAGCCTACGAGGAGGCGAGCCAGCCTGCGTCGAAGGTTGCCCAAGAGTTCGGAGTCTCTAAGGCGACAGTGGTCAGAGTTTTGCATGATGCGGGGTACCGATCATATAAGTTCAAACAACATCAGGAACTTATGCCTCAAGATGCAGAAAGTCGTATGGCTTTCTGCGGGCAAATGATCGAAGAGCTGAACGCCAACGAGGGACTACTCAAGCGGATCTGTTTCACAGACGAGAGTACGGTGGTGCTGCATGGGAGGCCAAATCGGCGAAACGTTCGAGTTTGGTCTCGCAGCAACCCTCGTTTGGTTGTTCAGTCAGCCACACAGTACCCGCAGAAGCTGAATGTCTGGCTCGGCGTTCTTGGGGACCGTCTCATCGAGCCCTTCTTCGTAGGTGAGAACCTCAATGGCGACAGGTATCTTTGTCTACTCCAGGAGGACATTATCCCTGCCTTAAGGGCAGTGGATGGTGAGGTGAGCGTAATTACTTCAGAATATAATAATGAATGCAATGCAATTCTGGTCAATATGATTTAAAATGTGTAACACAAAACTTTGTTTGCACCAGGGACCCATCTGGTTCCAGCAGGACGGTGCCCCCCCGCACTACTCAGCCGCCGTCCGCGCCTATCTCGATGGGCAATTCCCTGGACGATGGATCGGCAGGGGCGGTCCAGTCACGTGGCCACCGCGTTCGCCAGATCTTTCCCCGCTAGATTATGGTTTATGGGCCCACCTCAAAAACCTTCTCTACGCAGGGGGGAGGATAGCGAATCTTCCCCAGCTGCAGAACAGGATATTGGAAATTCTGGAGGGCCTCAGTCCAGAGAAGATTTCCAATACCACCAACGCGTTCTATGATCGTTTAGGGTACTGTTCTGCAGCAGAGGGGCTGCACTTCGAACACCTCCTTTAAGATCTTGGTGAATGTTAGGCTGCGAGGGAATTCCACCGGGCTTCAAATTTTGTCATGGTGAGTTTTCATCTTCATTTCACACTCCAAAATATGCCACATGGTTACATAGAATGCCTCATTAACACTTTTTTCTGTTTCAACGTTTCTATATCGATCACCGGTGGAGGTAATGTTCAGAGTTTGGCCCAGGGCCACTCTAAGATGTATTTTTTATGCATGTTTTGCTTATGGTCGGTTTTGTTTATTTCCACACATTTTTATAACACAATGCACAGAACGTTTGACTAACATTATTTATGTTTTAACGTCTCAACAATGGTCGCTGTTTGGAAGAGCTCACACGACGACAGAGGTACGGGGATCCCAAGTGAGTAGTGCCACGCGGGACACGTAACTGAAGTCGTAATTAGAATGAAGTGATCCTCTAATAATCCCGATTACGGTGAGTCCCCCTCTCCCTAATGAATCGACTATCAGATGCTCGGCAGTCATTTTGATTATTTTTTCTCGGGTTGCAATGGAGTCTATTTAACCTGTGGTAACAAAGTGGTGTGCTGAGATGACATCTTGTTGTTTCTGTACACCTGGCAGTCATTGGATTTATCATTGCATGGCGTACAAAGAAATGCATGTATGGCACGATTACTCAGTAGAGGAACAAGTTACTGATGAACATTCAGATCTGATTCAGTTATCTGGCACTTGGAACTCATCACTTACCTTACTGTAAGTTGTCGTCTCCTCTGCATAATACTTATCACATCCACTACGGTCTTTAGCATTATCACAAGACTTTATTTCAACAGGATAATCGAGCTGTTTGCACTCTGGTGAAGCTACTGTACGTCCAGACCTGACTGAATTCCAGCAATTGCAATTTCGATTGAGTGAACCTTCGACACTGAAGAGACGGCCAACTTTCTTTCATTAGATAGCTGTTATTGGTGTACTCAAATTGAGTTATTACTGTCTTCACAAAATTATTGAACGAATGTGGTTTTCTGTTACTTTCAAAGAATTCACTACCTTTTCCTCTGACAATGAGATAAATTCCACGATGTCTTTCGCTTCATTAATAATTAAGAAATGATTTGTAATTCAAGTGCTCAATATGAAAAAAATCTATGCAGTTAAATTATTGTTAATTCTAATGTGCAATAAATCAGTTGTTATGGAAGCTAATTAATTTTTCTGATGAAATTTCAACGATCATGGCATTGTCATCTAACGTAACTCGGCCATATTTAAATGTCTGCCTGTGTTGCCCCCCCCCCCCCCCCCTTCACTCGCCGTGGTTTTGACAGCTGAATCTGAAATCTGAGTGTGTTGGCTATTCTGCGAAACAAATGACGACGATCGCGCATGCGCGAATAGAGTGCGCAATTTCACGTGATTCTCACTGTATAAGGTCTCTAATTTTAAGTTTTGAATGATCAAGTCTAGTGTGTAAATATATTCTATAAGTAAGGTATATATGTAAATTCATATTGACATTTAAAATATATATATATATTATTGGAATGCTAGATATGGCAAAATGATTTTATTCCACCACCCCTTATCCATCGCGAGGGCGAAACATATCTCGCATGACTGAGATATTCGAAGATCTCATTATTGAAAAAGAAAAAAAAAATCGGTAAGCGGACAAGCGGCGATCAGAGGTCGGTAAGTGCATTAGCCGCAATCTGATATGGGATAAGCAAACCGACAGGTATTACAAAATGGCTGGTCGGTCGGCAAGAGTCGGCAAGTAGATTATCGCGAAATCGAACCGACAGGTATCACAAAACACCCGGTCGGCCGGCAAGAGTCGGCAAGTAGATTATCGAGAAATCGGAGACGGATTTAGGAGATCGGTCAAACAGGTATGATATCGATGAGATTCTACCTACCATTATCGATTGAACTGCTGAGATCGGTACAACAGGTGAGACATCGATATCCGACAATCCCGAGGTCGGTACCGCAGACGGTAAAACAGGTGCGATATCGATATCAAGTGATCCCCGAGTCGATACCGAGATCGGTAAAACAGCTAGGAAATCGATACTGGGTAATCCCGCGATCGGTAAGTCGGTAACACAGGGAGGAGACCGGTACAGGGTGACCCCTCGGCCGGGAAGGTAGGGCGCGCAGTTGCCTGGTCCAGAACTCTCGTTTCCTATCTACTCTCTCGGAAGAAATTATCTTTGATTATTTTGTGTGCGGTGAGGCCATAGTGCTGTACCATTAATATGTTCGATTCAGAAGAGTGACTTCATGACTGCTTATCTCACGTAGCTTCTCTACGATTATCTTTGTTCATCTGATTTTTACGCTTATCCGACTGAAATAGTATGCCGCTTATTTAGAGCTAGGATCTTGATTTGATGAATTATTTTCCTATGATATTCTATCTGGTATTATCGCTTATTTGACATTATCGCTGTGAATCTGCTTTATTTGTTCAATCTGGTACTTAGCATGTTATTTGTGAGTCGCTATCCCGATCCCCGGGGTTTATACTTTAGTTGAACGTAGTTGCACTAGTTGAAGTGAGAATTAAGTATTATTTCGCTTTTCCTGTATTATATAATCCGTTGAATATGAATTCTGTCTCACGATCTCAATAGCATTCTTACCGCTACTATCACTATCGCTTACCGCCTATAATATTGTATAGCTAGAAGAATTCAATTTCAGATGACGACGATGAAAGAAATTCAGCAAAGTTGACACGTTATTCTTGGTACGTTGGACTCGAGGTTGAACTGGAAAGCGAATCCCCTCAGCCAACTGATTAGGATGATGAATCAGTTTATAGCGTTAAGGGCGAGGTCGTCGCCATCGGAGTCGGCCACGATTATCTGCGGTAACGTTAAAAATTAATAAAAAAGCTTTGCGACTAACCCCGTATGTGACAGTTATTGTCAATACCGGCTTTGTAGGTATATTCCAAAAGATCCCCTATTTTGAAAGACTGATATTCCCTTTTTCCCCTTACCTTGGTGTCTACGATCGCTGTGATATTGTGATGTATTGTAACATGGTGTACAAGAACCCCACCAATATAGACCCTAAGATTTATAAATTAATAAGAAAAATAGAATAATATAATAGAATATAAAATAATAATCAGCATTCAAAGGAATACCAGCCCCAAAACCGACTCGCAGTAACATATGAGCTGACGTCACGGCGCGGCGATATCAATTGTCTGAAAGTAGGGTGCAAGTAGGCGCGGCAAATATAAATATGTATAAAATAATAGATAAAAGAAATTCATTTAAGGGATTAATCACCAGAGGGTGAATTTAGAGGGAAAGATTCCCATAGTAAAAAGAAACTCAGATTCAGTTAAAAGCAGATAGATTTGAGGCAAAAGGCGCCTCCATATCCCTGAAGGTCATTTTTGTGGTTAAAGTTGCTGGCATCGCGGAGAAGACTTCGGTCCCTCTGCCTGTCCAGATCTTTAACCTTCAAATCTTTTTCCCGTTGAAGTTGCTGGCATCGCGGAGAAGACCTCGGTCCCTCTGCCTGTCCAGATCTTTAACCTTCAAATCTTTTTCCCGTTGAAGTTGCTGGCATCGCGGAGAAAACTTCGGTTCCTCTGCCTGTCCAGATCTTTAACCTTAGAATCTTTTGTCCCTGTTGAAGTTGCTGGCATCGCGGAGAAGACTTCGGTCCCTCTGCCTGTCCAGATCTTCAATCGTAAAATCCTGCATAATTAAAGTTGCTGGCATCGCGGAGAAAACTTCGGTTCCTCTGCCTGTCCAGATCTTTAATTTCCCCTTATCCTGGTTCGCATGCCGGCATCGCGGAGAAGACCTCGGTCCCTCTGCCTGTCCGGAGCTATAACCGCTCTTTCCTCATATTTAAAGGTTTGCCTTTTCAAATAAGGTGTTGTTCCCTTAACTTCCCTTGTACCCCCATTCCTTATCTAAAACTGAAGGTTGCATTCAATTCCCTTTGGCGAACATTGAGGTTCGATTAAATTCCCTCCTTGTTCATAGATTTTGGGATATGGAAGTCTGATCGTAGAATAGCAAGAATAGATAAAAAGAAATAAATAGAATAATCCTAGGGTCAGGATACTTTAGAATAGAAAGAAAAAAGAATTAATTAGGGTTGTCAATATAAGACAACGTAGGAGAATATAACAGAAAAAAGAATTAATTACGGTTGTCAATATAGGACAACGTAGGAAAATATAAAAGAAAAAGAATTGATTGAGGTTGTCAACATTTGTGACAACATAAGGTTAGGAAACAAAAGAGAGTTATCATCAGCGATAACGACGTAGGGGTTAGAAAATAAAAACGAATAAATAGTTTCAGTTAGGATAATTCCCTAATATAATTATAATTAGGTGTGCAATCTGCCAATCTGTACCAAATCTAAATGATTTTTCAATTATAAGATTCCTTTATAATTTGATATACTGCATACCATAAATGTGTTTTTCTGAATAAATCCATTTTACCTATTTTCCTTGTAAATCTTTCCTTCCTACGAGTAAATCCTAAGAACCATTTCTTTCCAGATATCTATTCCATACCTTTTGTGACCAGCCCTGGATGTATTTCTAAACGCCCGAGAAAAGGAGTCTGGTAAAAATTAGTTGAATTTTCAACTTGGCGCCCAACATTTACTTAATTACTCTGCCAATAATTAGCTACCGGCTACAATTGGCGCCCAACGTGGGGCATGTTTTGGAAACAAAAAGGTTATATTTCTGAGTAAAATCAAATATCAAAATGCCACGTACTCGTAACGAAGGAAAGATAGTAGAATCCGCTGCAAAGGCTGATGAGGATATAATTACACATGAGGCAATACCTCGTGAACATAGTTCTGGCGACGAAGGTTCTTCAGTTGTAGCTAAAGAAAATAGTACTGTAGCTTCTTTAGTTTCGTCTTTTAATAATTTCTGTACGGAAGTGCGTCATGAGTTGCGACAGTTAACCGCTCAACATCGCGAAACCCGTGAAAAGTTAGAGTCCACCGAAGAAAAAATACAACAAAGAATAGATGATCTTGTAATCAGGGGAAATTCCTCTGAAATCCCACCTTGTAACCTCGAAAATCAAGGTGAAATTAACGTCATACCTGAGTCCTCGCAATCGCGAAACTTAACTGATTTCCCATTACCTGTGTTAGCTAATTTGGCTAGGAGTAATCCACCCGTATTTACAAACAAGGATAATTTATTTCCTGCAGAGTTTATTAATGAGCTAAATGATTGGTTCGAGAAATGGGGAATAAAGGGAGATGCCCGATTATCTGAAATAAAGACGCGAAATAATATTTTCGGTACTAGCGTCAAACTTTGGTTCGGAGTTGTCAAATCAAGAATTAGAACTTACGAAGATTTCGTAAGAGAATTTCTACGTACTTATTGGAATGAGGCAATTCGTTTACGCCGAAAAACGGAATGGTTGAATCGCAGGTTAGATTCCAGAGCGAACTTGTCATTTACCGAGTATTTTTATGACCAGGTTCATCGGGCTCTTCAAATTGATAGTCACATGACTACATTCGAAATAAATTACAACGTTATCAGACAATTTCCTTTCGAAGTTGTACAGTCATTAATCGGAAGTGTAGATTGTGAAAAAACGGATTCAATTATTCAACGGTTGAGTGTTATGGAACATCCAATGTACCTTGATCACCCCACTCATCAGGTGAGCACACCTACTCGGGCATCCCAAAATCAAAAAACGGGATATACTCAGGATAGGGATAATGTAAATTCTCATCAGCGTCAGAATCAAAATTATAACACGCAGAATCAAAATTATAACACGCAGAATCAGAATGCGCAATGGCAGAATTCAAATCAGCGATGGCAGAATCAGAATACGCAATGGCAAAACTCGAGTCCGCGATGGCAAACTCAAAATACGCAATGGCAAAATTCTAATTCGCGTTGGCAGAATCAAAATACGGGGGGGCAAAGTCAAAGTCCGCGTTGGCAAAATCAAAATACGGGGGGACAAAATCAGAATTCGCGGTGGCAGAATCCAAACTCTCAGCCTCAAGTTCAGGACTCATCCCGGGTTCAAGTCAATTCTTTAAATTCTCCTAACTCCAGTTCACAAAATCAAAGTTCGCGATGGCAGAATCAGAACGCTTCACCACCACCCCAGGAGGCTGAACGCGCTCCAACCAGGTCTTCGAATGAAAATTCGAGTGATTCTTTAAACCGGCGTCGGGTCTAGATCACTCCGCATCTGATCTAGACCCCAATCGAGTCGTACGAACCATAATGCAGGAGGTTATGGATGAGGTGAATCCTGCACCTGTAGCTCACGAAAGTCAGACAAATTTAATCGGATGTCCACGGTTGAATATTATCGCGGAAAAAATCTCGGTTCAGGCACTGTTAGACACCGGAAGTCAGATCACATGTGTATCCGAAAAATTATTTGGGATGATAAAGAAAATTCACAAAATTCCCATTTTGCCCGTTCAAAATATGAAAGTTTATGGGGCATTTTTTCACAAGTCTCCCACAGTTAAGCAAGAAATTATGATAAAAATTCAGATAGATTCATTAGAAATAGAAACCGTCTGTTTTGTGCTACCCTTAGCTCATGAGGATTTAATTATTGGTATCGATTGGATGCACAATAACCGCGTAGGTTTCGATAGCGAATCGCAATCGATAAAGATAAATGGAATCACTTTAACAGAACCTTTCTTTAATTGGAAAGCTAGACCTCATCCGTCAGGGAGTCATGAATTAGAAATAAAATACATTTCAAGATTGACATTGTGCAGATGTAAGATATTGGTTTGTTTACAGAGCTCTATCTTGAATAAACTCAACATGTCTTCCAAAGGCAGAGGATCTACTGGAGAAAAGGATAAGGCAGACAACATCACATTTAAGCCTAAAGGCGGGAAGTCAAAATCACATCCTATTAAAAAGACAACAGGATGCCCTGATCTCTCTGGAAAAAGCATGATCAGAGGATTTCCAGAATCAGAAGATTTAGATGTGGAATCATTAAACAAATTCCTGAGTACTGAGTCTTCTTCTGGACGAAAGAAGGTGGATAAAAGTCCAGGAGATTTCCTAGAAATGATCTCCCCTCATGGTGATCGTAATGCTGGATCAAAGCTTCGAAAAGAATTGGGGGTCACTGAATTAACTGATGATATTGCACCAGGATTGACTAAAATCTTGAACCCTATCGATGATGCTGCGGAATTGGCAAAGATTCCTAGAGTTGAAGAAGACCCTGAAGATATCCTCAGTGGACTGCTTATATATGAACCGACTGATCCGTCAGATTCAGATGTGCCACCTGGAGATGATGATCCAACCCCTTCTACATCCATTGCAACAGAGAGAGTTAGCTCTAAACTTCAACCCAAAGGGAAAAAGTCTGTGGCGGATAAGCTTAAAAAGCTGGATTATGATGGCTTAATAGAATATATTATTAAGTTCCCTGGAAGGAGTGGAACTGTCTTGACAATTCTATTTGAAAAAGCTGATGAGATTCGGCAATATAGACCTGATGAGATGGAAATTTGGGAAGAATTTGCAATACAATTGTGCTCTATGCCCCCTCCAACCCTCACGGCTGTCATGACCAGATTATCTAGGTATCAACCGATGACTCCTCAGATATTATCAGCTTTTCTTGATGGAATGTGCACAACACACTCTCACACACTAGCGGATAGATCTTTAGAAATGTTCCGAAACTTGTCTAAAGTTACTGAGTATTGCATGAAGCAGCATAACATCATGAAAAGTGATATTATTCAAAAGAAGAAGAAAAAAAAAAAAAAAAAAAAAAAAAAAATATTTGTTAAATACAATATCTTATATAATAATCATATAACGGTACACCATGTTTTTGTTAAAAAATAAATATGTCAAAATGCATCGCAACGAAAATATAATTTGTGCCAATACCTCTCCCCATTTAGACCTATTTATTGGGGGGGCATTGTAACATGGTGTACAAGAACCCCACCAATATAGACCCTAAGATTTATAAATTAATAAGAAAAATAGAATAATATAATAGAATATAAAATAATAATCAGCATTCAAAGGAATACCAGCCCCAAAACCGACTCGCAGTAACATATGAGCTGACGTCACGGCGCGGCGATATCAATTGTCTGAAAGTAGGGTGCAAGTAGGCGCGGCAAATATAAATATGTATAAAATAATAGATAAAAGAAATTCATTTAAGGGATTAATCACCAGAGGGTGAATTTAGAGGGAAAGATTCCCATAGTAAAAAGAAACTCAGATTCAGTTAAAAGCAGATAGATTTGAGGCAAAAGGCGCCTCCATATCCCTGAAGGTCATTTTTGTGGTTAAAGTTGCTGGCATCGCGGAGAAGACTTCGGTCCCTCTGCCTGTCCAGATCTTTAACCTTCAAATCTTTTTCCCGTTGAAGTTGCTGGCATCGCGGAGAAGACCTCGGTCCCTCTGCCTGTCCAGATCTTTAACCTTCAAATCTTTTTCCCGTTGAAGTTGCTGGCATCGCGGAGAAAACTTCGGTTCCTCTGCCTGTCCAGATCTTTAACCTTAGAATCTTTTGTCCCTGTTGAAGTTGCTGGCATCGCGGAGAAGACTTCGGTCCCTCTGCCTGTCCAGATCTTCAATCGTAAAATCCTGCATAATTAAAGTTGCTGGCATCGCGGAGAAAACTTCGGTTCCTCTGCCTGTCCAGATCTTTAATTTCCCCTTATCCTGGTTCGCATGCCGGCATCGCGGAGAAGACCTCGGTCCCTCTGCCTGTCCGGAGCTATAACCGCTCTTTCCTCATATTTAAAGGTTTGCCTTTTCAAATAAGGTGTTGTTCCCTTAACTTCCCTTGTACCCCCATTCCTTATCTAAAACTGAAGGTTGCATTCAATTCCCTTTGGCGAACATTGAGGTTCGATTAAATTCCCTCCTTGTTCATAGATTTTGGGATATGGAAGTCTGATCGTAGAATAGCAAGAATAGATAAAAAGAAATAAATAGAATAATCCTAGGGTCAGGATACTTTAGAATAGAAAGAAAAAAGAATTAATTAGGGTTGTCAATATAAGACAACGTAGGAGAATATAACAGAAAAAAGAATTAATTACGGTTGTCAATATAGGACAACGTAGGAAAATATAAAAGAAAAAGAATTGATTGAGGTTGTCAACATTTGTGACAACATAAGGTTAGGAAACAAAAGAGAGTTATCATCAGCGATAACGACGTAGGGGTTAGAAAATAAAAACGAATAAATAGTTTCAGTTAGGATAATTCCCTAATATAATTATAATTAGGTGTGCAATCTGCCAATCTGTACCAAATCTAAATGATTTTTCAATTATAAGATTCCTTTATAATTTGATATACTGCATACCATAAATGTGTTTTTCTGAATAAATCCATTTTACCTATTTTCCTTGTAAATCTTTCCTTCCTACGAGTAAATCCTAAGAACCATTTCTTTCCAGATATCTATTCCATACCTTTTGTAACCAGCCCTGGATGTATTTCTAAACGCCCGAGAAAAGGAGTCTGGTAAAAATTAGTTGAATTTTCAACTTGGCGCCCAACATTTACTTAATTACTCTGCCAATAATTAGCTACCGGCTACAGTATAAGCGTTATCCCGCAGATAAAAAAAAATATGTGTCGCTTGTCGTTGGATTTCGATGGAGAATTACACAGTAAGATTGTCAAAAGCACATTCATGGTCTGATGATGGTTATGAACGTTTGTATGATGAAACTAATCTCATTTTGAAAAGACAAAACATCAAACAAATTCTAGTTTGGTTCTGTCAGAAGCATGTGCTTGACATGCTAAAAGACTAGAAAAATTCATATCAGGCGTTGTTTAAATCAAAATCTTGGGAATTCATTCAACCCAGGTACAATTTATCTTACAAAACATCACTGAACAACCGGTACGGTCAAGTGAAACATGTGCTATTCTTATGATAAGTACACTTATGACAAACTTGAAATATTGCTCACGTAATGAGATTGTCTTTCACTAGCTTATTCCAATTCAAATGGGGGGAGTCCGACCAGTGTAAAGTCGAACTAAAAGTTTTTTTTCACATTTTTCCATGAATTAAGATGAATTTTTTCCGTAAAACTGAGGAAAAGTGATGACATAAACGATTGTTTGCATTTTCTTGTTATTTTTCTTTTTATATCGAGAGAAAATCTCATTGCTTTCTTTCGTGTATCACTATCTAGAATTTAAAGTAATGTTCAACACATGATACTTTGAGCTGCAAGATATATATATATATATTATGAGTTATTTTTTTTTTTTTTTCATATAGATTTTTTTAACATTTTTTAATTTCCTCACTTTTTTGATTTTTTTTTTTGTTTTCCATGCTATGAGATTAATTTTTTTTTTTTTCATTAATTCTTCTCCGTTTTCTTTTTTTGCTTTATGTGTTCCTTATTTTTTCTAGGCGTTGTACGTCAACAAAACCTGACTCGATGGTGAATTTTGTTTGTCAACCGTATTGAATTTCAATCATAAAGATGACAATATGATGAAACTTATAATGAAACTAACAAGGTTACGCAATCAAACAGTATTTCATACTCGATACCTGCTTGATTTGATTCGCTTTCTAAGTTTTCTAATTCAACGATGTACATCATGTTTATATGGTTTCTTTTGTTTTGTTCTTCATTGTTCTTATGATAAAATATTATGACAGAATATAATATGTGTAAATAATGAAATATGGCCGCTGAATGGGGCGAAAGCTTATAGAATCTCTGCAACAATATTTTCAGACTTATCGATTTCAAAGTAAATCGTTCAGAAAGTTGCTGGATGTTATGCAGAAAAAATCGTTTTCGCTTCCGACTTGGAACCACCTGAATGGTCTTTGATATTTGTGAACATCTTCCGAGTTCGTAGGGAGAGGTCGACTGATTGTGAGTTAACAATTCTTTCGTGGAGCTAATGCTAGTAATTTGGGGTAGAAACAGGAGCGATTTCTTCGAAATGCAGGGTTGAGGTTTGAAGTTCATTCCCAAGGGTTGTCGCGCCGATCTCCGGGTATATGTGATAGTTTGATTTATTACATCACATACCATTCCATAGAGTTTCAAACTCGTGTAAGATATTTCCAAAGGCCTGTAGTGATTCCGAGGGCTTTCATTGATTCAATTGTCGCAAATTTTCTTAGAACTTCTAATGGTCGGATGCTTCAACTTTGATAAATCTCTAGTGATTTCGAAACAGCCCATCAGTGATGAATGGAATTTAGGGCCTTCGATAGATCCAGAGAAATTTCACGAACACTTGCAGTGACTAACATACTGACTTTCCACCACTCCAACACGCTGGCCAAAATAACTTTTATGCCGAAGTGTTCTTAGACTTCCAATTGATTTCGTTGATTTCGATTTATTATTTTCCGTCTTCCCCCCGAGTTAGTTGAATTTGACGAACAGTCTTACAATAGCTGTGATGATTTCCAACGGCTTCCGATGACTCCAATGGCAGGAATCTCTTCGGATGATCACTAACATTGATCGATACTGTGGTGTGTTTTACCAACTTTCGACGATTTCTAAAAACTTGTTTCGACATCAGCCTCTGATATGAGGTGATTCGCCACACCATAACTTGTTTTTGAACTAATACCGCACCGATTTTACTGTTTGAGAAAATCATTGGTTTTGTTGTAGTGGGATACCCCACAGGCATTGGGCGGTCATGGGATATCAGAAGCGACGAAGCAGATGTCTATTTGTTTTTCATGGCCCTGATTTGACGAGGAAGCCTATGGTAACGAGAAATCCATCTTCGTAGTCCATGACGAAAACGAGGGGCTTCCCTGGGTCTTCGATGATTTTTTAATCTATCTTCAAACAGAGATCTTGCCTCACTCTATCTCTTGAGATGAAGAAGATTGAGAATTTAATCATCATATAGAGAGGCTTCGGATTGAGGAGTTCGCTTGTAGGTAGTTTGTTTTTTCCGAGATGAGTAAGCTATAGATGCCTTCGCGTTTGATGTGTGCATGATTCAGATCCACCAGCTTCGATCGTATCCACGCAGGTGTTCAGTAGATGACGCATTTTCTTCATCAATTCACCAGTTTCTGTCCCAAATTCGTCCAAATATTTCAACCAACTACTTACATTCTAAGCGTTTTAAGGACCATACTAGTGTTCCGTTATTCAATGTGTTAAAATTGTTGTGGAAATTCTGATAATGCGGCTCTGCAACGGATATACAATGATTGGCAGAATTGCCGAAATTAATGAATACCAAACTAGACTCTCCATTACAAGTTCTACAATCGCCGATCAGTTCTGAATGAAGTTCATTAATGATCTTGAGGTTCAAATGATGTCAAACCGTGACGTTAACGCATCAAGTGAAGAAATTGAAAAATTAAAACTGATATTATGGAATTATTCTCTCTCATAACCGTGAGCTTGTAAAATATAGATGATTCTGAAATTATTCTATAACGCTAACGTCACTAACTTCGAGATCCTCAATTTGGTTTTTATTGAATCCTGCTTAATTATTACCATGTTCCATCTGAACTACTCATGATCCTATTTGTTGAATACTTTGCTATCTAACATATTGATGAGTGATGATTTGTTCTGTATTTGTTAGTTAGATGTGATAACCTAATAATTATCTTCCGATGATTTGCATGTCTGTTTTCGATTCGTATCGAAAAATTAACTAAACAGTAACACCAGGACGTTCGCCATCAATTGATTTTTCTAGCTTTCGTTCGATGGATCAAATTATAAATAGCATTTGTTGCTGCAATCTCGCGATAATCGTGTCTTTTCAAAATGGTGGATTCTTGCTTCCATGAACCATCCTCATTCAATGAGAGAATTTAAAAAATTGTACCAATCTTACGAAGGCCTTAACATTCAATATGTGCTGAAAAACATTGTGAACCACTGTATTACATGTATGCTAGCTTTTGACAATCGTATGCTGTTGTTTCGAAAAAACGATTAAGAAACATCAAAGGTTTTCTGAACATTGTCGCCCTCATTGCTTATGATTGTTGAAGGCAATTTTGAAGTCTAGTTTTTATAATTCAAATTTTTTAACCTTCACGAGTTTTCAATAACATAACTAAATTATTTTGAAAATTATTCGCGTAAAAGTGCATTGAGATTTTATGCACAAGATGCATCTGACACTCTCGAATTAATCGTCACCCAACTTCAACTTGTGACGAGGCCACCAGAGCCT
The DNA here is from genome assembly GCA_963932425.1 of Athalia cordata. NCBI lineage: Eukaryota > Metazoa > Arthropoda > Insecta > Hymenoptera > Athaliidae > Athalia > Athalia cordata. The sequence goes on along the minus strand of OZ010628.1, from coordinate 7,753,649 downwards.
ACCACAGAAGACGGGACTGATGCTCCAGGGGGAGCCCAAGACTCGCCAGTTTTGCCCTCCTCCCCTTTTACATCTCTTTTCAAAACTACCTTCCGCGAGTTTTGCCAGATTCAGGTTAGCCGTATCTTTGCAATTGTGACTGTTACTAGTCCGAAAGCTCAAAGGGTTATTTGTATCACTCATCCATAACGGCTGTCATTTAACGAACCTTGTTTCGTAGTTCGTGGCGGTTACTTATATTTTTTTCTTTCTTTGTTGGTTGTTATATTATTCTGTATTCGTTTGTTTTGGGGTTACATTATACGATTGTTTTTACCAGTTAATTCTTTGATACATCTCATCTCGCCTTTTCCTTCCCAGTTTGTTTTCAGCTGGCGTTATATTGGCAAACTGTTCATAGACTCAGATCGGGTTAGACAAGATACGAACCCAACGTATCGGGAGATTTCCCGAGATTTCAAGATTTTTTAAGTCCAAGTATCAGCATATGCCGGGTACCATACAGTAGCTCCGCTCGGTTACTCGGAGTGTGACCTCTCGTCACACTGAGTTTTCCCAAAATCTTTTCGTTTCGAATAAAAAGTGCATTTAATCAGTCCAAAGGCCATGTCTAATGCTAGATCTGGCTTCCCAACGTTTGGGGCCAGAAAAGAGAAACTCAGTTATGCGAAATCCCAGTGCGTCTGAGGATCTCGTGCTACGTACCTGTGCAAAGCCAGTGAGTGCATTTCAAGACGCGAATTCATCTCAAAAGATCAAGAATCGAACAACAAAAGGACCGATGAACGACCGAATATCTCCGTGCCTGCAAACCAATTTCAGAGCCTAATCGGTGTACTGCGGAAATAACAGGTTACCTACAGTGAGGAAATACTCGCAAGGATCCGAAGTGCAACGCCAGCCCCTGATAACCATATCCTGCAAAGTGCACCATGAGGTTCAACGGCGAAAAAGGAAGTGACGTCGGTGCATTTCTTGAAGCGGTAAAGACGTTCAAAAGTTGCGCCAGTATTAGCAACGAAAGTGCGCGAGCAATCGATGTTGCTCGAGGGCACGGCTGATACCTGGTGGCAAGGATTTAGAGCAAAAACTGGAACTTGGCCCCTCGCAGTGGCAGCGCCACGAAACGTACGCTGTTTATTCAGCGCATTCTTGCACGTGCCATCCGGACGCGTAAAGCGCAGTGAATCTAGGAGTGCAACCGAATCAAAAGGGGTGTTGCAACACCACATCAGCGATTAACCCCTCCGACCGCCAAAATAGTGCGGAGCGCGCTTTCTGCTGGAGCTAACTGATTGCAACGACCACCCAGTTCCGTACGGAGTACCCGGATTGATAAACGGTCCACCTTGACCAAGATCAGCATCATTTCGGCGGACTCCACGACCGCAGGCAAAAGGGTCACGGCACAGTTCCGCGAACCGGTGGTAGGTCCTCAAAGTCACTCCCTATCTTCTATAGTTGTTATCACCTACCTGCTGATTATGTGTATCCGCTCACTGCTTCAAACGATTCACTAACTCCACTTCTGATAACTTTCCATCAACGCCAGTTAACCAGAATATTGTAAATTACCGAATCTTTAACCTTTCGCAAATATTTATGGTAGATTTATTTGTTTGGTAGAAGTGTCACATGAACCTGATGCAACCTCAAATCTCCAACTCAACCATCAACGCTGGTTGATTTGAACGTTTTAACGGAGTAAGTTCTGCGTGACCGCTTCGGTGGCAGGTAACTAGAGTTACTGCGGCATAAGCTCGCGGACACACGGTATATAAACATATGTATAAATACAAAGAGAAAATAAATGAACAAGCCATTTTTATTTTTTATATTTGTGCAAGTTGTGTGAATTTATTTTCCTTTCCTCTCCTTACATCTATTTAGCTTTATTCTTGACCTTCCTAATGAAAGTAATTTTGTACTAGCCAAGTAACGCCTTATCGGGTGTTCCGTCCTACGGGTAACTCCAAATTTTGAAAGTCCTAATAAACCCTGTACTCATACGCTTCTAAAAGATGACCACCCGAACCAGACTCCTTCGAGATTTAGAATCTGTAAAGTCGATCGTGAAACCCTGGCAGAATCTAAACAGATCCCTCATACACACAAATTTTCAACTCAAGGCCCATTCCTATGTTGTAACAACTCCGAATTGGAAATATTCCGTTAGCTTCAATTATTACCAGCATCACGATATGATGCATTTTCAACGTTTATGAATTGATGAATGATTTGAACTGTCTCCACGTTATCACCATATTATAGTACCCTCATTGCAGCTTCTAAGCCATAGCAATTTAGTCAAACTTTGAACTTTTAATATGAAATCCATAAGAAACATGATAGAGAGTACATTCAAAAATACAGATCAATCATACGGATTCGATAAGAATTTTCCATTTCAGAGTTGGTCTAAACTCGGTTGTTCATTAAACAATAGTAGATTTTTTTAAACCGAACAATTTTTAGCGATATTCATAAACCCCAGGAAACTACCCTCAGCACGACCAGACCTAAGTGGGAGAAAAACCCGACCAGTTAGATATTTTGAACATTCTTGAAAAATATAAAAACACATACCATTGAAAGAACCCCAACAAGAATTATTTCAACCAATTGTAAAGATTTTCAATGAACCGCCCAAAAATCTTGCTTCAAAAAGCCGAGACTCAACGAAAAAAGGCAGTCCCAGGCTTGAAATTCAATCAGTCTACAAGTTCTATCTCATCAGCGCAGTTTGCACGGTTCAGTTCAAAAATTTTGAGTTCCAATCTTAACTTCAAAAGGTGTTGTATTATACACTTTCATTTACTTAAATTTATACTGATCTCACATTCCCCCAACCAACAAGTTTTCTGGTTTTAATTCGAGTTCTTCCAATCATCTGTTATTCATTAATTTTGGGTTTACAAGATTAATATTTTATTTTATACTTCAAATATACATATATATTGTTTTGGATATATCTTTTGATTCCATCTATTTTAAGTTAAAAATCCTCAACTTTTCCCCGAAACAGAAAATCCGTGTGAAGGCAAACTCGCTAACCTGTACAGTAGTTATTTCTACAATCGAGTGATTCACTTTCTCGGACGTCAGTAAAATTTCCATGATTTATTCCTAGTTCAAGTCTCAATGAGGAGGAAAGCAGACCGGAAGGTTCAGCGTCGTCGCCTCCAAAATCAACTTTAAAGATCGATTCTTTCTTCCAACAATCAAATTTATGAATTTATTCTAGACAATTATTCGAACCAGGAAAACTTGCCTTTTACCACGGACACCCCCGCGTACCCAACTTTTCTAATTCTTCCTCAAACCATAACAGTTACCCCCGACTCACTCCAATAAAAATTAAGCGTTATTGAGGTAAAAGACGCAGTTATTGACACTGTCCTAGTAGTTGACACTTTCAATTTCATTCTGATTCAGAACAAAAAAAAAATTATCTCAAAATTTAATTATCTTGAAATTTATAACTATAAAAACATTTATTAACTTAATCGAGATAATTTAATTTTTTCTCAAGTTGGAATAAAATTGAAAGTGTCAACAACTAGGACAGTGTCAATAACTGGGTCTTTTACCTTATCCCGATTATAAAAACATCGATAAATCAGACGCGAGGAAACAGGCATACAAAATCAAATCAATTTTCGAATAAAAGTCCTTCACAATCCTCTCTCAAACTTCCCGTATCATTAACTACATCTATTTTCAACCTTGCACTGGTCTCGAGTTCCAGGTGAAAAGTGCCCGCACTTGGACCCAAAAAATCGAGACGAACTCCTGTTCACGAAAGATCCTTCCCAACTAATCGATCAGACGTAACGAGTTATAGTTTATTTTCAGTAAAAAAAAAACATTCATAACCTGAACTGGTTTTGTCTAGTTTGAGTACTTCCTAAAGTGTTCGCAATTACCCCACTCTCCCCTAAATCCTCAAAGTCATACTTGGATTAATATTTGATCGAAGTTTTACGTTTTATCAGGTTAATAGTGCGTGACCTAGGTCCCAGTGAAAGATCATTCTGTTATCTACCATATATTGTTTTCAACGCTTATGAATTCAGTTGTTGCTTGTTTTTGCTGCTAAAATATACGAGAAAATATACTTTTGTGTGATATACTTTTCGTGTGGATTTGATTGCTATAATTTAATAACCAATACCCGACTTGCCCCAGCTCACTTGACACTTCGACAATCAAACTCGCCCAGCTTGCTCAACGCACCGAAAATCAAGGTAAGTCACATTTCATTATTTCCTATATTTTCCTCATAGTTTTTCCCTTAATTTATTAACGCCCTTTTGGCCTCCTATATCCCGAGACATTGTGTACTAAATAGGAGGCATAGTCGTCGCCATCGGAGTCTGACACGAGTCTCTGCGGTGATGTTGAAAATTATTAATGAGCTTCGCGATACAGAAAGCCATTTCACTGACCAGTATTCAACATAAAAATAATGTAGAAAATGGGGCTATTCGAAGAAAACAAACAGTTACCCGTCCCAAGTTCTAGCTTCCGAAACAATCGGCGAAAAAAAAGAAATTTTCGACGACAATGTCACGTCCAGGCGCGAGATTTCTTTTATTTCCACCCTTTCCATTACTGGGCGTTCATTTATTTTAATAAATAAAATGCCTGGTTAGTGAGATATTTTATAAGGAAACTCAATGTTCTCAGCTTAATAATTTAGACGTAAGATGTTAAACACGATGGAATCAGATTAATAAGTGAGCTATGAATTTAGAGAGAGAACTCTTAGAGAAGAGCACGTCCTTTAGGGTTAAAAAACCTTCAGCTGAGTCCGCAGAAACTCTCGGTGGACCGACCGCTGGTTGGTCAGGAGCCGTTGGGCCCAAAGAACGAGACTGATCTTCGATTTATTAAGTAGTCCGATCTATGGTAAAGATCACGTCCAAGTAGCTAAGCCGCGCATAATCATACCAGCATGAAAAATTAGAGTGCACGCGACAAATCCGTCGACCGTCAAGACGTTGCATTTGTTCAACTAGTCACGAGATGTGCATGGAGCTTGCCCGAGCCGAATCTTCAAGTTAAAGTTAGTCTTCGGAAAACTTTTAAGCGACGACCCAAAGACTTCAATTTAGACTCGTTAAAGGAATCAATTATTTTTATCGGTTAAATATTATAAAACTCGCAAGGGTCAAACATTTAATGAGTGCGATTCGGATGCAGTATGAAAGAATATTTCAAATCAAATACAAAATTGCTGAGTTCTTATAAATTAGTTTCATCAAGGTTGTTAAAAGCAAACAAGCCATTTTTCTTCAACCGATTGGGCTCAACCAGGCAGTGCACCAGAGCGGCCGTACTTAACCGAATGATCAGCACCCAAGTAAGTGGCTTTATATACGTGGTTCACATTCGTTTGCCATATTTTCGAGTCAGTTTTCATCTGTGTTGTAACACTGTGAGGTTTCACCCTGAATATCCGCCACTGCTTTCGGTTATCGTAAGGTAAGTTTTTAGATGCCAAAATACCTCTACTAGTTTTCAGTGGGCGACCCATTCTGTTTCATCATTAGTTTGGTTTCAAGTTGAAAACCCTTTGGAGTTCTGAATAGCCATAGTTATTTGAAATCGGATTTGTAATAATTTTGCGCTTTCATTCGACGGTTGGGAAAGGTCTTCCTCGGACGCTATGAGGTTCACCCTAGATCTTTCCTTTTCTAAGGCTTGAATATGCATTGTTCCTTATTTTCGTTTGTTATTTGCTTTAGAGATTAATCATTGATTGTAACGTTTTTGATCCAAAATATATACATACATATATATTTCATTATACATTGCAATGCGTTCAAAGGTTATTTCCGCATGTCTTCATTCACTACCGAATTCAAGCCCGAGGTATTCCGATCCTGTAAAGGACTCGGCAGGTGTCACGTCCCGCGACTCCCCAGCATCACCCCACAGTTATTGACTACGTCTTATTCTTTTATTCCTCATAATAATCATCATGGTTTATCGACTTAAAGACCCCATAATACCTCAGAATATTATTGTATCGCTACACTAGGGATTAAAACCCTAAAGTACCTGTGAGCCCATTAATTAAGGGCAGGTACCTAAACATTACCATAGGCGTATTTTATACATTCCTATTTTCGCTTTTCATTTATATTACCCCACGCCAGTATTCTACTTATACTGTAACATGGTGCAATAACCCCTACCCATATTATAGATGAAATTAAATAGAATATTGATAATAATTAGCATTCGAAGAAATACCAGCCCCAAAACCAACTGACAGTAATGTGAGTTGGCGTCAATGCATAGCATTATCAATTGTCTAGAAGTAGGGAGCTAGTAGGCGCGGCAAATATAAATGTTTATACGGTAATAGATTAAAAGAAATCCGGTTAAGGGATTAATCGCCAGAGGGTGAATTTTGAGGGAAAAATTCTCATAGTAAGAAGAAATCTAGTTTCAATTATAAGCAGCTAGATTTGAGGCAGAAAGCGCCTCCATATCCCTGAAAGACCTTTTGTGGTTAAAGTTGCTGGCATCGCGGAGAAGACCTCGGTCCCTCTGCCTGTCCAGATCTTCAATCGTCAAATCGTTCACAATTAAAGTTGCTGGCATCGCGGAAAAAACTTTGGTTTGGTTTGGTAGCTACCGGCTACAATACATGCCAGTCCCTACGGACACGTAGGCTATTTGATATATCCATGTTATGCCACATGTAATAGTCCTACTGGACACTTGAGCTTTTCCTATATCGATATGGAACCAATACCCGCATGCCCTTGTAAGCACATGTTCATCCACTAATTGTAAGAAAAGTCCCAACGGACTTTTTCTTGGACCGCCCAGAGCACGAATGGCTAATTTTGTTTATATCTTCGGCAATCCTCACCTAATAGGTCTTTCTCCATGGTCCGCACGACTCCTATAAAAAAGCGTGCACAGATGCATTGGCACGCTTTGTCACTTCAAATTTTGACTTCTCAAGTTCAGTAGCCAATTAACCGTGATCTTGAACGCTGAACTCTTCGAATAAATCCCGACGTGAGGACTTAGAAAACATAGATCATTTTCTGAATTAAAGAACTTATAATATTTCGCGATTCACGGAACATAGAATAATTTCGGACTCGTGAACTCAGATTATTTTACTATTGAACTTTAACGTCAGCAAGACGAATTAAACTCAAATTCTGTTTATTAAAATCAACCAATGAACAAGAACCCTTGAGGTTAAATCCAATCTAAATAATTAAACTTCATCTTAGATAAAGGAGTAGTGCGTTACCTGAGAAAAACCCATAATTCTTTTTATTATTGATTGTTCAGTATCATTAATGTTTGTTGCATGATTGCGTCATGCCATCAGACGGCCCACGAGCCAGACTAGCCGTTTTCGGCCGTATTTTCACGCTTCTAGAAAGATTATAAATAATGGTCCTCTAGTTCCGGGAGTCGAGACTTTTGTGAGGAAATATCCTCCTCTTTTCGAATCTTTTTTAAAATTTCGAAAATCTTAATCAGTTCTTGAGATATTTGCGAAAAATCAAACCCCCGTTTGCTGCCTAGACTAGGGATATTTTACGCCAAGCTACAGCTCATCGCGTAGTGTCTAACTACGCCAGTTATGAACTCGCCAAGAGTACATGTGTTGTGTACAGTCCATAGGGAGCGAAAATTGAAGTATTTCCGAACAGATATAAAGAAATCTGCGACTCAATGTTAGGTCTACCATTTCCCATACATGAGTCACGTTCTAACGTTGATTTGAATTTCAAGTATCATTTTTCAAGTAATCATAAACCTCTAAGTATTTCCATGCGGGATCAGCGTTTTTTTGAGGCAGCTGCGGTTGCAAAAGTTCACCCAAGTCTGCGTCTTATAAGCTAGATTTGTGAAGGATTTTCTCAATTTTGTATTTCACTCGTCACTACGGAATGAAATCCTGCTCAAAAGTCACAATGTACATGTGTTGTGTACAGTCCATAGGGAGCGAAAATTGAAGTATTTCCGAACAGATGTGAAGAAATCTGCGACTCAATGTTAGGTCTACCATTTCCCATACAAAAGTCACGTTCTAACGTTGATTTGAATTTCAAGTATCATTTTTCAAGTAATCATAAACCTCTTAGTACCTTCTATGCAGGATCGGTTGACAAGAAAAGTTTCCCAGGCCGTCGCTTCCGATTTCATCCATTTCGCAATATTTGCAGGAAGAAAACAACAGGACAATAGCTTACAACTGCGATTGGACCGTTTGGAAGAAGAGCTGGGAAAAGACGGGCAAGATCAGCTCGCAAAAAAGTGCTTTTCTATCGATACAACGCGCCAGTAGAAATACTAGGGGAGTTCTGAGACTCTGGTTCGGAGATTCACGACCCTTGTTTTACCGACCCTGCAGATCTATCGATAATTACATTGATTATTACCGACGACGATTTACCGGGCTCCTCAAAACATGTTCAATTTGATATCCGTCGCGAAGAATGATCTGCTACGCGAAGTTAGCAGATCATTTCTTCAATTGGCTTTTTCTGAGTTGAACAAATAGAACTATTGCTTATATACCGTGCGCGTCACAGAAAAGTGGTTGAGCACTGCGCATGCGTCGAAATACTCGAATTTCTCGACTTCGAGCGAGGTCGAACCTCGCTGGAGTCAGGGGTTCTCAGCGTGTTGTTGTGAAATGTCAACACGCTAGTGGCTACGCTGATATGTGGAATTGACAATGAGTTGAGAGCTCCTGACTCCAGCGAGGTTCGACCTCGCTCGAAGTCGAGAAATTCGAGTATTTCGACGCATGAGCAGTGCTCAACCATTTTCCTGAGACGCGCACGGTATATCTAGAACTATAGAACCCAGTTGCATGCGAGAAGAACTCACTTTTCTTTATTGATCTGCTGACAATTGATATGCTAACTTCACGAACACAGTGAGGAGGCTTTACCGATGTTAGTGCAGGTCCTAGCGCCACACCAAAAAGGGGCGAATGAGGGGGGTGGGGAGATGGGGGTAGACGGAGCCGCCAGAGCTGAAAGGCGGCTCGAATATGCTATACATCTGGCATGGCTGGGTGATGTGGAGGCACCCCCGCTGAAAGGACAGGACTTACGGGTAAGCGAAGAAAGTGCCGACGAGTGGGGTAAATATTCGAAGGTAGATCTCATAAGTGACGACGATGTCGACGATGAGGGAAATTGATTCAATGAGATACTCGGAAAAATTCCTTCACCGGGGTCTTCCTTCGACAGCGGTGTATTTTCCATCGCCGCTAGCCAAGTGTCAGGCTACGACTCAGAGGAAGGATGTCGTTAGTAGACGTCGACAACTGACGCTAGTCCTCGCCGTATATCCCCCCTTCCCCGCTACTGCAGTGGATCGGCTAATGGGGTAAAATTATGGGTCACTGAGCATACCGTTGAATCGGTGGTAGGGTTGGGAAGAGCGCTTCCAATGACGCACGCAAAATAAACGCAGGCGTTTTGAAAAAATCCATAGTTGAAATTATCAACGATCCGCTTTACAACGGTGCGATCACCAGTCTCACGGGGGCCGCAGCGGGTCGGTTTTTTTGCGAAACCTGTAATATGAAATTCAATCGGCCTGATCAACATAAATGCTCGCAAACTTGTCCGATGTGCCTCAGAACGTCTGCGTGTGATGGGGTCCTGCCCGACAAAAAGTACCTCGATTGTGGACGAATATTTTGCTAAGAGAACTGCTTCGAAAAGTATCGCAGCATTAGGTCATACGGCGCGTCGCGAAGTATATGTATCGGGATCCGTATTTATCCAGGGTGTGCACGGGTTACTGCGCATTCATCTAACACGTACTTCTGTCGGACATGTGGTACGCAACGGGTCTATAACCACCTGTGCTTCATGACGCCGTTAAAGACCGTTGTTAAGGAAAAGAAACATATCATCATATTCTACGATTACGAGACGCAACAGAGTGAGGCGGTAAACGGGGATCCGATTTCTAACGTCATGTGCCAAATCTTTGCGCGGCGCAACAGGTATCGGTCAGCTGGACATCGCTGAACCGTGCAATTTCTGTGGGCTTGTACGCAAGTTCGTGTTTAGACGCGATCTTGTAGCGGAATTCCTAGAATTTGCAACGTGCCCTATTTGTAACTCCGCGCGTATCACCTGTATTGCCCACAACGCCAAGGGGTTTGATGCGCAGTTCATTCTGCGCTGTATCGTAGAGCGCAACGTGTCATCGCCGCAAGTTATCTTCAATGGAAGCAAAATCGTAATGATTGAAACGGGAACAACGCGCTTCCTTGATTCGTTGGCGTACGTGCCGATGCCTCTGACTGCCCTTCCAAAAGCTGTCGGGTTACCGGATGTCAGTGTAAAGGGCATATTCCCACATCTTTCCAATGCACCGGAAAACATAGGTTACATATGGCGTCTCCCTCATGCAAGATTCTATTCATCAGATACGATGGATCGTGACGCGCGATCCGCTTTTCACACGTAGTAAAACGACGCCGCAGGGAAGAACGTTATATTTGATTTTGACAAGGAATTGGTGGCATACTGTCGGTCAGATGTCGATATTCTTCGACGGGCGTGCATAGCGTTTCGAGATATTTTTCTTAGGTGTGGTAAGGTATGTCCGTTCACTGAAAGCATTACAATAGCCTCAGCATGTTCTCCGGTGTTCCGGAAGAATTTTCCGAAGAAGGACAGCGTAGCCATCTTACCACCCTGCAGATACCGTTATGCGGACCGCCAGTCGCGAAAGGCCATCGCGTGGCTTGTCTGAAAAGAGCGTGAGCTTGGAGTCGTGATCATGCACGCGGCGCGTTCGCGCGAATATGGTATCCCTGAAACGGGTCGGTTGGTAGACGGGTATTATGTCAAGGCATGTACTGGAGTCTCACGAGTGGTATTTTCACGGTTGTCGACGCTGCTTCCGTATCAACGACTGCCCAACGGTGACGGGTGATACGTTTGATCAGCGTTGCAAAGAAACCCTTGCAATCACCGCTCGTATGCGGAAGCTAGGTTACGTCGTAACCGAGATGTAGGATGCGATTTCGATCGACTCTTATCGGATAATCCTGATATGCGACACTAGTTGGATAGTCACTCGGTGACGGCTCGAACGATCTCGGCGCAACCTTTGAACCTGCGTGACGCATTCTACGGGGGGCGGACAGGGAATATGGCGCAATACCGTCAGGTTACCGCTAAGGAAGAAGAAATTCGCTACGTGGATGTATGTTCTCTGTACCCTTGGGTCTGCAAGACAGGACAGTCGCCCGTCGGTCACCCGCGTGTTTATGAGGGTACAGAGTGTCACGACCTGACGGGCCCCAAAGGCAGGGATATTTCACGTGTTCAGGGGTTGAAAAGTGTAGCGTACAACCACCCCGAAACCTCTATCATCCCGTATTACCTCTACGTGTGCACGGGAAGGTAATGTTCGTACTGTGCCGTTCTTGCTGCAAGAGTATGGAGCAAGCTAACTGTCCTCACGATAGGGTGAAGGATAGGTCTATCGATGGTACATGGGTAGCCGTCGAGGTACAAAAGGCTGTGCAAACAAGGGTACCAAATCCCCTTCTACCCGAACGGGTGGTCTATTCACGGGTTATATCGATACCTTCCTAAAAATGAAACAGTAACCTAGCGGGTGGCCCAGCGAGTGCACTATCTCGCGGAATGCGAACGTGATAAGGTAATACACCTGAGCCACCATAACATCGTGAAAAATCCAGGTTTTCGATCAGTTTCAAAGTTGTGCCTCAACTCGTTTTGGGGAAAGTTCAGACAGTGCGAAAATATGGTGAAACCTAAGCGAACCTTTTGCCGAACCGAAACTGGAATCGACTGTATCTGAACTGAGTGTTGAATGGAACACAGAATATTATTGAGTCTTGTTCGGTGAGCAGGTGTGAAGCTCCGGTTCAAACCTGCAAAAAAATGCCGACAAGGGTTGGAAAACAATTAGAATCTGAGAGATACATAAGCAAACCTTGTATACGGCGGGTGGGATGGTTTGCACAGGCAGCCAACAACACAGTTGCCAAACAATACGTATATGGAAGAATAATGTTTTCAAACATTTCGATATTTTTCCTTGTGGGTATTTTTGTGCATACTTTATAACACCCTCTATTATGCGGTTCTAGTCCCATCTTGTAATAAATGAATGTGGGGGTTGCATGCGGTGGCTCATTCAGTTTTCGTTTACACTTGTGAGCACATTTACACACACCTGCGCTGTTGTTGATTTTGCAGCAATGGAGCTAATATTGGATATGCAAGGTTTTGGTCGATTTAGTGATAAATTTGTGCTAAAAGAGCTGGCTGCAATAAGCATTTGTGCATATGAGCGAAGTATAACACGCATCCTCTTCAAAGCATCTTGCTCTTGGGTGATTCTTCCGAGCGAGTATAAAAATCTCAATATTTGGTTAATGCGTCGGTACCATGGGATACCATGGAATGTTAGGGAAACACCATATAAGAATATGGAGAAAAGTGTAAGAAAAGTTGTGGCAGGTGCAAGTTGCATTCATGTGAAGGGGTTGGAGAAGAAGCAGTGGGTGGAAAAAATCATCAACGATGATGTAAAACCGCCAGTAATTGATCTAGAAGAGTTGGGATGTCCGAACTATCGAATACTGCGATATGAGACAAAAGTATTTCGCTGGCAGGGGGACTGTCATGGCGATGTACCGGGAGGATACCATTGCGCATTTGAAAACGTTCAGCGATTGGAAAACTGGTATTTGGGGGAGTATCTCAAACGCCATGAAAATCGCCCATTTTTCGAGTTTGGAGGAGGGGATGAAGGTTTAAAAAGTTAAGAATCTTAGGAGGCTGCACTCGTACACACCAAGTCTTCCTCGCCAGCAGATCGTGCTTATACAGTTTAACCTTGTTCGGTCCCGTATGAGATAGATATAGTATACGCGTAGAATAATTCATCAATATAATTATAAAATAACTATCAGACTGACTCATGGAATTTTCCATTTCTTGAGGGGAGGCAATCCCAGGCCAAATCTGACCCTTCGGGATGTCCAGTACTATTCAACGCACTTCAGTTGTCAGTGAAAATAACCATGCCTGGAAAAAAACCAGGGAAAAAAACTAAAACTCGCATGTGTTTTGCATCGCTTGACTATTTACGACTTGGGACTGTCCAACGTCACAAGTTTACGACCTTCAAGTGGTCACCAGACGCTAGCAGCGATCCCTTGGCCGGTCGCTAAGGGTCCCATGCGAATGACTCGCGAGGGCGGGCCTTACACCCCTTAAACAAACCACGCATGGGGGTATTTGGCATTGCCTCCCACCCTCTGGGTTCAGTCCAAAGCATAGCCTTAGCATAAGCTAAGTTTAAGAAACATTTTCAGTCTTCGTCAAATATCCGCTGAGGTGAACGTACACCCTGGTAAGGACGCGATTCACTGAGTACACTATACTCTTTTATAACAATTGGCTAAGTTACTTTGCTTAGTCTAATCATTCAACATCACACGGTTAATAGGTCTACTTGTATCTATTAACAAACACATCCGATCTACTTGTATCGTATTAAGTTTATCTGTAAATATATGACTTCAGTTTTTGAATAAATTACATTGTTTATTAGAAATTGATTTCATCCACACACTGAGAAAAGACAATCGATTCAGGGGCACCTACTCCTGCTAACACATAGCAAAACAAACCTTGTTACAACATTCAACATCGCTAAAGGTAATAATATCAAAGTTTTGCCAAAAATAGATTGTAAAATTTCCAGATTCTATTGTTGAACCACTGAATATAAAATTTTTGTTATTTTGGAGAATTATACAAGATAAATTTCAGAGAATTGAACAACACCAGCCGTTTGGAGGAGTCGACACCGACTAAAAAGATGTCCGCCCTTGAAGTCGGGGCCAAATATGATATAACGTAGTTGAAGATGGTTAAAACCAAATTCGGATCCAGAGTTCTCGCCACAATTGATGGTGAACTTGTGGTTTTTCTACCACCAAGAATCGCTAAGGTTCTGGAGCAGAATCCGGAGGAATTCAAACAGATGCGCGATGCGGCTTCGGAAAATACCATACCAATACACTACCTGGATGGTCCCCATGATAAGTGTGAATTTCTTAACAAAATGTGAAAATGTGAAAGAAAAAAAATGTTGTATATATAAAAGAAATACTGGTTGGGAAAAATGATGAATTAAATACCAATTAATTATGTGTATATCAAATGCATTCATTTTATTTATTTATTTATCCAACTCAAATTGTTACCAGCGTGGAGAGGGGGCCCTCTGGTGGCGGCTCTCCAATCAATGCTCTTGTCAGATGTTCGGACAGGGAGCTTCCGGGGAAGCTCGGAGGGGAAGGGAGTGAGGGGTAGGAAAAAATGGGGTGACCTAGCGGAGGTTTCGTTGGTGGGGTTTTGGTTGAGGATATCGGATTAGTTTGACCCGGTGAGGTGGGTCCAGGATGGCGGCGAGGAGGTGCGGTAGGGGGAAGATACGGCGAGGAGGTGCGCGGGATAGGAGGGGGTGCGGAGTGACGCCAAAGGCCTCGGGGTGAGACGGTGGGGGTGCAAGCCGGCGGGGCCGGGTGGCCTTGCGCCTGGTTGGGTCGCCTCTTGCCGGGGTGTTCTCCTTTCACTCCTTGGGAGGAATTTCAACGGTGGAGAGTGAGACCTTGGTTAAGAATACTGAGCCGTCCGGTAGGACGATTTGTAGGCTTCGCCGTCGAGTGGGACATACAGCCTACAACTCCAGTGGCCTGAGACTGTGTTGTCCGTTGGGTTGCAAGCTTTCCGGGGTTCGGCGCGTAGCGAAAGGGTTGAATTTTCCTCAAGAATAGTCCTGAGAAGGTCTGATTCTGGGCGGATGTGGAGTTCTTGAAAGAACTGGTCGGCTGCCAGAGGAGTTCTTAGAAGAGCTGGTTAGGTGCTGGAGGAGTTCTTAACAGAACTGGTTGGTAGTTCTGAATAGAACTGTTAGTCCAGTAAAAATCGTCCTGAAATCGACTTTGCGAGCCGAGTGGCTGAATTTTTGATATAAGTCGTGTGAGACCCTCACAAAAGTTGGTGTGAAGTCCCAAAGTTCTCACCCCCGGGGGTCCATTTAAAAACCCCCAAAAACATCCCCCGGAACTTGTTTTTCACCAATATCTCGTGAACGAATAAGAATGAGAAAAAAAGTTTCAAACAAAAGTTGTAGAGCGTCAAATTTTACGTAAACAATGTCCAGTAACTTTTACCCCTAATCCTGATGGTTCAGGTTTTACAGGGGTGCAAAGTTTAAAAACTTTAAAAATTCATAAAAAATCGAAAAATTATTATTTTCACAATTGTTTATATAGCAATCGATCGGAAATGATCTCAACTTTTTTTTGAGAATTTTTAAGAAATTTTACATTTGTTAGTTTACAAG
This sequence comes from Athalia cordata, assembly GCA_963932425.1. Classification (NCBI taxonomy): domain Eukaryota; kingdom Metazoa; phylum Arthropoda; class Insecta; order Hymenoptera; family Athaliidae; genus Athalia; species Athalia cordata. The sequence goes on along the minus strand of OZ010628.1, from coordinate 7,738,229 downwards.
TAACAACAATTTTTAATATTTTTCCGGCCTTAATCACACTAAAAAAATTTTTTTTTTTCACTGTATTTTTTTTCGCATTTTTTCCAGCCAAAAAGTCCTCTGTGACTTTTTCGTATCTATCGCACCCTCCGAGTTACAAAATAATTCAACCCTTAGCAAATTCTCAGCTCTACGCCGTTGGCCCAAAGAAAGAGACACAGTTATATGTCCGTGCCGCTCCCACTCATTGCAGGGTTAGGAGCGCTGGCGCGCACGCGCCGCCCCTATGCGCTCCATGAGTGCGAGTGCAACGAGAGACTTCTTTTTCTCTTTTTACTGTTTTGATGTTTCGGTCCGGCTATGCTAGCTCAACTCATTTTTCTACCTCAACCGCTTCCGAACTTGAGTAAAAGGCATAGTCGAATCTACCCGCACGGCATTTTCTATCGACACTTCGGCGGTCATTTCGATATTAATTGAGAATAATTCACCCTAAATTTCAACTCTTAATCTTGAATAGTTTTCGAGCTACTTTAAAACCTCTTTTCTCGATATTTATTTTTCAATAGTAAAATTAATCATTAACAAATGGTTTTTTCCAAATAATTGGGAGTAAAAGAAATGGAAAATCATTCCCAAATGAAAAGCCAATTTAGAAAAAATAAATAACTGAAACTGAAATCATTTTTTTCACTGTTTTTTTGTAGACATGCAATCACCAGATTTTAACAGAAAACGTCTTTTATACTTCTTCATACTCAGGAATTTTTGCAATTTTTTCGATTTGGTGAAACATTGTGAAAAAAATTGAAAACTAATTTTTTTCACAGAAGTTCCGCAATTGCTTCCGAACTTGAGTAAATTTTGTTTAGTTTCATTACTACTATTAGTTGTGGACATATTTTTTTTCAGAAAATTTTACAGGTCGCCGTTTCTAAAATAACGGCTTGAAATACCGAAATTCACGCACATCTATCTTTCTTCGATAATTTCAATGACCAAACATTTTGAAAGAAATGAAAATTTATAAATTAAATCAAGGAATTTAAAAATTTGAGAACCAAATAAAACTAAAAATCATTCTTTACATATTTTTGAATTTATCTTTCATCGTACTTTTACGTCAGCCTCTCAAAGCCAAGATACGTATTCCCTACCTAAAACCAGGAGCTTCTTGCAATATGTCAGAAGTGGGCCAAACCGGAAGTAAACTTACATCAGAATTATTTTTTCCCCTTTATACCCTTCAGGATTTGCTACAAATTTTTTTTCGTATCTCTTATAATTTTCGAGATTTTGCGCCTGGGGCGATTAAAAGAGACCATCCTGTATAATAAATAGATTGAGAATTTTTATACCAGATATATTCTCGCAGAAAAATAAAATTTTGCAAATGATCAGAATATTTATTTGGGTGGTCGGTGATGATAAAGGTAATGGTTTTTGACTTATGATTTTCACAGAGTAGCGCAGCATCAAATAATTTTAGGGAAATTATGTACTTCCATAATGAGTTATCAGTTATTTTAAATATAAGTACGGCCGTGTGCGTGAGTCTAATGTCAGAAGGTAGTAAATACACACTACAACGATGTTCTTGTTTTAGTAGTGCTAAAATAGACAAATTCTCCGCCGTGAAATTCGATTCACGTGTCCGAAATATGCCAATGAACACTTTTGAAATTTTGAATTCGTTTTAGATCAGTTAATTGAATTGAGGTGCACATTGAATAAAATATAAACATCATTTGGTATCGTTTTGATACCAAAATCTTTGTACCCTAATTATGAGTATCATATAATATGTTATGCTCCGTAACAAAACTTGATTGTAGATACGAAATACAATCATCAGAAGAATTACAAAAAATCTGAATGAGTGGTATACAGGTATATAAGACAATCATTAAAATCTTAAAATATAATATACAATTGAAAAATTGATACCGTCAAATGAGTGACATTATTGCACTACACGCACAATAATTAGTGGGCCACTCAGTTTTCGCTCCGAAAAACGTCCAATTTCGATGCCTCATGACTTGTCACACAAATGGAGATAGAGAGTCGTACAAAAAATCATTTTGAAGCTCGGAGCATCATTTTTTAGTCGATTTGGATTCTGTTTCTTCGTTCACTAGTTTTACTCCCCTGATTCAACTTATTTCGAAAAGGCCAAAGTAACCTTTTGACTTCGAGAAAGTGCACCGGGTGTTTCAGTCATTGGATTGAAATTTTTTCAAAACCGTTTCAAAGGCTGAAGTCTCCTCTTCAAAACGCGTTTTTGAAATTGTTCGTACGGTTGTTTTTATATAAGTTATGCGACGCTAAAGCAATCATAGCCCATAAATTTTTGATCGAATATACTCCGAGCGACCCAGTTATTGTATCGAGGATTTTCAAAAATGATTTTGAAGCTCAAAACCTCATTCATTTTTGGTTAAAATCGTGTGTTTTTTCATGAATTTTCTAAAACAATTATGTGAAAAAATATTCATCAGTAATTTCATTGACTTTTTCTAATTTTTTAGCTGAAACATGATAAATACTAAGAGAAATACTAGGTCCCAAAATACAAATTTTTAGCCCGGTTTGGTGATGGGGAAATTGTGGTACCTAATGCTTTTTTCAGATTTCTGATATAATTAATTTCTTCTTTTTTTTCTAACCATCGATATAATGTCAACCATTTTATTACATATATATAGTTCCAGAACTGAGACGCACATGAAGATCGTAGAGAGTAAAAAAAAGAGAAATGTACAGTGTAAATGCAATTTTTTTATTTACACTATACACTTCTTTTTTTTTTATGACTCTCTACAATCTTCATGTGTGTCTCACTTCTGGAACTATATGTAATAAAATAGTTAAAATTATATCGATGGTTAGAAAAAAAAATTAATTATTTCAAAAATCTGAAAAAAGCATTACCCATCATTTCCCCATAACGAAACCAGGTTTGAAGTTTATATTTTGGGACCTAGTATTCGTCTAAATTTTTGAAAAAAAATCAAAGGGGACAAACAATGTTAAAAATCATGTACTAGAAAATTAGAAAAAGTCAATGAAATTATACTGATGAATATTTTTTCACATACTTGTTTCAGAAAATTTATCGTAAAACATATAATTTCAAAACAAAAAATCTCGAATCAGTCGAATTATCATGAAGTTATAGCTATTCAAAAAAAAAATGAGCAAAATTTTCGAAAATTCGTATCTCACGATTCGCTGGTCAAAAGAAATTGGAAATTCACATGGATACCTGTTTCAAGGAGTATAAAAAGATAGCCAAACATCAGCCTAATCAAAGATGCAAGATACGACAATAGAATGATTTCGCATGGAAAGCCCCTACATTAAAATCTAGGAGTTACTACTAACCACATATCTTGGATGAAAAAAAAAAATCCTCGATAATCGGAAAAAAGGATCCAAATCAATTCAATTGTGCCAAGTACGTGTGTCCTTGCATCATGCATAGAAGTACTAGAGAAGACTGAAATAAACATGAAACAACTTAAATTACTAATTACACAAATATATTATTGGAAAAATAAATTAATGAAAATCAGTTCCAAAAATCCAAAAAAAGAATTTTTTTAAATAAATGAAACAAAAAAATAATCGGAGGCAGTAGGAATTGGCGGACTCTTTAGGAAACAAAAATCCAGAACCCTCATATGGCAATATAACATTAGCCCGCCAAGTGCCAGTACAACCAATTATTTTTCGTGGATGTTTTTTTTTTTTAAATTTATTTTCTCGATTTTGATTTGATTTTTTTAATTGATTTTCTTAGATTTTTTTCGATTTTATATTCTTCCAATTGGTAATCTGGTTTGTTGTATGTTTATTCCAGTTTTCTCTAGTATTTCTATGCATGATGCAGATATATATATGTTGGAGGCACAATAATTGATTTGAATTCTTTTTTTTTCCATTAGATTATTAAATTTTTTTTTTATCAAAGATATTTGGGTAGTAGTTATTCCTACATATTCAATGTATATACTTGGCGAACTGTTTCGCACCGTAGGTGCCTTTTTGGAGGGATTAAATTTTACATAATATATTCATTCTGCTCTTTATTTCGGTAATTATTCATGAAAAACTCGAAGTTGATTTTATAGATCGAAAATTACGTGAAAAAAATTAGTTTCCAATTTTTTTCACAATGTTTCACCAAATCGAAAAAATTGCAAAAATTCCTGAGTATGAAGAAGTATAAAAGACGTTTTCTGTTAAAATCTGGTGATTGCATGTCTACAAAAAAACAGTGAAAAAAATGATTTCAGTTTCAGTTATTTATTTTTTCTAAATTGGCTTTTCATTTGGGAATGATTTTCCATTTCTTTTACTCCCAATTATTTGGAAAAAACCATTTGTTAATGATTAATTTTACTATTGAAAAATAAATATCGAGAAAAGAGGTTTTAAAGTAGCTCGAAAACTATTCAAGATTAAGAGTTGAAATTTAGGGTGAATTATTCTCAATTAATATCGAAATGACCGCCGAAGTGTCGATAGAAAATGCCGTGCGGGTAGATTCGACTATGCCTTTTACTCAAGTTCGGAAGCGGTTGAGGTAGAAAAATGAGTTGAGCTAGCATAGCCGGACCGAAACATCAAAACAGTAAAAAGAGAAAAAGAAGTCTCTCGTTGCACTCGCACTCATGGAGCGCATAGGGGCGGCGCGTGCGCGCCAGCGCTCCTAACCCTGCAATGAGTGGGAGCGGCACGGACATATAACTGTGTCTCTTTCTTTGGGCCAACGGCGTAGAGCTGAGAATTTGCTAAGGGTTGAATTATTTTGTAACTCGGAGGGTGCGATAGATACGAAAAAGTCACAGAGGACTTTTTGGCTGGAAAAAATGCGAAAAAAAATACAGTGAAAAAAAAAAATTTTTTTAGTGTGATTAAGGCCGGAAAAATATTAAAAATTGTTGTTACTTGTAAACTAACAAATGTAAAATTTCTTAAAAATTCTCAAAAAAAAGTTGAGATCATTTCCGATCGATTGCTATATAAACAATTGTGAAAATAATAATTTTTCGATTTTTTATGAATTTTTAAAGTTTTTAAACTTTGCACCCCTGTAAAACCTGAACCATCAGGATTAGGGGTAAAAGTTACTGGACATTGTTTACGTAAAATTTGACGCTCTACAACTTTTGTTTGAAACTTTTTTTCTCATTCTTATTCGTTCACGAGATATTGGTGAAAAACAAGTTCCGGGGGATGTTTTTGGGGGTTTTTAAATGGACCCCCGGGGGTGAGAACTTTGGGACTTCACACCAACTTTTGTGAGGGTCTCACACGACTTATATCAAAAATTCAGCCACTCGGCTCGCAAAGTCGATTTCAGGACGATTTTTACTGGACTATGTTGGCAGGATTTCTTTACAGGAAAAGAAGGTGGAAACAGTAACGAGTTGAAGTATTCCGTATACTAGAGTAGAGCGTACGATACAATCAGCGTCGATTCCATAATTTTCGCCTCGTATTGCCGGGGTCTTAATATACACGGGAAATTCCTTCCCTATGAGAAAGAGCTTGCTATCTAGTAGCCGAAAAACTAACTAAAACTCTTACTTATTGCCTGACCTGCAAGAGCTTTATCTTCACCGCGTCATATTCTATCTACGGGCGAGGTCGAGGCGTCTGGCCATCTAGCGGCGAGTGTTGGTACTTTGTTTTTTTATGGGGGTCTTTGGCGCGGACTCGAGGATTCTTTTTAATATTGAGCATAGGTACTGTGGGGTTTTACTTAATCTATCTTTTTACCTACTATGCGTGTAACAAAATTACAGTCTAGTTTAACATTAAAATATTGCGTTATACTAATTTTTTTACGGTACCGCTAATGGGACTGTATTCAATGATCCGGTCGTGTATAATCATACAGTAGGCTAAAGTATTTGCTGAAAATGCAACATTAGTTCCAAATTCCAGACGAATATCAACGGGTCCGCTTTTCAATGATTCATTCTGTTTGGCATAATCAATGACAATGATTGGTGCTTTTAATAAAATTTGTTCCTCGATAAGAGAGGTTCAGGATTCTTATTTCAGTAAGATGATTGGAAGTTAGAGTACATATCGTAGAGAATTGCATATTGGTTGTTGGCAATATCAAGATTCAAGTTTCCATAGGGATAGCACTGCGAGTTTAGGAAAAGTTTTACATCTCGAATCATGCAATGATCGAATTCACTGCCATTTTTCCGCGCATCATTTCGTCGTGCCGTTTGAAATCCTAGTATATCATGTCTCGGCTTCTCTAGTTGCTGATTCAGTCGAATTTTGTTAAAAAATTATCAGATTTTGATACAGTCAAAGATTCTATTCACCCACGAGAACTACCACTTTTCACAAACCTTGTATCTGTGAAAATCGAAGGTGACGCGGAAAAATATATACAACATAATAAATCCAACTCTTTAGAAAGTATATTAGGAGACCTAAGACGTGCTCACAAATCTAAGGAGCTTTTACCAGACATACAAGCCCAAATAACGCGAGCAGTGCAGAACCGGAATGAAAGTGTTTTAGAATACGGTTTAAGAATAGAAAAACTCGTTGAAATGGCATCGGAAACCGTCAAAAATATTACCAATCCAGAGCAAAGAGTGATGACAAATGGGTTTATAAAAGATTTAGCTGGCGATCATTTATAAGAGGTCTAGGAGATGAAATCGAAATTAGAGTATCGAATGAGAAACCGGGAACTCTGCGCAAAGCAATAGACCTAGCGATGAAAGTCGAGAAATTTATAAATGGAAGGAAGATCTTGAGGCCATCTCGAGATGACGCCTTGACGAGTCAAATACCAGCTGGGTATACCAATCGTGATTTGCTAACTGACAATACAAATAATCGTAGACCCGACGTCGAAAACACAAGCGTCAAGAGAACGTAACAGCAAGTACTGCACGTTTTGTAGAATAAGCGGACACACGTTTAGCGAGTGCCGTACGCGGAATTTTCAGAACCAGCAGGATCCCCGACACTATCCTCCCAATCGTAACTCCTGAGATACTCATCATTATCAAAGCGACGGGCGACACGATCAACCTAATCGCGCACCTGATGGCCCACGACGATGGTCAACCGAACGCCCAAGTGTCAGTGATCAATCGAATCAACCCGATATTAGAACTGATAATCAAGCCTACAACCGGTCATATTTCAGACATAGCACGCCTCACCGTCAGCAACACGGTACTAACTTCCAAAATCAGCCGGACTACAGCCAATCAAATCACCAGCACGGTGAATATGCACACGTGAACACCGCGCTCTACAACGAAATAGAACAGAATAGCTATCTTGAAGATTTAAACGAATCACGGGATCGTCGCGTGGACGCGTCGACGGCCCGAATCGAGGAAGAGCGTCCGAACCTGGTAGGAGAATATTTCCCGGTCCACCAACAATTACAATAGAGTCCAAACAAATTCTCGAAAGATCTGCGAAATTATTGATAGAAACGGGTGCAAGTATAAATGTGATTAAAATCGGAGTAATCACCCCAGACACACGTTTCACACCAACGGATACATGCATCATTAAAGGAATAAGTGAAGGATTCGTAGAAACACTGGGAAGTATCGACCTAGAATTTGCGGGAACTAGACACGAATTTCACCTAGTGCACAATCAATTCCTAATCAAGGAAGACGGGATCTTAGGCGCCGACTCCTTACGTTCCGAAAACGTTACTGTGTGTTTCAAAGACAGCCAAATCTTTTCACAAAACACCGGCACAATCCCGCTCACCTACCAATGCCAAAATACCAACATCAACACTCATCGCATTTCAACAAGATCCTCAATATGTACTCCAAAAGTTCAGATAGCAGCACCACAGCTCAGAAACGATACTAACACACTTTTACTTGACGCAGGAGCTGACATAAACGTCATAAAGCTTGGTACGGGACATACCAAAGTTTTTTCGTATGACCTCATCCTTTCGAGTAATCAAAATGGATCACTTAAAATGGGACACCCTGTATGTGAGTAATAAGATAACATATTAACATACATCAGTTGAACAAACTATAAACTAGCACTTAAGTATAGTACACTAGAATATCCAATGTATCTAGCACTAAGAATTGTGTAAAGAAAAAAAAAAAAAAATCCACCCATAACTATTAATACCTACGCCGGGCTACACGGTGTCCGCTTATTCTACACTCATTATTAGCAATAACTCGCCTAGACGCAACCTAATATCTTTCATCCTGTCTTCCTATTTCAACCTGCATCCGGCATGGTGCGGCCACGCATCAGCACAACGTGCAAGTGCAAATCTACCAAGTCAGCGGCACGTGGCCTCCCACTTTACCTACCCCTTCTTTTAATAAACCGAGTTTACCTTATTCCTCATTTTCACATCAAAATCACTTCCGAACTTCGCACAGCTCTAGTAAATACCTCTGATTCAACGCAAGTACTTTCTACGGTCTTCCAGGACATAGTTCTTTAGTCATACGCCGAATCCTGGATCGGTAATCCTATAATTATTCTTCACATACCTATAAGCCTCTCAGAGCCTGGTTGATAATTATTTCCTCTTCAAGACTCAACGTCTGATTACGCCTGTAAGACTCCCCGAGCTTGACAAATAAATAACATTCAAATAATCTTTATCTACGAACTTCCAATCACCTCCGTCAATAAAAAAATCCTTCCCACAGTTGCATTTACAATAAGTTGCGTAAAACGAGAAACGAACCAAAAATAATAACGGCGGTGAAGCTCATTCCCGACAATAACAAGCTTATACAAAAAAAATTTTTTTGATAAGACAAAAATATTTTTTTCAATATTTTGGGGTGGCCCACTAATTTAAAAAATTAATAATGAATTCAAATTTCCGATTGTTTTTTCGAAATTGTTTTTCATGTTATTATTGTGACTTAAAAAAGTAGAAAAAAAAACATGCTTCTTTTTCTGTATTAGAGTAAAAGTTGAGTTGAAAACGATCATGTTCGGCAATTCTTAGATGTTTTTGAAAGACAAATAATAAATTTTCGCTTGAGATTGAACATTTCAATTCATTAATTATTTGCAAAATTATTGTGTCACCTGAAAATACTGAAAAAATATATTTTTTTTCATCTACATTTTTTTCGTTTTATAAGCTACAAATTCTATCCCCAAGCTGAGAACAAAAAAAAAATCGATTCACCCTACTATCTGTGCATGTTCATATGACTTTATTCTAATTTTCTCTTGTTATAATTATATGACTAATCAATTTTTTTTTTGTCATGTCGCCCTTAGACAACGAAATAGATATTAGCTCTGCTGAAAGAATTAACACCGCCACTCATTAAAGAGATGCTGTCTACTTCTCAACCCCCACAAGGACCTCCTGTTACATTGCAGGTACAATTCAAATTTGATGGAATTAGTTTTGAGAAAGAAGATTTGTCAACAACCAAGCCTTGTGCAGAACTTCATGTAGAACCCGAGTAATGAGTTGATGTAAAATCCAAGCAAACAAATTTTCAAAGTTGTCCAATGTGTCATTACTCATTCTTAGATTGACTCACTTGTTTGATTATTTCAGTTAGATGCTCTGGATACTGATACTGACACCACAGTAACAGATTCTACTTTCCCTCAATCATCTGATTCCGATCATAATACAGATATTGATGAACTATTTAAACTAGAAAGACAGAACGCTCTTATGGAAGAATCAGCACTGGAGAAATTCTCTAAGCCAAATATTGAAACAGTATTAAAAAACACAGTTGGAGGTCGAGCAACTACGAAATCATATTCAAAATCTAGACAATTGGACCGCAAATGCCGTAGCAGAATAGTTGATACTATTGGGATCTGACATGGGGGCGGAGTTTAGGCGATGACGTCAAAATATGGCGCCTCAAAAACAACATACAACACGTGTTAGATAGGAGATAGGATAGTTTTTTGTGAACGATGATGATTACAAGTGAAAGTGTGAGGCGATATGCGGGCGAAAACCTACTTCAAAGAAAATACAGAGAAGGTGATAGGTTAGAAAGATCCAAATTTAAGATACAACTTGTATGAACTTTTTACGCAACAGCAGTCTCTATACTTGCTTAGTTCACGATTTGTAAAACTTGCGCTTTTTATTTTCAACTTTTTTCGTCGTAGTGAGTCAAAAATCAGAAATTTGTACATGCAATAGCGTATGTTCTTGTTGGAAATAAAAACTTCATTTACCCGGCCGCAAGAGTGCGCCAGCTGGAATGTCAGATCCCAATAATATCTGATTGTGAGACTACGAAAGACTTTAATGGGTAAGTCATGAGTATTCTCTGTCCCAAATTAATAAATAGGAACCACACCAAAATGGGAACAGAGTTTCGTTTCTGAAAGTATTTATATGAATTGCATACTGACCGGTGTTCAACGTGTCGTTTTATAACTGCTTCTTTTGCTTTTCAGTGTATTGAAAAATGTTGACTTTACCCATTTGGCCGAAAAAATTGTAGAGAGCGAAGAAACATATTATATTCCACCGATCAAAAAAAGATTTTCCAAAACGCATAAGCCCGCGGAACTGCTCGCGGTAAGCTTGTCGATAAGTATCGAAACAAAGTCAGAGATTATAGAAAATTATCTCGGTACACCATTGATAAACAACCTACTGGGTTACAAGAGCCAAATGCAGGTATTTAATTTAACATTAAATTTCATTTGCATATTTATGTTTATCGACTTCTATAACTGTTTTTTTATTCCCTTTCCTTTAACCAGATGATACAGTGATCCAAGAGAGTGTAGTCTGGCTGCAGCATAATAGAGAGCCATGGGACTCTGTCGTTAAACATTGGGGAGTGACTGCATCTACGCGAACGCTCAAGCAGCAATCAGATTGCAAACATATTGCTGATATTATACATCAGTGGCCCATACTGCATTACACATTTCATTGTTAAATGGTGGGATCGTGGTTCCTGTAGTTCCTATAGTGGTTATGATATGGTGGAAAAAACATTGAAGTACAAAATAATCTTTAAGTTCATGTATAAATATATACCGGGTGTCCCATTTTAAGTGATCCATTTTGATTACTCGAAAAGATGAGGTCAAACGAAAAAACTTTTCATACAAAAGTTGTAGGATTTTGAAAGGGAAAAAACTTGGCTATACCAAATTTTTTTTCAAATGACTTCGAAAGGGTCAAATCGAGGTCAACTTGTTTTTTTTAAATGGAACGACATATTTTTTTCACTAGAATCTAAAAAAACGTCAAAGTCTGCACCAAAAAGTACTAAGACACATATGGCCTAAAAAGTCAATGGGTACTTGGGTAGAGCCGGTCAAAAAAGTGTGCTCACACATGGGCCCGCGCCTCACTGGTACGCTGGCGGATGCCGCACGACGGCCGCGACGCGCGAGCCCATGTGTAAGCACACTTTTTCAACCGGCTCTACCCAAGTACCCATTGACTTTGGGCCATATGTGTCTTACTAATTTTTGGTGCAGAATTTGACGCTCTTTCAGATTCTGTAAAAAAAAGTATGCCATTTCATCTGAAAAAACCAAGTTGACCTTCACCCGACCTCGGCGGGAAATGTTGTTACTTACGGAAATGTTGACACCACCAAGGTTGTACTTGTTGACTTACGGAAATGTTGACACCGCCAAGTTTTGTCCCCCTCTGAACCCTGAATATTTTGTGCCAAACTTTTTTTCGTATCTTGCTTAGTTTCGGGAAAAACGGTCTGGAGCGATGAAAAAAAATCACCCTATATATACCCACGAAGAAAGCCGAAGCAGCTTAGAGCCTCAGTAGACCTCCAAACCTCACGCGAGTAACACGTCTCCGCATTACGCTCCCGGCGAACATTACTATTTCCATATTCCATTGTTAGAATAATATTCACAATTCAACTACATTACGTTATATTCTATTTTCCGAAGATATAAAGTGATATAATAATAAATTTCTACAAAGTTATTTTATGATATTCATTACAATAGAAACTTCTACAAGTTATTCCATTGTTAAGTAATATTCATTATTCCATTACCTATATTACATTCTTCCAAAGTTATATAAAGTGTTATAATATTAAATTCCACTATTAAAACTATTGTTACTTAATAATCCAAATACTTCTATACCAGTGTTAATTAAATTGTTGAAAGTTATACGTAAAATTTTAAACTTCTATGAAATACATTCAAACGTTAAAATATTACCAGAATAATTATTGACTTCAACCCATACCAAATTACGAACCACTGAAGTCGACGCAGTCAAGAGCATCAGCAGTGACAATCAACGACCGACCACAGGGGTTGTCAACGCGCAACAACAGCGATCATCAACTTTCCAAAATCCATGTCAAGCTGTACCTAGTGTTGAGAAAAGCTAAAACCCTTGTCGAGCGACGCCTAGTGCTGCAAAACGCTCTTTCCTAGAATCAGTGTTCCTGACTGGTTCGTACCTGTTGACGAGCGACGCCATTGTGCTGGAAAACGCTTTACCTCTCCTATTTTTACCTGTAGATGCCACAAGTTCCTAAGAGGAAAAACCGGGCTGGAAGACGTTTCCGCGCTAAGAGAACTAAGGCTGCAATATGAACTGCCATTAGGATTGGGCTTAGGGCAGCTGCACAAAGGGCCGAGCCTTAGAACGAGAGGAACGAGAACCACCTGGTTCACCTTCACCAGAGATTCCTTACAGGCAGGCCAACGGTTTCCTCATTGCTAGGGAATTATATAACGAAATTCAGGCTTATTTGAACCAGCAAGACGATGATGAAGGATATGGAACTACTGACACGGAGATAATCCCCCCTTGTCCACGAGTAATTCCAATAGCTGTAACTCAGCAGGTGCTAGACCCTCAACGCCTTCCCGCTCAATTAAATTTTAACATTCCATTTTAAAACATTATATTTTTGTACAGGCAGAAAGAAATTCCATTTATAAAGGAACATATTTCCCAAATGAAATTATTTGCTAAAATCAAAAATACCAAAAATGGACATCATAGAAGGCCATGGAACACTTTGTTTATAACAAATTGTCCAAATTGAAAAAACTAAAGTCGTGGAGATCTGCAGAGACTAAAATAAGAAATGTTTCTGTTATAAAATTATTTGCTAGCATTAACAATACCGAAGTTGGACACCATAGAATCTCGTAGAACATTAGGGATTAACCGCCAGAATGGTATAAAAGCGCGGCCGTCCAATGTGCTAAAATTCGTTCTAGGCTCAGCCTACGAAGAGGATAGATCTCCAACAAATCGCTCTTCATCATTATTATTGAAAACTTGGAAAAATTAGATAAAAGCCGCAAAGACATAAAACTTGAGTTACCTTTATTTCATTTAAAGCTATCCTTATGGCACTGACGCCAGACATATTATTTTCTACGAAAAGACGTTTATTGTGAGTTAATAATTGTTAAAACCATTTTATTTAGTTTGAATTATTACCTCTTAGTACTCAAGCGGCCAACTAGCCAATACTAGTCATACGATTATTCGCAGTGTACGAAAATCACCAATTATCAGTATTAAAATTGAGCTAATTATTGTATACGCTGATTCAACATTTTTGTGCAATACCTTCCAACGGATTTCTTCCCTGCACCACGAATTCTGGTCGTTTAATATTTGGTCCATTGCGGTTCCAAACTATTACTCAATCGTTTTCTATATCCCATCCTAAAGATTTCTGGTCGCTTAATGCTTAGTCCATTGCGGTTCTGAGTTAGTATTCCATCGTTGTCGCATCCCGTCCTAAAGAATTCTGGTCGCTTAATGCTCAGTCCATTGCGGTTCTAAGTTATTATTCAATCGTTGTCGCATCCCGTCCTAAAGAATTCTGGTCGCTTAATGCTTAGTCCATTGCGGTTCTAAGTTATTATTCAATCGTTTTCAGCATCCTACCCGAAACCCTGATCACCCATTACTTGATTCCCACAACCCCAAACCAAAATCCAAAACCCACCATTACCCACGCATTGTCAACGCCCAACCCTAAAAAATTCTGGTCGCTTAATGCTTAGTCCATTGCGGTTCTAAGTTATTATTCAATCGTTTTCTGCATCCTTCCCGAAATTCTGGTTGCTTAACGCTCAGTCCACTGCGGTTCCAACTTATTATTCAATCGCTTTCTACGTCCTTATCCCCGAATTCTGGAAGTCTAGCGCTTGTTCCATTGCGGTTATTAGTAGCTATTCAACCGTTTAATCCGCCCTCAACAAATCAACGCCTCCACCCTACCCAGAAGATCCGCAAACGTATCCACAAAACGCAAGGCTAGATTACATCCGCCTCCCAGCCAATTAGAAAGTTCATACCAAACAGCTGTGACACAGTCACCTATATTTGATCACCTGTGTCTCAGAAGTGAACATCTCGGAAATAATTAGAAATGATCATAGGAGTGACAATAACAGAACACGGCCGTTACGGAGGACACTCCCGGGAGTCGGCACAAGTAGCGCCCCTCCTGACCGACAAATAGGCGAAAAACGGGACGTTACAATACTGTGGAAGATGTTTGTGCTGTCCACAGGGAAGAAAAGATTAATGAACGTGATCGCCTTTTTACGGGATCTGATGATTCAAAATCTCAGAAGGAATATACGATAATGCATTATTCAATCGTGAATCTCGCAAATTTGTTTGTAATGTCCATAGGGGAGAAAAGATTGATGAACGTGATCGCCTTTTTGTGGGATCTGATGATTCAAAATCTCAGAAGGAATATACGATCATGCATTATTCAATCGTGAATCTCGCAAATTTGTTTGTAACGTCCATAAGGGAGAAAAGATTGATGAACGTGATCGCCTTTTTACGGGATCTGATGACTCAAAATCTCAGAAGGAATATACGATAATGCATTATTCAATCGTGAATCTCGCAAATATGTTTGTAATGTCCATAGGGGAGAAAAGATTGATGAACGTGATCGCCTTTTTACGGGATCTGATGACTCAAAATCTCAGAAGGAATATACGATAATGCATTATTCAATCGTGAATCTCGCAAATATGTTTGTAATGTCCATAGGGGAGAAAAGATTGATCAACGTGATCGCCTTTTTACGGGATCTGATGATTCAAAATCTCAGGAGGAATATACGATAATGCATTATTCAATCGTGATTTTCGCAAATATGTTCGTAACGTCCATAGGGGAGAAAAGATTGATGAACGTGATCGCCTTTTTACGGGATCTGATGATTCAAAATCTCAGGAGAAATATACGATCATGCATTATTCAATCGTGAATCTCGCAAATATGTTTGTAACGTCCATAGGGGAGAAAAGATTGATGAACGTGATCGCCTTTTGACGGGATCTGATGATTCAAAATCTCAGAAGGAATATACGATAATGCATTATTCAATCGTGAATCTCGCAAATTTGTTTGTAATGTCCATAAGGGAGAAAAGATTGATGAACGTGATCGCCTTTTTACGGGATCTGATGACTCAAAATCTCAGAAGGAATATACGATAATGCATTATTCAATCGTGAATCTCGCAAATATGTTTGTAATGTCCATAGGGGAGAAAAGATTGATGAACGTGATCGCCCTTCCACGGGATCTGATGATTCAAAATCTCAGAAGGAATATACGATCATGCATTATTTAATCGTAAATGTCGCAAATATGTTTGTGCTGTCGATATGGGAGAAAAGATTGATGAACGTGATCGCCTTTTCACGGGATCTGATGATTCGAAATCTCAGGAGGAATATACGACAATGCATTATTCAATCGTGAATCTCGCAAATATGTTATTGTGTTGTCTATTCGCTCCGAGGGTAGACTATGCTGCCCCCTTGCGGTATAAATGTATGAACTTAGGGTAGACGCTTCCCTATAAGTAAACATTAGCTTTCAAGAAAAAACATTAAATATTGAATGTATGTTTACTGAATAAAGTTTCTTTTCATTACAGGGGCGTAGCTACCGCCGTATCTGCCGTATCAATCATACGGGGCCCCCGGGCCACGGGGGCCCCCAAAGTGTGTAAGGAAAAAAAATAAAAACTTTCTAATTTATTTTATTTTACAAATGACAGAATTCTATAAAGCAATTACTTCTTTTCCCGCCTTAAGCGTGCTTTCAAAAGTTGGCAACACTACATCGTTATGGCGGGCTGCGGGACTTCCCCGTTTTACTTACTTCATCTTCAACTCAGCGGGGAATCCTTCATCGATATCGCGATGTACACTTGGCGAGATCATAACTGAAGTAGTTAGACACTACGCGATGAGCTGTAGGTTGGCGTAAAATATCCCTAGTTCAGGCAGCAAACGGGGGCTTGAGTTTTCGCAAATATCTCGAGAACTGATTGAGATTTTCGAAATTTTAAAAAAGATTCGAAAAGAGGAGGAAATGTCCTCAAAAAAGTCTCGACTCCCGGAACTAGAGGACCATTATTTATAATCTTTCTAAAAGCGTGAAAATACGGCCGAAAACAGCTAGTCTGGCACGTGGGCCGTTTCATTGCATGACGCGCGCAAGCCAGACTAGTTGTTTTCGGCCGTATTTTCACGCTTTTAGAAAGACTATAAATAATGGTCCTCTAGTTCCGGGAGTCGAGACTTTTTTGAGGAAATTTCCTCCTCTTTTCGAATCTTTTTTAAAATTTCGAAAATCTCAATCAGTTCTCGAGATATTTGCGAAAACTCAAGCCCCCGTTTGCTGCCTAAACTAGGGATATTTTACGCCAACCTACAGCTCATCGCGTAGTGTCTAACTACTTCAGTTATGATCTCGCCAAGTGTACGTGTACGTTGTTGTACTTTACATTGGATGTTAAACCACGGAGTGCAGTACAGTGTTTATTTACGCGCTTCATGTAGATAAATGTGCATTACATTGTAATTCAGTACAAACAATATTGTTCTTCTGGTTTAGCAGTATTAGTAGCGATTTGCAAAAGAAATGACTGAAAGGAAAAGAGATTATCCCAGCGGCGCTGAGAAAAGAAAAAGTAAACAGAAAAGGGAAGAGGTTATGAAAAAAGTGCCCAAAATTTCTTCATTTTTTCAGAGACAAGATACTGTGAGTGATTTAGATTGGAAAGGTAAGTACTACCCAACCCATTTAATCCATTTATTAGGGGCGCGTAGTGATAAACAAGGAAATCTTTTAATTTTGGTCTGTCCATCTGTCCGTCACAAAAAGTTGTCTCCCCCCCTCGATTTTCACAACTACTGGTCCAAAAATCTAAAAAAAATATTAGAGACTCCTTACTAATTAAACTTTTACATGAAATTGGTTTGGAAAAAATCTTACAACGGATAAGTTTTAAAAATAAATGTCAAATTTGTAAAATTATTATTAGTTCTTCGAAGAACCGAAGTACTTACTAATTTACACAAGTACTATTTTACCCGACGCTCATGTGGATCTGCGTGGTTAGATACGCGTGGTTGGTTTATTATGTAGCGAAGGATGAATTTTGTTTTTAGGGTTCCGTGCATTGATTAAAAAAAAATCTAAATTCTAACTTATCTATAGGATCAATTTGTTTTGTTGTTTGTCTATCAGTCCGTATCGTATCGTAAATTGCGTGTTGAGAACTTCAGATGTGCAGACTCGCTTTCGGGTTCTCGTTTTGTATGGCCACTACACTACGCGCTGCGTTCAAATAGCACGCAGGTGTAATGTAATGCACGGACGGGCTGCAGGTGATTTTGTATCTACTAATAGGTACGAGTACAATCCGCGTAGAGTCTGTGTGCGTCTGAACTGAACACTCTCTAACTGTGACCCTCAGTAAAGTTATTTATTTATATATAACTCTTTTTAGTTTAATATCAAAGCATTCGTATTTATTTTTTAACAATTACTCGTTTATTTTTAGATTCTTCTGAAGCACGTTCTTCGTCATACATCCATCTGGAAATAGAAGAAAGCCAAGCACATACTTTATCGAATGTCCATCCAGAAATCGAAGAACCCCAAGTCAACGATTCTGATATATCTGAAGATTGTAATATAATTTCATCAGATAGAGGAAATTTTGGTGACAATTTATCTGAATGCGAACGAAAAATAATTTTTAAATTGGGTCCATTTAAACCATAAGGACCATTTCCAAAAGTTTCAGAAAGTAACCGACCTTTTTCGGCCTATTATTATTCATATTTCAATCAGGCAGGCATAAAAATTATAAGACCATGGTTATGTTATTCTAACGTTTTGAACAAACCGTACTGTCACTTCTGTTGGTTATTAGCAGATCGTTAAAACAAATCGTACTCCTCTGCTTGGGTTAACGGTGTTTTGGTTAGAAGCAATTTTACGCAAACTATACTTGACCATGAAAAGTCACAGCAGCATATTAATGCCTCACTCTCTTATAATAATTGGTTGCAAGGAAATACCATCGATACTCTATTGAAAAGTGAAATTAATAGTAAAATTACATTCTGGAGAGATGTACTGCATCGTATAATTAATGTTATAATTACTTTAGTATCTTGTAATCTACCTTTGAGGGGGCATGATTCTGATTCTGGCAATTTTATGGCAATTTCACGTCTGCTATCTAACTATGATGCAACTTTAAAAGAACTTCTTCCAAAACCGAAAGGTGAAGTAAATTATTTAAGCCCTACGATTCAAAACGAAATTATTAGTTTGCTTGGTACCACCGTTAGGAACAATATTATCTCAGAAATTAAAAAAGCTCCATTTCTGACAATAATTCTGGATACAACACAAGACTTGTCAAAAATTGACCAACTATCTGTAGTTTTTCGATATATCTCGGTTACAGAAAATGATGATAATGTGCCTAAAGAAATAAAAATCTGTGAGTCCTTTTTAGGATTTATAGCAGTAACCGATTGCATTGCTGCAGGTCTGAAAACTGACATTCTGAATTTGACTAAAGAATATGAAATTGATTTGACTAAATGTAGAGGACAGGGCTACGATGGAGCGAATGTTATGTCGGGTGTGTATGGAGGATTACAAACCCTAATAAAAGAGCATGCTCCAAATGCCGATTATGTTCATTGTGCTGCGCACGCTTTAAACTTAGTTTTAAACGATGCTGCGAGACATGTTCGTGACGTATCGACTTTTTTCGATAATTTAGAAAAAATATATACTTTTTTTGGCAATAGTATAAAACGCTGGGCTATGCTAAGTGACGATTCATCTGAAAAATATTTGATTACCCTTAAAAAGGTATGTCCTACCAGATGGTCTTCTAGGAACGACGCTTTATTAGCGGTAAAGACAAATTTTTTACTAATCATGAAAACTTTGTACCAACTAAATTTAATTTCAAATAAAAAAGATGAACGTGAAGAATGTAAAAGTATAATTAATATATTAGAGAGTTATGATTTCTTAGTGCTCGTTAAATTTTTTTCTTCACTATTTGAAATTATTAATCCTGTTTCTAAAGCTCTACAGCATGAAAATAATGACTTACAGAAATCTAGTATTTTATTGAGTAATCTTTTAAATAGACTGTGCCAATTAAGAAATCAGAATTCATTTAATAGTTTGCTAAATGAATCCGAAGATTTAGCAAAAGAGTGGGGGGTAACAACTGTTTTTAAAAACAGTAGGCGAAGGATAACGAAGCGTTTTTTTGATGAGTTATCACAAGATGAGAGAATTTCCGACCCGGAATCCAATTTCAAAGTCAATGTATACTATTACTGTTTAGATATATTAATTTCTCAAACTAAAGAAAGATTTCAGAGCCTTTGCGACCTGAGTAGTATGTTCGAAATATTACAACCGGAGAAACTCCTATCTTCTTTAAGCGAAGAGATATTAAACGCTTCCGGAAAACTGTCTGCTAAATACAGTAAAGACATCTCACTTAATCTTTGTGACCAATTAAAGGCACTAAAAACATGCTTAAAATCTGAAATTAAAAAAATTTATTCCATGAAAGAACTCATTGAATTATTGCCAGTAAAATTCAATAGTCTTGCATCCAGTTTTCCCGAGGTAATCACATCATGCTTTTTATTCTTGACCCTTCCAGTTACAACCGCAACAGCTGAAAGAAGTTTTTCAAAATTAAAACTGATAAAAAATTACTCAAGAACTTCGATGGGACAAGAACGGCTGTCAGACCTCTCACTATTGTCCATAGAGGCAGAAACTTTAGAAAAACTAAAATCATCATCAGCCATAAATGATTTAATAAATCAGTTTGCCGAAAAAAAGGCAAGGAGAGTGAATATTTAAAATTTGATTTTTATTTGTAAAATGGTTAAATTATGTTATGATAAATAAATATTTCTTTTCACAATATTTTTTTTCTTCTGTGAAAAATCTTTACCCTCATATAAGGGCCTCCAAACAAATGTTTTATACGGGGCCCCGACAAGGCACGCTACGCCCCTGCTTTTCAAGTAAAAATCATCAGCAAGGTTTTATTCACTATACTTAATGAGCAGGTGAGTTGAATGACCCGTTGAAAATGGCAAATACTCATTTTTTTGTTCTCAACCTCTGTGTAACTGAGTGGGAAGTTTGAATGATGAATTAATCTATTCATGGTCAAGACTTACAAGTAATGGGAATATCCCTTTTGCATCATGTAGACATGGACATTATCATGAAAACAGGGTTTCAAGGAATCACCCACAACATAGTATTTCAACTAAAAACTCGTGACAAAGGAAAAGCTCTTTGTAAAGCAGGACATGTTATAGAAGTTACCGAGCGTAAATTCAATGGACAAGGCTAGAGCCTTATAAAATGTCGAGTCACAAGACAAACTTCTGTGAATGAAAAAGCTTATAGACCGGGAGACTACGACAGAATTTTGGCCGTGATTTAGGCATGCCTGCCGATCAGACCATCTCGTTATATTACCATTTGGGATGGAAAAAAGCAATAAAAAAAACACCCACCCTTGTACGTTACGTGGGGTTGTAAATTGAAAGTGTATCAAAAAGTGGCTCAAAAATCGCGTTTAATGCATGCCTGCCGTTGCAATGGATGAAAGTTGGTCGAAAATAAATCCATCGCTCAGGTATCGGCAGGCAAATTCGAGTTATAGGTCCATGGTTGCATCCATATTGGAAATATAAAAAAAAATAGTAAAAAATTATGACTTAGGCACGCCTGCCGATTATGACATCGTTTTTAACTGTTGTAAGTGAACGTGCAAAAAAATTGGCAGGCAATTTGGACGCGAAATTGAATTTTTTTTTTTATTTTCAAATTGCAAAATTTTTTTATGACCTAAATCGATTAAGGCACGCACCAAAATTTTTTGGGTTAAGAATAACACTGTGAAATATCCATCAACTAATCGGCAGGCATTTCCATAGTTAATAACATGCATTAAAAAATTAATCATAATGTAAATTTTTTTTCATAGCTTAATTAATTAAGGCACGCCTGCCGATTATGAAATCGTTTTTAACTGTTGTGAGTGAACGTGCAAAAAAATTGGCAGGCAATTTGGACGCGAAATTAAATTTTTTTTTTTATTTTCAAATTGCAAAATTTTTTTATGACCTAAATCGATTAAGGCATGCCTGCCGAAAAAACCATAGTTTACTTTGGTTCAATCTTGTCCAAAAAACCATTCGGCAGGCAATTCCAACGGCTACGTACTTGCGGCAGGCAAAAAAGCGTAGTAAAAAAATTCCATTTCCAAAAATGATAAAGGCACGCCTGCCATTTTAGTATATCGACGATGATGTCATTTAAGAACGATATCAACTTTGGTGGTTGGTTAGGGATGCTTCTAAGACGCTCTTATTGGTTTGGAAAGAGTCGTTGGTGTAACTACCACAACCTTCGAAATCCTTTTGTAGCCAAAAACAGTTTGTCGTCTCTGAGCTGTTCCACGCTCAACATCGACATGTCGGATTCCGCTTCGATTCAAGAAATCGAAGAGATTTTAAAGTGTTTCTTGTGTTCTGGAACGGAAAATGTCAAAAAGTTCACTCAAAAAACTTTGAAAAAGTGCAAGGATTCATTACAAGTGAAGCAAAATTTGCGAAATAATGATGTGGTGCAGCACATCATATTGCCCGACAGCGTTCCGGACAATTCAAATGGATACCATTCAAGGCCGTGCTATAACAATTTCACAGCGGTTCAAAAGAAGTATAAAAAAAAAGAAGTTGAATCAGAGCCTGTGTAAGTATATGCATTTGAACTGATTTATTTTATGAAATAGAATTTATTCGTTTATTATTTGAGTTTGCAATTACTAGTTTTAATTTTTGTTATAGTTCAATTTCGATTATTAGCGCGTATGTGTATACATTTGAGTATATACCGAGAGTAACATTGGAAACTGGCCACTCCATCCGCCCGACTAGCGGCAGCTCTTCTTGCACCTACTCAATACACAGAATATTTACGTGCGTGAACCTCTGGTGACGTTAGCGGTCAGGGGCATGCCAAAAATCTTAAGATTTGGTGCTTGTCGAGGGCCCCTCAGGCGCTGCTGCTGCCTCGCAGAGCATCTACTATGGCTTTCCGAGCAAGCAAATATTCAAAGCGTCACGTTCGCCGGAAAAGTAACATCGAAATTATCACGAACAATTTCGAACCACTGGAATTATTTGAATGCGGAGATAATTCGACGTTAATCAATAAATTCGTAGTTTATTGATTAACGAATAATTTTTCACACTTACCTGCTCCGATTTTCTTGATTGTATTCTTCGTGGCGCGCTTAGAGGATTCTTTCAACCGAATCACTGCGTATGGTGTTTCGAATTGTCAATTACGAATGTTCTGATTAACGTTGAATATTTTCCGCATTTGAATACTCTGAGTGGTTCGAAATTGTTTGTCATGAACCCGACTTAACCTTTCCGGCAAAATCTGATACTTACGACGCTCTGAATTACTTCGAATATTTGCTTGGCAGCTTGAAGAGCGAAACCAGATGCTCCGCGAGGCGGCAGCAGCTGCCTGAGGGGCCCTCGCCGAAATCCTGATTTTCGTAATTTCGCATGCCCCTGACTGCTGACGTCAGCGGAGGTTCACGCACGTAAATATTCTGTGTATTGAGTAGGTGCAAGAACAGTTGCCGCTAGTCTGGCGGATGGAGTGGCCAGTTTCCCGTGGGACTCTTAGTATATAATATATTGTGACGCTACCTTTTGGTTCCCCGCCCTTTGCCGGAAAACTCAGGTGCGGGGAAGGCAAGCGCCGCAATAGTGATCACCCACGCACCAAAGTTGGGCGCCAGGCGGTTTCCCGCCGCTCAAGAATTTCGGCCGTGGCCGTCCCTGACAATACGCACCTGCGGTGCCTTGGTAGCTCAGTACCGTGGAGAGGGGTCGGGATTATCAGAGGATTGACAGGCGATAGTGATAACGACTCGAGCGAATCAATTTAACAAATTCACAATTTATCAGTCAATTTATTGTTGATGTTCTCCAATAAATTGACCACTCCATTTGTTGTAGAATATCAACAATAAATTTGCCCTATAATCCGCAAAAATCGAAATTTATTTCAACGAAAATCTTAGCTTTATTTCGAGTTGTATTATTCGTTCGTATTCGAATTTCTTTTTCACAGAAAACACATATAATACAAACAATACGATCTGCACGTGCGAACGTTACATAACAGTTCGTTGACGTATGTAAGCGTTAGGTGTAGCATGATTCTTCATTTTTTCAAAACAAATGCTCAAGCCAAATCTTGGATTTTAATTTTCAAGAAAACAAGTCCCTCAACTTATTCATTACGTTCTAATTTCCAGCTGTAATCGACATTTATTTGTCACTATAAACTTTCAACTTATTCAATTATTCGGAGTAATTATGTTTGACAATTTCATACTCGAAATTTGTACTCATGCAAACTTGTCGCAACGATCATGCTAAATTTGTCGATTCACAAAGAAATGAATCACTTTTTGATGAAAAGTTTATGTTATTGTTTTGATTAGGGATGGCGACACTAACATCATTACAAACGTATTCGATTAGTTTTTCGATTAATAAGGGAATTTATTCGTAGGCGATCGAATTTTTTTTACAAAGTCTCGAACACGATTTTTGAAAATTTGGTCTGTTCTATTTTAGATTCAA
The DNA here is from genome assembly GCA_963932425.1 of Athalia cordata. Lineage (NCBI taxonomy): Eukaryota > Metazoa > Arthropoda > Insecta > Hymenoptera > Athaliidae > Athalia > Athalia cordata. The sequence goes on along the minus strand of OZ010628.1, from coordinate 7,714,187 downwards.
ATCAATTGGTAATAATGTATCGTGGAAATTCAAAGTGTTTGATATAGACATTCAAAATCAATTCATCTACTTTCCAAGAAATATCGGAGGAACTTTATTTGAATTTTCAGAACTCAATAATGATACGAGTATTGCATTTATTCATCACGAGTTATTTGTTTTCAACATAATACTTAATAACAATAACAAACCATAATACTTTTTCAATCATCACTATTTTTTCTACAAAAATTGATTATAATTCACAGTAAATATAAAATTCTCAAGAATCTATACTCGCGTCGCATCGATTCTTGAGAATTGATTATTTTTTCCACAATCGTCCATCCCTAGACTTTTCATAATTTACGTAATCATCAGCTTATTGCTATAATTTTTTTATATACCATTATTGTCGATTGCAGGGAAAATGTTACCGATGAACAGAATGATTCCAACAGTATCCTTGTTGAAGTTACCAGCGGAGTAGACGACATTGCACAGGGTGATACAGATTTTCATGATAGCGATCGCAATTCAGGAATTTCATCTCAAAATTCGGAAAAAGTTAGCAACAGCTACAGGTGCATCTTTTGTAGTAAATATTACAAAAGATTGGCACGCGCCAAACGGTATGAGAAGCCATGTCATACCAATTCGTATGAAACCTTCGATGTCGTGAAAGAGTATGCTACTAAAAGCAACGATATCAACCTGCTGGTCAAATTGAAGGAATGTCAAGACAATAATCTCGAAATAGTTTATCACAAGCATTGCAAGACAAACTATTGCACCATGTGTTCAACAAAAGGAAAAGAAAAAACAGATTGGCACGTCAAACGTAATCGAATTGAACGTGCTTTTAAACGGTTGCGTTTTTTTTATCGTAGAACACGTAATAAATGGAAAAACGGCCTGTTCCATGACTTTCGTTGTGGAAGTGTTTCTAGAACTATTATCTGCGGAGTATGAGATGGCCGTTGACAAAGATTTGTTTTATGTAAAGCACATCCCTGGCAGAGTTGAGAAGTGCTTTGGTAAAAAAGTGAAAATTATAAGGATAAGTGGCGAAAAATTCTTGGCTCCAGTGAACACCAACATTGTCATTAATAGTGAAGAGCTGAAGAAAAAAGATCTGATTCTCCAAGCAGCTCTACATTTAAGATCCATCCTACAGCAAATTGAACCTACATTTCTGGGAAACAAAATCACGGCATGCGATTTAATACGCGGTGAAATTCAGTTGCCAAAAGAGCTCGTTGGATTGTACATCACTTTATTAGCTGGCTACAATTATAGAGAAAGGAAAAGCGAGAAAACCACGAGACTTGCCAATTCTTTTTCCGCAGATGTTGTGTATGCTTTGAGCAGTGGGAAAATCAAACCGTCAAAATCGATAACACTCGGCAGTGCAATTAAAAGTTTTTTAACGAGTAGCAAGAAAGTAGTAAAAATTCTACATTCCTATGGTCATATATGCAGCTACGATACCTTGCAAGGTCTAGAAATGGAAGCAACGTATACTACAATAGAATCTAGCTCGCATTGCCCGTCAGACATCATTCAAAAACAAGGCCTTAGAACATTCGTACACTGAGAAAAAAATTTCGTTGAGCCAAGCACGCTGATCTAGTTGATGACAATTTAGTCGGGCCAAACAATTTTTCGCACAAATAAATAAACTGTAGTTGATAGAACAAATTCTAGAGGATTAAATCAATTGTCTGATTTGTTTGATAGATCTAGTTAATTTCACTCCATATTCAATTGTAACGAGTACCAAGTGGTTGTTTCCATTAGGATTATTCATTTGAAACAATTCCGTGGGACGTTTGAAAGTTTGAATTGGTTTAACCAAATGTACTGCTTCGCCAAATTGGTAAATTTGTCAAGTAAAAAAGATTTCAGGTGTTCCAAACGATTAAGGAATGAATTAAACGAAACAAATGACTTGTCCGAATCAATTTGATAAACGTTTGGCTGAATCTAGTACTTGTTTCCAATGCAACGAATGATGCTATTGACTGGAAATTGCCCTTTCCCGAAGAAGGCGGTTGGTTTGACCGGATATTTCTTTGGTTCGAACGCATCGCGTTTTGCGCCGAGCCACTGACACCGTTGACTCGATTTATCCGATCCGAAGTACGCGGTTGATTCAACTGGGTATTTTTCCGGTTCGATCGAATAGTGTTTATTTTTATTTTTCTTTGTTTATGTTTTTTTCAGAGAGTCACTTTATTGATTTGTCGTTGTTTTTACGAGAACTCTGTCTCTGAGCATAACACTCATAATAGATATGCTTTGCTATCTTTCTCCCTCTTTCCCTTTCTCTCTCTCTCTCTTCCTCTCTTTTATTGGGCAGATTTATTTAATTGTTGTACACATTTTAGTTCTTTTTTATGATGAGTAAATTTCTAAATCCAAAGTAGCTTCATTCTTGCGGTGTTTCTCGTGTGTTATCTTTAGTTTTCGCTTTTTTTGTATTTTTTCCCCGTGGCCCTTAGGGAGCAGTGGCTTCAGGGTTAATAAACTGATCTCTACTCTTTACTCACTACTCTCCCCCTCCTGCCCTCCTTCTCACTCGTTTTTGTATTCACAACAGAACATTCTTGATTATGTACTATACTTTGGCGATAATTGGGAATACATGAAGGTCATGAGACTTCGAATAACACATTTTTACTATTAGATATTGCCTAATGTTGCAAAGCAAAATAAAAAATAAAATTAATAAAAATAATAATAATCACAACTATAAACACAGAATGGAAAACAAATAGAAATTCATTGAGTAATCATACCACCAACGAGACAAGCGTTACATATAGTTTCAAAAAGTCACACATTGTTGCAAAGCCCAAACATATGCGATTCAGAGAACATGGCCTCTAGATATAGAACCTCGATTCATAGTGACTCGACTTTGCAATGAAGTGAATACACATTTTTCAATTAATATAAATATTAGGTATTCATATATTATTGAGATTTGTCAACTTCAAAAAACCTGGAATTCGTTATAAACAATTGAAATGTTTATTAATTTTCTCCTTGTTTAATTCTGAAGTATGAACAATTTTTTATTTCACGGAGGTATTTTTTGTTCTATTATTCCACCATTTTTTATTAGGTACTGCCGTGCGTCTTTATAATAAATGATTAAAAAAATGTAGTGAAAAATACCTCCATAAGATGAAAAACTGTTCATACCTCAGAATTGAATAAGGTATCTGATCACATTTTCAGAGAATTTGAGGAAATGGCTTAATTTCCCATAAAAATTCGATAAATCTCTCAATGGTTTATTGCATTTGCGAATTTAGGCTACAGTAACTCACAAATAAATTCTTCCGTTGCGTATTTTTTCCCCTCATATTTCAGCGGCTGCCGGAGCCCCATGCATGTTATAACTTTTGAATGCGAAGTGAAGATATTCGAAGCCTCATTGGCCCTTAAGGGTGTATAGGCTATTGGGTGAAACGGTGCATAATGCAATCCAAAAGCTAACTGCAAAATTTTAAGTCGATACATGGCTTTTTTTAATAGTTATATCCATTTGAAATTAACACGTTCTCTTATGGCAACAGGCAATAAATCTATAAAACTCCCACTTCAACAGAAAGAATAGTAAAGAAAAAACGGTGATGAGCTTTTGCAAATTTTGGTATTGATTCTTTCAAAGTTAACTAACAATTTAGTCCAAAAGTTTTATCGATTTGTGGGATATTACCAAAGTTATTGAATAAAACATTATGAAAAATGATGTTAGCAATTAGTAAGAGAGTGAAAGAGCGGCAACACTGTCGTCACCATGACAACGTACAGTGATATCTATAGGTATATGACTAGTGTTTTATGTATATGTTTTGATGCTCTTGAACATGAATCAAGTTATAGGTTAATACTCTTGATTGGTCAACTATAAAATAATAATTTCCTTATAATTCGAAATTATTATATCAATTTTTGAATATATATGTGCACATTATCATCCACAATTGTGCGTACGTGTTTCATGAAATGTCAAATAAGTGAGAGGTTATAAAATAATTTTCTGTCACGTTCAAGTTTACATTTTCACTATCACTTAACCTCTCAGATGATTTAAAACCACTTTTTTGTTGTGCTAATCGCTGATTATAAATTTTCTCACTCACTATAGTCCCTTTCCAATAAAACCTTTTATTTTTCACTCTTTCCATTTTTCTCAAAATCAAAATTTATTCTTAATACTGAATATTGCGAATTCTAATACACTGTTCTGATACTAATGTAAGAGACTACAGACGCCGCGCTATCCTTCGAGTCTATAGCTGATGCATCTTAGCAATTGAGCCAACTGAAGGAAAAAAAATGGTAAGAGCACAGCGTTGCCATATCTCATGATCAATTTGACACCTTCATTTTTTCGTATTAATATGATAAATATGAATAAACTTAACTATTATTTCAATTTTACCGATATTTTTGTTGCTAATCTAATGCATAACATTGTCAATTTTCTGTAAGTACGTTAATAAAGAGTTGTCATTTTTAATTTTCTACAGTTAAAAGCCTGCAGAATTCCCTCTCAAAAGTTTGTGACACAAAAATAATGATATCAAGAATTAAAATAATTTTAATACTTTCTACATTCTACAATCAATCTTTGTTACAACTGATACTGTTTGTATAAACATATATTTCGTTTTTTACCATAGAACCACATTGGATTGTTTAAAAATCACGATTTCAAGTTTTTTTTATCTTTTTGCTAGGATTGTATAGCCAATACAGCCTTAAAATCATGTGATTCAAAAATACGGAATCCCATTGATCAGCGCAATAACTGCTGGTAGGAGCGTGCCGGTTCGTACGACGTACCGGTCATTCTTACCTCGTGGTCGTTGCCGCTTGCACGTTTTTTCCGTGATTGCTGACCGAAACTGAAATTTCTTTTGTGTTGTATCATTTTATATTTCATATTGTATTTACCAGTAATACACCGTGATGGCGGATGATTTCTGCAAGAATTTATTAGAAGATTGGGACTTGAAAGTCCTCAGACCTCGTTTCGAAGGTAAGTTATAGTTTTTATTTTCACATGATTTTATTACGTGGTTAATGAGGTATTATTCATCATTATTATGTTAGATTATATGAATTTTGCGTGTAACTTTGCTTTGAAATCAATAATATTTGAAAGTTTGATGTATTTTGTGCGAAAAAATATTTGTTAAATCCTATAAAGCCATATCTCGAGCTATACTATACTATAATTTGGAGTAGTCCTTAAAATGGTGATATTCGAAAAAATTTTAGTTTATTATAGAAAAGAAAATTCCTCCGAAGTTTGAACTCTCAATTCTAACAGAAACACGTGCAGCACAAGTTTTTTGCAGCCGCATTTAATATGATAGAAATCTAATATAGTGGTATTGGAATAAATTTTAAACAAAATTTAATTTATTTACAGCATTTATAGAATGTTGGAAACAGGAAAAAAATGATTAGTTGCACACATATACCGATCTAAAATATCGATTCAGAGCATTGTAAATTTTTTTTAAGTAGATAGGAAGCCAAAAAACCTTTCTTTTAATCAGGAAAAAAAAAATGTGCGGCACGTGTTTCCGTTGGAATTAAGAACTCAGACTCCAGGGGAATTTGGAACCGTTTGAGAAGTTGATCTCCAAAATTTTTTAAAATCACCATTTCAAGGACAATTCTAATACTAACTTGACTCATTGAAATTTTCGCAGCTCATTTCCCTACACAAATTCATGAATTTAAAAAAAATCAACTAGCAATATATCCAAAAATCTTTCTGCTGTAGATAATGGCATAGATGAAGAGACGATGAAAAACCTAACATCAGATATCATTAAAGAACTAGTCCCTCATATAGGAAACAGAATAAAGTTTACAAATAAATGGACGAACAAATTTATAAAAATAGGACAAGATCAGAATGTATCATCGGTGAGTTTAGGCTCTTATTGGATTGTGATGCATTATATATACTGATAAAAGAGTTAAATTCACTTTACTTCACGAATTTTGATAGCTCTCAGACAATGGAGATACCACAGAAAATTTATCACCCGATGATGATTCACATGGGGAATCTGAAAATACTGATCCTAACATAGTTGGTTGTTCGGGACACATGAACTTAAACAATATTAACCGTCCAAATGTCAAACGTATGCTTGAGAGTTCTATGGAGGGTATTGCAATACTTCAAAAATATAAAAAAACCAAAACTTTATCACGCGGTTGCAGAAATATGGTGGTCAGTCTCGTGATTTCCCAAATTTTCAAAGATGTTCAAAGGTGAATATATATTACAAAGAATTAATTGATTCGATGATTCAATACATGTATATGGGACTAATAATTTTCGCATACCGTGTTAGTGTTAGATCGTTCAGAGTCCAAGTGTTGGAAACCATTGCAAAAGAAATTGTTCAAGTGTTTCCGTCTGAGGTGGTGGGCACATATTATGTTCCACCAATAAGAAAAAGTAAATCTCGAATGAATAAATCCATCTCATCCAGAGGAAAACTTGTTGACAAATTCCGTAATAAGAAACGAGACTACAAACGCTTGACAGGCTGGAGCATATCTGATGACAGTTCCTCAACATCAACCGAAACGTCCGAACCAGGATTATCTATGGAAACTGAAGGTGATGCATTCAAGATATTTCAATTTTTAAAAACAAACCATGTGTCTGAAGTTCCGAATGTTTATCTAAATGATCGGTCAAAACTGCTTTATATTTTTCTAATATTTTACATGAAAAAATGAAGCCTGAATTATGCAATAAGTTCTGAACTTTCATAATTATCAGGAATCATTCTTCGATAACGATTTTTATGTAATTTTTGCGCTTCATGCAGTGCAAGTTCTTGGATTATCATTTGAATAAACGTTCAAATCTTCAGACATAACAAAGGTGCATTAGTATCAATTGAAACTCTTGTGCGTTTACCAAAAAGGGCTTATCATGTAATACTTAGAGGCTGTGCATGAAGTATTCGAATATATTCTATCGAAATTGAGTGCAGGAAACATTACTGGATTTGCCTATAACTCACTTGATAAAAAAATCTGAAACAATTATACAAAAGACCAAATTATCTGTAGAGTAGATCTGGATTCAATGGATAATTTACAATGTATAGTGGAAAAAAGGCATTGAATATATAGAGACGAATCGAAGTCATTTTAATTTTAAATTTTTACCGTGTTTTCTCATGTTGTTGCGAAAAGAATTACATTTTTTGTAATGATAAGCCCTACAGATTTTCATGAAAATACTCTTGATCATACCCGCGAGATTAAGTCATGTAACACAGCACAGTTGACCCTCCCTCCTGCCTTTATTTTATCTGACTGAAAGATATTGAAGCAATCCATATGGTAACACACCACTAAAGATTGGTTATCCGTGGTTTTCCAGAAAATCTTGAAATTCAAGCCAGTGTGTCTTGGCTTCAGCAAAATCAAGCCCCTTGGGAAATGGTACTGAGCCATTGGAGAGCAATCTCAGGATATCGTCAAAATAAGATTTTGAATTCAAAAGCACACAATGTGTGTGATGTTTTTGAGCAATGGCCGATTTTACGCCATCCCAAGGGTCACGAACTAATTGATAAAGATTTTAAAGCCCTCAAATTATCTGAAAACCCCAACGCTATCGTTGATTGGCCAGTTTTCTTTGAGAAGATCGAGAAAATGACAGTACTCCGAACAAATCCTTCTAACGAATCGCACAATCTTTTAAAAACTGATGAGTTGAATATCGGTAAGAAAATAAAGAATTTTAATAGTAAATGAAGTTAAGAAAACAACGTAGAGAGAAGATCAGTTGTATTTAGAAACAGTATATTATTTCACGATATTGGTAGTATTCAGATTTCCATGCTAGACATTTTTTCATATTCTCACTCCATATCAAATATTTCAAAATTTATATTATTTGCATTCATTCTATTATTTAGATAGTAAAGTTGCTGTGCAACTATCACTGCTACCATATCTGATTCCACCGAAAGGAAGAGTTCGCACCAAGAAAGAACATTGGAAACCGTCAATCACAGAATGTCTGGAGAGTCTTATTGTACATGCAAAGGTTAGCGACCCCGTATGAATTCATCGCACAGAATATATTTTCAGTTCTTGTCGATATGTGACAGAGCTGCGTTACAAAAGTCTGAGAGTGGCAAATGCATTTATTTATTTTTATTTTCTCTTTCAATTTATATTTATAAAAGTCAAAAGTATGAATTATACATCGATTCACTTTTTCAAAATTTACTGTGACATTATTGGATACTTAAATTCAGGACTAAAACAGGTGATTTGAAAATCCACACCGTTGATGTTATTCATAATGGATTCATCGACTGGAAATTCTTCTCACGTTGAACTTTTTATCTGATAATGTTGAAAAAAAGTTCCCATTTTCTTAAGTGTCTTTAGAACAAAATCACAAAAGGTATTTTCAATCTAATCAGTATGTTTGATATGAAAATTCAAATTGTGAATTGAAACTTGTTTATTTTGTTTTTTTTTTGGCATTCTAATCAATAGGAATATTCGTTTTTTGAATCAAATGTACTGATCAGATTATGAATCCCTTCTGTCAGTTTTTTCACAACCCACTGGAGAACATGGACACATTTTTTAAACTTGGTGCTATGAAAAGTTCATGTGGGAAAGATTCTCTATTCATCGATTAAAAAAGTCACTTGATTGTTATTCCTAGACTATTAACTGTTATGCCCAAAGTATGACATATTAACCAATGGCCATTCGGTAACAAAGTACTTTGATAGATCGAAATCCCAAAACATAGTACATTAGCATTGAGAGCGTCGTATTTTGAAATTTTAGTATCCAACAAATAGTAATTGAAAAATCGTATACTGCACAAGATACATCATACTAATGTAAAGTCATGGATTTGAATCTTATGTGATGTTATTTAGGTCAAATCTTCTTCGATTTATTTTATACAAGCTGTTGAATATATTTTATAATCGTTATGTTGAGTAACGGTAAAGTTCACAACTTTACTGATTTTCTTTTTCTTTTAGAATCCAGGAGATGTATCTCATATCCAGCAAAAAAGGATTGAGGCTATGGATCGTGTTAAATTGACAGTACAACCTTATATCATAGTCGTGGGGCCATCACTCAAAGAGATTTCGACCTTTTACGTTTGCATCGACAAAACATTATATGCTGTCTCCTCTACATTGAAAGCTATTGACACGTGTTTCAAATCATTTCACGGTTTGGATGCTACTTACTCGCCTGAAAGTGAGCATATTTGGATGTTGATACAGTGTGGTTTGTACAAATTCCATACTAAATTTGACAAACAGATTTCCTACGTCATGGAACTGATTAATACTTTGAAGAAATAAGAGATTTAATTCAAACGTGTTGCGAAAAATTGTGGTACCACCATATCTCTATCATTAGAATCACTACCTTTAGATTTTACTTTGAAAAACTGCTGTATATATCGTAAACATGTATTCGTGTCCACTGTGCGCCAACGATTTTAGTGGAATCGGATTTCTCATGGGGCATTTTAAATTATGTCATAGTACGAAATCATATAGCACCCTACACTGTGTACAAGATGATTGCCTGAGAAGTTTCACAAGTATTTACACGTATAAAAAGCATTTATTAACGAAGCATTCAATTGATGATAGATCTTCGAGCGGTCAACGTAATGTTGACTTACAAAATAACAATATAAAAGATTCGCTAGATACAGTTTCTGAGCAGCCATTTCATACCTCTCATAATTCGAAAGTTGATACACCATCAGTAGTAATAGAATCGACGCCAACCAGTGAATCTTGTATTTCCGTACCAAAATTTGCAACTTTAATTGCTGATGCTACGGCATCATTCGTCACAAAACTTTATGCGAATACTACTTTAACAAGCTCTTTCATACACGAAGTGATAAAAGATGTTCATGAATTATACAATTCTGCGATTGTTAAAATTCTTAAACAGACAAATAATTGTGGTCAATGTGCAGATTCTAAATCGAATCAAAATGATATGCTGATCCTATTGAAACTTGCCTTCACAAATTTTATGACTGAATATGAAACAATTAAATATTTGAAAAATTCTAGTAACTTAATTGAACCGCAATCAGTATGTATTAGTGCTTCATTAGAACCTAGGTGTACTATAGGTAAAACTGACATGCGTGTAAAAAATATTGAATTGCAAGTAATACCTTTGAAACCATTGCTTCAAAAATTCTTAGAATTACCAAATGTTTTTAATTTTACAATCAGAAATCTTGAAAATTTGAAAAACAGTAACGTCATGCAATCTCTTGTACAAGGTGAACGGTGGAAGGTAATCGAACAAAAATTCCAGAATAAATTAGTATTACCTCTCATTCTTTATTTCGACGACTTCAAAATAAATAATCCTTTAGGATCGCGAAGAGGAGTACATAAACTCGGAGCAGTTTATTGTACTATTGCTTGTATTCCGAATGAATATCAAAGTAGGCTTGAAAATATTTTACTCGTTCAACTGCAAGACACGAAATATCACACAATATATGGTAACAAGACTGTCTTTTCAAATGTTGTGAATCAAATCATTGAGCTAGAAAAAAATGGTATAAATATAAATGTGTGCGGTACAGAAGAAAAAGTTTACTTCGCCTTGGCATTGATCATCGGAGATATTTTGGGCCTTAATACCATCTTAGGTTTTACATCCAGTTTTAATGCACACAATTGGTGTCGAATTTGTACAGTCGATAAAGTAACATCGCGTTGTCAACTAGAAGAGGATATTAACATGTTGCGTACCATTGAAAATTATAATATAGATGTACTAGAATGTACCAGAGGTGTGACGGTAGAATGTATGTTTAATCAAATATCAACCGTGGAAATCAATGCGAAAATTATGTAATGAAAAAGCCATAGAACTTTTGTGGAATACCCACTAGTATGCGTAAGTCATTTGACAAATCACATAAGTTTTCTAACAATACAACAATCAGAATAAAAAAAAAAAATAACGGCTAAGTATAAAAAAATCGTTAAAATACGTTATTCGAGGAGAAAAATTTGCAAGCGTGGGGAAGACACTTATTGTTAGAACTAAGCTAGGAGCTTAGGGTTATTCGGACATTCATTTCAGATTATTTCAAGCCATTGTAGTCTAGGATAGAATCGAATTTAAAAAAATTCGTCAAATATAGACTACCCTTTTGAGTACACCATGCGTCCGTGTCATTATGTTTGTATATTTAGTGTGGATTTTGAGTACATCCCCCGTAAATACCATTGGACACCATCAGCGGTAAAAATTAGCCCATGTAAGTGTACATCTAGACACGTGCAGTGTCAAGATTTTGATGTACACCGATCTGGTGTTCATTTAACACCGCGGTGGGTGTCACGTTGGTCCTCATCCACCTCTTTGGTGCGTAGTTTTGCAAGTTAGAACTTGCATCGACGCGTCTGATGCAACATCGTGGACTAGTTCGGCATTAGTTATTGTAGTGATCATCGTGCTGCATTGCGGTGACAGACAAAAAGTGCGACCATGTCTGATATTAGTAATATTTCCACCATATTTAATCTCGATAGCTCAACCGTTGAGGAACTATTGAAGGTCACTGACCAATCCGCGGTATTTCCTCAACAATCATTTGTGCCGCCAGCGTCAGTGCAGCAACAACATGAAATTCCCAGTACGTTCAAATTACGTAAGGCACGATATTACGGAGAAACAAAGTGGATAAAGGTGACTGCGTCTAGTGAGCCCCCCTCAGAGAATCAGGATTTTCTGGCTGCAGGTAAGTTCTACAAATAAATAGCATTTTACTTGTTGTTTCATGATGGTAGATGACTGAGTTCATTAAGCGCTGTGTCAAATGCGTATAGTCTCTAAACCCAACCCTATATAAATATCAAAAGACTTCAAGGAAATCTTGACCTTCTTTATCCCTTTGTATGAAAAGCAGGTTATTCAGAAAGAAATAGGTTGAAGAAAGACTCTGCTCGCACAAAATCATAGTTTTTTTCTTGTCTATGCAGAGAATAAGTGAATAGTAGTCGATTGCAATTAACTCTCGAATGGTGTTCTTTGTATTGGCGTACACCGGATCTATTCCTCTAACTCCGTCTGGTGTTACGGACCACGTTTTCGAACCCCCTTACGGGTTAAATGCACACCGGGCGGAGGTGATCATTTTCAAATATATAATTCAGTCTTTAACTTCTGTTAGCTATAATGTGCAATATTAAATAACACCAAGATCAGGAGTCGAACCTTTTCTAAGTTTAAACGTAATACTCTTCATGATTGCGGTCATAGCTATAATATATTTTTGTACTTTTGAAATTTACCTGCAGTCAATAGTCGAATCAATTACAGCCAAAGAAGCATTTGGGATTGATAGAAGCGACGATCAGGTGCTGCGCGACGACGACGAAGCGATTATCGAACCGGCATTATTTAATTTGTTTCCGGATACTATATTTCGCTTGACACCTTCGAATCCGGCCCTTCCGGCCACACGCTCAGGTAATATTTTTATTAATTAGAATTAATTTTCCACCAACTTGAATGTAGATAACAATAGTCTGCCGTGTCGTCGTTTTGATAAACAAATTCTTGTATCTATGTAATATAAAGAGTCGTATCCTACACTCAGAGAAATTTTTTTGGAGATAGTTGAATTTTTGTATTGTTGGAAAGTTATAGGTATGCGTACAACGTTTATAGTAGAATGTACCACAAATTTGGTTCGACATATACTGAGCATAATGTTAACTTAACCGTACATTTATAGTTGACGAAGGAGCGTTATGGGGACAATAAAAATTGCATAATCAACTATACTATATGGCGGCAACATATACCATGTATAGTTTGTCAAAATGCCCATGTTGTATTGTTTGACATACGCCACTGACGTAGTTTTTAGCGTTATAAATTATGGTCAGATTGACGATGTTAATCAACTAGTCATGGATAATCATTTTGACCATATCTTGTATAGTACATTCCTTACTCTTCTCAGAGTTAATTATACAATCAGCCGGGATTTCAAAATAACAATGCTATATGTTCTTTACGTGTATTACGTGAGGTATCGATTGACATAGCTTTTGGTTGATATTACTATGGTTATTCTCGTCACCATAACTATGTGCAATGAAGTTATTTCGAAAAAGGTTTCATTTTAGATTTCAATGACTAATCTATAGTTCACGTTACCATAGAATTACATCGAATTATGCTTCAGAAAATCCAATCAAATTTTTTTGTAGATTTCGTGTTGATTTTGGTATTATTTTGCTACATTTCTCGAGACATTTCTCATATTCAAATTGTTTATTTGATTTTTAAAAAACGGCAAGATTGGCTCAAATATATTTCATGACGACAAAAAATTTTTGAGGAGGAAAAAACAATTTTCGGAATTTTTCGCCTGTCTCCCTTATATCATTATCGATAGGGGGAATTATTTTGTTCATCCAAATAACTCGCCACATTTCAAAACATGTATAGTATCATATATGTATGGCGTACATAGTATCTATTAAATCGACATAAGGTTCTAGAAAACTATATTTTAAATGTAATTCACCATTATACGTTCCATCCATTATTGCCGTTACACACGACGTATTTGTTTTGGATAATATAAAATTGTTTACTTTTTGAATCTGACCACACCGCAACCCGTTTCTGGCCATACGGTATTGTTTGGATGGCAACGTTCAGAGCGGAAAGTTACTGCAATAGCAGAACAATAGCGTTAAACGGAAACTCGAAAATACGACCAATCATAGTCGTCATTTTTTTAAATACGAGACTATGATTGATGCTGGATTCGATGATTCGTATCCACAATTCAGGAGTCAGGACTCGCGAAATCGCAATTCGCAGTTCACTACATGGTGACGCGTCCGCGTGCAGCGACTTGTTGCGGAAAACATTTATTGCGTGGTGACTGCGTAAGACCGGTGGTCCTGGCTTCCAACTGTGGAAGATCTGTAAAATTCAGTGCAATCATCGCGTTTTTTCGTGCCTGAACTAGAAATTACACCAAAGCAAAAGGTATGTATTCACTTAGCACTTATATTTCTAGGAGAGAGTGGTTATTCAATAATATTATAATAGAGATGGCTGTTGTGTACAAGGCAGTCCTCGTGGCGTCTACTTTTTTTCTTGCATAGCACGGTCTGAAAAATTACCCTCGATTAAGATAATACGACTTAATTTGGGTTACATCGCTGCTTATTTTACTGAAACTGTTCATGGAGCTTATAATTAATTTTTTCTAATCCGGGTCAAGCCCTGCATTGCGATCAGAACAAAAAATCGGTGCGTGTTTCTTTCACGTGCGGCTGAAGTAAAACTTCTAGATCTCTTGTTAAACTCATCTTAATAATTTTAAAGAATAAAAAAAAAGCGAAATATATTGAAAAAAAAAAAACATTAATTTGCCTCGGAATTTACCACAAATTTAAAAAAAATTATTTTATTTATTCTGCTGTGTGGGATTTTTGCAACGCGCCAAAATAATTTTACTCCCTGCTAAGCGATAAAGTGTTTCAATTCGAAGAAAATATTAGAGCTAATACATACATCATAGATGGTTCTTTAGGAAGCTAAATTCTTTTGATTGTGAATCCGCGTTGTTACAGTGTCTTCAATTAACTGCTTTATCATGGCGGATGTTGTAAACAATCAGCTGAAGGCATGGGGGTTGGAACACTTAGTCCCCATATTCCAAGGTGCGTAATTTTTTACCGCTATCCTAATGTGTACTTTTTTTTCATTTATCGCGTTCTGTACCTAAATTATCAACGTAATTCATTTTGGTTTAGAAAAAAATTTCAATAAAAATTTAAACTTCGGCTTCTCCTTTTAGGCTCGCTTTGAGCAACATTATTTTTCATACTCCCGTAACAACATTCGTTCATAATAGTCATGACATCATTTTTCAGCAATAAACTGAATTGTGATCCCAAAATCTAAGACCTGCAATTAATTTGACAGATTTTTTCCCTCGATTACATACTTATTAATTATTAATTTATGTTTGTAGAAGAAGCGATCACTGATGAAGATGTGTTTCTAAAGATATCGGAACATATCATTAAAGATGTCATTCCAAAAGCTGGTGACCGTTTCAAATTTCTAAAGGAACGTGAGGCCTATATGAAAGCGAAAAACGAGTCTGAAAACAACAATACTGAGGTAAGTTAATGTTCCAAAATTTGATCGTACTAGTTATCGTTCTAATCGACAAGCTCATGAGCATAGTTATTTAGTTTTCTTGAATGAAAGTCACACTGGATATAATAGTCGCACAGTAAATGCAAAGGTTGAACGGTGTGGTTCAGTTTCTTTGTAAATACCCTGTATACAATGAGCTGCTGAAGTTCTTGTAAACTTTAAGGTTCTAAAAATTATTATCTGCGATGACCTGTACTTACGATTTGGTAAATCTGTCTTTCCCTTGCCTTGCACCATTACTTAGACCCGCGGCTCTATTACTGCTACCTTGTAATAATGTACAAAGTGAATGGAACGAGTGCTACGTTGAATTATCAGAGCAGAAAGTTAGGTACAAAATTTGATTTTGCTGAATCCAGCGGAACCATTTGGATTCTTGCAAGAACTTACCTAAATCTAGATCTACCTCCGCATATAGAAGTACCAATGAGTTTGAACTTCTTATGCCCATGCATCCCCATTGTCTTATGCCTCTAAATCGTTGCCATATTCTCTCCATATTACTTGTGTCTATTTCACATCTCCAGTGAAGCTAAGGCTCCTCTTTTTTACATTATCATCACTACCATTCTCACTACTTTTCGGTTACTTGTGCAGTCTAACATGTTCTCAAGTTTCTCCCAGTATCTGAGGATTTTCTATTATTTCACTGATTATCATTCTGCTTGTACTCGAGACTTCTGCTTTTTTAAGTTCTATGCTATAATAAAAATTCCTATTCCACATTTTTCGAAAATTCCCTGTCAAATGCTCCATTGTCATTTCATTAATTCAACTCTGCACAACAATTTTGCCATTGAAAATAATCGATATTTTCAGAGAATTTCTTCACATTACCCCTACGAAACAGATGATACACTAAGCGTTTCTTCCACATTGGAGTCAGACACCAGTAATTCAGCAGCTGAGTCTGCAGAGAAGTCAAAAAATTTTGGCCAGAAACTGAAAAATTTACTGAAAGAAAGTATCGTTGGAGCAACGCTTCTAAAACAAACCAGACTGACTCTGCACGATAGAAAAAAGCTCTGCAACATCATAGTCGACCATCTTTTGGGAATATCGCCAAAGTACTTTTATATTTAACCTTACATAGTCACATTATAATCATTCTATGAGTTGAAACTATGGAACTATTTCATTCCAATTTTTTTTTAAATCGATTAGGTATTGTTTTAAAGAAACAAACGTGAAAAATAATTCATAATATTTCATTTGCAGGATATCCAGTCTTCAGTTTGTGTATTGGTCAAAAAAAATTGTACACGTTCTCAAATTTGAAAAAGAGGAAGTTTATTATGTGCCATACAAGGGTGGTCGCCTTAAGCGACTAGCATCTGGTAAATTATGGGATCGTTATGTGAATTTGAAGCGGTATATCAAATCGAAATTAGCTTGTGCAGAGCAGGTATCCAACGACTTAGAAGTTCCAGATGATGTGAAAGACAATCTCTGGCGACTAAATACTATATCTCCCCAAGATGAAGATCTAAAAACTTTGTGGCGGGAAACTACATCTTACAGGGACAAGACAAAATCGATTACAGAGTACTATTCAAAATATCCGATCCGATACTCCGATTGAACTATCTTTGGTTAGAATGCCTTGCAAGTTTTTCAATTCCATCAAATTTCGAAAATCTATATTTATTTATAATCACGCTTGTCCAACCTGTCCCATTTATTATTTCGTTATACAATAATTAACGTGTTATGTTTTTTCAGATACAGTTGGATTTTGAAAGTTTAAATATTACTACAGATAGCCTGATATTCCATAAGAAGTGGCCGGATATTGCACAACGAATTTTGAAAATAGCTCAAAATCAAAAAGTCTGCAAAGATATTATCTGTAGTATCAAGAGACTCGGTAGAGTCTCGCGCCAAGTACATTAAAAGCGAACGGGACGACACAGAGTATCTTTACTGCTACGGGAGCTCGAACGCGGAGTGGGGACTTTTATTTACACAAATATCTCCTAAATTATTAGCATTCCGGGAAATTTGGATGGACTTTTGTGATATAAATCGAGGAAGAGCTTTCATTTGAGCCTAATTTCAATTGAATCGATGGTCGGGAAGCTGAGATATGATAATTCTGCTACCCGTTTGCCGACGTTCGACGAATATTTTTTAAGCACCAACGTCGTCGTCATGATACCGAAACCGCTGCCAATATGAATGGGTAGAAAGGATCGTTACATTATTAGAATATATTTTTTGGACCGAACCCTGCGAAACGTGAGTTCTTATGTAGCGCCCGTAGATGGCGATAGGCAGCGACCACCATTACCGTATCCGTATCTATGTCCTGCAGCCGTCAGCGGGCGGGACGCCGTTTTTTCGAATCGGCATTCTCCCGTCCGTCATCCCGATGCTGAACGAACGTAACCAACAAATTCGAGCGCTGTGTGGTCATCTTACTTTCTGGAGCTGTCATACCACCTGATTGGGACTTCTGAATCCGTTTGCTCAAATGTTATATTTGTATACTATAAATACTCAATAGCTCCGCGGTGACAGTTAGATGAGGTTATGCCATAAATGAAGTTTCTTACTACTATTATAACGAATATACGTGAGCCTTAATATACGTATGCGATTACCAAGTATCGAAGCGTCGAAAGATTCGAAATCATTAACAATAAGTTAATCGTCGATTTAACGCAACAATGATTAAGGAAATCTGATCTATAATACGTGTTGGCGTCCCGAAAAAATAAATTGTTTCATTTCACGCAGTGCGCAGACTCTAAAATTATACAGAAACGATGTTTCAGTTGTTGACAATAATTTTTGAAAAATACATATTTTTATAGAAAATTAAACGTTCAATTGTTGAAAGTATAAAAATTGAATCATAAAATTGATCAAACTTGATATAAAATTACTTCTACATTATTTCGCCTTCTTTCACGTCTTTGGCAGGCCGTTTTATAACGAATGTATTGTAACTATTTATTCAATAATTACAATGCGATTTCAACTAAGAATAAAAGTGGCTATTTTTATCTAATAAAATAAAAATGAAATACATTCAATCATCGCGTGTTTCGATATGATCTATAATATTTACTCCTGTGCATTCCAATAATTAGAAGAGAAGAAAATTGTTTTCAAAAAGTAGTGAAATCCCAACAAAGCACCATCGGTGCAAAAAACATCGCCAAGTTCATTAAATTCTTCGGGGAAAAAAGATCCAAATCAATCATTGTGCCAAGTACATGTAACTTCGTATCATGCGTAGGATTACTAGAGAAGACTGGAATAAATATGTAACAAACCAAATTACCAATTGGAAGAATATAAAATTGTCAAAAAAATTAGGAAAAAAAATAAATTAAATTGAATTAAAAAAATAAAATAAAATAAGAAAATGGAGGTAGTGGGACTTGGCGGTCTTTTTACGAAAAAAAAATCCAGAATTCTTGTATGGCAATATGACATTAGCCCGCCAAGGACCACGTACTCCATTTTCTTATTTTATTTTATTTTTTTAATTCAATTTAATTTATTTTTTTTCTTAATTTTTTTGACAATTTTATATTCTTCCAATTGGTAATTTGGTTTGTTACATATTTATTCCAGTCTTCTCTAGTAATCCTACGCATGGTACGAAGTTACATGTACTTGGCACAATGATTGATTTGGATCTTTTTTCCCCGAAGAATTTAATGAACTTGGCGATGTTTTTTGCACCGATGTTGGTAGGTTACATTACTGCTAACTGAACTTATCTAAGACATTTGCCCTATACTTGTTGTGTCCTAAGCAATGAATTCACCTTGATTTCAGCTGACGTGTCTATCGAAGGACAAGCCTTATAGTCCAGTCGAATTGAGTCAAAAATAGGGTCTATTCTATTGTGGCCGAACATAGGCTGGCCGATTTTTCTACAAGTTCATTAGACCACCGTGAATAACACTTCAAAAGTCTGACATTTTTTTCGAACGGGTTTGGCCGCAAAAAATTAATAAAAAATGGAAAAGCGATATTTCGCGGAACAACTTTTTTTTTGAAAGTTTTTCGGGAAAAGTGTTCGTATGAAAGTTGTTCGTCATAAAAAGATCTAAATAATGAGATTTTATACAAAATTTCATCATAATTTTTTTACCTGTAAATTGCAAAAAACCACGTACAAAATTTTTTTCGTTTTTTTCAAATAAATTGATGAATAATTAACTTCCGGCGTTGCAACTAATGGGACAGTGATTTCAAACTTTCCCTCAGAGAATAGTTTAAGATTCGTTCACCTATGTTACATAGTTAAGCAACAATACGCGACGGCGCAGATTTTTGTTCCGACCTGTAATAAGCGATTTTCTATAAAATACAGGTCGGATTGAGAAGACAAGTGAATTTTCGAGAAGTTGAACGTAAAAGAGCCTAGTTTGACAGAAAGGATTTTTTTCTACGACGATTATTAACGGAGATATTCATTCATTAAGTAGAGGGTCGAGCGACGCGTTATGCGGTCCCCACCACGGGACCCGGCTACCACGCGACTCGAGCGACTTGGGCCGATCGGACGCGGCTCGAGGCGGTCGACGCTGTATAATATTTTTTTTCATTATTTTAAACTACCCTGACGATTTTGCAAAAAATCATAGTTATTCCTTGGAGTATTTCAAGAATTTCGGTATTTTTTTCGATTCTTAATATCAATTACAGCAATATATATCACCCAAGAGCCAAGACACTGTTATCTCTGGTTTTAATTGAGTTATCAAAGTTTTTTTTTTTGAAAATACTCGGTAAAGAGAGAACAATAAGAATCTATCAAGATCCATTCAATAATGCGTCTAATTATCAGAGATATCTCTATTTGTTTAAGAGCAAAAATTTTCAAGTCGCCAAAAAACTCATTTTTTATGAAGAAAAAAAATATTTTTTCATGTTTTTAGAATGTACCCTTGAAAGACCATATCCATGATTTTTCGGTACCATCTGCCCACCGCCATTGAGATGGAATCGTTAATTTACGGATTCTGCGCCGTCGCGTATTGTTGCTTAACTATGTAACATAGGTGAACGAATCTTAAACTATTCTCTGAGGGAAAGTTTGAAGTTACTGTCCCATTAGTTGCAACGCCGGAAGTTAATTATTCATCAATTTATTTGAAAAAAACGAAAAAAATTTTGTACGTGGTTTTTTTGCAATTTACAGGTAAAAAAATTATGATAAAATTTTGTATAAAATCTCATTATTTAGATCTTTTTATGACGAACAACTTTCATACGAACACTTTTCCCGAAAAACTTTCAAAAAAAAAGTTGTTCCGCGAAATATCGCTTTTCCATTTTTCATTAATTTTTTGCGGCCAAAGTCTAATGAACTTGTAGAAAAATCGGCCAGCCTATGTTCGGCCACAATAAAATGGATGTCTAATTCGACTGGACTATTAATTGTGCTGCCATATCTGCTCCGGAGTTCTCTAGTTAAAACTAAGAACAAAAAACAATGGAAACCTTCCAAACAGGAAACATCAAATAGTTTTATACTCAGAATAATGGTATGTTTGTTGCAAAAGCCATATTTACTTTAATGGGAGAGCCTTTGCTGGTAATTCGGTTTTTACAGTAAAAATGGATTTACGTACAATTGATAACTTCATAATATCGGAATAGAGTTTCTGAACAAATTACAAATAACATGATTCAAGACCCAACTTACAATTTTTTCCCTTGTAAGTATGCGAATATTCATTCATTTTTTTCGATTTGCAGAGTATGGGAGACTTTGATCTGGAGTTGAACCGGAAGAGGGATCTACTTCGATCGTACGAACTTACCATTCAACCGTTCGTATTAGCTGTGAGCCCATCTATCACCTCTACTTATCTCATAATTGATGACGTAAAGTACGAGTGTGCATCATTAGAGAGTGCGGTTGATGCATGTTTTAAGGCATTCTATGCATTGGATGCCGAGTACCCACGAGAAGGCGACATGGTATGGAATTTTCTTCAAAGATTCGTCTATTGCATCACAAACAACGCCGTAAGTGACAAGCACTATGTTTGCGTGGAGTTTTTGTGGGCAGAGCTTTGTCAAGTGGACCTAGGTTAAGTCAGTTTATGTTCAAATCAAAACCAAGTGATCTTCGTGAATAACTGATTGACCGTGCTGAATTTTAAAACTTAACTTCGAGTCTAATTTTCCAGGTTGTCATATTTTTGCATAGTATTTCGTAATTCTTACTCTTCTCTATAATGGCTTGTGTACAGTCTTCGAAAATGATGACAAAGTGCAATATACGTCAGAAAGAACTCGAGATGAAACACATAACTTCACACATCAAGTATGTCCATAAGTCTTTCGGTAAAATTAGTGTGCAATGCACTTTCGGTTCGTGCTGTCGATCATTTTCACAAATAAATTCACTTCGCCGACACCTAAAATCCCATTCTCCTTTAGATACTGTGAATCCGCAAATTCCTAAAGTTGACTTCTGTGTTAATCATGCTCCTAATTCGACGTATAGTTCATTTGATATCGAGTCTTCAACAAACGCAATAGAATCTCCGGATTACCAAATTCTCAAAAATGATGCTCTTAAGTTAGTTTCTTCATTATACGCCGATGCTTCCTTATCTCGCATACAGATACAACGTATTGTTGATTCATTTAATATTTTGCTCCATAGTGATTATGTAGAAAAACTGAAGTGCTATGCTGTTAGTTCCGTTAATGAAGGACAGAAAGGGCCACTGTCGACAAAATTTGAAGCCTTGCAAAATACATTTTCCGATCTAACATCTGAACATTCGAGGTTGCGAGTATTAGAAGAGCATAAATATTTCCTAAGGCCTGAATCCATTCTCCTAGGTTCTATGGAGGTGAGGGGAAAATATGGTAGTCTAGAAAATAAGGAGGTGTACGGTCAATACGTGCCATTACCTGCAGTACTTCGAGCTTTCTTCCAACTGCCGGATGTTTTAAAAAAAAACCCTTAATTATTTTAATTCATTGAAACACGACAATTCAGAAATTGAAAATATTATTCAAACGGACTACTGGAAATCCTAAGTAGCGAAGTTTGACTCTATCGTATTCCCCTTATTTTTGTACCAAGATGACTTCGAAATAGGAAACCCATTGGGCTCGAGAGCAGGAATACATAAATTATGTGGTACATACGCTTCGATCGCTTGTCTACCTCCAGAATATCGCTCAAAGCTCCAAAACATATTTTTGGTGTTACTTTGTCACTCACAAGATGTGAAAATATTCGACAAAAAAGTTTTATATAAATCCCTCATCAACGATCTCAATGACTTGCAAACTAATGGTATACAACTATTGCTTGATGGTAAATCTGTTAAGATTTATTTTAAACTTGCAATGATTATTGGTGATAATTTGGGTCTCAACGGGACTTTAGGATTTGTAAAATGCTTTCGTGCTAACTTCTCGTGTAGGTTCTGCAAAACGCCATTGCAAGTATCGAAATCTCTTTGTTCGGAAGATGTTAGCACTTTAAGAACTAAAGAAATTTATGATTCAGATTTACTTAAAAATACCACAGAAACGGGAATTAAGGCACTGTGCGTCTGGAACGCAATAAACGATTTTCACGCCATCGATAATCCCTGCGTTGATGTTATGCACGATATTTTAGAGGCTGTCGCTAGGTACAAGCTAGTTTTACTTTTAAAATACTTAATTTTGGAAAAAAAATACTACACGTTGGATACTTTGAATTGTAGAATGAAATATTTTGATTATAAAGTCTCCTGTAATCGGCCTCCCTTAATCAATATCGATGATTTGAAATCATCCAAATTAAAAATGTCCGCTTCAGAAATGCAAACTTTTATATTTAATGCTGGCTTATTATTTAGTGACTTGATTCCAGATAAAAATGATAAATATTGGGAACTTTTCAAATTGCTTAGACAAATTCTTCAAATCTGTTTACAAAAATCAGTTTCGAAGGGCGTATCTACATTATTACAGTGTTTGATTGACGAACATCACAAGCTACTGATTGAGTTGCGTGGTAATAGTCTGGTGTCCAAGCACCACAATCTAATACATTATCCCGGAATAATGGATAAAGTAGGACCACTGCGACATATTTGGGCAATGAGGTTCGAAGCTAAACATAGAGTATCGAAAAAAAGTGCTGTTGTTTCTTTCAATCGGATTAATATCTGCTATACATTAGCTGTCAAACACCAATTGCAATTTTCCGATACTTTAATCAAAAACCAACCGTTCATGGATAATATTTCTTATCGTAAATGTAAAGAAAGCCGCAAAGTATCTCCTGATTATCCTGACAATGCTGCGCAACTCGTGAGCATTAAATGGGTTAAATGTAATAATGTTAAATACGCAATTGGTACAATAATTTTAAAAAGTATTGATGATCTGCCTGTGTTTGGGAAAATTCAAGGTATTTATTTAAAGCAGAAAGTTGAAACTCCTCAAAAATCGGATTTTTTATTTCATATTCAAGTAATCAAATGTAAAAATTATGACGATCACTTACAAGCTTATATTGTGTGTGAAACGAATGTATTGCAGTATGTACATCTAGAATCAGTTATTCACGAAGATCTCTTCAATGTTATCACCAAGTCTGGTGGAACATCATACGTGCAGTTTTAGAACATATTACTTTTCTTTTTTAATCGTTCTATGTCTGCAAGCCTAGGGTATGGCATATTGCAGAAAATTTGTTTTATTTTTCTTTTGTTTCTTATAATACCAGGGCCATTATCCAAGTACCACTGTATATCTAATTTTTTGTCTCGCTTTGTACATAATCATTATGTCGTGCATCATTATTTTCTTTTCATTTTGAGTGATTTAAATACTTACCGTTTCGTACTATCGAGCAATTCTATAATATATACGAAATCCTTTCGAACTTCCGTTGTTTAAATACAAACTCTACGACTGATAGTTTATAAGTTTTAAGGCTGTGCCAAACTATCCTTTACGTAATTGTGATTTGTTTGAAACCTATACTTTCGTTTGAGAAGGAAATATACCAATTATATCAAAGAATATGAGAATTTTGATTTCTTTCCCTCCCGGAAGGTTATTGATGACCCCAATTTATGGTGAAATTCACTAAAGTGATGAAAGTGATTCAACTTTATGTTATTGTCCAGCCAAAGTATTTCTTTTAGTTAATTCAGCAAGGAGAAAAGTATGGACAAAAATATTATTTCAGCTGGCGTGACTATGGAATGTAGTTCATTTGCCATTCCAGAAGGGGCTCTATGACTATAGTAGAGTTTCAATACGTCTCTTTTTTTCAGTCACGCTCACTATATAATCTGAGCGATTGAATATAATATTTTTGGTTGATACTTAAATCCTTAATTCACGTAGACTATCTTATATAGTTGAAACGACATTTTAATTACTCCAAACTAGACACTAAATATCGTTTGCAGTACAGTATAAAATCGTTGAACTCATGTACAGTTATTTTTATCAGAGCAATAATTATGGTCGTGCTTATTATTTTCATTTTTGTGTGTCACTCAATATTATAGTTAAACAAATTATCTATAGAACTTGTTTTACTTCTCAAAAATTGTTAAAACACATATAATGATTTTGTATGGCATACTATACGTGTATGGTTCGACCTACCAAACAAATATATTCAAATCTCTATATTGTCACGTCAAAGATACAATTTTAGTCAAATATACCAGTACATTTATAGTTCAAGTCGACTTATATTGGTGAGTTCTGGTTACTGTACATCAGGACTGTCCCGCCTCAGTGAACTATGATTTATAGTATGATTGACTAGATTTTTCTCTGAGTGTATATTCAATATCCTCAAAATGCCTCAAAATGATATGCGGTATACATTAGACCTGTCCTTAAAAAGGGTGACGTCGAATTTTGATGGTCTCACCCCCCAAATTGATTCAAAATAATACAGAAAAAATGCCCAATTTTTAAAAATATTTTCCCTCCATATTTACCCACCCCTACAAGGCCCCACTTTTTCTCATAAGAAAAGCATTGATTTTTCGTGGTTTTTAAACTTTTTTTCAGCGTTGACCCAATGATCAGCTAAAAAATCCGCAACTTGCAGTAAATGTTGGCAATGATGATACCTTTCAGTCGGATTTTTTTCAAATTTTTCAGAAAAAATTGTGGGCTTTAATCACCCCTTTTTCCTTTGTATGTTGCGAAAAACCCCTGTAGAAAGAAGAAAATGTTGGAAAAAGGTCGTCTGGAGAGCTCAGCATCGAAGTTGAAATTGGTTGACTCATTACACACTGCATTTGAAATCCAATCACGTATCTCTACTTACAAAGGACACAATACCATAATATTTCCTTAAACCTATGACTTTGTCGATAAATGTTTTCCAACATTTTCTTCTTTCTACAGCGGTTTTTCGCAACATACAGAGGAAAAAGGGGTGATTACAGCCCATAATTTTTTCTGACAAATTTGAAAAAAATCCGTCTGAAAGGTATCATCACTGCCAACGTTTACTGACAGTTGCAGATTTTTCAGCTGATAATTGGGCCAACGGTAAAAAAAAATTTTAAAACTACGAAAAATCAAAGCTTTTCTTATGAGAAAAAGTGGGGCCTTGTAGGGGTCGGTAAATATGGAGGGAAAAAAATGAAACAAATTGAGCATTTTTCTATATTATTTCGAACCGATTTGAGGGGTAAGACCATCCAAATTCGATTTTACCCTTTTTAGGGACAGGTCTAGTATACATATATAGATGGAAACATTATAATTCAAATCGATGATTGTTACTTCAGCTGATAATCCTGGCTTTATTTTTTCTCATAAATTATAGATATCACCCACGATACAGTTTCAGTATCTGGTAGTTCATTTTTGAGCAGCCTGAGCAATGCAACTGACGGGTCAAATCCTGTTAAAAAAGTAAAATAAGATTCTCTGGTAAATATTTTCCAAGTGTATTTATTATTCATACACAGTGTTGTGATTTCGAAATTGAGATTGACTTTTCAAATTATTTCATCGTTCCTAATAACTGGATATTTCGTTAAAATATTCACCGCTGCCGATCACTGTACCCGAAATTCAACAAAATTAGGAGTTTGCATCAAATAGGTGTATTTAGAGGAGTAACTTGAAATAATTACAACGTATTTTTTCTTAATCATTTAATTCATTTTGATTTTACTACAAATAAAATTGAAAAAAAAAAACCATGCACACCTCTAATTGTGGTAGCGTTTGAAGTGACTTAGTTAATCATCCGGTATCTGCCCAAGAAGCAATCGAAAATCGACCACATTTTATTCTGTGCATCCATTTTGTCAGAACTTATTAGAGGAACTTGAATCCTCATCTGGTGGTACCGAGGTACTCAACGAATACGCTAAGAGTGGAGGACTTACCGCACAAGGGCGCCGAAAATTAGTTAATTTGGTTATTAACCTGATGGTGACTAAACTTGGCCATCACCCATCAAAACACGATAAAATACAATACGCCAAAGCAATCGTTTCCACCTTTCCGCTATTAAGAGATCCAGGGACAGAGGAGGGTTACGTGAGTACACTGAACTAATAACGGTGTGCTAGACAAATCTATCGTTCGAAAATAAGTGTTGATACAACTGCAGTTTTATTTACAGGAAATATTTTACGATCCTGGTGGGCGAGCAGGATATACATCTTGGAGACTGCGTACTCTGAATAGACGCCGAAAAGATGGGAAATCATCACCAAAATCTTCATCGAAGTCCGATAATAAGGAGAATATAAGCACTCAGCGGGTTGTGTATCCTCGGGTTGCAGAAGTAATGCAGGCACAATTAATGTTTCTCCGAAACGCCTGCCCTAAAACGCAGAAATCAGAAATCCTGCTCGCATTGCAGGATACGTATAATTTGAGGAGATCCGCGCCTGATAAAATACTGGAAGATTTTCCCAGATTCCGCGACACACCTTACCTGGTATGTATAATGCCTATTTGCATTCATCCTTGACTTGTGCAATACGAATCACATGTATGACCTATACTTCGAGTAATTATTTTCGCCAGATAAAGCAGAATCTTCAATCTGTTTTAGATCGATGCCGATTTTCGCTTGATGCATCCAAAGGTAGAAATTTCTAACTTTTCTGCAGATGCCATCTTTCGTGCCCATGAAAAATATTCATCTGGAAGTAATGTCAGTATAACTAAAACTAGTCAAGATGATGAACCAGGTTCGTTTCGTTCTCAATGCACTCTACCTATGGATATTTCGTTAAACATAATTTCGTTTTAACATGTTATGTTGGTCACTTTTCAAGAATTCTTTTGTTTTTGAAGAACGTTCCAAGTCTAAACTGAATCAAATGAGTAACCGTGGGTATCATTAATTTAGTTTTTCGTATATTTATAGATTAGGACAAAGTAACCAGGGCCTACATCACTCTACTCAGGCTTTTACCGCCTACTGCTAAAGGTAGAAAGAAAATTGAACGGGTAGGGATTCTAGCTGCGATCGACCGGCTTATTCTTTTCCACAAGGTACATAACGTAATTTGAATTTTATTTCTATTACCAAACTGCCAGTTTCAATCTCGCGATTTTAACTAACAAATTATTTATGTGTGATCAGACGGGCACACCACTCGAGAACGCCTCGGTCCCAACCAACCAACCGTGCCTACTTGCAGTCGGCCCCAACAAAGGCGCAATTTCGACGTATTTCATCGCTGTTGAAGGTAAAATACTGCCCACAGACGCAACAGAATCATTCGCTGCCTTCGACACATTATTTAAGTGTCACTTCGTCCTGAATACGGAATTCGATTCAAATCTCAGTACGTACTATCAATTTTTACAAGCTTTTTATTATGAAATGGGTACGGATATTTGTTTCACTGCCCGAATGCGTGAAGTTAGATCGTGGTTATCGCAGTCAGCCGAAACAGTCTAGTTCTACAGTTCTCATCTAATTTTTCCGTTATTAATAATTTTTGGTTTCGCCGTAATTTCACTGAGTTATGGTTTTTTTCCCATAACTTTTATAATATTGTCTTTTCGTTTTTTATGCAGTCATTATTTTCGCATTTTTTGTAGTCTTGGGTTAACCGATTTTTTATACTGTAACATGGTCCCGAAAACCTAACTATTATATAAATTTGAAATTATAATATTTAAATAGATTTAATGTTTAAAGGGATCCATAAGTTCAATGTCATCTGTTTCATTTGCTGTTATCATATTTCATTTTGGAGTTCTTCCGATAGAGGGAAACATTCATATAAAAAATTCTCTTGTTTCCCATAAGGAAAGGGATACAAGTTTTCAATAAAATGATTTGTTAATTTCACTCGTCGTGGTTATCCGCCAGAGACTTAAGGTACCGTGGAGTTCTTTCGGGTTCCTCACCGATCCTTATTCTCAAACCTTTTGCTCCATTTAACTGGTACCGCAGGTCTCCTTCGGGTTTCTTGCCGATCCAGTTATTGGCCAATTTATACTTTGTTAATTAGTACCGTGGAGTCTTTTCGAATTCTCCACCGATCTAACATACAAAAATATAAGTCTCTATACATATAATTCTAACCAAAACGGTACCGTGAGGTTCTCTTCGGGTTCCTTACCGATCCGTCCCTGGGTTTTATTAATTCCTCAAAAATATTATTACGCTTAGTAAATTAGCGGTACCGTAAGGTTCCTTCGGGCTCTTTACCGATCCGTCTTTGACATACAAACCTTTGAATTTCGAATAAAAATCTAGAAAGGTTTGACCTTCCATTGTAATAATCATTCTCAAAAAAAATAAGCCTATTAAAATAAAACAATATTTGTAAAGAATAGGAATATTTAAAAATAAATCCCATATCCTTACATAGATAAATAAATGTGTATCGTTGAAATCCTTTTCCCTGACCTAACAAACAGAATTAAATAAGAGCAAATTCTGTTCCTCTTCTTTGTTCCATATCCTTTTGGTCAACCCAGATTTTTATCAACGCCCTGAGTTTTGTGATTCTTGTTAATTTTATGTTATAATAACTGGCGCCCAACGAATTTTATTAGTAGTAAGTCAAAGTTTAGCGTTGGTAGCTACAATACTATACTTCATTCTTTTTATCTCTTTTACTATTGTTACTTTTTATGCATTCACGACCTTCAGATAAGATCAATGTGGATAACATTGTGAATTTCAAGTGTTACGTTTGTTCTAAATGTTTCTCTTCAGTTGCCAACATGACCAGACACCTTTGTATAGACCACGCTTTACTTCCCGGAATGAAATTGAAACTGCAATGTTGTTATCCACCATGTTCACTTTCATTTTACACCTACAGTGGTTTACGAAAACATTTAATAAAACATTCAGAAATTGTAAAACCTGTCAAAGAATGTGCTTCACCGTTATCTGTTCAAAGTTCTGAACAAGTTCCAAATTTTCGGAGACTAGAAGATATTCCATCAGCAAGTTCAGATTGTTCAAACTCAGATAGCGAAGAAACTCAGTATTTTTCCAACAACGATTCTAGTAGCTCGGAATATGATGATTTGAACAAATCACTATCTCAGAAAAATGCATTGGCAATTAACTTTCTTCTAAACTTGGATGCGACCGGGATTCCTAAATCAACGTTGCAGTGTATAATCGAAGGGAGTAACGAATTAGTGAATAACGTCATTGATAATGTTTTAAATTTTGTTGACGAATCCGATTCAAATAAAGACGTAGCGTTGAAGAAATATTTGATAGAACAAAAGAACCTATTCAGTGGTATGGATACAAATTATAAAATTGAAAGATTTTTTTCCGGATTGATTGATTTTGTCAAACCAGTCGAAGTAGCTATCGGAACTCGTTTTGATCAAGTATTTGATTCTTCCTTGGGTACTTATAAAACTATTGCAGTACCATGTACATTTATGTATGTCCCGATCTTGGATACTCTAAATTTTATCTCACACAATAAGTCCGTGAGAAATATCATATTCCGAACGTCTAATAAAAGAAGTGAAATTTTGAAGGACATCTCTGATGGTTCATATTATGCTTCACATCCACTCTTTGGCACATCAAATAACGCTTTGCAATTGCAGTTGTTCTATGATGACTTTGAGACCGTTAATCCACTTGGTACCAAGACCAAAATTCACAAACTAGGTGGGATTTATTTTATATTAAGAAATTCCCCTCCGTACGTCAATTCACAACTGCAGTGCATTTACTTAATAGCTTTATTTTATGTTTCTGATTCAAACTAAGTGGGTGAAAGTTTTAAAAACTGCGGGTGAAAAAATCTCCTATAGAGATTTGTTGGGAGCTGGTAAGTACAGGATAATTTTTCTTTGTAGTTTTATTAAGCAAAAATCAATTTCTATTGAAGTTACATGTGGAATACTTCGCTAAATACGGTTAAATTCCTCAATCAGGATAAAAGAAACGAATCATTTGTATAAATACGGACGGAACCTTGATTAGTTCACATGGCGTGGCTTTTTCGCGATAGCCTTGCCGAGGTCTTTGCTGATTGTTCTAGAAGCCCATGTGACACCAGCCGGTGTCCGAACTTTGCTCGTGACACCAACCAGCGTCAAAACGTTCTTTACAATACAGTTTCCCTATTCGATTTTAACCCGAAGAAGTTCAACCCCCTCAAAAAATAACAAAATCTTCATTCTAAATTGCAACTGTTTCACTCGAATCATTAGTTTGGGCCATTTCTGTATTTGAAGGGTCATGTTATCCGACTGATACGAACGCATCTACTATACGTATCAAGAGACTCGGTAGAGTCTCGCGCCAAGTACATTAAAAGCGAACGGGACGACACAGAGTTCAAGAGACTCGGTAGAGTCTCGCGCCAAGTACATTAAAAGCGAACGGGACGACACAGAGTATCTTTACTGCTACGGGAGCTCGAACGCGGAGTGGGGACTTTTATTTACACAAATATCTCCTAAATTATTAGCATTCCGGGAAATTTGGATGCACTTTTGTGATATAAATCGAGGAAGAGCTTCCATTTGAGCCTAATTTCAATTGAATCGATGGTCGGGAAGCTGAGATATGATAATTCTGCTACCCGTTTGCCGTCGTTTCGACGAATATTTTTTAAGCACCAACGTCGTCGTCATGATACCCTAACCGCTGCCAATATGAATGGGTAGAAAGGATCGTTACATTATTAGAATATATTTTTTGGACCGAACCCTGCGGAACGTGAGTTCTTATGTAGGGCCCGTAGATGGCAATAGGCAGCGACCACCATTACCGTATCCTAAGTCTATGTCCTGCAGCCGTCAGCGGGCGGGACGCCGTTTTTTCGAATCGCCATTCTCCCGTCCGTCATCCCGATGATGAACGAACGTAACCAACAAATTCAAGCGCTGTGTGGTCATATATGAGCTGTCATATCACCCGATTGAGACTTCTGAATCCGTTTGCTCAAATGTTATATTTGTCTACGGGTATGTAACAAGTATCAAATCGTCAGAAGATTTGATATAATCAACAATCCGTCCGTTGCGTTAATCGTCGATTTGACGCAACAATGATAGAGCAAATCTAATCAGGGAAATACAATCCGTGTTGGCGTTCCGAAAACATTATTGTTTCATTTAATGCAGTATGCAGAGTAAAAAATAATGCAGGAACGAATTGTTGACAATAATTTTTGATCTAATGGATTATAGATTGTGCGACATGGAGTTTGGTCGAAGAAATTTAAGTAAGTGAAGTGCAAGCTTGCTGAAAAAATCCGTTACTTCGTCCAGTGCAGACTAAAAATTATATTACGTGTCTCGTTCTCGATGATAGTATTGTAGTCATGCTTGTCATGCCTAACATCACAACGTTTTAGCGTGTCGTTATTTTCAAAAGTGGCTCTCTAGCGCCATCTTTCCCCTCGTACGGGCCCGTTACCTCATATTGTTTCGTTGTGCCGAAGCATTAACATCGTGCGATCTTTCAAATCGCTGAAAAATTGTTTAAAAACATAGCAGATGGATCACAAGAAGAAGAAGCGTTCAAGATCACGTTCGCGGGAGAGCCATCGTTCTAAGCGCAGAAAGGACGATAAATACTGTGAATTGAAAAATAAAATAGATAACCTAACAAAGGTTGTCGAAACGTTGGCAAATGTACAAAAAGTACAAGTTTCGCCAGATGCGCTGCAGAAGGAAAAAACTAACACAGAGATATTTGGTAAGTCAAAAAATAAAAAAAAAAAAAAAAATAAAATAAAATAAAAATAAAATGCGCTCATCTTTCCATACGAAAGCTGAGAGACTGACCCACACGGTTTGTCTGAGTCCATACGACCTGAGTAGGGTATAGTGTTGGTTTCAACAAGAACCTCACTGATTACACAATAAGTGCTACCCTCTGATTCTTCCTCTTTCTGGTTTCTTTCTAGATGATAAGGAAAACAACCCAGGTGTCTCAAATGAGGCCAATGAGAGACAAGAGGTGAAAGATTTGGAAATAATTTCAGAACAGAAAAACAGTGTTTTGAAGGTTTTGGGAATAGATCCCAACGATTATAAGTTCAAAGAGGTTAAATACCACTCAGAACTTAAGAATACATGGCTGAAATGGAAAAATGAAGGCTTACCAGAAAAGAATAAGAAGGAAATCTTGGAAGCCTATGATAGGACAGGAGATTTCTATACAGAAGCTCCCAAGTTGAATCTGAAAATAATTCCACTTTTGACTGATATTGCAAAGAAAAGAGATGAGCATTTTGTGAATACACAAAATTGCGTTGGTACTGCGATAGCAGCGCTAGGAGCAGCGGTCTCTATGTTAATCGAGCCGTCCGAAGAGGGTCTGGATGAGGATCTTTTTACAGACTATATAAGTCATGCAGGCCAAATCTTAACTGATGTTTTCCATCAACAGTCAGCAGCAAGAAAATCGTTCATCACGCCGCAATTGAATAAAAGTATCAAACCTGTCGTAGAGACCATGTTTTCTGATAAATGGCTTTATGGAGAGAACCTCAAAGATAAGGTTAAAGACGTTAAAGAGATTGAGAAAGCTTGTGCTGTTATAAAAGACAAAGCTCCACAGAAATTTGTTGGAAAAACAAGGGATCAGGGAAACTTGAAGTACCCACCTGCGAGGTTTCGACAGGTGGGTCAACAACAGAAGCGTCGACCACTGAAGTTCATAAAGAACAGACCCGCTCAATACTCGTCGAAGACAACGCAGATGATGAACCAATCGTCCAAGAAGTAGTACAGGTACCTAAACCATCAGGACGTCTTAGTGGTTTTAGAGACAGATGGAAAAATATTACAAATGATAAATATATTTTAAGTTACATAAATGGATACAGAATACCATTTGTAACCACACCTAGCCAAGAAAGAGTCCCTGAGGAGAGAAAGTTTTCTGCCGAAGAGGGAAACAAAGTTCAATTAGAAATTAATGAACTGCTGAAAAAAGGTGCTATTGAGGAGTGCGAAGACTGTGAAAGACAGTTCATTTCGCCTTATTTCCTTGTTCTAAAACCCGACGGTTCATATCGATTTATTTTTAACCTCAAAAAATTAAACAGGTTTATTAACCCACCACATTTTAAATTAGAAGACATTCGAACCGCACTAAGCTTGGTTTCTCGAGGAGATTTTTTAGGCGCCTTAGATCTCAAGGATGCATATTTTGTAGTCCCTATTTATGAAGGCCACAGAAAGTTTTTAAGGTTCAAATTCAGAGGAAAGACTTTTCAATTCTTATGTTTGCCCTTCGGACTATGCACTAGTCCATATATATTCACAAAGATAATGAAACCAGTTGTTAATAAACTGAGGCTACAAGGAGCAGTACTAGTGTTGTATTTAGATGACTTTCTTTTTATCCATAAGTCAAAGTCTGGTTGTGAAAAGAATATGAAAAAAGCAGTCAATTTCCTAGAACAATTAGGTTTCATAATAAATTACGAAAAGAGTTCGTTAATCGCTCAGCAGAAATGTAAATTTTTGGGCTTTACCATTGACTCGGTAAATTTTTCGCTGAATTTGACTGATAAGAAGAGAGAGAAAATAGTAAGGTTAGTTAAGGAATTTGAAGTTGGTAAAGCATATAAAATCAGAAAATTCGC
Source organism: Athalia cordata (assembly GCA_963932425.1). Classification (NCBI taxonomy): domain Eukaryota; kingdom Metazoa; phylum Arthropoda; class Insecta; order Hymenoptera; family Athaliidae; genus Athalia; species Athalia cordata. The sequence goes on along the minus strand of OZ010628.1, from coordinate 7,679,850 downwards.
AGAGTTTTTGGGCGTACTGGCAGCAGCCTGTCCCGCGGTAGCCTATGGGTTTATTCATTGCAAGCTACTGGAAAGACAAAAGTTTTTAGCATTAAAATTTAATGGAGGAAACTATGAGGGAAAAATTTGGATAGTAGAATCTATGCTTAAGGATCTTAATTGGTGGAAGCTAAACGCTGTCAGTGGAATGAATCCGATTAAATCCCAAGTTTATTCCATTGAAATTTTCTCCGATGCCTCATTATCAGGTTGGGGCTGTTATTGTAATAATTCAAGGGCCTACGGGTTTTGGAACAAACAGGAAGAGAAAAGGCATATAAATTACCTTGAATTGCTAGCAGCTTTCTTTGCAGTTAAATGTTTCGCCTCAGAATTATCTCAATGCGAAATATTACTTCGGATTGACAATAAAACCGCTATTTCATATATTAACAGAGCGGGTGGGGTACAATTTCCGCATTTAACTGAACTTTCGAGAAAAATTTGGGAATGGTGCGAAGAGAGGAAATTATGGTTAAGGGCGTCTTATATCCCGTCAGCTGAAAATGTAGAGGCCGATTTAGCATCGCGTAATGTTAATGTGGATTCCGAATGGAAACTCTCTCAAACTGCGTTTGATGAACTTGAGAAAAAATTTGGCCCTTTCTCAGTAGATTTATTTGCATCAAGGTTGAATACCAAGTGTAATAAATTCTATTCGCGATTCCCGGATCCAGAAGCGAATGCCGTAGATGCGTTCACTATATCGTGGAAAGATGAAAATTTTTATGCATTTCCTCCTTTTGCGCTTATTTTACGTACACTAAGAAAAATAATTAATGATAAAGCAATAGGAGTTATTGTAGTGCCATTATGGCCTACTCAACCATGGTACCCTTTGTTCACGTCGCTCCTTATCGGACCTACGAAAATTTTCAATCCTAATAAAACTCTATTAACATCTCCTTACAGAGACCAGATTCACCCATTAGCTCCCCAACTTTCATTGGTGGCAGGCAAATTGTCAGCTCGGCATATTTGAGGAAGGGACTATCTGAAGATGCAGTAGAGGTGATGGTGGACTCTATCACTAGTTCAACGCTCAAGCAATATGAATCTAGTTTAAGATGCTGGTGGGGGTTTGCTCATGCAAACAAAATTGATATATTTAATGCCAAAACTACAGACATTATTAGTCACTTAAATGATCGTTTTAAAAAAGGTGCTAATTATAGTACATTAAACACAACTCGTTCCGCCATTTCTTTAATTTCGGTCTATGATATTAATAAAGATGGATTGATTTCTCGGTTTTTAAAGGGAGTATTCAAGCAAAAACCGACTAAACCAAGATATTCCACGACATGGGATGTTTCCCCGGTACTGGAGTATTTGGAAAAACTACATCCACTGAAGCGACTGAAATTAAAAGAGGCTGCGGAAAAAGTTGCAACTTTGTTAGCTTTAAGTACAGCTCAGAGATTACAGACTTTGTCATTGATTAATGTTGATAATATAGTGAAGACCAATACTGGAATAAGTATAAAGATTGCGGATCGGATAAAAACTTCAAAGCCTGGAGCTTTTCAGCCAGACTTGATATTACCGTTTTTTGGGGAGAGGCCAGGTCTATGTGTAGCCTCCGCAATCTTAGATTATTTAGATTACACCAAAGAGTTAAGAGACAATAAGGTTAAAAATTTGTTTATTGGGTCGACGAAACCTTATGGTGCTGTATCATCCCAAACTATCGGTCATTGGGTAAAAACATTATTAGGAAAAGCGGGAATTGATACCAACCAATTCACGGCTTATAGCACACGGCATGCAGCAGTGTCTGCAGCCCACAAGCGCGGGGTTGATATCGCGACCATTAGACGTAGTGCCGGATGGGCACCTGGTTCGCAAACCTTTTTGAAATTTTATAACAGACCCATTCAGGCCCCTGATGACCGATTTGCAAGAGCAATCCTAGAATAATTTAAGTTTACTCGTTAACGTACTTTTATGTTGAAGTTACATAATGTGATCTGAAAGAAGCTATAATAAATAAAGGGAAGAATTATCACTCGATCTCTAAAAGTCTACAATACTATCATCGAGAACGAGACACGTAATATAATCATAGTACATGTTGCTATTATAAATGTTGTAACGTCATAAAGCATAAAAGATCAAATGGCCTTATAATAACAAAGTCATCGAAATTATTCTATTATGAGTGACACGTGACCATTTTTAAGATAGATTATTTCATTAATTGTACATACTCTGGGAGATCAAAGCACTCTTTTACGATTATATTCATCGATATTCCTCTCACTTACTAGAAGAATATCGTTGTCTTTACTTGTTTTTTGTTCGATTTTATACCTTTGCACTGTTGGATTTTAGCATACACTGCATTTTATTTATTTGATTTTATTCGCACATTAGTGGCTATTTATTAGGCTTTATATTTTCTGTATCGTGGTGGCCATTCGTTCCTCTACTCGTAAAGAAGTTTGTCAAGCAAGAGGACTGAAGAAAACATATCTTTTGTAATTTAAATATACGGCATGGCCCACCATAATCTTAACACGTTATCATGATACAAATAAATCTAGTAACGAAACCAATATAAAACTATAAGAACAAGAAGTACAAAAAAACTGAAAAAATTACTTTATTATAAGCCGTGAATACACGGATACAGAAGAATATACGTACACTTGGCGTGATCATAAGTGGCGTAGTTAGACACTACGCGATGAGCTGTAGGTTGGCGTAAAATATCCCTAGTCTAGGCAGCAAACGGGGGTTTGATTTTTCGCAAATATCTCGAGAACTGATTGAGATTTTCGAAATTTTAAAAAAGATTCGAAAAGAGGAGAAAATATCCTCAAAAAAGTCTCGACTCCCGGAACTAGAGGACCATTATTTATAATCTTTCTAAAAGCGTGAAAATACGGCCGAAAACAGCTAGTCTGGCTTGCGCGCGTCATGCAATGAAACGGCCCACGCGCCATGCAATGAAACGGCCCACGCGCCAGACTAGCTGTTTTCGGCCGTATTTTCACGCTTTTAGAAAGATTATAAATAATGGTCCTTTAGTTCCGGGAGTCGAGACTTTTTTGATGAAATTTTCTCCTCTTTTCGAATCTTTTTTAAAATTTCGAAAATCTCAATCAGTTTTCGAGATATTTGCGAAAATTCAAGCCCCCGTTTGCTGCCTAAACTAGGGATATTTTACGCCAACCTACAGCTCATCGCGTAGTGTCTAACTACTTCAGTTATGATCTCGCCAAGTGTACATGTGAGGATACAAAATTTGTCATATTATATCAAGAGACTCGGTAGAGTCTCGCGCCAAGTACATTAAAAGCGAACGGGACGACACAGAGTATCTTCACTGCTACGGGAGCTCGAACGCGGAGTGGGGACTTTTATTTACACAAATATCTCCTAAATTATTAGCATTCCGGGGAATTTGGATGGACTTTGGTGATATAAATCGAGGAAGAGCTTCCATTTGAGCCTAATTTCAATTGAATCGATGGTCGGGAAGCTAAGATATGATAATTCTGCTACCCGTTTGCCGTCGTTCGACGAATATTTTTTAAGCACCAACGTCGTCGTCATGATACCGAAACCGCTGCCAATATGAATGGGTAGAAAGGATCGTTACATTATTAGAATATATTTTTGGACCGAACCCTGCGGAACGTGAGTTCTTATGTAGGGCCCGTAGATGGCAATAGGCAGCGACCACCATTACCGTATCCTAAGTCTATGTCCTGCAGCCGTCAGCGGGCGGGACGCCGTTTTTTCGAATCGCCATTCTCCCGTCCGTCATCCCGATGCTGAACGAACGTAACCAACAAATTCGAGCGCTGTGTGGTCATCTTACTTTCTGGAGCTGTCATACCACCTGATTGGGACTTCTGAATCCGTTTGCTCAAATGTTATATTTGTATACTATATATTGAGACGTACAAAACATCTCATGTATTGGTTCGAGCCCAATACAGCCAAAGCGGATTATCACGGACTTTCTAGCGCGAACACGCACACGAACGAAACCGAGAATCCGCATAGTAAAGTAAATCCAAATTGATAAATTAAGAACTATTGAAAGGAAATTAGAAAAACTAGCTAGTATAATATCTAGAATGATAACTTCTCCGGGCATAAACAAAAAACCAAAAAGGTGCATCAATATTTAAGCACTTTTGGACACCATAGAAGTTCATGGAACAATTTGTTTATAACAAATTGCCCAAAGTAGAAAAACTAAAGGCGTGGAGACCTACAGGAACTAGAATAAGGAATAATTTAATTACAAACAAATGTTCTCATATAAAAATTACCAAAAATGGACACCAAAGAAGGTGATGGAACGTTAAGGATTAACTGCCGAAACCGTATAAAAGGGCGCCCACGCAGCGCTCGGAAGCTCATTCCAGGCATAGCCTGAGAAGAAGTGACAACCTCAGAGAGAAATTATATAGAAAATTGCTCTTAATTATCATCCAGTATCGAACATTCTAAACGCTAAAAGCTAAACGTCGCAAAGACTGAAAAACCAAAACTTGATTTAATTTGAGATATTTACCATTATTATTTTCACTGCGGCATTGAAGCCAGATATTTTATTTTTGAGAAAACCATTATTAAAACAATTTTCTTTTGTTTGAGGAATTACCCTTTGGTACTCAAACGGCCAACGAGCCACTACTAGTCAAAACCCGATCATTTTTCCAGTGTACAAAAATCATCGAACATTACATTAAAAAAGTAAAACGTTATATTGTTAAATTCGCCGAGTAAAGATATTTTTGTGGAAACCAATTTCAACCCGATACCTCCCAGCCCGAATTCTGGTCGTTTAATATTTGGTCCATTGCGGTTCCAAATAATTACTCAATCGTTTTCAACCTCCCATCCCGAATTCTGGTCGTTTAATATTTGGTCCATTGCGGTTCCAAACAATTACTCAATCGTTTTCAGCCTCCCATCTGAGATTCTGGGCGCATAATTCTGGATCCACGACAATTCTAAAACCGATACCCAGTCACAGCCAACCCCGAACCTTGAAGAATTCTGGTCGCTTAATATTTGGTCCATTGCGGTTCCAAAACCATTATTCGATCGTTTTCTGCATCCTCCCTGGAATTCTGGTTGCTTAACGCTCAGTCCATTGCGGTTCTGAGTGGTTATTCAATCGCTTTCTGCACCCCAGGATTCTGGTCGCTTAATATTTGGTCCATTGCGGTTCCAAAACCATTATTCGATCGTTTTCTGCATCCTCCCTGGAATTCTGGTTGCTTAACGCTCAGTCCACTGAGGTTCTGAGTGGTTATTCAATCGCTTTCTGCACCCCAGGATTCTGGTCGCTTAATATTTGGTCCATTGCGGTTCCAAAACCATTATTCGATCGTTTTCTGCATCCTCCCTGGAATTCTGGTTGCTTAACGCTCAGTCCATTGCGGTTCTGAGTGGTTATTCAATCGCTTTCTGCACCCCAGGATTCTGGTCGCTTAATATTTGGTCCATTGCGGTTCCAAAACCATTATTCGATCGTTTTCTGCATCCTCCCTGGAATTCTGGTTGCTTAACGCTCAGTCCACTGCGGTTCTGAGTGGTTATTCAATCGCTTTCTGCATCCTCCCTGGAATTCTGGTTGCTTAACGCTCAGTCCACTGCGGTTCTGAGTGGTTATTCAATCGCTTTCTGCATCCTCCCTGGAATTCTGGTCGCTTAATATTTGGTCCATTGCGGTTCCAAAATCATTATTCGATCGCTTTCTGCCTCCTCCTCCCGGGATTCTGGAAGTCTAGCGCCTATTCCACTGCGGTTATAAGTGGCTATTCCGCCGTTTCCTCCGCCCCGAAAAATCACCGCCCCAGAAAATCAACGCCCCAAATTCCTCCCCAAGAGATATCCACGAACTGTCAAACCTGGACGTGAAAATAACCAATCCTGGCACAACAGCTGTGACACAGTCACCCACATACGACATCACCTGGGCCGAATCGGCTAAAGGAGGAGAAAATAATAGAAAGAACCTCTAACAAGGTGAATCAAATAAACACGGCCGCTACGGGAGACACTCCCGGGAGTCGGCACAAGTAGCGACCCTCCTTACCAACAAACCGGGGGAAAACGGGACGTTACAATATACTCAATAGCTCCGCGGTGACAGTTAGATGAGGTTATGCCATAAATGAAGTTTCTTACTACTATTATAACGAATATACGTGAGCCTTAATATACGTATGCGATTACCAAGTATCGAAGCGTCGAAAGATTCGAAATCATTGACAATAAGTTAATCGTCGATTTAACGCAACAATGATTAAGGAAATCTGATCTATAATACGTGTTGGCGTCCCGAAAAAATAAATTGTTTCATTTCACGCAGTGCGCAGACTCTAAAATTATACAGAAACGATGTTTCAGTTGTTGACAATAATTTTTGAAAAATACATATTTTTATAGAAAATTAAACGTTCAATTGTTGAAAGTATAAAAATTGAATCATAAAATTGATCAAACTTGATATAAAATTACTTCTACATTATTTCGCCTTCTTTCACGTCTTTGGCAGGCCGTTTTATAACGAATGTATTGTAACTATTTATTCAATAATTACAATGCGATTTCAACTAAGAATAAAAGTGGCTATTTTTATCTAATAAAATAAAAATGAAATACATTCAATCATCGCGTGTTTCGATATGATCTATAATATTTACTCCTGTGCATTTCAATAATTAGAAGAGAAGAAAATTGTTTTCAAAAAGTAGTGAAATCCCAACAAAGCACCATCGGTGCAAAAAACATCGCCAAGTTCATTAAATTCTTCGGGGAAAAAAGATCCAAATCAATCATTGTGCCAAGTACATGTAACTTCGTATCATGCGTAGGATTACTAGAGAAGACTGGAATAAATATGTAACAAACCAAATTACCAATTGGAAGAATATAAAATTGTCAAAAAAATTAAGAAAAAAGATAAATTAAATTGAATTAAAAAAATAAAATAAAATAAGAAAATGGAGTACGTGGGACTTGGCGGGCTTTTTACGAAAAAAAAAATCCAGAATTCTTGTATGGCAATATGACATTAGCCCGCCAAGGACCACGTACTCCATTTTCTTATTTTATTTTATTTTTTTAATTCAATTTAATTTATCTTTTTTCTTAATTTTTTTGACAATTTTATATTCTTCCAATTGGTAATTTGGTTTGTTACATATTTATTCCAGTCTTCTCTAGTAATCCTACGCATGATACGAAGTTACATGTACTTGGCACAATGATTGATTTGGATCTTTTTTCCCCGAAGAATTTAATGAACTTGGCGATGTTTTTTGCACCGATGGTGCTTTGTTGGGATCAATTAGACCCCCTAACGAACAAAAAAAAAAAAAAAATTAAAAATCACCCGGCTAACTTTAAGCGAAAATTTCTTTTGGATTTCATCAAAACCCTATAATCCAACAATCGTTCTGTGAAAAAACCAAAAACCGAAGTTTTTCGGCTAAGCTCACGGAGGTGACGCTTTGGTGCTTCCCCGTTGTAATCGGAATAGTACACGTGTCGTTACCTAACCTAAAAACGAAGCATGTGAAGTCTGATATGCGATGTACCCCGAATTCACGGGGTGTTGGAGATTACACGTAATCATCGCATCTATTCCAAATAAATTTTTATCATATTTCACTGATTGCGAATCATCAGACAAAAAAAATACTGATCGGGCTGATTTTTTCGAATGTAAAGTTTATATGATACACTTATTAAGGGCCTGAGCCGAATAGACAAAAAAATAAGTTGCATGTTTGTGGCTATTGAAATCGACCTTGCATTAAATGTGGTGATAACTACATGGAATAAATAACAAGGAGTCGCAAATACGAGCCTTGATTATAATTAGTCATGTTTTTTCCAACTTATTTCATTTTCTAGCTAGAACAAGCTTCAACATTAAAGATAATACACCCATTGATGTTCGAGATGAAGAGGGTTTTATCATCGAAGAAGAACTTTTTACCCTGTTCGACAATGTAATCTTTCTCATCACGCATAGCTCCGTGGTGAGCCCACTAGTTCCTCCGGCTACTTCAAACTCTTCTTTCGCCACAGGTAGGTGTATTCTTAACCCATGTCTGTCTGACATTTCCTTCCTTTTCCTCCCCGCTATTTTATTTGCATTTGATTGTTAAACTTGTATCTTATTATGGTTTTTTCTGTGCTTTGCTTCGCATCGATATATTTCACAAACCATCGACCCTCACATTTCCCTCAACCTTACTGACGTCTGTGGCTTGACTCTATTTATTTTACCATGCATTTTTTCTGTTTGTTTTACAACAAATAGTGACTATTGACGACGCGTTCAGCTTCACACAACCATCTAGCCTTCTTGACATATCGACTAATCTTACACCACCGCCTTTGATCACATACGAGGACATAATAGATCACACGACCGGCAAAAATAGAAAACGTGGGCCATCATCACCTACAGATTTCATTGATATCGAGGATATAATTCAGTCTGTGCCTAAAAAGCAGGTACTCGTTGAGGCGGTAAATATATTTTCTTTTCCCGTGTCGCCCCAGAGAGATAACATACTATATTATTGTATCAATTGATTATTGGACATTTGATATTGTTGGACAGCGCTGTTATACCATGTATCATCAGCATCATTTATTATCAAGGAATATAACGAAACAAAAACCCTAACATCACAAAGCCGTAAAAAATTAGTAAACTTGGCTGTGAACTTACTTGTCGAACGATTTGGCCATCACCCAAGTACACAACAGAAGATTGAGTGCGCCAAAGAAATTATCACCACATTTCCTTGTCTGAAGGATCCTGGATCTCCTAACGGATATGTTAGTATTGAAGTTTGATCACTTGAATATTTCACAATTTTTCCTAAATTTGAAACCCATTGCTGGAAAATTATTCTATGAACAAATTTCGTACAGTCTAGATAATCTGGTTGAACTTTTCCCCACCATAGTCGTATAATGCTGGAAGTATATTTTGCACATCACAATTGAAGTCATTTCTCAACATATTACAACTTCGGTGTGAGCTCTTGGTTGATTTTCGTTGGTTGTTTCAAAAATCAAAAACATTGACAATTGAAAGTTCATACTATATGTGTGTATTATGAAGATTGTAGATGGGTTAGGTTACGTGATTTTGCAATGTTTTTGAAGCTGGATTTTACAAAATGTCCGTTTAATAATGTTTGTGAATAATTGCACGAATTTAGGAAGCATATTATGAGCCCTCGTCTCGAAGTGGGTTTATTGCTTGGAGACTGAGAAGTCTTTGGCGTCGAAGAACTGACAAAGAAAACCTGTCATTCAACAAACCAGTCAGCTCGTGTCTTAGGGCAGAGCCAATAAAAAGTGATGAATTTGATGAAGAAACGGTTAAAGCACAATTAGAATTCTTGAAAAATGTGTGCCCAAAAACACAAAGGGACTCCCTAGATTCGGCAATGAAAAAAACGTATCATTTACGAAGATCCGAACCAAAAAAAATATTTGAAAACTTCCCAAGATTTCTGGATATACCCTATCTGGTTAGTTTGCAAATTATATTGGAAGTTAAAAGATGAACTATACAATTTGTAAATCAACATACTACATTCTTCAAATCGCATTCTCTTTCCAGATTGGGCTAGATTTTACTTTAATGTTCCCAAATGTACGCAAAAGTGACTTCTCTGAAGACACCATTTTCGAAGCAGCCACACGAAATCGCCTATACAGCGAAGAATCCATAGGTTTGCCTTATATGACGTTGCAACTATAAAATATGAAAATTCAAAACTGCACATCGCTTTTTTTCTGTTTTTTTTTTAATTTCATCTTATTTGTTATAGAATGGGATAAAACCACCAACGCGTATCTTTGTCTACTAAAGCTACTCCCGCCAACGGCTAAAGGTAAAAAAAAGGCTGAGCGAGAAGGCATACACACTGCAGCCGACCGACTGATTTTATTTCACAAGGTAAATATAATTGCATGTGATTTCTTCTGTGATTGAATACACAAATGATCGGATAAAATCACTATTACATCCCACCAAAAGTTAGATTAGATTTCGGCACAATATCTGAGTTTTCATGCATTTGCTGTAGCCTAAATGAGATTTTAATTAGTCAATAATAAATTTCATTTTTCGATATTTTCAGATTGGCAATCCACTGGAAAATGTAAAGCCCAAGACTAACCAGCCATGTCTAGTGGCAGTGGGACCAAATACGAAGGCCATCTCATCATACTTTATAGCAGTTGAAAGAAAAATCATTCCAATTGATGCTACCAATTCGGCTGAAGCCTTCGATTTGCTGTTCAAGTCACACTTTGTCTTCGATACAGAGTATGATTCCAACTTGACAGCATTTTTCAACTTCATTCAGCAATTTTACTATGAAATGCCATCGCCGGATAAGTTCACCGCAAGAATGCGTGAAGTACGTACATGGCTATTACAGCGCAGCACAGCAGTGTAACAACCATTTTCCAGTTAACGCAAGTAAAATTTTTTTGTCGTTTGATTACCTCTAAGGCAGTGTTACTAGTCTTACTTTTTAAAAACAGCTACAACGTTACTTACCTACATGTTGAAGAATATCAATGCATCTCGTGTATTTGTATAAAATTATTCTAAGTTTTTTTTCTTTTAGAGTTCGTAAACGGTTCAATACTCTTAGAACTGTTTGATATATAGTACACTACATTCTATTATAATCAGTACAATTTTTTTTTTAGAAATTTTATTTAGAGTTGCTGGTCTTACTCTTTTAAAAGTATGACATTTCTTATACGTCATAGAATAAATAAAGCTCGCGTATTACTTCGTCTGTAATTACTTTTAAGTTTTTTATTTTTTTTATTTCGGAGTTCGTAAGCGGGTTCATTGTTCTTCAAATTGTCGTTTCGATTTTTATAGTACGCCATATTTTTTTATACAACCAGTACGATGCTATTCACATGTTATATTTGTTCTAAGAAATTAGCAGCAGTTGTCGATGTTACTAGACATTTGTGCACTGACCATGGGTTATTTCAACACACACACTTGACATTGATGTGTTGTTACGAAGATTGTTCTTGTTCATTTAAAACTTACAGTGGTCTCAGACGGCACATGCTTAATCATGTTAGATATAACTCTCCTTATGATCTAAGTCGCGGTACTCAGTTACAGCAAGCAAATCACATTTATATTTCGAACGCGAGTGAATCTTCTGACAATGATCTCACATTACATGAAACTTTGCAAGGATCTGACAAATCAGATGTAGAAGCGAACTTTGATTTTGAATCAGACTCGGAATCAGATGATAAGGCATCGAATGAAGTACGACTAGATCCCATGTTGCACTCTGCGCGGGAATTGCAGAATCTTTCGCCCGAGGTCATGTATGCATTAAAATTAGATTCGATTACAATGCCAAAATCAACAATGGAATTTGCTCTTAAAGGTACAGAAAATTTATTGTCAGGGATTTTCGAAGAATTGTGTAATATAGTTGAAAGGATACCTGCAGCAACAGAACTTCAAGATTATTTAGACAAGAAAAAGAATTCGATGAAATCTATGAACACTGTGCATAAAGTTCAAAAACTGTATTCTCAGCTAACTGGTTATGTATCTCTTAAAGAAATTCACATAGGTATTCGTTATGACCAAGTATTTGATAAATCCACCAATAGTTACAAATCTATGCCAGTTCCATGTAAGTTTATGTATGTACCGATCTTGGAAACCCTGAAAATGATTATAAGTAATGATTCTGTAAGGCGAGTTCTGAATTCTGCATGCAAATTTGACAAATCAACCCTTAAGAATATTTCAGACGGCTCGTACTATTTATCAAATGCTTTGTTCCAACAATCAAAGAACGCTCTACAAATTCAAATCTATTACGATGACTTTGAAACCACAAATCCTCTTGGAACGAAAACGAAAGTTCATAAATTAGGTGGAATATATTTCATCATACGTAACCTCCCACCACATTTAAATTCGAAGTTAGAACACATTCACTTAGCAGCCTTGTTTTATGTTACAGATTTAGAACTTTTTGGGTTTAATGAAATTCTGAAACCTCTGGTTAATGATTTGAAAATTCTTGAAACTGTTGGGGTAGACACTGTTTTAGGTAATTTGAAAGGTTCTATCATCGCTTTAACTTTCGATAATTTAGGTGGCAATACATTACTCGGTTTAGTTGAATCTTTTTCTGCGACAAATTACTGTAGAATATGCGTTGCTAGTAAGCATGAAGCTAGAACTATGACAAGAGAAAATAAACTATTAGACCGAAGTAGTACAGGCGTCATTGGTGAGTATGGTGTCAAATCTTACTGTTTGTTAAACGAACTCCAATATTTCAACACTTTCCAGAGTAGGACTGTGGACATTATGCATGACATTTTAGAAGGAACAGCGCAGCTTGAAATAAAATTATTCCTCAAATTCGTTATAACTGAATTGAAATTGATAACGGTCTCTGAATTGAATGAATGAATTGCAAGTTTCTGTTATGGGAAGATAGAAATGCCCAATAAACCTAGTCCGCTTTCACTCGATAAGATAGGTTCATTAATAGGTGAGAGAGCTGCACAAACTTGGTGCCTGATCCGCTATCTTCCATTAATCTTCGAAGATATCGTAACTGAAAAAAATCGTAAATATGATCTTGTTGAAAGTAAATGGAGAGTTATAACATTGCTTATTCATATTATAGAAATAGTTTTTTCACCAGAAATAACCCATGGTATGGTAGGGCAACTAGAACTGTTGATCGAAGAACATCATACTTTATTTCAATCAGAATTTGAAAGAGGCTTGTTACCAAAACATCATATGATGATTCACTATCCTACAGTTATTAAATTGATGGGACCTTTAATTTTTTTGTGGTCCATGAGATTTGAAGGCAAACATAATTATTTTAAAAATTTGGCTTACAAGTATAGAAATTTCATTCACATAACGAAAAGCTTAGCTACTCAGCATCAAAGATATATGTATCATACTTGGGGAATATCTCACATAGATTTAGATATAACAGCAATTCCAGGCCCGAGTTCTTTCATAGAATTAGGTTGTCTTAAGAAGAAGTACAATTTAAACATATCTCGAATTAGGGAAAACAGAAAAGTCCTAGTCAGCCGCAGTTTGAAATTAGGTTTTCTATACAAAATTGGATTTGTAATCGCCGCGAAAATTACATCGAGAACTGATTTGCCAGTTTTTAAAAAAATTGAAAATATTTTTATCGATGGTAGTTGTGCATATGCTATATGTTTAGAATGGAATACGCTATATTTCCATGAGGAGTATCGTGCTTTTTCAGTTGCGCCGTATTTGGACTCCGAAACACAGTATTCCATTGTAAATCTGAAGGCATTAAAACATAAGCCCGCTTACGAACTCCACCAGTCGTCTGACAGCACTGATTGGTTTGTCGTTCCTAAATATCAGATAATTTAATAAGTCAAATTACTTGCCACGTAAGTTTTGTACTATTTGTATTTATGTGCATCCGTGTGTGTTGATACCCAATCCCATGATGTTTTTACGTACTGCATATATATTGCCAAAGATGTCTAGTCTATCATATATATTCATGTGAAAGTATGTAAACCACAGAATGATGAATAAAATTTTCATTCCACAAATAAAAAATATCTCGACTCATTTGTCCAAATAGTGATGGTCACATTATTCGTTTTCATACACATACAATACACGGACACTATTCCACGCACACACATGCTATGCATGCACGTACACAAACAAACAAAAGTCTTGACGAATAATACTGCTATTGGTTTATTATTCTAACACCGTTTGGTGCATTGTGGGAATTGGCATTTTGATGACACCGTTTGGTGCATTGTGGGAATTGGCATTTTGATGACACCGTTTGGTGCATTGTGGAAATTGGCATTTTGATGACACCGTTTGGTGCGCAGCACGGCGCATTATTCTAACACCATTTGGTGCAATATTCACCCCGCAGTTTTGACACCGCTATTTTTGTACTTTTGAATGTTATCGGTGTCGGAGATGATCAACACTGTTCCGTGTTAATGCACACCACCATCTCGGTGGTGAGCTACGGTGTCGTCTATTAACACCAGGACTTTGACAACGCGGTTCTACACCGAAATCGGTGTGGACTTCTATAGAATACGGAGCGGTGTTAAACCGGTGTCAATTTTGACACCAATTTTTTAACAGTGATACATGCCAATATATCGTACGCAGTCTATAGTGAGTGGGAGACTAAATATTTCAGTGATGAATATCAGGCTTTCGCGGTTCGACCCAAGACTACAAAAAAATATTGTTTAACTAACCTAAGCTTGTTACCCCATAAGTGCGCCTACGAGTGTCATCAGAGTTTCAATGGGACATCCTTGTTTATTGTTCCGAAATATCATATATTTTCAAAGTATTAGGTGTGTGCATAAGGTTAAGCCTTTTTTTTCTCAAATTTTGAATAGAAGTATGATATACGTTACGATTCTGTAAAATACATTACAGTTCCTATGTTTGAACAACGAGTACAAAATGATACCTGATTATTTTTGTTTAAGACTGAGTATTAGACCAAAGAAATGTACGCCATGTGATATATATGTATATCTATGAAAATCTATGTGTGCCATCTATTTTGATAAGTACCTATATTTGCATTATTTAGAATAAACTAGTACCACTAATCATTTCAATCCACGTATAACATGATTAACGATAATACCTAGTCCCTTTCAGCAGTGTGAACATCTCGGTGAACATCATACCTTTTGTCTTTGGATTTTTATGCATCGCATGATGGTGTTCAGTGGTATGATTTCCTAGCGTAATTGCTGCGTCTATTATGCTCACAATCAGTGTAGTTTCTGAAATATTCGTTTTCCGGTGTTACCCTAGCAGTGTAGATTGTCTGGTGTCACAGTCGGGTTACCAATTTTTCGGTGTTGATTATGGAGTGTCGATTTTTTAGTGTCATCGTTGAGTCGTCAATTTTTTGGTGTCATGGATGGGTCGTCAATTTTTTGGTGTTATTCTTAAAGTGTCGAATTTGTGGTGTCATGGCTGCATGTTAATTTCCTGGTGTCATTCTGTAGGTGTCATTTGTACGGTGTTCATTCTGTGGTGTAATTCGAAGATTGTCAATTGGATGGTGTTATTCTCCACCGTGTTAATTAATCAGCGGAGTTATTGTAGTCGGTGTGAGAAGCCAACACCGATTCAACACTGAACTCTCAACACTGCATGGTAACACTTTTACCGGAGTGGACTTTTATAGACTACTTTCGGTGTTAAAATGGTGTTGATAATGTCGACGCAGTACCCAAGGACTGGGTATATTTCAACGACGACAAAGAAATGTTAATGTACCGTTTCATGCCCGAACCCTATACCCAAGAAAGCAGAAATCGATTAGCGAGCCTAGTGAAAAATTGTGACCCACAGATCAATCATGGCCATCATATCCTGTCGACCTACATGGGAGAGCAGGTAATTAAATTCGCAATGAGTTATAGTTCAATTCAAGGCAAGATCGTAGTCAATGAGTTGATTTTTTTGCATGAAATTATGGTATAAGAGATCAGATCTCTACGAAGCTTTGCAAGACTTCGAAGGATTTCTGCAAAAGGATAATTGCGTCTCAATTTCCATTGCTAGAAGTTGGAAATTGGTAACCGATGCAATAGCATAATAATCTGAACATCTATGCATACTTTTGGGGATCTGAACTTCCTTTCTACAATATAACTTGATGCCACAAAAATTGATTTCTTTACTAGAGTTGTTCCTTGACAATCCCACAAATATTTGAAATAGTTACCATGTTTTGTTCCAGCAACATACAAGGAGGCTTTAAAGAAATTGAAATTGCTCGAGAACCAAACCTTTGCCTTTTCCACCGACAGCGAAACTGCAGCAAAAGCCAAAGCCAAAGATGACTTACAAAATTACAGGAAAAAAAATCTTAAAACCCGTCCATCTC
Organism: Athalia cordata; assembly: GCA_963932425.1. Lineage (NCBI taxonomy): Eukaryota > Metazoa > Arthropoda > Insecta > Hymenoptera > Athaliidae > Athalia > Athalia cordata. The sequence goes on along the minus strand of OZ010628.1, from coordinate 7,663,813 downwards.
CCACGCAGCTATTGAACTGCAGTGCTATTACAGCTCTAACCAACACCTCTCATCATTCTACATCGTCAAGTGACAAATCATGTGAGTTGATTGCTTTTAGACTTTCCATCTCTCATGGTTATAAAAAAAAACATATTTCTCGAACATACAGTTTCTTAGATGCTTCATCCTTGAGTATTTCATCACCAACAACAATACGCCGAAATGCTAAGGGGAAAAAGACAAAACCATCTTGTCGATCAAAAAAAGCTCAGAAACATTTGAATTTCTCATCGCCCCATTCATCAGACAACACAATTTCAGATCGACCGGATGAGTCGATTAATTCAACGAATAAGAGGAAACGGTCGTTAAATGAAAAAACTGATGGAAATTCAAGTCCTCTGCCAAAAAAAAAAGCGGGGCCACAAAAAACTATCGACGACAATAAAGGTATAACAGGATTGAGTACTAATGACTAAATACACTGCGGCATTGATTCATTGGAGTTCGTTATAACCGTTTATAGTTTGATAATTGACGCTTCAACCATCCATTTTTGTTTATGTTTGTTTATTTATCTCCTTGACATAATTTTCCAGCCATTCTAGAGCCTATTACACAACTTATTCAAGCCTGTTTCGATACTGTGACCACTAAAATGGATCGGTTTTATGCTAAACTCACGAGCGTGAAACTTGAATTAGAAGACCTGAAGGCAGCGCTCGAACGCAAACAAACAACACATAATGAGATGGACGAAGCTGAGCCCGAGGAAAATGATGACCCAATTATTTCTTTACGGTGCGAGACGATGGACCAATTCAATCAATTAGAAGCAAAACTATTGGATAACAGGCGATATCAAGAAAAAATAGTAAGGTCCTACATACATCGTGATCCATTTTTATTTTGATCCATTGATGAACCATCAGAACATGACATTCTCCTACTACGTTCTCTTATTTCATTTTTTTTCTCCTTGGACGAGTTGATGCTTATTAAAGTGTAGTAATAATTCGTACGTCAAGTTTGCAAACGAACTACAAATCAAGTCAAAAAAATATAAGAACATAACGTGAAATTGGCGATGTAGCGTATCATACCTTTCTCAGATATTCGAGTTTTTTCATTCTTCATTAAAATACAAAATATGTATTTCTGTGAATATCTAAAGACCAGTTGAGAAAAAATAATTTGATTAGTTTACATTTGAAATTTTCTCGGCTTCCCAATAGTGTACCTATTTTTCAGAAATATGGGTTGCAAAAAGCCATCGATGCACGTCGATCTTTGTCTCGCAATGTCGGCGATATCTTGCGAGCATACCTTAGTCGAGATCTGGCTTTGAAATTTACCACTGTAAAATTAGTACCTGGCAAAAGAGTTTTTAAAACTACTTCGCTATACAAATGTGTTGAGGGTATGTAAAAAAAACATTTTATGGTACCAAAATATACACATCACAGCTGTCATAATTTTGTCAGTATCATATTTCAGAAATCGTGATAAAGCAGTTACCAGGAAAGAATAACAGTCTATTGTCTAAGAAGACGTTTCAAATGGCCGTACAAACCGTTCTCAATAATTGTAAAGATTGGAACGGACAACGTTCCGTACGAGGGCGAAAAAACCAAGTGGCGGAACCACTAATCATTCAATGAAAAATATTCGATGGTATCGGCTGTTAGTATGATGTAGCTTGTGAGTTTGTCGTTTTTATTCTGATTTATTTTGTATTTCATTTTTTTGAGGTTTATTTGCGTTAATATATTATATAGAAGTTTCAAGTTTGTTTTGTCTCTCTTTTTTTAATAGAACAACTTCTGAGAGTTTTTTCATGAGTTTGTTCACAGATCCGATTTTTATTAGAATTTTCTTGAATAAATAAAGCTGTATATTTCAAAGAATGCAGCATTAAAAATTGGTTGTATTTTTATTGTCCCTGATGGAATCATCGAATAAGGACCTGATTTATTCACCTCTTCAGAGTCTGATCTGCTTATCAGATGCGGGCCTGATATTATGCCTGATTCTGGCCTCACAGGGCCATTGCGTGACACATTGGGTCGGGTCCTGGTCGGGTTACATTCTTAGGAAACTATGTTTTAATCAAATAAGGGCCACTTTCGTCCAGCTCTTCAGGGCCCGATTAAATTATCAAATGAGGGCCCGATTCAATTATTAAATGAGGGCCCGATTAAATTATCAAATGAGGGCCCGAATAAATTATCAAATGAGGGCCTGATGATAATGCTTGATTCGGGCCTTACAAGGCCATTGCGTTACATGTAAAGTCAGGTCCTGATCGGGAAACATGGCCAGGACCCGATGACTTGATCAGGCAAAACTGAAAAGGTCCTTCGGATGACCCTAGTTAAATTGCCAGTCGGGTACGAACCGGTCATCCCTGCCGACACGGATGCGAAGATAAAAATATACTCCTGAAAAATTATATTATATTTGCAAAAATTTGGAGTAAATATTTGATTTAAATAAAAACAATATTCAAAGAATCAAATATTCAATTCATTTCGACTAAATACAAAATTTATTCGAGTAAACCTTTTAATTTTTAACAAATAAGTATTATATTGAGGATCAATAAATACCTTTGTTGATGTATACGAATATTATAACCGAAAAACTCTACATTCGATAAGTATATGACTCATCTAGTATATACTGTGAAATATAAAGTTTTGTTATTGAAACGTATCACGGCGAGCCTGCGTGCTCTTAATGTTATGCCTATGTGACCTTTTTTGTTTACATTTTTGAAACCAGAGCTTCTTTCTCTTGAGAGAAATTCGTTAATTCTTTTACACGTCAGTCAGTCTTGAACCAAGCCAAGAGCTTGTCGTAGCAAGTGATCGCTCTCATATCATTTTATTTCTTCCACATATATTTTGTATTTTGTATTTTATATTAATAATATATATAAAACTTATATTCATAATTTCATTGTGTGTTTGTTTTATTGAATTTATTTAATAATAAAACCTTAACAGGTTATGGGCCCAGACACCCAGTTTTAAAAAAGGTAAATATAGTGAGTTTTGCAATTTTGTGAATTTACATAGAACAATGGAATCAAGCAAGTTAAAAATTGAAAAATTGCGTGATAAAGACAACTGGCATCAGTGGCGTTTTATAATACGCACATTGTTGGAAGACGACGATGACTTGTTACTAGATGTTTGTGAGGGAAGACTCGTTTCGCCTAATACAGTAGCGCCAGATGCTGTTGCTGCAGTTCTAGCGAAGTATGAGTCTGATCTTGGCAAGTTTAGAAAGGCTGATAAGGCTGCTAGGAAGTTAATCGTCATAACATTGGAATCGAAGCCGTTGGACTTGATTTTAAATTGCATTACTGCTAAAGAGATGTGGACCAAGTTAAATGCTGTTTACGATATGAAGTCTGATGAAAATTTGTCAATGGTTCAAAAACAATTTTTCGACTTCAAATGGGATAAAAATGAGAGTGTGGCACATAATTTGTCAAAAATTGAACAAATTGCTACAAAAATGAAAAGCCTTGGAGGGGACATTCCCGATTCGATGCTGTTGACTCGAGTGTTGTCGGTATTACCAAACACTTATAAGCATTTTCACAGTGCTTGGGATTCTGTAGAAGATAATAAGAAAACTTTGGAAAATCTGACAGCCAGATTGATGAAAGAAGAATCCAGAATTCAACAACATGAGAGCTTTGATGAAGCTGAAGTAGCTCTTCTAAGTTCAAAAATCAAGAACTATAATTTAAAAAATAATAATAATAAGAAAACGGATCAAAATAATTCTTCGAAAGGAAAGAATGATGATCGACGTGATAATACAACTAAGAAGTTTTCTTTTAGCTGTTATTTTTGTCACGCGAAAGGTCATACGAGAAAGTTTTGTCCAAAAAGAAAAGAAAAGGAAAATTCGAGGGCAAAACCTGAAACATCAACTGCGGAAAGTTCTGGAGAAAGACAGGCTTTTTCAGGAATCAGTGAAGTACTACCCGATACTACTGATGGATGGCTGATCGACACAGGGGCATCTGATCATATGACTCATAGGCGTGACTGGTTCAACGAATTTCAAGAGTTATCAACACCAATAAAAGTAAGACTTGGCAACGGTGAAGATATTTTTGGGTATGGTCGAGGTAACATTGAAATTGAGACTTATGTTAATAATAAGTGTATAGCGGGCACTATGTACAATGTTCTATATTTACCGCATATAAAGTATAACTTATTTTCGGTCAAAATAGTTGCTAAAGAGGGCGTAGATTTTACAATAACTGAATCTGGCGATCGATGTTATTTTACGCGGAATGAAACTATTGTTGCGACTGGTTCTGATTGCGGAAATTTGTACAAAGTAGATATGCGCGTTATCTTACCGAAAGAATGTTACGTTATGCAAAAATTAGATACTCTGCAATTGTGGCACGAACGACTCTGTCATCAAAATAAAAGACATGTTAAAAGTTTTTTGAAAAATTTAAATGTAGATATTTTGGTTGATGAAGAATTTTGTGATGGCTGCGCATATGGCAAGCATCACAGGTCAACTTTCAATGAAAGAGTCGAGCGCGCCACAAGACCTCGTGAGGTTATACATACCGATGTATGTGGCCCGATGAATCAAGAGTCACTAGGTAAAAAACGTTATATGTTAATTTTCAAAGATGAATTTTCAGGATTTAGACAAGTTTACTTTTTGAGAGAAAAGTCGGAAGTTTTTGAAAAATTAAAAGCATATTGTTCTGAAATTGAAAATCATTTTGGTGAAAATGTAAAAGTAATTCATAGTGATGGTGGCAAGGAGTTTAAAAATAAACTCGTGAACGATTTTCTTAGTAGTAAGGGTATAAAACATTTTTATTCGGTTCCTTACACTCCTGAGCAGAACGGAGTTGCTGAACGTGAAAATCGCGTTGTAGTAGAAGCCGCGAAATCGATGATTTATTCAAAATCTGAATTGCCATTATACCTATGGGCAGAGGCCATGAATACTGCTGCTTACGTGATAAATAGAACAGGTCCAAGTAAACAACCAGGTAAAACTCCTTACGAGTTGTGGTTTGGAAAAGCCGCAAAAATTGGTGATTTAAAAATTTTCGGTACTGAATGCTTTGTTCACATACCACAGCAAAAACGTAAAAGACTTGATAAAAAAGCCGTAATGGGTTTTCTGGTTGGTTACATTGAAAATTGCAAGGGTTATCGCGTTTATGTTCCAGAACAAAGGGACGTAGTTTTGAGTCGTGATGTTCTATTTAAAACGGAAAAGCTCGTTCGTACTACGGCTGTTATAGACACTAAAAACAAAAACAATATCGAAAACGTTGAACCTGTTGAAAATGATTCGGATAAACCGTTGATATCTGAAGAAAGTAATGATGGAATAAACGATAGAAAATTGAGAGATAGACGATTGATACGACAAACAGAGTTTTACGGGTGTCCGATATCGTGTGTTGCACTTTCTGTGCCTTTAACATTTAATGAAGCTGTAAATTCACAACATGCTGACGATTGGAAAATTGCTATGGAAAATGAAATAAAATCGTTACATGATAATAATACGTGGATTCTCGTTGAAAAACCAGAAAATAAAAAGGTAATTAAAAGTCGTTGGGTTTTTAAAATAAAAGAAAATGCTGATAGTAGTAAGCGATATAAAGCGCGTTTAGTTATCAAGGGATATTCTCAAGTTCCTGGCATTGATTTTACTGACACTTTTAGCCCTGTAGTTCGGTTTGATACCGTAAGAACTTTGTTAAGCATTGCAGCACGTGAACGGTTGTATCTTCGCCAGTTTGATATAAAAACTGCGTTCTTACACGGAAATTTAAAAGAAGATATATTCATGAATCAACCGGAGGGTTTTACTGACGGATCACCGCGTGTTTGTAAATTGCTGAAAAGCTTGTATGGCTTAAAACAAGCTCCGCGATGTTGGACTGAGCATTTTACTAGCTTTATTTTTGATTACGGGTTTACAAAGAGTAACGCTGACCCATGTTTATTTTATTACAAAAAGGGCGAATATAAATTGTTCTTAGCCCTTTATGTAGATGATGGACTCTTAGCCACCACACATGAGTTGCTTGCAGATGATTTCTTGAATAAATTATGTATAAAATTTGAAGCAACTGTTACGAAAGACGTAACTAGCTATTTAGGCGTAGAAATACTTATTTTGGAAGACAATTCGATTTTTATAAGTCAAAAAGGTTACATTCAAGATATTTTAGATACATTTAAAATGAAAGATGCTAATCCGGTCTCAACACCAATTGAAGTTAGTTGGGATGTTACAAATGAAAATAATTGTACTGCGCCTTATAGAGAAGCTGTAGGTAAGCTAATATACGCACAAGTAGTTAGTAGACCTGATATAAGTTTTGCTGTAAACATAGCTTCGAGAGTGTTAGATAAACCTACAGAGACTCATTGGTTGTTAGTTGAAAGAATAATGCGTTATCTGAAAGGCACTATTGATGTAGGTTTGCTTTATTGTACTTCAGGTAGTTTTGAGGCATATTCTGATGCTGATTATGCTGGTGATAAAGAAACTCAAAAATCGACTTCTGGTATTGTATGTAAACTTTCGAACGCTGCCATAACGTGGCAAAGTAAGCGTCAAGGTTGTGTATCCCAATCTACAATGGAAGCTGAGTATATTAGTGCTGCGACATGTGCCAAAGAAATTATTTGGTTAAAAAAGTTGGTAAGTGATTTCGACATTGAAAGTGCTAATTCTAAGTTATTAGTTGATAATATGAGCGCTATAAGATCGATTAAAAATCCCGAGTTTCACCAGCGAAGTAAGCATATTGATATAAAGTATCATTTTATACGTGATTTGTATGTAAAAGGCGATATTGATGTAGAATAGGTATCTAAAAACTGATGATCAAGTTGCTGATATTTTTACGAAGCCGTTAGCCAAACCAAGATTTGAATTTTTGTGTTCTAAATTAGGTTTAGTAAGTAAATCTAAGATTAATGAAAAGTAATCTCTCTTTGTTCTGTAAGAATGTAAAGTTTTAAGGGGAGTGTTGATGTATACGAATATTATAACCGAAAAACTCTACATTCGTTAAGTATATGACTCATCTAGTATATACTGTGAAATATAAAGTTTTGTTATTGAAACGTATCACGGCGAGCCTGCGTGCTCTTAATGTTATGCCTATGTGACCTTTTTTGTTTACATTTTTGAAACCAGAGCTTCTTTCTCTTGAGAGAAATTCGTTAATTCTTTTACACGTCAGTCAGTCTTGAACTAAGCCAAGAGCTTGTCGTAGCAACTGATCGCTTTCATATCATTTTATTTCTTCCACATATATTTTGTATTTTGTATTTTATATTAATAATATATATAAAACTTATATTCATAATTTCATTGTGTGTTTGTTTTATTGAATTTATTTAATAATAAAACCTTAACAACCTTATTTAAATTATAATAACCAGGATTTATTAGATTTTTCTCATTTGATTGCAAGAAAATTGCTTATTTGCAATAAATAGATTTTTATTTAAATTTAATAGATGGATTTCAATAAAAACAAATATCGTTGAAATAAATCAAAATATTGGTCGCGAAAAAAACCTTATTAGGTTCATATATGAATAACAAATTTTATTTGTTACAAACAAAATTTATTTAATTTGAATAAATCTTTTTTCTTAGCTGCAACATCGTGTTCGACGCAGCAGTTACAGAGTGCATAAAAGTGTTCCAGTTTTTGTTATGAAACATGGAATCCCAATATAAATATAAACAATGCGAAAGATTGGGATGGACAGCGTATACTTCGACTCCAAAGTCATAATGATAAAAATAAAGATTCCAATAGAAACTAAGCCCATAGTATAGTGATGAAAGAATCTATAAAATAAATATAACTGTGATTCAAACTCACCTATATTATAAAGAATAACTATTGTTATAGAACTGTGATAGAAACTCTCATATTTAAAAAAAAAACTGTTGAATAACTATTAAGAAAATACTATAATAAGAAACAAAGAATCCTATGTTTGTTTTATTATATTACCCTTAGATTTTTTCTTACAAATTGTATTGCAAATATTAGATGTCCTACAATCTTCGCACGCGAACATTTCAAGAACAGTTACTCGAGGAACAGGCCCGATGGGGACTATGTAACCGGAGCAAAGACAGAGAAACGCGTTGGATTTGTCCTTCTTGCGAGCACCCCATGTGCGACAAGCATCGGGCTTACTTGTGCAACCAATGCGCACTTGGTATAGTATAAAATATCTTGTTATTGTTATTCACTTTTCAAATAAATAAATTATTTCATATGAAAAACCATCGACATGTATGTACATCATTTTGCCGCTGAAACCTGCCTGTTCATTGTGCGAAATTTTCTTGGATAGGTTTATAGAAAAACGTTTGAAATATGTTCTCAATTTTTTTCGACTCACCAAAATAATTCTACAAAATTCCACAGCGCTTCAAAGTGCTTTGGGTGTGTCACACCCCGTGTGACTACCACGAGATTCTCATGAGGTGTGACCGTCTTGGGTTGAAGTACGTTTAATAATATACTATCATAATTCATGATATACTTATACAGGGTGCCTCAGAACTAAGTGCAAATTTTTTTAGGGGTGATAGTAGGAGCCGTGCCGAGTAAATTCACGCACATGACATGTGGTCTCTGGAGCAGCCAAAATATGACCAGTTAAAAAGTTGCGCGTCGCGCCGGAATGTAGGCAACCGTAAAATGTAGACAAATTCGCAACAGCTTTTAGCCCGGACAATTTAGACCAAAAAATAGGGGTAAGGTTACAAAAATTCACACTTGGCTGAAAATTGGTCGGATTGTTCAAACTTCTAGAATTCCCAAATATCCAATGCTATGACCTTTGACCCCGAGTAACTTTTTTTCCAGGTGTCGGATCGATGAGGACTCTTCATATTTCATTTATAATAGAGTTTTGAACAATCCTACCAATTTTCAGCAAAGTGTGAATTTTTGTAACCTTGGATGTCTGAATTGACCGGGCTATTTGCTCTGTTTGCTTTTTTCATATGCAAGTGTGGAGCGCGTATTTTTCATTTACCCGATAATAAAAATCAAACTGAGAAACAGATTATCACCAAATGTGATACAGTATTAAATGAGTTAGATATACATACTTCACTACGACAAGGTTCTTGTATTAACTTTAACCTGACACCAGCGATGATGAAAAAAAAATTAATCATACAATGTATGATTATGAAAAAAGTTATGAAAAACGATTGTGGTGTGATGGACGAAATATTGGAAGACATGGAATTCGTTACGTATACTCTCGCGTATACTTAATTCCAACTTGATCAGTCATATTATTCTTCAAGAGATAATTACTATCGATTTCGCAATATTATTGAACTAATAAATAATAAATGAAATATCCAATTGTTTTTATACTACTTGTGATAATTTACTCAATAAAATAAGAAAATCAAAATTAATCGAAAAAATCAAATTGTTAGCAGGATTTTATTCGAAATGCATCAATTTATTTGAGATTACAGAATCTAGGGATACTTTGAAGAAAAAACTACAATCTCGAAATATCCTACATTTTACAAAATCTCAGCTCAGGGGGTTTTGTTAAATCAAAATTCAAATTTTAATGAGCTATTGACATCACTCGTAGGAAAAAAAAAATTCAAGTATTGGCGACACTGGCCTCACCTGGCCTAGCAAGGGCGCCGGGCCCAAAACTGATGTGCTCATTTGATGTCCTACGTATCGACCAACTTTTATCCAAAACATTTTTCTCCAAAATGCGTAAGTTCCAAGAAATACGTATGTTACACTTCAACTTACTTACCCTGTGTAATAAGCACATGAAAAATAAAATAATAAATATACTAATTTGAAGAAAGTGAAGAAAGAATCAATAAAAACTAAGAAAAAACGAACAAAAAATATTTTGTTCAAATAAAGAAAATAAGAAGATGAATGAAAAAATAATTTTTGAGCTTGTGTTCTTTGTTGCTTTAAGAGTAGAATTGCCCATCCCAGCATCTTAGAGATTGCTACCTCGCCCGCCGAGCCAAAAATTTTCACAATCTGGCCTATTTCAAGAAAAAGTTGACAGCCCCCGATGCATACAGGGAGGAGCGAATTGGAAGTCATTCAAATCAGATATCCAACGTTACGATTGATAAACTTTGAAGAGGCATTGCAGATTTCTTGCAAAGTTATTGCATGAAAACATCTCCTGTTCACATAAACTTCTGGATCCTATTTTGCAACTTTGATAGGTATGCAGGATCCATCAATAACGCTCAAGTACATCTAGGATATTCAAAAGTCTTTGATTTTGTGTCTGTGGACCATTCAATCAATGTTAGTCAATGTTCTTACTTCAATTTTTAGACGCATGAGTAATAGGTGGAATTTCGCAATTTTCATTTCCTTAACTCTAATAATGACATTCTTTGTGTTCGCTGACAAATCACTGCCCAATGCATTATTCCACAATGCCACATCTTTAGTTTCATTTACATCAATACCTGAATCTCATCATTGATTCGTTATTTACGGTTACTTCACGCCAGGTAGGATCTACCAATACTCTGCAATATGCATGCGCATGCGGAAATTGAGGACTTAGAATCTACAGGGTGTCCCATTTTAAACACTCCAGCTGAATATCTCGGAAAGTAATGGTCGTAGAGAAAAATGTTTCAGATAAAATTTGTTTGGTTCCGAGGGGGACGGATACTGGTGATATGATCTTATTCGTAAGTGGAGGCGCTGAAACGATGTGAAGGTCAACTTCGGGTTTTCAAATGGAATCATGTATTTTTCATCCATTCATTCGATAGAGCGTTCAATTCTACGATAAAAATCACTGGGGTACATGTATGCTAAAATGAATGATTCATGAGATATTTCTCAATTTTCACAAATCTTTATTGCTCACACTTGTTGCGTGTATTTGTGAGTATTTCACAATTAACCATTAATTAAATGTTCAAACACATCACCTTGCTGGTTGATGCACAATTGCAACCTTTTTTTAAAACTTTCAACCGTTCGAAGTAGGACACTTCTGGGAATACTTCTACAGGCGTTTCGTATGCGGGTTTTCATTTTTTCTTCAGTGGTCGGCTCCTTTGTGAAAACAATATTTTTTATAAATCCCCAAAGAAAAAAGTCCGGAGACGTCAGATCCGGAGATCTCGGAGGCCATTGGATGGGTCCTGCGCGACCTATCCAGCGACGTCGAAACGTGGCGTTCAGATGATTTCGAACAATTACAGAATAGTGGGCTGGTGCACCATCGTGTTGATACCACATTCGGTATCTGGTATTTAAATCAACATTTTCCAATAAGCTTGGCAATTCATCACGCAGAAATCTCAGGTATTTAGCACCATTGAGATGGTCAGAGAAAAAAAATGGACCCACCAGGTATCCATTGATTATCCCACACCAGACATTCAGAGTCCAACGATGCTGGAAGTCTATTTGGCGATACCAGTGAGGATTTTCGACTGACCAGTAATGGCAATTATGACGATTTAATTGACCGGTATTGTGAAACGTAGCTTCGTCACTGAATAATACGTAATGGAAAAACTCTGGATGAATTTGAATCTTTCGCTGGGCCCAAAGACAAAATGCTACTCTCAAATCCTTGTCATTATCGGTAAGTGCTTGGGTCATAGTGATGTGATACGGATGAAAATGGTGATTTCGTAAGATTCTGCTTGCTGTATTGCGCGGGATACCCAAACGTGTTTGAATTTCTCTAGTACTAATGCGACGCTTCATAAACACCATTGCTAATACAGCAAGAACTTTTGGATCATCGCAATCTGCAACATTCTTGCGTCGTCGTTTTCTTTTAATTACACGCCGTCGCTCGCGGATTTCTAATAATCTGATCACAGTGTGATCAGGATAATGAGCTCTATGAGGAAATCTTTGACGATAAAGTCGTACTGCCCTTCTAAAGTTATGACGACATTCTCCTAGAACTAGAAGAATGTCCACGATCTCACTTGCACTGTAATTTGGCATTTTTTAACTCTGGTACACGAAATACAGTTTGATGACACGCGATTCGAAGGGGTTCAAAATATCGAGTCGTGACAGCTTCCAAGTACTTCTTAGACTGTCCTAGAAATCATCGTAGTTCATAAACGTCAACAAATCCGAGAACAAAGACCATCCATCTCGTGTTTACGTTCGATATGATCGGTCACCTTAATGTTTACCTACTGTAATGCTACAAAACTCCTGCTGAAAAGTTCTAGATGACCAGAACCAATATTCTCAAACAAATACACGCAACAAGTGTGAGCAATAAAGATTTGTGAAAATTGAGAAATATCTCTTGAATCATTCATTTTAGCATACATGTACACATACCTTAATCATAACTGAAATAGTTAGACACTACGCGGGGTGATATAGGTTGGCACACCTTATGAAGGAATACTACAGCAGCGCCACGGCAGAGGTGGTGAACCGGAGCGGCTCGACTCGCATCGATCGATCGATGTGAGGTGTCAACCTCACAAAACTGACATGGCTGTCTAACAATTAATGAAACGCATTAGAAATGTCTACCGAACATAATAAAATGATACACGTCGATAGTGTAGTGGAAAACACGACTGATGTTTTTATTTGTGTCAGAGAAATGATATGGTGGATTAAACAGGATAGGATGATCTTCGTCGATGACAGAGTAAACACTTGACATTGATGCAATCGAAATGATGGTTGTAAGAAAACGACAATAAACGAGACGCATTTACCAATTAACGAGACGCATTAGAAGTGTCTACCGACCATAATAAAATGATATACGTCGATAGTGTAGTGGAAAACACGACTGATGTTTTTATTTGTGTCAGAGAAATGAAATGGTGAATTAAATAGGATAGGATGATCTCCGTCGATGACAGAGTAAACACGTGTTTTCTGTCCGAAAATGAAAAGCGCATATTAGTCATTATGAATGTCATTATAGAATGTCATGATAATGAGTTGTTCTATTTGTTGAAAAACAAGATTCTTCGTGGTTTGGTTATTATCTCTAGAGGTAGCGGAGTCAGCTCTACCAGCCATCACAGACCAGAGGGTAGTCTTCTGCGACGCACCTCCATCGTACAATACCTCGTCAAAGTGAACGGTCTGTCATGCATATGGAAATTCATTGATGATGGCTAATTTTCTGGCGCTCTCAGATTGAGCAATATGTCACAACGTATGATGGGTAGGTGGCTCTAAAAATTTCAGAGTGGGTGGGATGACACTGCCAAAGAAATTTCGTCGCTGACATATGAATGGCAGCAAACTCTCACATTAATCAACATGAGCGCCCGATCGACTGAGTTCAATACGATCCAGTGAAGCAGCAAAGTGTCGGCTGATTTTCAAATTATGGATATCAGGTGCGGTTGGAAAATTATTGTCAGCGAAGGATGTCACTGGTCAATGATGGTAACGATAACTCATAGTTTGTGAGGACAAGATGCGACTCCACAGTTTTTACAGTAAAGGAGGACATATGTTGCAGTCGAGATACTTATCTGATCACGCGGGTGAGGAACTTCCGTAGTAAACCATCATTGTGAAATATCATGTCTGGGCTAAACCGAAAACTTTTCAGAATAGATTACAAAACGAATGCTGATACAAAATATACAGACACGTAGGTCGGATAAATGTCATTTATTATCAACTTTTGGCTGTTAATACTGTGATTGCGGTATCCACATTCAATATGATGACAATATAGAATTGGTCTTTAAACTAACACTAGACAGAACATGGCATGACTACAACTAAAACTACTCCAACAAACAGACTTATTAACTCAATTGAGTAATGTTAATAGGTATATCCGAACAGGCAATAATAACAAAGTGTGCGTGCGGACTAGGAATCAACTGACTTACTCACTAACTGAATACCCCAATTTTCATAGGTGCGTCAAAGCAGACAGTGACTGATTGGTAAAATGCAGACTAGAAATCAACTGACTTACTTACTAACTTAATTAATCAGTCGGAATACATAGTTGGATCGGATTGTCATAACAATTTGGTAACATGTAGACTAGAAATTAACTGACTTACTTACTAACTTAATTAATCAGTTGGAATACGTAGTTGGATCGGATTGTGATAACAATTTGTTAACATGCAGACTAGAAATCAACTGAATTACTCACTAACTGAATTCCCCAATTTTTATAAGTGCGTCAAAGCAGACAGTGACTGATTGGTAAATTGCAGACTAGAAATCAACTGACTCACTCACTACTAACTGAATCAATCAGTTAGAATACATACTTGGATCGGATCATGATAACAATCTGGTAAAATGCAGACTCGAAATCAACTGAATTACTCACTAACTGAATTCCCCAATTTTTATAGGTGCGTCAAAGCAGACAGTGACTGATTGGTAAAATGCAGACTAGAAATCAACTGAATTACTCACTAACTGAATTCCATAATTCTTATAGGTGCATCAAAGCGGACAGTGACAAATTGGTAACATTTGAACTATTTAGTGATAACAATGCGATATCACCTATTATGACTACTAATGGCTGCCAATTTTTGGAGCAAAGACAGATGCGATGTCAATTTGAAGTATTTTCTGAAGCGTGCAACTGGTGAATGGTTGCGACAACAACTCATAACAGATGATCTGACTCGTCACCAGTTTTCGATGAGAGGGATGATGAGGGTGGTTGCATTATGAATGGGTGTAACATCCTCACCTCAAACCGGACGTATTTTTCAACTTTTACTTTCCACGTCACTTTACTAGAAACAATCAATTACACGTTTGCGTATGGATACTATTCACATACATATATAATATACTCTTTTTATTCTTATATCTTTAATAGTTACAATATAATTCAACACGTATGTATTTCATTATAAAAGCTAATATAAGTATCAAGGTTGTAGAACACCTTCGCCTTAAACCACTGTTCACTCCCAACGACAACCCTTGCGACTGTCCCGTACGGGGACAAGCTCGAGATTGACCCAGGTAGCGATCCAAGATGGCAGAGCACCCCGTACCCATGACTCAATACCAGGTGCAAACTCCGGAACAACAATAAGGCCATACCTCCAGTTACCGGAGCGAGCACATCGGCCTAAGTGTCAGTCACGCGTACCATAATGTGAAGTATTAGACTTTTGAACTTTAACTAAGTGTTATCCTGTGCATAAGGATATAAGTGAACAATTGTTATTCAGTATAACGTATAAGAACTTTGAACTATAATTATTCGAACAGCTAAAACTATATTATATTAATAAGGCAAGGATTTGAGTCTCAAGAATGCAAAGTATAAACAACGCCGAGGCAACTACGCCACTCCATATCTAAGTGTAAACATATTTTGGCAGAATGCAGTCACATAGGCATGGCTTCCCCTTGCCCCGCGACTCCATATCTAATTACCTTATATACTGCCTTAGACTCAGAGACAGGATTCGAAATCATTCAGTCTAGATCCAGAACTCAGACGAGTTACTACACTCTTAGGAGTTGTCCTTATTATATATAACCCTTAGGAGTTATTTTTCTATTTCCAAATATTCATACATACTCTTAGGAGTTTTACTCAGTTACTCAGCTACCATATACCAATTTATATACCATTCCAAGTTATACTTTTATACTATTTCGAGTTATTTTATATTATACCAATTTATATTCAATTCGCATTTCATACAAAGTCCTGAAATATATTCTACAAGTTGAAAGTTTACTCAAGTAATTATTTGTGAATCCTGCAACTTCTACAACGCAACCAGCCGCAGTACCAGACCCGACAGCCGCAGAACAGCATCAAGGTAAAGTATCATTCTACGTATTCCAATCCCAAACCATACCTTACTAAACGCCTTTACCAAAACCTCATATTCCATGTCGAGCTGTGCTTAGTGCCGAAATAAGCTGAATCCTTGATGAGCAGTGCCTAGTGCAGAATTATTGCTCTTTCCTAGAATCGATGGTCCTAATCGATTCGCACCCAGTGACAAGCGATGCCCAGTGCTGAAAGACGCTTTTCCTCATTTTCCACTAGATGCCCGACATCCCACGTAGGAAACACCGAGCGGGTAGACGATTGAGAGCCAGGCGAGCTAAAGCCACAATCAGGGCAGCAAATAGAATAGAGATTCAAAGAATACAAGAGGAACAGGAATCGCCGCGTTCCCCATCACCAGAGCCACCCCCAGCAGATGGTCCTGGAGATCTAGCCTTATATCTAGAAGTGCAAGAATATTTACGTATGTTAGAGAGAGATCGCGACGAGGGTTACGAGACCGCAGACACGATCATAATACCTCGTTGTCCACCAGCCATACCCATAGAGGAGGCAAACAGAATTAACCAACGATAATAACACCCATTACGCCCTTCCGCATTAATAAAGACAGGAATATTTTATTAAATGGTTATCTTTTCATTCATTTATTTCACGTGATCTAACTTTTGTCTAGATCCCTGACATCCCCACACATAGTGTTAAGCGACCTCGTGTCCATTCAGGGATCCAAAACCGTTGCTTCTGGGGAGCTATTAGTAGAAACCCCTTTCCGCGAAATATCAACCCAGTACGTAACATGGGTCTCGATAGCTAGTTTCAAATACTTAGAACAAATACTATCGCACTCATAATGACTTATCACCGTTATAACGGTTTGAAATGAGATGACTGTAGAGGTGCCATACAATGGGTTTCAAATTGTATGTAATGTCAATAGTGTGAACAATTACTTTCGTGACTCATCATTAGTAGATGCAGGTATACCAATTTTTGGTATTCGACTGGGGTGGTGCCAATATAAAATAGGTTTCAAAATGTTGAACATTCTAAAAGCGTTAATAATTACTACGATATCTCAGCCTATAATAACGATTTCTAAATATAACAGCATTTGATGCGGCAGATAGTGTAGTGCCAACATGGAAAGTATCAAATATTCGTTGTGAAAATACCTGCGACAATGACAACAGCTGTCAAGAGTCACTGTGTCGTACATACCCTTAGAATGTGTACTTGGCGTGAGACTTTGTCCTACACTTCTTTAAAGTGTACTTAGCGTGAGACTCTAACGAATCTTGCAAAATAAAAACACTTTGAAATTAACATAAATAATGAAATGTCCTTTTTGGGACAAACTAGATGGTGCGATACCGATATGAAATTATTGTTCAAGTTTGTGTTGCATGAATGATGTTAACGATTATTATCGCGACCTAGAGTTCTTGTGTCGTGGTGTATTCGTGTATTCGTGTCTTTTTGAATATAATATATGACTCCACTGAGTCAAAGCCCATGACTCTACGCCAACAAATACTCTAAATACAAATAACGGGTAGCTTAGTGAACGATAAATGAAGCTACGTATCACAGCTCACAAAGAATCTAAGTTATCAAAATTTTGGACTCTATTTAACTACCAATCATTAAAAGACCGGCATTATAAAAAAATTATCAAATAAATCAATCAATAAAGTGAAGCTACAGCTGTATACCACAATAAAATACTACATTCAAATACAAAAATTGAAAATAAATATGCTTAGTATAATGCAAATAAATATTACGCGCAAAAAGGTATAGGTGTATTCCAATAGGTGGATGAGTTTTGATCCCGACACGACACAACCAGTTTCAAGGCAACTTCAGCTAGAATGTAGTGGAATATTTTGGATAATCGTGTGAGAAAATAAAAATATTTGAAATTACAAGAATTGAATTTTGCATGTAGCTCAATGGAACTGTATACAGAGGAATAAATACCGTCAAGCTTACATCAACCGGCTGAGTTTATCTGACACACCAGGCTATAATGATCCGTGGCTTTATGGGAGGCTTATTCTTTTGGCTATGTGAATACTGTCAAAAAAATTTTGCTTTTATCAGCATTCGAGAAAATCCCAGATACACTTTGACTGTAGCGGCCACCAACTTCAATAGTTGATGGGCCAACCGTTGTTCTCCAACAACTTTTCCATGCGGCGATGCATGGACCCCACTACAGCCTCCGTATAATCTGGCCTCCCTCGAAGTGATTCCCAGGATCGAACGACTCCATTTTGCAACTGTGGCACTGTTTCTCCGTGCACCGGCCTAAAAGTTCGAACCACCTCCGACCAGACATTCTCAATCGGATTGAGGTCTGGGGATTTGGCCGGCCAATTAAACCGCTGCACGTCTGGGTGCCTAGCGTACCATTCCCTCACGATGCCAGCGGTGTGCACCGGACTATTATCCTCCACTAGGCGGATAATCGGTACCTCTTCCTCAGGATATACAGCCCTTACCGAAGGAATCATTGAATTTTCGAGGACCTCGATATACTCCACAGCATTCATTCGGCGACTGACGGGCACCAACTCACCCACACCAGCCTTGGCTATCCAGCCCCAAAATGCCGTCGTTACCCTTCCACTAGCGCGTTGAAGTAGAAGGTTGCCGGGATTGTATCGCTCCCCATCTTCTCTCCACACCCTGAACCTCCCGTCTTTATCGGACGAAAACACTTTTTCGTCTGTAAATATAACCGTCGCCCATTCAGCATCCGTTACTTGCATGCAATTTTCGGCGAACTGCATGCGGGCTAGGCGATGCCGTTCAGTCAAATCCACCGTCTTGGCGGCTCGACGGCACTTCAACCCGACTTCATTAAGACGTTGTCGCACGATCCAGTCTGACACCCCCAGCCCTACGCGATGAGCTGAGGAGGACGCCGGCTCGAAGCGATGTTCGCGGACATCTGCAACGATGCGGGCGTCCTCCTCAGCCGTCGTACTTCGGTTTGTCACGTGGTCCAGCCGGTGATCGCGCAGAGCGGCCATACCCCCTTCCGAGAACCGCTCGACCACCCTATGACAGGTGCTCAAGCTGTACCCCGTCTCTTCTGTAATTATAATATTGTCAGAACGGGTGAGCGGATAATTATGAATAAATGAATCCGCAGTTTCGCGAGATGATGGGAAAAAATTATCAACAGTCAAATGAAACCCAAACAAAACAGTAATAAATTAAAGGCAATCCAAATTGTCAAAAGAATAAATACAAGCCGCATACATACAAGCTGCATTCTGGAAATCAAAATAACTGAAAATATTGAATTTAGTTGCAAATAAAGCAGTTATTTTGATGAAATTTCAACTTTTAACACTTGTCTATGTAGGATAACCGACGGTTAATTTGAACGCGAAAATGGTTGAGTCAACTTCCTCTACAACACCCAAAAACCCATGCCCGCTGTGGAGGTCGGGTGATCAAGTGAATAATCAACGTAAATTTTCGATCTGGAGTTTATCTCTGTTAATCAAGCGTTGGATAATAAACGAACCAGCGTGGAAACATGGTTTTCAATAATTCAAAATGAAATTTAGATTCGATTTACTACTCTGTTTGTATTCATTCTTTAATACTTTCGTGGATATTTCAGAGTCACATTTGTTATTACCATAACAATTGACGATTGAGAAATCAAGTAAGTCATTAATTGTCGTATCAATCTCATTTTACCTGCTAGCGCCGGAAACCCCATACCGCCCTGCCACAGCCCTACTATACGCCCATGGTCTCGCAGCTTGTCATTCATTTCTGCCATAATTCTAAGGATGCAAAATGGGGATTGGTGAAATTTTGAACAAAAATGTCTAAGAATCGCGCGATTGACGAGAATTATAATGCTATTGTTCAACTTACACGTCTCTTCACTTCGATTGATTATCACGGAATGGCGGATTATCATTGCTGGTGTTACATGCTCTACAACTTCACACTTGTTCAGTCTACGCATTATGCTATTCTTTATGTTACATCACTGATTTCATTCCTTTAAAGGAAGCAGTGTAATCAGACGCCCGTTGTTAATTTTTTTTTTTTTGGAGAGTATACCTTGAGCGTTAGATGAAAATGGTTGCGAACCGCGCATGCGTAGAAACATTTAAATTTCCCGGCTACGAGCAAGCTCGAGCCTCGCTAGAGTTAGGAGTTGTCAACTCAGTTCCAAACATCAGCGTAGCCACCGGCGTAAGAGTGTTGTGACATTTCACCTGTGAGGGCTGATCTCCTGTCGATTTGATTAATATATTGATAGTGACGAAGTCCTAGGCAAATATGTGCAGATCAGCAGACTTCAATCATATCTCATTTTTATATGAGAACGAACCAAAATTTAGAATATAATGAAATTGTTATCACCGCAAATTTAGTGAATGTCTAATCATTGTCAGCTGTGATCAGTGATGGGTCTCCATTATACACCAATCACCGGATTTGAACATTACGACAGACTAGTTCAAAGTATTTGAAACTGGCAATCGAGACCCATTCATAATGCAACAACCCTCATCATCCCTCTCATCGAAAACTGGTGTCGAGTCAGATCATCTGTTATGAGTTGTTGTCGCAACCATTCACCAGTTGCACGCTTCAGAAAATACTTCAAATTGACATCGCATCTGTCTTTGCTCCAAAAATTGGCAGCCATTAGTAGTCATAATAGGTGATATCGCATTGTTATCACTAAATAGTTCAAATGTTACCAATTTGTCACTGTCCGCTTTGATGCACCTATAAGAATTATGGAATTCAGTTAGTGAGTAATTCAGTTGATTTCTAGTCTGCATTTTACCAATCAGTCACTGTCTGCTTTGACGCACCTATAAAAATTGGGGAATTCAGTTAGTGAGTAATTCAGTTGATTTCGAGTCTGCATTTTACCAGATTGTTATCATGATCCGATCCAAGTATGTATTCTAACTGATTGATTCAGTTAGTAGTGAGTGAGTCAGTTGATTTCTAGTCTGCAATTTACCAATCAGTCACTGTCTGCTTTGACGCACTTATAAAAATTGGGGAATTCAGTTAGTGAGTAATTCAGTTGATTTCTAGTCTGCATGTTAACAAATTGTTATCACAATCCGATCCAACTACGTATTCCAACTGATTAATTAAGTTAGTAAGTAAGTCAGTTAATTTCTAGTCTACATGTTACCAAATTGTTATGACAATCCGATCCAACTATGTATTCCGACTGATTAATTAAGTTAGTAAGTAAGTCAGTTGATTTCTAGTCTGCATTTTACCAATCAGTCACTGTCTGCTTTGACGCACCTATGAAAATTGGGGTATTCAGTTAGTGAGTAAGTCAGTTGATTCCTAGTCCGCACGCACACTTTGTTATTATTGCCTGTTCGGATATACCTATTAACATTACTCAATTGAGTTAATAAGTCTGTTTGTTGGAGTAGTTTTAGTTGTAGTCATGCCATGTTCTGTCTAGTGTTAGTTTAAAGACCAATTCTATATTGTCATCATATTGAATGTGGATACCGCAATCACAGTATTAACAGCCAAAAGTTGATAATAAATGACATTTATCCGACCTACGTGTCTGTATATTTTGTATCAGCATTCGTTTTGTAATCTATTCTGAAAAGTTTTCGGTTTAGCCCAGACATGATATTTCACAATGATGGTTTACTACGGAAGTTCCTCACCCGCGTGATCAGATAAGTATCTCGACTGCAACATATGTCCTCCTTTACTGTAAAAACTGTGGAGTCGCATCTTGTCCTCACAAACTATGAGTTATCGTTACCATCATTGACCAGTGACATCCTTCGCTGACAATAATTTTCCAACCGCACCTGATATCCATAATTTGAAAATCAGCCGACACTTTGCTGCTTCACTGGATCGTATTGAACTCAGTCGATCGGGCGCTCATGTTGATTAATGTGAGAGTTTGCTGCCATTCATATGTCAGCGACGAAATTTCTTTGGCAGTGTCATCCCACCCACTCTGAAATTTTTAGAGCCACCTACCCATCATACGTTGTGACATATTGCTCAATCTGAGAGCGCCAGAAAATTAGCCATCATCAATGAATTTCCATATGCATGACAGACCGTTCACTTTGACGAGGTATTGTACGATGGAGGTGCGTCGCAGAAGACTACCCTCTGGTCTGTGATGGCTGGTAGAGCTGACTCCGCTACCTCTAGAGATAATAACCAAACCACGAAGAATCTTGTTTTTCAACAAATAGAACAACTCATTATCATGACATTCTATAATGACATTCATAATGACTAATATGCGCTTTTCATTTTCGGACAGAAAACACGTGTTTACTCTGTCATCGACGGAGATCATCCTATCCTATTTAATTCACCATTTCATTTCTCTGACACAAATAAAAACATCAGTCGTGTTTTCCACTACACTATCGACGTATATCATTTTATTATGGTCGGTAGACACTTCTAATGCGTCTCGTTAATTGGTAAATGCGTCTCGTTTATTGTCGTTTTCTTACAACAATCATTTCGATTGCATCAATGGCAAGTGTTGACTCTGTCATTGACGAAGATCATCCTATCCTATTTAATTCACCATTTCATTTCTCTGACACAAATGAAAACATCAGTCGTGTTTTCCACTACACTATCGACGTGTATCATCTTATTATGGTCGGTAGACACTTCTAATGCGTCTCGTTAATTGTTAAATGCGTCTCGTTTATTGTCGTTTTCTTACAACCATCATTTCGATTGCATCAATGTCAAGTGTTTACTCTGTCATCGACGAAGATCATCCTATCCTGTTTAATCCACCATATCATTTCTCTGACACAAATAAAAACATCAGTCGTGTTTTCCACTACACTATCGACGTGTATCATTTTATTATGTTCGGTAGACATTTCTAATGCGTTTCATTAATTGTTAGACAGCCATATCAGTTTTGTGAGGTTGACACCTCACATCGATCGATCGATGCGAGTCGAGCCGCTCCGGTTCACCACCTCTGCCGTGGCGCTGCTGTAGTATTCCTTCATAAGGTGTGCCAACCTATATCACCCCGCGTAGTGTCTAACTATTTCAGTTATGATTAAGGTATGTGTACCCCAGTGATTTTTATCGTAGAATTGAACGCTCTATCGAATGAATGGATGAAAAATACATGATTCCATTTGAAAACCCGAAGTTGACCTTCACATCGTTTCAGCGCCTCCACTTACGAATAAGATCATATCACCAGTATCCGTCCCCCTCGGAACCAAACAAATTTTATCTGAAACATTTTTCTCTACGACCATTACTTTCCGAGATATTCAGCTGGAGTGTTTAAAATGGGACACCCTGTATATTAAGATAACAAGATTTCCTAACTCTTATTTTCAATTTTGCGCAGTAAATCCAGCACCTGCCTAATAAACAATTCGAGACCAAAGTCACGCCGGATAGCCGTTTTACCGATTTCTTTCAATTGGCCAATTAGATTTATACAATATTGAATAGCATGAACTATAAAAAGCCTAATTTTTTTAGGTCATGCTCTTCATCGAAAGTTTTCAAAAAATAAATAATCAATGTTTCGATTTTTTTGTCGAACATCGATTTTAAGACTCGATCATTCCAAAATCGATTATTATTTCGAAGATCATCCATCCCTTGACCACGGTGACTAACAACTTTCAAATGTTACTGATCAGGGCTAACTCAAACGTATTTAGAAAAACTATTTTTTCGACTAAACTCACCATCAGCCCCAACTTCTTTCATACTCTACTCCAACTCAATTCGTAATCAACTTTATAAACATGCCCCTGAGAATTAGGGTTAGGATATGAAATTACGGAAACAGAGAATAACTTACCCTTCAAGATCTTGTCTCATTCTTTTCCGTCTCCACTTCTTTCCTGTAAGTACCTGTTGCTGGGATTTGTGTAAATAAATTGCGTAGCTGGCCTGCGACTGCTGGTTTGCACGTGTGTCTCGAAAATGCTTAGTTTCTTTGAATCCACCGGAAAGTCGATTTTTTGCTTGCACTTACTACGTCTATTTGCTGTAACCAACTTCTGATGATGCTATCGCAGCTTTTGCATCTTTTCTTCCTGACCTTTATTGCTTTGAAAAAATGCGTCGCTTGTGCCGTACCGGCCTTAGACGTCACGTGGTAAAATTTTCCACCTAAGGGGCATATCGAGTGACCAAAGCGCCGTACGCGGGTCCCCGAACTAAGCGGTAAAGCAGGGGCCTCAATGACGATGCACCCCTACTGACCGCTGGATGGCGCACTGACCTACTTGTAAAAATATCGTGCGTCCCAAACTGTACGCCCCAAACGACTTTTGGCTTAACCTGAATTTCACAGACGTCAACTGTCAACGAGTAACCATAACTGCCTCACTATCGGAGGTTCGAGCCTCATCAATTTATGTCAGTAGAGAGGCAATGAATTTTACTTTCGCCCGAAGGTTTACAATCAACCTGGGTTATATTTCTTGCAATTTCTATCAAAATTCATGCATTTCAATTCTCCTGAAAAACGAATTATTTATAAAGACATTATGAATACGTTCCACATCAGCATGGAATAAGTGAGGCGAGAGCCAGCTGCTTCAACTCTGAAAAATCAGTTATTACATAAGCAGTTGCCTATTGAATGATTTCATTTGAAAAATTATGAGAGAATGCACAGCATTCAACGATTTGACAATCATGTCTGGTGTAATGCAACTAATGTTGCTTTAATAAACTCTGAGTCAGATACAAGTCATTGGATACAAGTGAGAATAATTCCACTTTTTGTGTAGACGAAGAATAATATTCTTCACCCTCGCTGCGAATCACAGTTCATAACCAACGACCACAAGATCTGTATACTTTATAGGAGCTGACCTGCAGAAGCTGGCAGTTCCAATAAAATCTACAAGATTTTCAAGTCATAGGCCCCCACTCTGATCCACAGCGGCCAACTAATTTTACTAACTTACAACTAGCTTAGAATTAGGAATTCAACTGGTGAATTCAGAATCGAGATAAAGAACAGAGTTCTTCACCCTCGTTGCGAATCACAGTTCATAACCAACGACCACAAGATCTGTATACTTTATAGGAGCTGACCTGCAGAAGCTGGCGGTTCCAATAAAATCTACAAGATTTTCAAGTCATAGGCCCCCACTCTGATCCACAGCGGCCAACTAATTTTACTAACTTACAACTAGCTTAGAATTAGGAATTCAACTGGTGAATTAAGAATCGAGACAAAGAACAAATATGGAGAACTTGTTATTGAACTTTCCTCTTTCTTAAAATTTATTTTCATTATACTTTTTGCAATTTTGGACGCAGTAAATCGGTGCATCTATCGTTACCCGTGTGTGATTATATGGATTCCGAATAGAACGACACAAGTTCTCAAATACTCGTTGCATGCCATTCCGCAAACTAAGTAGTTTGTGAGGGCACAGAGTGCCAAGGAAACACCCACCCACTGACCCACTCACGCCGGAACGTGAGCCCGTTTCCTCGTTTGCTCAGTTTGAGCTATTTTGCTTATCCGAATAGATAAGATTATATGGACAGATTATAAAACGTCAGGATTCTGATAATATCCTCACATAGAGTTTGACCATGATACGGTATTGATACATATTGCTATTTCCAAGTATGTCTTGTGTATGCCGCAGGTAAGCTGAAAGATACTTGCCTATTGCAAGTTGCTGCTGAATGAAACCACATCGAGAGTCTCGTTATTTTCAATTTTCATCTTCCTAGGTTTGTTCTTAGATTCTACTGCTGGTTCGTAGAACCATGATTGTTGCCAATATAACTTTGATTTTTATTTATTGTAGCGTTTTTCATCCAGGCTTCCATAGAGTTTGCATCGTTGTAAATTGTACCGTGTAAATTGAGCAGTGAAATTGTTTGAAAGTAATTGATGGCGTTTCTCTGGTGTCGTACTACACTTGGATACTTTGCAACATACCTGTAATGCGTTTTCGGAATAATACTCCCTGCTTTCTTTGATCATCATGTTGTTTGAATCTTTTTCGGAATTAAATCTCTTTGCACAAATAGCTGTTTCTTGCCAAACTCTCGGTATAGGTACCAAAGCACACGAAAACATTGCTATGACTGTCACATAAGTGTGAGACGCTCACCGAAACACGCTCATCGATAATAATTCTCACGTTAGTGCACGTAATGTTGATAAACATGTAACAAATACATGAAAATAAGAATCTTGGGCAAAAATCAGCGATTCAAGTCATAGAACGCATCGTGAAACGGATCGTTCATGTGCTCGTTCTCCACGTGTAGCAGAAACGTGTATTAGCATTGTACAGCGTCTGCTTACCCAGCAGAGATCACACACGTAGAATTTTTGTGGTTAGTAATTGTATGCCCAATTGCCTACACGCCGGTGCAACCGGACTGGCCGCCATACAGAAAGTCAATATAAAGGTCGATATGCGCCTCGCGAACGGGTATTCGGTGAACCCGGTACTGATGTAAATCCATTGTAAATCAGCTGTCTCATGGATAAGGAACAAGTGTCGGTTTTTGGGTTGCAAAAACTCTAAAAAGGTGTTTTCTCCTACATTTCTTCACCGAATGAAGTGGTTCTTATCTCAAAATGTGTGTTTTGGTCTTCTCTAGTCGCTAAAGTCTGGATTTTAAGATCCGTTGAGTGTAAATATGAAAATTTTCGATAATTTCACAGGGTAAATAGATTCCTATGAATTTTTTTTTCGAATTTTGCAAAATCCAAACTTTAGCGACTGCATTTAGATATACTCTAACGATCTTCCAAATTTCATTCAGATTACTTGAGCCGTTTTGGAGAAAACACCTTTCGCAAATTCGACGTTCCCCCTCCACAAAATGGTGACTCGATATGCCCCTTAACACGATATTCATTGCACTACGTACTTGAGCTTTGTATTTACAGTCTTTCACGTCAAGTGTCGGATATATTTTCTATGAAGATCATGTCCTTATTGAGTAGGTTAGAATTTAATAAAATACATGATATTCAGAGGAATATAATTCCGCTGCGCAGCGAACTAATCCACACTTCTGCTCGCGTCGCCATCTTGGCCAAAACTACAGCATTTCAGATACCTGAGGGCGGACCATGGGGCGCGTGCTGCGGCGCTTTCGCTCAACTAAACTACTCTAGTCAAGAGCGGATTCAAAACAGCAACATAATGAAAATGCGAATACTCTACCGTTCAAATAAAAATTTTCAGAGAAACATTCTACGTGAAAGCAAGCTTGAATATAACAGTGAAAAATATCAAAGCAATAAGTATGTTCCGACTCGATATCTGATCGTTGAGAGTAGTTATTGTATCGAGACGTATCGGGAAATTCGAGCTAAAAAATCTCTGAAAACCAATTTTTTCACTATTTTCCGATTAATTATCATTAAATATTGATTTTTTTTTTTCCTGCTGAAACGTTCTCATATTTCTTCTATTTTGTCTTCTTCGAAACTCGGTATCAGTATTGCTTACAGTGCGAAAATTGCGATTAAAATAAATCTATATTTTCGAAACATTCATATTTTATTGATTCACATCAACTTTCTGTTAAATTATCGTTATGCTTCTCAAAAAACTTCATTCGAAAAAAAATTCACGAAGAAAGAAGTACGTTTCAACACCGTTTCAATTTACTGTGAATGAAAATATTATAACTTCAACCGAGATGGTGCCAAAGTAAAATAAAACCGAAAACATACTTTCAGGTGAAAACAAGTTGTTGAAATGTCCAAATTTCATTTTTCCCAAACATTAACTTCTTAAATTATTGATTATAAAAGTGTATTCCCAAAATATTAACCATTTATTAATGTTCTGAAAATGTGGAAATGTTATATTAAATTTTTTCAGGAATGTCATGATAATTCAAAAGAAAGTGGTGTGAATTATACTCGAAGGCATTTTTCCTGCTCGTCAACTTTTTTTCGTTCGTACCAATTGCTAGATAAAGCAATATCTTTATCTGCAACAGTGCAGTTCAAGCAAATCAATCAGCTCAGGCAAAGCGAACTGACAGTCGTCACTTTTTTCAATAAACTCGAAAATCAGTTTCATAGCTGATATAACATCATTAACAAGAGGGCGTTCACTCTTAGGTTTTGTACTTGATTTTTTAAGAAAATTCATTCAACCCTCCGTGTACGAGGTGAACAAATCTCCCATCCATGACTAATTGTAAGTGGGGATCGACATATCCAGAAAATGAAACAATTGAAACCTACTTAAGAGTTATTTATAGGATATATGTAATAATAACCAATGATGAATTGACAGCACTGATCGGAACAGCAACGTCGCATTTGCAGCTATACTGAGAAAACGAACTCGCGCCTTCATTATTTACGTATAAATTAGGATTTTTCAATAGCTGGTGTGTCACACCCCATCTCGTACACGGACGGTTAACACCGTTCGTGATACATCGCTTCAACAGTGACTAAATCCGATATATCTTCTAACCGGTACCTCACTTTTGCATAATCAATCAGCCCATTTGTCCCCTCGTTTTTCAGCTGCTTGTATAATTCTGTCGACTTGACTTGGCGAAAATTGACCTGCGAGATCCAGATGTTTCTTAACTGTCCCCCCTCTCTCCCCCCTCGCGCCATTCTGTCACCGAGCAGTCGGCCCAGGGACTATTGTAAGGACTATTTTGAACGCTATTATTACCGTCTATATTCTAAGAAGTTTAATCTGGTTGCCAGTAGTGTTTTTGTTTTTTTATATTCTGAACGCGTATGATCAGAGGGTATGGATCGCAAAAACATATATGTATTGACGTATTCAGCAGAGAAAAACTTATAAACCTACTAAAATAATGTATTGAATCTTTTTTTATAGAAAATTTGATGAGCTTTATTGAGCCGTCCAGTTAGGGGTCAGGAATTTTAGTATGTTCAATAGCAGGCCAAGACAAGCTAGGTGTCCACCAATTTTCAGATCTTTACTAATTATTTTTTCTATTCGCTATATATTTTGATCTGATTTGACCGGACATTAAGGGTTTTAGTACTTGCACATTCATAAGTGAGGAGTTCTGTAAAGCTATGTAAATGCTTTTACATTGCTTCAAAAATTAAAAAATTTTCAAGCCACTTCAGTCCTTCCGATACTCTAAAGGTTATAAAATGCTCCTGCAACATTTCATAGATTATCAGACCACGCTCTGTCCGGATTACAGGGAAACGAACTCTTCGTGTATTTAGACGATATCGTAATTTATGGCAGCTTAATACGAGATCACGAAATCAAATTAAATACGTCAATGAAAAGACTCGAAGAAGCAAATTCGAAATTACAACCAAACAAGTGTGAATTTCTAGAAAAGGAAGTCATGTATTTCCGTCATATAATTAGTGAAGATGGATTAAAACAAGATCCCACGAAAATAGAGGCAGTAACAAAATATCCAAGACCGAAGAACGCTAAGAATATTAAACAATCCCTCGGTTCAGCCGGCTACTACAGAAGATTTATTCCTGATTTTTGAAAAATAACTAAACCACACTTGAATTTATTGATCACAAGAAAAAGCATTTAAAAACTTACGCGACGAAGTATCCGGTAAACAAATATTACAATATCTATATTTCACAAAACGATTCGTGATAACGGCAGACGCATCCGGTTACGCAATAGGCAGAATTCTGAGCCGAGGTCCCTCCTTATAGTATATACCTCCAGATTACTGAACAGTACAAAACCAAATCATTCAACTATAAAAAAGGAACTTCTCGCCACAGTATATTCAGTAAATCATTTTCGAGCCTATGTATAATGTGTATGGGTCATTCCATACGGAAACATGAAATTTCAAAAATCATATTTTTTATTGGGGGCCGTTCGTAAAATACGTTCGCATCGAAGGGGCGGGGGGGGGGGGGAGGAGTGTTACTCAGTGTGACACAATGTGACAAGGAGGGACGGGGGGTCTAGGGCAACGTGACGCTTGCAATTCATCAAAAAATTCTACTGCAATTTTTCTCTCAACTAATTTTTCTCTCGACTATACATATTAGGAGATGCGCTAGTACGGGCAATGCAGATTGGGTAGATGACGATAAAGTGTATGGTTCTTTCGAAAAAGTAGAAGAAGATACAGCAATACCGATTACAGATCTTTCATAAGCATTTAAAGAATCCTTGGACTCTGGATTAAGCCGATTATTACTCAACTCAAAGTAGAAGAATTATTTATTGATTGTTAATGAAGAGATTTTTTAGTTAACTTGAATTTTATCATTGAATAAAATTTTTTTTTCAAATATTAAAATTTGTTTATAATTAATCACAAAATATTTTACATTTATAGGGGGGAGGGGTATTTAACTTTTGTGACGTGATATTTATAGGGAGGGTCACAGAAAGTGTGACGTGGTGTGACAACGGGGCGGGAAGGGGGTGAAAAAAAACGGATTTTAGCGTGACGTATTTTATGAACGGCCCTTAAGCCGAATTTTTCCCCGATTTTTGCACGTATCAAAAGACGCTCACCGGTTAATTTTTAGCCCTTAATCTCTAAAAGTTCTTAGTACATGAATTTTTGAAAATTTCAAACAAACTATGGTATGGCAATGTTCAAAACATTCATGACTCCTGATCCATTCATCATAATTTGAAAGTTACGGATGTCGTTTTCTTCGTCTTGAAATGTAGTTTTTCAAAAAAAAAATATGGAAACATGAAATTTTTATTTTTTCCATTTTTTTTTTTTCAATTTTAAACTCAAATTTTCAGTTTACTTGAAAGCGACATTTGTGATTTTTTCTTTCTAGATATATGTTACACTAGACTACAACGAATGAGATTCGAATATCTTCGATTCTCAAACCCACTTTTTCTCATTTTTTGTTTCAAAAGTCCGCGTTTTTTGATGATTTATGAATATGTTGCGAAAATTTTAGTTCGAAAAATTATAATTATTACCAATCTATAGTGCCAACCATCCCAAGTACTTAACTTACTTGATTCATTGCGAAAATCCAAAATACTTAAGTTACTCAATTCATTGCGAAAATCGAGTAAGTTGAGTACTTTGGATGGTTGGCACTATAGATCGGTATTATTATAAGTTTTCAAACTAAAATTTCAACCGCGAACTTTTGAAAAAAATTAAGAAAAAGTGGTTTGGAAAATCAAAGATATTCGAATCCCATCTTGAAAAAATTCCTGAAAATTTTGTTTTGTAGTCTAGTTGTGACGGTCGGGAATGAGCTTCACCGCCGTTATTATTTTTGGTTCGTTTCTCGTTTTACGCAACTAAATGCAACTGTGGAAAAAGGATTTTTTATTGACGGAGGTGATTGAAAGTTCGTAGATAAATGTTATATGAATATTGTTTATTTGCCAAGCTCGGGGAGGCTTATAGGCGTGTTGAGAATAATTATAAGATGACCGATCCAGGATTTCGGTGTGCGACTAAAGAACTATGTCCTGGAAGACCGTAGAGTTTGGTACTGAGTTCGGAAGTGATTTTGATGTGAAAATTAGGAATAAGGTAAACTCGGTTTATTAAAAGAAGGGGTAGGTAAAGTGGGAGGCCACGTGCCGCTGACTTGGTAGATTTGCACTTGCACGTTGTGCTGATGCGTAGCCGAACCAGGCCGGATGCAGGTTGAAATAGGAAGACAGGATGAAAGATATTAGGTTGCGTCTAGGCGAGTTACTGCTAATAATTGTAAGGAATTGAGAATTGATAGAATGGATGAGGCGAGACGTATTATAGTATTCTCCGTCTTCCTCATTAAGCGTTCCATATAGTGTTTTGTGTATAGTTCCGACGAGGCTGTAGTACCAGTTTCGTTTGACGCGTGCGTGTGTAAGTTGCATTAACTTGACGTGTATTTCGCTAGTCTCCTTATTTCCTACGAGGTCTCCAATTTGCTGCAGGCATTCGTTTATAGATGATAATCTCTTTTTTGAAAGTGTTGATACATTTTTTCCACCACAGTTTGAACCGAGTATTCCGCATCTATTGTACAGTAAATCGAGGTACCTCTCTAATTTCTCTGACTTAAGAGTAAGATTTCCAACGTTCACGTAGTTTATCAGAGTCTACTCGCTATCGAATGTGTCGTTACAAAGTGCAACACGCCAATGCGCGGCTAGTGCTGCCATCTATTCTTTGCATCCAATACGCTTCTGGCTCGTAACTTCTCCCCTGTCATTACTCGCTACTAAGCCTTCTGGGAACCACGTACTTATTTTACAAATAAACTCTAACTAAGAATATACGGTGCCTCTATTTTTTCATAACCTCTAGCCCCACAGGACCTCTGGTTCAACAGGTTATGGGCCCAGGACACCCAAAATAAAAACAGTGCTGAGTGTAAAGAAAATCGTTTGTAAAATTCAGTGGTGTTGGGAGCCGCGTGCCGTGAGTTCGTGAATCAAGATGTCCGCGTCGGGCCTTGTGCGAATAGAAACTTTAAACAAAGAGAACTACGATACGTGGAAGATGCAGATGGAGGCATTGTTAATAAAAAACGATGCGTGGGTGTACGTCAGTGGTGAGTGCCCCAAGCCAGAGCTTATCCCTGGAAACGCCGCGACAGAGGCGGGATTACAAGCGTGGGCCAAAAATGACAACAAAGCGAAGTCCGATATTATTTTGTCGATTAATCCTAGTGAGCTCAAACAGATTAAGGGGTGCAGCACCTCGCGAGAAGTGTGGCTGAAACTAGAAAGCATATACCAATCTAAAGGGCCAGCCCGCAAGGCAACCCTGTTGAAGCAGCTGACTCTTCAGCGTATGGAGGACGGGGACGACGTACGTGAACACGTCCGAAAATTCTTCGACGCTATCGACAAACTAAGTGAAATGAAAGTTGTTATAAACCCTGACCTACTGGCTATCATGCTTCTGTACAGTTTACCCCCCAGCTTCGAAAATTTCGGATGTGCAATAGAGTCACGTGACGAATTACCGCAGCCGGAAACACTTCGAGTAAAAATTATCGAGGAAAGCGATGCGCGTAAGAATGACAATCGCGTCTCGTCGCAGAACGCCATGTTTGTGAATAAGCAGTGGAATTCTAGTAAAAATAAAAGGAGCGGGAATTCTTTCCATAAGAAGACTGAATTTAAATTTCGTTGTAGCCGATGTAAGGAAGTGGGTCATAAAGCCGCAGATTGTAAGAAAAGGTGTGAAAATACGGGACAATCTGCGAAGAACGCCGAAGACGTGAGTTTGTGTGCCATAGATCTAATCGCGGATCGGTGTGAGGTTTTACGGGCGGAGTGCGATTCGCAGGACAAAAGGTGGTGTCTGGACAGTGGCGCCACGTCCCATCTGTGCAACGAACTTGATGATTTCGCTACCGTAAACAACAGATGTCACGGAAAGCTCAACTTGGCGAATAACTCCTCAACGGAAATAACGGCTACAGGCAAAGTAAAGTTCACAGTGGATGTCAACGGTAATCCAAAGAACGTGAGTCTAAGTGATACACTTCATGTTCCAAATCTTCGCACGGATCTCATGTCCGTTTCAAGAATCGCTGATAAAGGTTGCGACGTGCTGTTCAAGCAAGACAAGGCACTAATCCTGGAGAAGGATCGATTCTCAGTCAGGGATGAAGATGCAAAGCTCATTGCGAACCGGATCGGAAACCTATACTTCGTAGTTGAACACGCCCAGCCGACAGACGGAGTAGCTCTAGGACAGGAAACAAATTCCGAGAAATCCATGGAAACGTTGAGAATGTGGCATCGCCGATTGGGACACATCAATGTGCAAGACCTCGTGCGAGGGCAACGTAGTGAAGTTTTTCGAGGCTTAGATCTTGGAAAATGCAACGGCGAGCTCAATTGCGAGATTTGTGTGCGTGGCAAAATGACCAGGGCCCCATTCCCGAACAAGTCTGATCGAGAGACTGAAGCATTG
Source organism: Athalia cordata (assembly GCA_963932425.1). NCBI lineage: Eukaryota > Metazoa > Arthropoda > Insecta > Hymenoptera > Athaliidae > Athalia > Athalia cordata. Next base: position 7,630,040 of record OZ010628.1, on the reverse strand, counting down.
GACATCATTCACTCTGATTTATGCGGTCCTATGCGAGTTGATTCAAACGGAAACTGCAGATATTTCATCACCTTTATCGACGACCACACAAGATGGTGTGAGGTACGTTTTCTCAAGTCAAAGAGCGAAGCTCTAAAAGCATTCACTGACTTCAGGGCATTCGTTGAGAATCACAAAGGGAGAAAGATAAAGAACCTGCAATCGGATAACGGGAAGGAGTTCGTAAACAGAGAATTCGACACTTTTTTACGACAGAACGGGATCAATCGAAGACTTACCGTTGCATATAATCCCGAACAGAATGGAGTCGCGGAAAGGAAGAACCGGACTCTATTAGAGGTTGCCAGATGCCTTCTCATTCAATCGGGCCTGCCCTCATCTTTTTGGGCCGAAGCAGTTTGTACTGCGAATTACATCCGAAATCGGTGTCCAACCCGAAGTCTTAATGGACGCAGCCCATATGAAAAGTGGGTAGGAAGGACACTCGACGTCAGCTACTTCAGGGACTTCGGCTGTGACGTATACTTTCTCGACAGAGCCCCCGGCAAAGGAAAATTCGAGGAACGAGCAAAGAAGGCAATTTTTCTGGGATATTCTGAGACGTCAAAGGCATACAGAGTATGGTTGACTAAGGAAAGGAAGGTCGTAACCACTCGAGACGTGAAGTTTTTGGAGAATAACAAAGGGTACTCCGACAAAGACTACCAAGAAATCACCCCAGAGGAATTTGCGACCCAAAACCGTGAACAGGTCACAACCCCCGAACGTCGTGAAATCGAAATAGATGTTGGTGCAAATGAGATTCGCCAGGATAACGCTCAAGCCGATGACGTGAAGTTCGAAGAGGAAGATCCAGAAGCACCGGCTGAAGACATCGTTAATGTACCAAAGAGAGGCCCTGGACGGCCGAGAAAGATATTAACTGGACGACCCGGCAGACCGCGCAAACAATACTGTGACGTACGCGACGCAGCCCAACATATTGAACTTGAAGAGGCTTTCATCGCTGAGGTACCCGTGAAGCAGGCGGTTTCCGGTCCAGACGCCCAAGAGTGGTATCGCGCCATGGCTTTGGAGGTAAAGTCGATATTGAAGAATGATACTTGGAGGATTGTAGATCGTCCTCAAAATCAGCAAGTCATCGGTAGTCGCATAGTCCTGCGGAACAAATATAAAGCAGACGGATCCATAGAAAGGAGAAAAGCACGCGTTGTGGCGAAAGGGTTCGCCCAACGTCCGGGAGTCCATTTCAACGAGACCTTTGCCCCGGTAGCCCGGCTAAGTTCAATTCGTTTACTGGTGGCGATAGCAGCTGAATACAAAATGTCGATCAAGCAATTCGATGTGACGACAGCGTATTTAAATGGCATTATCGAAGAGGAGATATACATGGAAATTCCGGCTTTTCTGCCCGAGTCGCTGGAAATGATCAGCCAAACAGAAAACAAGCAGAGCACCCTAGCAATCAAGGCAACGGAGATGCTCGACCATTTGAGAGATGGAGACAAGGTTTGCCTTCTCAACAAATCTTTGTACGGTTTACGGCAGGCTGGGAGAAACTGGTATAGAGTCCTGGACAAATCGCTGAAGAAGTTTGGCGCCATCCCATCCGAGGCAGACCGATGCATATACTTTGCGTACAAAGGGGAAGACCTATTACTAATCGCTGTTTATGTGGATGACATTCTTGTGGCATCTCGACACGAACATGAAATACAAAAACTAAAAAGATTTCTATCACAGGAATTCGAGATTAAAGACTTGGGCGATGTAAATTACTGCCTAGGTATAGAATTCGCCCGATCAAACAACGCTATCTCGATTAGCCAAAGAGGGTACATCATGGAGATACTGGATCGGTTTGGAATGGCCGAAGCTAAGCCGGTGAATACTCCCATGGATGTAAATGTAAAGCTCACACAACCCGATGAAGATGACAACCCTGAAAATGTCAAACCGCCGTACCGCGAACTGGTGGGCGCCTTGATGTATCTGGCTATGGCAACGAGACCCGATATCGCACACGCCGTGAGTGCGCTAAGTCAATTCAACAACAATCACGGACCAATTCATTGGACGGCCGCAAAACGTGTTCTACGTTACCTAAAAGGAACTCCACGCCTTGGCATTGTATTCCGACCATCAGCAAAATCTTTGGTTGGATATGTAGACGCCGACTGGGCCAGCTGTTTGATAGACCGACGCTCATACACCGGGTTCACATTTATTCTCGGCATGGGGGCAATATCATGGGACTCTAAGAAGCAGAGGACTGTAGCCCTATCGAGCACAGAGGCCGAGTATATGGGAATTTCGGAAGCGGCAAAAGAAGCCATCTACCTTAAAGGCTTTTTGATGGAACTGGGACTGGAAAGTCTCGCAGATGTTAAGGTTCTGAATGACAACCTCGGTGCCCTTCGACTGGCCGAAAATCCGACATACCACGCTCGGAGCAAACATATCGACATAAGGCATCATTTCATTCGCGAAGTCTTATCAGACAAACAATTGAAGATCGAACACATCTACACAGACGACATGATGGCCGATATGCTCACGAAGTCGTTGCCCGGACCAAAGCACAAAAGATGTATTCAACTCCTGGGACTCGAAGACTCATTCACAGAATAGAAGCATACCCTGCACATTGAGGGGGAGTGTCGTTACAAAGTGCAACACGCCAATGCGCGGCTAGTGCTGCCATCTATTCTTTGCATCCAATACGCTTCTGGCTCGTAACTTCTCCCCTGTCATTACTCGCTACTAAGCCTTCTGGGAACCACGTACTTATTTTACAAATAAACTCTAACTAAGAATATACGGTGCCTCTATTTTTTCATAACCTCTAGCCCCACAGGACCTCCGGTTCAACAGAATGTTCGCAGGTCCAGTAGTTGTTCATAATAGATCCCCGGATTCGTACTGAGTGTCGTTGCGGTGAACGCTGTATGGGCATAGTTGGACAGGACCGCAACGCATCTGTAATTATTTCATATTGTTATAAGTCACACTTGATTATCCTGGTGTGTGCTAATTTTAGTTTGTTTAAGTGCACTATTTTGGTTTTGTTGTCGCTAATATATGTATATTGTAACGTCCCGTTTTCCCCCGGTTTGTTGGTAAGGAGGGTCGCTACTTGTGCCGACTCCCGGGAGTGTCTCCCGTAGCGGCCGTGTGTATCTGATTCACCTTGTTAGAGGTTCTTTCTATTATTTTCTTCTGCTTTAGCCGATTCGGCCCCGGTGATGTCGTATGTGGGTGACTGTGTCACAGCTGTTTTGCCAGGATTGGTTAATTTCACGCCCAGGTTTGACAGTTCGTGGATATATCTCTTGGGAGGAATTTGGGGCGTTAACTTTCTGGGGCGGTGATTTTTCGGGGCGGAGGAAACGGCGGAATAGCCACCTATAACCGCAGTGGAATAGGCGCTAGACTTCCAGAATCCCGGGAGGAGGATGCAGAAAGCGATTGAATAACCACTCAGAACCGCAGTGGACTGAGCGTTAAGCAACCAGAATTCCAGGGAGGATGCAGAAAGCGATTGAATAACCACTCAGAACCGCAGTGGACTGAGCGTTAAGCAACCAGAATTCCGGGGAGGATGCAGAAAATGATCGAATAATGATTTTGGAACCGCAATGGACCAAATATTAAGCGACCAGAATTCTTCAAGGTTCGGGGTTGGCTGTGGCTGGGTATTGGTTTTAGAATTATGCACCCAGAATCTCAGATGGGAGGCTGAAAACGATTGAGTAATTGTTTGGAACCGCAATGGACCAAATATTAAACGACCAGAATTCGGGCTGGGAGGTATCGGGTTGAAATTGGTTTCCACAAAAATATTTACTCGGCGAATTTAACAATATAACGTTTTGCTTTTTGATGTGATGATCGATGATTTTTATACACTGGAAAAATGATCGGGTTTTGACTAGTAGCGGCTCGTTGGCCGTTTGAGTACCAAAGGGTAATTCCTCAAACAAAAGAAAATTGTTTTAATAATGGTTTTCAATAAACGTTTTCTCCAAAATAAAATATCTGGCTTCAATGCCGTAGTGAAAATAATAATGGTAAATATATCAAATTAAATCAAGTTTCGGGTTTTCCAGTCTTTGCGACGTTTAGCTTTTAGCGTTTGGAATGTTCAATACTGTATGATAATCAAGAGCAGTTTTCTATATAATTTCTCTCTGTAGGCTGAGCCTAGACTGAGGTGCCGAGCGCTGCGTAGGCGCCCTTTTATACGGTTTCGGCGGTTAATCCTTAACGTTCTATCACCTTCTTTGGTGTCCATTTTTGGTAATTTTCATATGAGAACATTTGTTTGTAATTAAATTATTCCTTATTCTAGTTCCTGTAGGTCTCCACGCCTTTAGTTTTTCTAATTTGGGCAATTTGTTATAAACAAATTGTTCCATGAACTTCTATGGTGTCCAAAATTGTTATTATGCAAATTAGGGATGACTGTTACTTAGGACATAATTTTCTATGGGAATGAACTTCCTTTCTGCCTGTTTGGAATTTTTGATTTAAACAATTGTTGGTAAAAAATGAAATGTTCTATATGTTTCCATGTTGTCCAAAAGTGCTTGCGTATTGATGCAGTTGTCTGGTTTTTTTGTTAATGTTGAGAGAAGTTATATGCTAGGTTTTCTATAAGATAGTTAATCTAAATTATTTTAGATTAATGCCTCATTTCTTGATTTCGATTTTCTTTGCCAGCTGATTTCTAGGTCTTGTAACTGTGCGCGTGAGCGCTAGAAAATCCGGGTTAATCCGTCTTGGCTGTATTGGGCTCAAACCAATACTTGAGATGTTTTGTACGTCTCAATATCAATAGATCGTCTAATTTGTGGAAGAACCCCTTCGGATCTATATATATGATGAGGCTCCATTCATCGTTGAATGTTATCAGATCCGTCTGCCGGTCATAATATACTCCTGGGTTCTTCGACAGTGGTTCTATCCCACACGTCTAGTTGTTTGATAAGGGTGCATTCGATCTGCACCTAGGGATGGAGATATGCGGAGTCAGTGTATGCACTGGACTTCTTAATATCGTATTTTTTCCTTCTGCTGTGTCTTTGCTCGTGGCTGTGTCAGCGTTTTAATCCCGGGACCGATGGTGCGACCGCGGAGTTTGCCGCTCGGGGCCTCATTCGTTCTTTGCTTCTATTACCGATAAGTTATATTCGTTCCAAGTGCCTTGTCCATCCGAGATGCCTGGATTAGGAGAGCGTGAGTATGCTCCGTGCGTGTACATATTCCTCTAGAGTTGTGAAGTGTACTAACAGGGTTGATTTTATAGGGATAGTAATGCTGGGAGAGGAAGCGGAACAAGTTGCCGCCGTTGTGAGGATTGTTTGAGCGGGTCTTGCGGGTGGGCTATTTCCAGAAGTGTCTGACCCAGGGGTCATGCTGCGCGAGCTTTTTTTCTCGGATGGCCTGTGCCACCGGAGCGATGGATGGATAAGCGGGGGTCGGATTTGGTGTACCCGTTGCCCGCGGCCCCTCACCGGAGACCCCTATCTCTGGTTTTCTCGGCACGTCACGCTGGCGTTTCCGTATGAGGTTCACCAGCGGTGTGAAGTCTGTCGCCGGTTCATGGGGCGGTATTTTTATACGTTACAGTGTTCCAACTGTGCTGCCGCTTTTAGCACCTTCCTTCGATGTTTGATGCGCCAGATCGAATGAAGCGTTGTAAGTGAACCTATTTGCTGTGTTGATCCTTTCTCTTAATTGTCCCTCACTGTGTTGTTTCAAGTTATTATTTTAGATTTGTTACGTCGGGGTTTCTACCGAATATGTGCGTGTTTTAGTTTATTGACGTGGACTACTTTTGTTTTGCGTGGTGTAAGGTATATTTCTGCGTTCATGTCGTTAATTATCCGCTTAATGATGTATGGACCCTTATAGTGATCGTCTAGTTTCGTACGAGCTCCGTTTAATAGAAATACGCGTTGTCCTGCTTCGAAATGTTGTGTATTCAGGTGTCTGTCGTGCAAGATCTTCGACTTCTGTTTGGCTTTGTTCAGATTCTGTGCGGCGAGGTTGCATGCAGTAGTGATATTTTCCATTAAATCGATGACGAATGAGTCGTATGTCAATGTAGTCGCTGGGGATGGTGTTAAACTAGTCGGTAATTGCGCTTCTTTTCCGAAAATTAAACGGTGCGGAGTAAAATTTATGCCTTCGTGTTTGGCGGTGTTGTAACTGAATATCGCGAATCTGATATATTGGTCTCAATCTTTTCCTGCGTCGGTGTAATGTTTAAGATGCTCTGTCAAAACTAAGTGACTGCGTTCTAGTGATCCGTTAGATTGCGGGCGGTAGGGAGTGGTATGAATTTGTTTAACTTTGAATAACCTGCAAATTTGTTTCGTTACCGTGCCCATGAAATTTCTTCCCTGATCTGTCAATATAGTTCCGGGCGTTCCGCATCGCGTGATATATTTTCTGGCGAATGCTATTCCTATTGACTGGGCGGTTGCGTCTGGTAGCGGGATCGCGTCGAGGAATTTTGTCAGATTGCACTGAATTGTTAACAAGTATTGGTTATTCAGTTTAGTGTTGGGGAGTGGTCCTACGATGTCTAGGGCTACTTTATCGAAAGCAATGGCTGGAGTGTCGGTAATGACCATAGGGAGTTTGGTCTTGACCCTAACTAATTTTTTCCTTTGACAGCTGTCACATGCTCTGATGTGTTGTTGAATTTCCGATTTCATGTGTGGCCAGAAGTAGTTTTGCCTGATGTGATTATATGTTTTGGAGACGCCCTAATGACCTCCGAATAGAGAATTGTGGTGTTCTTTGATTATATCTGATCGTAAGCCTTCGTCGGGTACCGTCGTGGTGTTGAGGCATAGAGTAATTTCTGTGTCAATCGTGCTAAATACGTAGTACATCATTCTCATGATGACTGCTTCTCGAAAATCTTCTAGTCCCATTCCTGTGACAGGGATGGCCAGGGATTTTATTCTGGGTTTTCGTAATAGGGCTGCTAAATTAACCAAAGCGTAAAATACGTCGTATAATATGTTTGCATCATGTTCTCGTGATTTCACTACTACGGTGAAGATGTGTTTGAATTTTGCGCGTGGAGTGAATATTTCGAGCTTGCGTGGTCTTTGGTTCGCGAATTTTTTCTTGTTTATGTAGCCTTTGTTTATTAATTGCTGATCTTGTTACACGCATAGCCATAAGTTAGAATAAGTTAAATGAGCTATGCATAATATTTAAAAGAGCCCTCCGAGTCCGCGCCAAAACTCTCCCGAGGAGGGTAGTACCAGAACTGCCGCTAGGTGGCCAACTCCTCCCATAGTAAAAACACCACCCGTAAAGATTAAGACCCCGAGACTTTTCGAGGCAAAGTCGTACCTCGCTCGTTTGGACTAGCCGACCCGCTCCACGCTGCGCTCGGAGAAGATCCCTATCTGTACTCTCCTGCCAAGGAAATACAAGATTTTCAACCAGCCTCTCTACATTTTCTTTCGGCGCCTGCCATCTACCAAAAACAGTTATTTTAAGAGCTACTCCTTTTTCCCAACAGCTCTTTTAAGAGCTACTCGCCACCAGTTCTATGTAGAACTGGACACAGTTCTCCGCGAGAACTACCGCCGTTTCCACCAGAGCTCATTTCAAAAAAAGCACAAGTAACAGTCCTTCTCAGGGCTCCTCTAGCAAAAGAGAACCCACCTCCTTCGACACACGGATGCCAGGCGGAAACTACCATCTCGAACCCCTGGAACTGGAACCGGTCTGCAGCACGTATCGCCGGATTCTCCAAATACAACACCCCGACTACAGCGTGTACCTCACCTTGGTCTCGCTCCCGGAAATCGAAATCCCTCCCAAGGAAGGGATAGAGAACGTCCCACCGGTCGACAATCCTACCGAACGGAAGAGCACTCGGCCCCTCCGGCCAGCTCCGCCACCCGCTCGCCCCGAACTCTTTGGGGTGACACCTAAACCGTACCCCCCAAGATCACCGATCATCCGCCTCTCCCCCCTACCCCGTCTCCTCTCCCCTATCCCGAGCCCCCCTCAACGATCCCGGTTCCTCCCCTATCCTCCACCTAAACCGTCAAAAAGACACCTCCGCTAAAAAGAAAAAACCTCCTACCACTCTTCCTTTCCAACTTACCCCCCCCCTCTTCTTTCCTTCCGAGCTTCAAGGGAAGCTCCCTGTCCGAACATCCGACAAGCCATTGATTGGAGAGCCGCCACCAGAGGGCCCCCTCTCCACGCATCTATACTTTAGATACTATATCAATCTAGTTCTCTCGTCCAGTTACTATCTGTCGCTATTGTGAGGTTCAAATGTACGCGCCTAACGCTATTTTGACTAGATAAGTAAACTGTAATTGCGATACGCAATGAGAGCAAATAGATATCCGCTTAAGGGAAGACCCTACAGATATTTTGACCAAAATTTCTCAAAAAATCGATTTTCCGTTTTTGCCGGAAAAATACTCTAGGGGCATGCCCGCACCTTGTGAAAAATTTTGGGAGCCCTCCGATTTTTTTAGCTGGCCAACCAGTTGATTTTTTAGATAAGATCGATAAATTTTTTTTTTTTTTCAACGTTTGCTGTAATAAACTTCTGAAATTACCTCTAACTATTTAAAAATACTAGTTTAGAAATACCATTGGATGTATTAAGATTTATCACACGCGCAGTGATCCAATCTTCAGTCCACGCAGCGATTTATCGATATATTATTATTTTTGAACGTCGGCGCGGGATCCCGTTGGCGCGCTGCGGTAAGCGGCTTCCCGCCTTTTTCGGTTTATACGCCCGGATCGAGTTAGTTTACTACGAACTGGCATCTTGGTGACAGCAAGTGTAAACTTCTTTTGCGTATTTGTGAATTTCACCTATTAGCAAATCTAATACTCATTGAAAAAGAAATGGATTCAATAAGTTCACGGTGGCGCAAGCCTAAAAAACGTCCAAGTTCTAGAAATAAACATTCTAAGAAAATTATTGCGGACCGAGCGGCATTGAGAGATGTAACCTCCAAAGTGGCTGGTCAACAGCAATTGCACGAGGGATCGAGGCCTGGCCCGTCCGGAATGCAAGTTGGTGAAGTACATCGACCAAAAAAGATAAGTATGAAAGTAGATCCTAGCACTAGTATTAGTAAAATGGAAACCTTTACTTCATCTCAGTCATCAGAGCCAGGCGATGCTGTGGAAAATTTTTTACTTGTCCATTCTAGTACCTGGCAGGAACTGTTCAAAAATTTAGCATGTATTGAATGTGGAAAAACTAGTCTCGCTGTGCAGATGAGAGAGAAAAAAGGATTCGCCGCCCGGCTGTGTGTCAAGTGCACAGACTGCGGTTACCTCTCCGCAGACACTTTCACAAGTCCACGAACAGCTGACAATACCAAACATCCACCGTTTGAAGTAAATAGAAAGATGGTCGAAGCTTTTTCAGAATCCGGTGGAGGACATGCTCAAATGCAAAGGTTTGGGGCAACAATGGGCATGAGTGTGATGGCATCTCGCACATACTACACACATTTGAAGCAACTGTCAGACACAAGTGAGTCGCTAAAAGAAAAGGTGCTTGCCAAGGCTCGTGACGCTGTTCGACAGGCTCATGTGACAGTGAATCCTGATCTGGAAGATACAGAAGTAATAGATATAGCGGTATCTTATGATGGCACATGGCACAAACGTGGCCACACTTCCTTATATGGAATTGGGGCAGTAGTAGATATTCTGACCGGTTTAGTAATTGATTTTGAAGTTTTGTCAAAATTCTGTCACATGTGCAGTCTAACAGCAACGAGCCTTGATGCTAATTCACCCGACTATGCTTTGTGGAAAGAAGGACATCAGAGTAGCGGAGACTGTAGTGTAAACTACGAAGGCTCGTCTGGAGCTATGGAAGTGACTGCTGCTGAACGCATGTGGATGAGATCCATCAGAGACTCTAAGATGAGATACACCACGATGTTATCTGACGGCGATGCAAAGACCCACGCCCATTTACAGAAGTTGGCTGTTTATGGCCCAGATGTCGAAATTTCGAAAGAAGAATGTGTCAACCACGTGGCCAAACGTATGGGTACTGGACTCAGGAACTTGATAAAAAGTTCGAACGCTCAAGGCATCAAACTTGGAGGACGGGCAAAGGGTTCCTTGAAAGAGACAACCATCATAGCGCTCACTAACTTCTACAGGACAGCCATTACAAAGAACATACCGAACGTCCCGGAAATGAAGAAAGCCATTTATGCTACGCTTGAACATTGCCAATCTACGGATGACGAACCCCAACACGAGAACTGCCCACCCGGTCCTGAGTCGTGGTGTTTTTTTAACAAGAAAGTGGCACTGGGTGAACCTCTTGATGGCCATGAAAGTATGCCAGTTAAATTAGCTCCAGATGTAGTTGAGAAGCTGATGCCACTCTACGATAGATTAGCCAGTGACGAGCTGCTGAATAGGTGTGCACGTGGAAAAACTCAGAACGCCAATGAAAGCCTTCACGCAACCATCTGGCGAAAGTGCCCAAAGAATGTCTTTGTTGCAAAAAGGAGAGTTGATTCTGCAGTAGTGAATGCTGTTGCAGAATTCAACATGGGCTGTGCGATGAGCTACCGTGCCAAGGCAAGAGCCAGAGACGAACGTGTGATGAAGGTCAGCACCAAGATTTTGAAAAACCGAGATACTCAGCGCAAGAGGAAAAGTGAGTGGCAGAACGAAGCACGACGAAAGAAGCTTCGCCGCGCTGTCAAATTGACAAAAGCGCAACTTGAAGCCTTACAGATAAAAAAGGAGGGGATCACATACGGAGCGGGACGCTTCTAGACTATGCAGCGATGAGTCAACATTGGACGAACAACCTGCTGGTGTTACTGCTGGAAATTCGGTGACTACTTCTAGCTATTTAAACAAGGGTCAAATCAATATTTTCAACATTTCCAATTTTATGTGATTTTTTCTGGTTGCTGGCATTTATGGAAAAAATCATATTATTGCCATCTTGGATATTTATTTGACCCTGACTATTACTCCGTTAGAGTACTCATTTTTTTGTTCAATTTTATTCCATGTGACGACAAACTGGGAAATATGGAGCAAAGATGATCCACGGTCAAATTTACTCCAAAGCGAAAGAAACAGCAGATCTAACATATGTTCATCAAGAAGATTCATAACATAACTTTTCTTATTATTTGGGGCCAAATAATCTGAGGAATTCATTCATTTGTACCATTTTTCATTAAAACACGATTTACTCAAAACTACATTTTCAGCTACACTAAATGTTCCTTGCGTCATAGTTTTGCTCTGATCGACTTCTCCTTCGCACTGTAGATTCATGTATACCTCATACACAAAAGTATGTAGTGAATTTTTTCTACTGTAAAAGGAACATAAGTTTCAAATTCCATATAACATGAAAAATGCGAAAAATTAAGAAATACAAGTTTAAAATTCTGTTAAAAAGAAACTAGTGATTCAATTTCAAATCCTTCACATACTTTTCTTCGCCTGAGTGTACCGAAGGCCCCAGTCAAGTATCAGCACGATGCAATTAGAATCATGACGCAGGGAGCATTTTGTAGTTTGGTATCATTTTGCCCTTCAACGTTGTGTAACTTCTATATTACTTAAGTAATCTGGAAGCTCAAGGTGAGAATTTGTTAGTTTCAGAGTACAGTTTCACATAACCTATCAATAACTTTAGATATAAAAAAAATAAAAAAGTTTTCAGTTTCTGTAGGGTCTTCCCTTAACGGAAAAGGCAGAAAGGAGACACTCTGGGGGAGACGTTTGAAAAGAAAGGACGTAACTGGGATCTTGTTTTGTCTTTATTAAAAATCTGATTTAACACGTGTTTGAAAAGACTAAATCCAGTGCGATCCGTTACCTGTAACAAGAATAAAACATATTAATATACGAAACTGTATTTCTAAAAATCAAATTCAACAAAATTAATAATATTTTTGACGATAGAAGCACATAAGACAATCTAGAGAGTAAACTCACCAAATCACATAATCGACATTTCTGGATGAATCTCTGATCCTGTGGAATATCTAATATAGAGAAAAATTATCATCGATAACTGACGGCGAGGAGATCAAAAGAAAAAAATACGATATATCGTTGAAGGACGTCTCTCGCTCACCATCCATGTATGGATCATCTTCACAACCAGAAAATATAAAATGTGCTAACAAGATAAGTTAATGCGAATATTTAATTTGATAAAGAGGAAATCAAACGCATTAAGATTATTTAATTGTTTTGGGACCCCAGAGTTATTTTAACCAGCCTGTTATTTATTCAATATTTATTTGTGTATTTATACAATGTTTTTTATGTCTATATACAATTTTAAAACTTTACTTACCTGTCCTATATATTTAAAAAAAAAAATAACATCTATTTCGTCACACTATAAAGTGCGCGTAATTATCCTTCAGAATCGATAGTCCGTCACTGCTACGTTTTCAGGTGGAATAATGGTCCCTATTGTTTGCATAAAGTTTTTGTAACTGCGTTCGTGATCGCTATTCGCTTCATATTGCTCCAGTGGATCAGGTAGGTCATGGTCGTGTGTACTACCTATGCTCACTTCGTCGGCCGCGACGTCATCGTCAGCTGTCATCTGCACGTCTGCTGAGAGTGGTGGGGGTACCGGAGGAGTCGGAGAAGTCCGAGGTGGTGGACGGCGGGGTGGACGACAGGGTGGTGGAGTTTTAGGTTTCAAAAAGATTGCTCTACGACTTTCGGTTGATTTGAATGTGGGTCTTGTTGATTTTGCTATAGCCGCGTTTGGTGTAGAAGGGCTTTCCGATTCTTGTACTGAATTGATTGCTCATTGTTTTCAGAATTGCAAACCATGATTTTCAAATCCAAATCCTTGAAGATGTACGAGATCATCTGCTTGACTCTGTACCACTGTAATTTGTCTCACCCGCATCCTAGTTTTGGTAATGATAAGGTCTTAATCCTGTCCTTGAGTATGACTTTTTTCCGGGTAGTGAGCGCGTCGTATAAAGATTTATTTGTCGGTTTTTCGAAATGCCTTGATTTTGTGATCAGATTGTAGATTGTGCGTCGCGGATATGTTGTTGATATCACGTCGGTAATCTCTGGGTGTACCGATTGTAGCATTTTCCTGCGTATAAGTCCTTTTTTTACCATTTGGTCTGCGATTCCTTGGGATGCTTTACAGTCAGCTGAGATGCAGTGTGCCATGTTCTCTTTTTGTTTCAATAAATCTGCCTTCATCTCCGTCATAAGTTTCAGATTAGTTAGTGGTAGAATGTTTACGTCATACATGAACTGGTCGTATGGAGGTGTGTGACCTGGTGCGCGTGTGGAGCTACCTGCTACGTCGCCGTCCGGTGTCGCGTTACGATCAGATGGGTCCGCGTTTCTGGCTCCGGGTGTAAGTGTGTATTTCACATGTACGTTTCCAGAACGGTGTGTGCTTGTACTGTCATTATTTGATTCTGATTTTCCTGGAGTTTTACGCGTATATTTCCTTTTCGCGGGCCTTTCTCTAGATGTAGTGGTACTTTCGTCCGTATCGCTTGTGTGACTCTGGCGTTGCGTTCGCCGCGTAATCGGCTTACGGTTCCGTATCGGTTTTTGTGTACTTCGCTTAGTTGTTGTTGTATCGGTTGTGCATGTGTCGGAATCTAATGATAGGTGATCGGTTATATTTTGTTTCTTACGCGGTGCTGGATTGCTAGAGGTTTCAGTTTGTCGGCCTCGTTTGTTTACTCTCGGTATCATGGAGATGTCTGTATCATGGTGTGAGGCGAGTTCACTGTTTGTGGAAGGAATATGATCTTTCAGATGAGATTCTTTTATCAGCTGTTTACGGGGTGCAGGATTTGTAGATTTGTCGGAGAATTCCCGTGGTCTGGTTATCGCGTAATTTGACGCGTCCGTTGTTATGACGAAAGGCTTTCGCAAAATCCGGATACTGTAAGCTCGGTTCGGCACAGATGGTGTCGCGTAATGGTTCGAATGCTGCTTGATGCTCAGATGTCCAAAAGAATGCGATATTTTTTTTCAATGAATTATTTATTGGTTTAGCGATTTTGACGAAATTAGGGATGAATCTGCGATAATATCTGATCAGTCCTAGGAATTGTTTGATCTGCTTTGGATTTCTGGGTGGTGGATATTCTTTTACGGCTGCTGTTTTATCGGAATTCGGTTTTACTCCGTCGCGTGTGATCGTGTGTCCGAGATATGCTACTTTAGTACGTAAGAACTCGCATTCATCTGGTTGCAACGTTAAACCTGCCCCAGCTAATCTGGTCATAAGTTTTCTAAATTTAATCGCGTGTTCTTCCAGTGACCTTGCGTAAATTACTATGTCATCCAAATATACAAACATCTCGTTGCCTTGAAGTCCCGAAAGTACTTGGTCCATTAGTCGTTGAAATGTTGACGGTGCATTCTTGAGCCCGAATGGCATTTTACTGTATTCATAATGACCGTGGGGAGTTGAAAAAGCTGTTTTTTGCGGGTGGTCCGGATGCATTGGGATTTGATGAAATCCGGAGGCTAGGTCGAATGTCGAAAAATATTTTGCTGAGCCTAGCTGGTCTAAGATATCCGTAATATTCGGCAAGGGATACGCGTCGCCTACTGTTTTGTCATTAAGCTTTCTGAAATCTATTACCATACGCCACTTTTTATTTCCACTAGCGTCTGCCTTTTTAGGAACAATCCACCCAGGAGAATTAAACGGAGACGTTGAGTGTCTGATGACGTCTTGTTCTAGCAATTTTGTAACTTATTCATTTATTTCATCCTTTTGTGAGTTGGGATGTCTGTATTGTTTGGTGTGTATGGGAATTTCGTCCGTTGTGGGAATTGTGTGACTGACCAGATGGGTGTGGCCTAGTTGATCACCAGGTAAGAAAAATAAGTGATTGTATTCGATTGCGAGTTCTGTAATTGATTGTTTTTCCTCGTCATTAGGATGGTCTAACCTCAAATTTTCCGTTAAAACTTTTAAACGCTTTGAATCATGATTTGGGTGTATGTTGAGTTCGCGCTGTCCCCTGGGTTTTTGCCTTATTGTTGCGAGAGTTCCGTGTGAGTTGTTGGGTGGTGGTCGTAGTGTCATATCAGCTTCAGGTCTGTGTGTGATGGTGTCAACTTCTTCTAGAGTTACCGTTGGCTGTTTTACTTCTACCGGTGTTTCGTTCGAATTTATGGCGCATGCATATGTAAAGCCTTTGTTATTGTTGACTAATGCTTTCCCTACACTGAGAGAAAAATATGATCAGATCAAACATACGTATTTGGTTCACGGAAATTTAATTAACTCAACACTGATCAAGTAATAATGAGTTAGTCACAGTCCATACAACAAGCCTCGGCAGGTCAGACCAAACGAATGATTTGTTTCCACCATTCAGTCGGCTGAACTATGTCTTTTGCTGCTTCAACTAGTATTTAATCAATCAAACTAAACTAAACCTTTCACGGAAGTTCAAGTTTTGTTTGATTGTTTATAATCGATTCAAATAAATATGTTGATCACATGACGCAACACACAATCAGGATAAGCAAATTCGCGTTGATCGATTGGATATTTCTTTATCGTCATCTGAACCAAATGGTCTGGTAAAATCGAGTGATTTACATTTAGTTGTCGAGACTGAGATTTTGCTTTAGTATGTATAGTTGCGATGACTAGAAGTATCTTATAATATGTATACCTATAACCGGTAGAATAGGTGATTTTGTTAAAATAACCAGGTACATTATCGTTGATCCGAATGAGGCAGTAAATCCAACCAACTGCGGCTATTTAGGTTCATTTGAACAAGCAAGGTGGGTCTAAGTAATAACTCATATCTTGTTAAACTGAATGAACAATTCAGTTCAAATCACAACGAATACTCTGTTGATCCAAACGAATAAAGTGAATTCAAGTAACAATGTATACTTCATTGATCTGATTAAACGAGTAGGCCCAAGTGACAACGAATATTTGATTAATCTGAAGAAACAAGTGAGTCCGAGTGACGAATACTCTGTTGATCCGAATGAATAATTGAGAATACGTAAAAGAACTAGTATTTAATTAATCTGAATCATTGAATACAAGTAACATCGAAAATTTAGGCAATCGAAACGAAAAGATGAGTTTGAGTAAAAAGCCCGTCATTGATTCGAATAAACATGTAGATTCCAGTAACTCTGGCTGCTAGCTGTAGCCAGCATCCGTTACATGCAGATTGAGGTGGGAATCACCAATGTACGAATATGATCATATTCAGGGAATATGTACTACCTATGATTTGGTTGAAATTATGAAGAATGAAAGATTTTTTCTTAAAATTATGAAGAATGAAAGATTTTTGTTTCAATTCAGGATTCTCGTACAATTTAATGAATTTGGGAAGTTTCCGGGGCTAATACGGAAAGATTTATGAATCAAACAATTTCATTTACTTCTGTGAATTATTTTATCGTCATTGAAGTATTTTTTGAAATATTTTTTTCAAGCAGCGTGCATGAGTACTTTAATGTTTTACTCGTTGGATCCCAATTTCGATCCACGATGAAAAGGCAACATAAACGGTAGTCGACTTGATGGCGATGATCGATATTCGACCGATCATACAGCGCTCAGTTTAACCACTCATCTTTCGAGGAATAACATACCGGAAAAGCGTCAGTGGGAGCCCCAATCGTCTGAATTTCTAACTACAATTTTGATTGGTTGTTGAAATCACATCATAGAAACCTAAAATGGCGAACACCGTTCTGGAATCACGTGACTGCGACTGGACCAAACGCCGTACGATACGGATGTGTGGGCCTTGTTCATATTTAATCACAAATGAATTCATAGCTACGGAGAAATTCGGTCTACGAACATCCAACATCCAAACAATTAAGTGCAGTGTAACAGTTAACAATTATTATTTCTCTACGTGATTAGTAGTCGAGAATGGCTGACGATGATTGCAAGAAGCTGTTAGACGCGTGGGACCTAGGAAGCCTTATTAAACGCTTTGAAGGTAAGTTTATTTTTTGTACCTTGTACTGAGAAATTTTATGTGAAGAAGCAGATTAGATTCTCTTGAACAACCATCATTTTATAAGTCGATCAGATGAGAATTCATGTGAGTATTCTTGGCGGTGAATAATTATACACGTGTTCTGATATTTCGCTTGATGTGTGGAAATTTGCACATGAAACCTATTGGGAATAGTTTTTATTCTGTTCTTTCACCAATTTTTTGCGATCGAACGATATTATTATTATTGAACCAGGAGAAATTATTATCGCAGATACTAGTAGTAACAACTGAATATGATTTGAATTGACGCTAGCTGCGTAGTAACAACTAAATATCATTCGAATTGACGTTAGCTGCGTAGTACGCTATGAGATACAAGCACGTTTATATGCTTCCTAAGGTGCAGCTAGCTTTGCCGCAGTTTCAACGGTTGACCTCAGCTATGTTGGGTGTACTGTGTGGGCACAGTATAAGTAATAACCAGTAGCATCAGTAGCGATATTTCGTATGACCGGAAGTTGCTATTGTCGCCATGTTTTGGAATATCAGATTTGTGCAATATGGCCGCTCACCGCGTCAGCACAGCGTGTGCTAGTCATAAGAGATTCGAAACGATTTGAAACTCGCGCCAGGAAATAATTTACTGTAAATGATAGAACTGCAGGCTCGTTTCTAAAAAACTCAAGCTTTATGAATCCAGGGCATTTTCATTATACAGTAGTAAGGTCGTTTGTTCCACAGAAAATGGCATCGATAAAAGTGTGATGTCCCAGTTGACTGCTGAACTTATAAGAGAACTCATTCCTGAAATCGGGCTCAGGATGAAATTCACATCAAAATGGGTGGACCATTTTGAACCTGTCAAGATTACGAACAAGAAGTTACCGCGAGTGAGTTTAGTCCCATATTTGCAACGCTAGTATGCATCATTGAAAAATGATATTTTTTAAAGATTATCAATCTCTACTTTGAAAGCCTAGATGGCTTTTTCAATTACCTCACGAGACGAGATATGTATTGTAAATACCGTTCATACATCCAGTCATTGTCTTTTGTCTAGCAATCTGCAACAGAGGAATCAGACAGTTGTAACGAATTATTTATGTAGTAGGATAGGATAGGTAGAAAATAATATAAGATTCGCCACAACTTAATTGAATGCGACAGACTGCATTTATTGGTAAATTAATGATTTAGATTATCACGAATTAGCGAGGATAAATCGGGGCGCAGGTCGGGCTAGTTCACATTCATTCGGTCCTCACGCATTCAACACACACATAAAACGCAGAACATATATGAGACGAAATACATACACGAACGGGCCTCTTCCGCCCTATGAAGAAATGAGAACGTTATAAAGGATGAGAAAATGCCAAAAAAACGATAATAATGAAGCCACTTATATTATGCGATGCGCTGACGATGAACTCCCTCGTTGTTGATGACCCCGCGATGAGCCTTCGTCCAGGAATGCAAACGATGACGATGATCTGGATACTCAGATGTTCATATGGGCCACGACGTCATGGGATCATCAGATCAGGAGGTTGCTCGATTCGTAGTAGAAAGGATTTGGTAGGTTTACTCCCGAAACTTTGATTTGGTAGGTTTTCTCCCTAAATTGATGAGTTCATTAACGGCAGATGCAGGTGATATTAATGTATGCGAAGTAATGTCAGCGGATTTATGAACATTTGTTTAACCGCGGGCTCTGGTGATCGGATTACTTCGGATTTCTTCTTGATGCAACACGAGGCAAATTCTTGATTTGGTAGGTTTACTCCCCACGTTTTAATATTCTGGTATCATTTCACAGGTTTACGATTTGGTAGGTTTACTCCCGAAACTTTGATTTGGTAGGTTTTCTCCCTAAATTGATGAGTTCATTAATAGCGAAGTTTAACAGATATTTGGCAGCATATTAGCCGTTAAAAGATGAAATGATGAACACGACACAGAAACACAAGGACATCACGCGAGACAGGACGACGGAAGAGAGAAGAGTTCCTAGAAACGGAAGAGGTTGCGCTCTTCTTTTGACTTACAATTAGTGTATATTGTATACAGATCACCTGACCTGCGTGGTTTGCCGATAATTTGGGCTTATATTACGGTATTTGCTCTTACCACTAGATGACCCCTTAAGTATATTTTACATCCCCCCCCCATTTTCGAAGATGTGGTTAAACCTTAATCAATGAAAATTAAATTTTTATACGTTTTCTCCCCGTTCGCCTAGCAGTTACAATTTAACAATGGTGCATTCATCCAACTCATTTATTCCTTGCCCGCTCTGCTTATGCTGTACATATCTATGAACATATTTCTTACAGCTATACAATAAATAACTTTTCTTTTGTTTAATTATTCAATATTAATATCTTTGTTTTCATTTATCTACTATATATTCTACCAAAACCATATGATTCTATACAAGTATCCTTTTGATGCACCGTACTTCCTTTGATTACTATTCCCTATAATTTTCCTTTTCCTAACCATAACATTTAATTGTTCTCTTACACTACAACGTTTATTGGATGCTGACGAGTTTCGCTCTGCTTATTTCTCTTGTTAATATTGACTCCGTTTCCTTTTATTCGCTTATGGGTTGATAGTATTTGCGCAAACTCATACGATTGAAGGCTCCTATTTTTTTTTCCTTTCTTTCAGGATCCACTAAACTGAACGCATTCTCATTTATTTTTTTGCTAATCTTGTATGGGCCTTTATATAGGTGAAAAAACTTATGTGTTGATTTATCTATAGCAGAAGACGGATATGGTACACGCAATAATACTAGATCTCCTTCATTTAATTTTACCTTTGATATTGATTTTTGGTTTCGACTCCGATGTTCAAAGCTTTTTTGCAACGATTCTTTAGCTAACATCATCTTCATGTCATGATCGCTCTCCATTCTTTCAGGGAACTTCACGATATTTGTTATTTGACTATATGCTACTTTATTGAAATGGAGTTCGTACGGTATAAAGCCTGTACTGTGATGTGTTGTCAGATTAAATAGTTCCTGTATTTCTTTGACATATTTCGCC
Source organism: Athalia cordata (assembly GCA_963932425.1). NCBI lineage: Eukaryota > Metazoa > Arthropoda > Insecta > Hymenoptera > Athaliidae > Athalia > Athalia cordata. The sequence goes on along the minus strand of OZ010628.1, from coordinate 7,609,948 downwards.
CACTTTGAATGTTTTTCAGAACAAAATGTGCGAAAGAGCCTGCCCAGCTCCCTCATCACCCTTTCTGTCGTATTCGACTGGGGGTGCCTGATTGACGAATAGCACACGTTTACGCCTTGTTTTTCTAATTCTATTTTCCACTTTGCCGCCGTAAATTGTGTCCCATTATCTGATAACACTCGCTTCGGTTTCCCTATTTTTTTGAAGTAGTCGTTACTCATTCTATTTAATGCTGCGGTGGTAGTGGCGCGTTTCATCGGATAGAGCGCGACAAATTTCGAAAATGCATCGATTGCTACTAACAGGTATTGGACTCCTCCGACGGATCTCGGTAGGGGGCCGTAGAAATCCACAGTGACTAGGTCGTTTGGACGATCAGCAGGTACCCGCTTGAACTCCCCTTGCATGCTGTATGATAAATGCTTCGTCCTTTGACAAGTGTCGCATGTTTTAATCATCTGCTTTATAGATTCCCTCATTTTGCGCCAAAAATAATGCCTGCTTATATGTTGGTATGTTTTGTACACCCCCATATGTCCCAGCTTCTCATGTACCGAGTTTACCAAAGATTTGACTATACTTTTTGGAACTACTACTAGCCAATTGTGACCAATTTTGCTTTTATAAAACAGTAAGCCCTCGTAAATCCTGTATGAGTAATCAGGTAAATTCGTCTCGCATTTATGCATGATATCTTTTAGCTCGGCGTCTTTTGCTTGCAAATTTCTCAAGTTTTAAATGTCTTTGATGAGTTTCGGGTTCAGTTCAACGGCTGCTACATCGGTTTTATTTATTTGCAGTTCTATTTTATTGAGTAATGCTTTATTGATTCCCGCTATGATTAATTTCTCGTATTCTGTTATGCTTTGCTTCCCGTCGATGTTTCGGCTAAAAAAATCAGCGACCACGTTATCTTTTCCTTTACAATGTCTAACTGTGAACGTATATTGCTGTAGTACCGAACTACAACGTGCTAATCGGGGACTGAGAAATGCTGTGGTATTGATAAAAGTTAGCGCTTTGTGGTCGGTTATTATTTCGAACGGGCCCCCAATTAACCAGATCCTAAATTTATCTAGCGCGTACATTATTGCGAGTAATTCTTTTTCGGTCGTTGTATACTTGAATTCGGCTTTGGACAGGCACCTACTTATCAACGAGATTATCTTATGATCACCACCTGGATCGATCTGATATAAAACTGCGCTTATCCCTAAGTCACTCGCGTCTGTTTGCACTTTGAACGTCGCATTAGGTAGGTAATGGTTCAGCGTTACGCATTTTAGAAACATTTGCTTTAGGTCTTCGAACGCTTTTGAATGCTTCGCGGTCCATTCCCATGGTACGTTATCTTTCAATAAATCTCTTAAGGGCGTAATGTAATTTGAATACTTTATCGCGAACTGCCTGTAAAAGTTGCATACGCCTAGAAATTGCTGTAGCTGTTTTTTACTAGTTGGTGCTGAAAAATTTCTTATTACTTGTAATTTCTCCGGATTTGGGCTAATTCCCGAAGGCGTGATTATGAAACCCAAAAATGCGACCGTGTTCCTACAAAAAAGCGTTTTACTCAAGCGAATAGTGAAGTTATGTTTGACTAGTCGATCAAATACCAAACTAAGATGTTGTAAATGAGAGTCGAAATCAGATGAGGTTATTAGAAGATCATCTATGTAACAAGTTAGAAAGGAGGCAAATTCATTACCTAGAGCCATATCTAACGCCCGGATGAATCCGCTTCCCGCCGTCTTGAGACCAAATGGGACCCTACAGAACTGGTACAACGTTCCCCCATGCAAAAAAGCTGTAAACTGTCGTGATCTCCTCTCCAGAGGTATTTGCCGATACCCGTGTATTAAATCGGTGGACGTCATATATTTTACCCCCTGATATTTTCTCAATAATTCATTAATCGGCGGTGGGCATTCGTTATCCGACTCGATTACGCTGTTTAGGTGTCTCGCGTCGAGGCACAACCTCACTCCTCCATCCTTTTTTGTGACTATTCTTAATGGGTTACAGTATTGACTTTTTGATCTTTCTATTATTCCTATACGCAGCATCTCTTTTATTTCCGCATCTACTGCTTCTCTAATTTTCAACGGTATCGGGTATGATTTCCTTACAATAGGCTTATCTTTAATCAGCTTTATCGAGTGTTCGTAAATATTCGTACATCCCGCCTTATCCGAGAATAAATTTTTATAGTGAATAATCAGTTTCTCTAGTTTTGCCTTTTGTTCGCCACTCAAATTCATAAGGTTTGCCGCGATCGATCGGACAGCTTCGAAAAAGTTTTGCTCATTCGCTTTAGGTTTTTTAGTTTGACCCCTCTTATCGGACATTGTCTCGTGAGAATTTTTTCCCGCCTGATCTTTATAAAAATTATGATCCTCAGCGTTCGCCATTGGCCCCGCTTTTTGAATTTCTACATTTAAATTATCAATTACTCTACATTCCATATGAACATCATTTATATCATTATCCCTATCACTTTTATCAATTTCCTTTATCGGATTATCCCTTTGATCTGCCGACTTCTTTTCCAATATAATTTTTTCAATTGATTCACTACACATATTTTCTGATTCACTGGCCCTCGTTTCGCCCCTTTTACTTTTAACCAAAACTTCAGATTTGCTGCCGTTTTCTGTTGCATTTTCATTTGCAACCGACACGCTTTCATCATCATTACTTTGACAACTAGCATCAGGGATCACATTGTTTTTATCAGACTTCTCTACTTCCCTAATTTCTACATCTTCCCCATTATTTATCTCTTCATACTCTCCTTCTGCTACCTCAGCCCTTACGATTCTAATGTATGTTTTTTCTTTTAATTCGAATGAGCTCACCCTTTCCGAAGGTTCCCGATCGTACGAAAAAAGTGGTGAACTTAATGCCTGGTCGTTGACCCTTATTAATCTGTTTCCGTAATCTAAAACTACCTTATTTATGCTGAGCCAATCGCTCCCCAAGATAACTTCATTTGCTAGGTGCGGTATGATTAGAAAAACCGTCGCGATTTTTTGTGTGCCTACCTGGATTTCTATTAATACTTGCCGCTTGACTGTGGTCGACTTATGACCTATCGCTGGCAGCACTACTACATTACTGACTGGGAGCTCATTAAGACTATATGGGTGATTCTCAGATAGCTGTGATTTTTAAGACTCAAAATTTTTAAAAATTAAAAATGCTTCAAAGCCTGTGTTTTGTGTACTATTGTTCCTTTATTATGCTCAGAATAAAGCCTGTAATGTAGTTCTACTACAACTTCAATCGACAAGAAGTTAGAACAAAAATTGAAAATTACAACGCCACGGTACTGACATCAATTCCACGGTACTGACATCTAAATGAAATATTCAAAATAATTACCTCAATCTTTTTAAAATCTTAAAATAATAAAACGAAGGATAAATTATAGGACTTTGATAACTATACAAAGACATTTTTGGTATTTTCTGTCTTAATTTTAACAATCTTTGAAATTTATTAATAATAGAATGAGACTAACAATTTTTATAATAGTCTTAAAATGGAACTAAGTTTAACATGAGTTTATAAATTAAATTAATTAAAATTTTCAACAATTACAAATGTAAAAAACAATAATACAATTTTTATATAATTAAATATCAATCTATAACAGAGTTTTTAATCAAAATACTAAGAGAATTATTTCTTATTTCTCAAACTTCGTCGGAGAGTTACCTTTGGAATTACTTTGGGTTTTTTAATTTCACCACTGTCTACAGGGTCTTTCTGAGGTCTTTTTGACGCTTTCTGTGCTTTCGAAGAAGCTAATTGCAATCGATTATCACTATAATAGTTTATTTGTCCCATCGAGAAATGTTCACATATAATGCCAGGTTGACAGTCGTGACAGCTTAATGAGTTGAATAGTATTAGGCCAGGGTTTTCTCTACTCCAAGTGTACTGGTGCATCTTCATTGTACCAGTAAAGGGACGAAATTTTTCTGGCAATAAGGTATCAATAGTTTCAATTTGTAGAGTCGTTACGACATCAATATGTATTTTTTTAGTGGAACAACGCAAAGCTGTTACCAACTGATCAAAATTAGATATATCCTTGCCAAATTTTACTTGATCATCAGCTGTACGTTTTAGAGCGCCTCCAATGCCATCAGCTGCGCTTTTTCCGTGTCCAGCTTCGCTAAAATTGTATGATATAAATTGAATTTGAGGATAGCAAAGCGGAAAATATTGAGTAACAATGTAAAACATTTTACGGTTTCGATACTGAGTTGTCGGGCCATCACTCATAAAATGTATTTTCTTTATACATGGAAATTGTGAGAAGTAGTAATTAAGGATTTGCTTTAAATGGGCAGTAATTGCAGCAGGGTCATGTCGTAACGATTGAGATAGGGTTGCAAATCCCTGAGAAAAATTTTGAACATAAATCATTCCAGTATGCAACGTACATTGTGTTCTGCTAGCTCCAAAATGGACAGACTGGACCTCAGTTCCATATTTGCATGAATAGTTTTCACTGAAGTCGATGAGAACAACTAATTCATCTGCATCTAAGGTATTTAACAACGTTTTAGTAAATAGTTTTTGGTGACAAATTCTAAATTCATGAGCCATAAATGGAATTATTTCTTTTTTGAGTAATTTTATGGCCTCATCTATGGTACATGTTATTTTATTTTTCGATGTTATTTTTACAGTAATTGGTTTCTTGGTTTTTTCACTAATTCTTTCTTCCGACGATAATACCCACTTCATGAAATACATTTGACTTGTCACATCGATATTGCTCAAGCTTATGTCGATTTCTTTATGCTTACAAAATGCACAGCTTCTGGAAAGACATTTTTCTGATCGATTATCACAGACTAGGCTCTGTATAATCTATTCTGAAGTATTTTCTGTAATGTATTTCATTCTATGTAGAGCACTGACTAGAAGAGAAAAATTTTCATGCGTAATACACGCACACGTATTGCGTTGTGTTACTTGTGGTTCCACACAATAACGAGAACGATATTTAGCAAATGTAGAATATGGCACTTTAGACGTACTTTGGGCACAGAACTTGGCGTGCATATCAATAATATTGCAATTCATGTATCGTTTTGCAATTTTTTCACCATTCAACTTGACAAAACCTTTTTTCCCAGGATCAATTTGACTATTATCTTCGAAAAAAGTTTTGATTTGTGATTGAATGAATATTTTACCAGCTTTTGGCTTTTTTATGTACTTTAGAGGATCTTGACTTTGGGGAACTCTTGAAGCGACTGATGGAATAATATCTTTTCTGACTCGTGACAACTGTCTATATTTTTTAACGATCTTGTTAGTCATTACGCAACTCAAAGTCTGTTTCAACTTATTGCTCTTGCTGTTTTTATACGCACATTTTATTTGTCGAACAACAACCTCATGGAATATTAATTCTTTTCTGATATCATTATCAACACGTTTTCCTTTTAAAGATTTATCAACAGTAGATTTTGGAGAAGTGGAAGAAGATAGTTTTTTTACTGATAACCTTTGCATTTGTTTTTGAAGACTGCCAACTTTCTTCTTCAACTGATCATTTGTTGTTTTCAACTTTTCATTATCTCGATAACATTTTTGTAAATTTTTTTTAATTTTTTTTCTACCCACCAAAGCCTGTTTAGAGATACTTCTATCAATGTCATTGTGATTGTCATTAATCTCGTTGTTGTTTTCATCCGGAGCATTGTTATGGAGTTCTTTTTTCTTGAGTCGTGATGATTTTTGCCACGAATTTTGTCGTTTACGTCGGGATCGTTTTTCTCGTTCGGATAACTGGTCAACAGATTTTAATTTATTATCAAGTTTGCGCTGTACATTTCTCTCTCGTTCTTTTTGGCAATATTGTTCATAAGCTACTGGGTCATCTCTTATTTTTTGCCGCCGTAACCTTTCTGCTTCTCTTTTTCTTCTTAATTTTTCTTCCTGCTGAACTTTGGTGATTTTTTTTTTCTGAGTCAATACAGCTTTCTTACTTGTTGTAGGCAATTTATTAGGGCACAAATTTTGGAGCCCAGGTATATTTTTCAGCCTTGTTCGGAGTATTGGAGCCATTTTTTATAAAACTAGAACAACTAAAAATAATAATAGATTAAAACATTAATGAAATATAGATTTGAAAATTATTTGTTATTCTTACCTTGGTACTGACATCCACGGTACTGACATTTGAACATATTATTAACCTAACCTAATTTCTTGCACATAATTGAAATAATTTTCCAAGTGATTTCGATTATACACGTAAAATTAAATATATATCTGGTATAATTAATCTCAACATTGTATTTATACGCTAAAGTTCAACACCCATGGTACTGACATGTAATTTTATGACTTGAGTTTTTAAAAAAATAACGACTTGTTTTTATTATAATATTGGGACTGAAAAATAAATACATAGCTGTGAACTGTACACAAATAGTCCTTCTTTAAAATGCCACCAGAGCGAGCGAACGAAACTGAATGAATAGTGGCGCTTTAGCGGCAAATATTTTACATTCAAAAATTGAATAAAATGCCAGGACATAAATCAATGACAATTATTTTTTTCTAACAATCAATATTTTGGTCTAATTGCAGCATAATTTGATGAAGTATACGATAGATTTTAGTAATAAAAGCCAAAGTTTAAATTATAAAACAAGTTTTTAGAGAAATTTACATATTTAGTTTAAAAAACGAAAATCGGACATGCCACGGTACTGACATTTTGAGTATATTTCTGTAAGTTATTCATGATCCATGACAATTTATGCTTCAATATGTAATGTCGACGGTAAAATACTATCAAATTTATCATATTTATAATTTTTGGATGAACAAAAAATATGTTGAATAATAAATAAAGTACTACACATGAAAAATCACAGCTATCTGAGAATCACCCATATGTATTCCTAAGAAGCCTATATTTTTTCTCTGACATGCACGTTATCTGACTCCCAGAATCGATCAACGCCGTTATCTCATGATTTAATATATTTATTACTATGTTTGGGGCTTGGGATATTTTGCGTTCTCCTCCTTTACCCTGTTCCTGCGATTCCCCTATATCATATGTTAAGTCCTCTACTAAGTCTGCATAGTCACAACCCGATGTCGGACTTTGATACACCGCGTCGCTCATTAGTTTAAATTGTTGCTTTGGTTCGCTTGCCTCCCATAACCGCTGCCTTGCATCTGATTCGATGCCAGTTGCATCGCACTATTCGCTCCGGGAAAATAAGGCGGTGGATAATTCATATTTGGCAGTCCCATCTGGTTACCGGGAGGTGGCTGATGTCTAGGTTGATACTGCCAATTCGGATAACCTGACTCTTGATATTGCGCGTTCCTATTATTGCTATAACCGGAACTTTGGTAGTTTGCTCCCGTTGACCGCCTATCCTGGTTTCTATCATTGCTACCGCTTGGCCCATTCATATATCTTCCCCAATGTCTCTGACTATTCTGGATTTGCATGCCTCTCACGCCACCTGCCTGGACACTACCGCTGGACTGAGTCTGATGTTGTTGTCTACTATTATTTCTCTCGTCATAATCGACATCTAATTGCGACAAGGCCTGTTCTATTATCTTTGTATCGGACATATTTACCGTCGCTAGGGTTTCCCGAATTCTACGCGGTAATTGCTGGATGATTGTATAGTTTATCTCGAACTGATCTAATTTTGGCAACAGATACCTCGCTTCCTTAAGCTGCTTGAACAAATACGTTTGCAGTGATCCCTCACTAACATTATACCTCTTCGAACTCCATCTCGTTTCGACTTTCACTTGAATGGGAATAGAATAAAACTTATCTTTGAACGCCGTTTTAAATTCCTCGTATGAATCTACTGTTTCTTTACATGCTTCCCACCATATCCGTGCTCTACCCGATAATTTGCTCTCGATAATTGGTAATTTACAATCTTCTCTCACCATTTTTAGTTTGAAATAGCTGTCTACATTTTCTAAATACTCAATTGGATTAATTCTTTCCTCATCCGAAAATTCTGGAGCCTTCGAATCAATATGTGTTCTTTGCATACTTACTACCAACTCATTCATTGTTACTTGACTGTCACGCGCCATTTGCCGCTGTTCTACCGGGCGCTGCATTTGCTGTATTGCCTCCTGCTGCTGCTGATTTTGCAATCTTAATAGCGCGACGTCGTTTGACAGTTGTGCGTTTGCTTCCTGCTGATCTTTTAGTTGTTGTATACTTTCGCGAAGCCCTGCAAAACTCGCCAGCTCCACTTTTAAACGCTCCAGCTGTTCCTCCATCTCACTTGATTCTGTCCGCGTAACAGATACTTCAGTCTCTGGTGTGCTCACGACCCTCGACCTAGTTTTAACAGGAGTTCGTTTAACGGTTGGTGCCATATGATTCAAATGATTTGAGTAGCTTAGATATGTTGCCTTATTCTTATTTCATTACTAATCCTAATCTTACTCTCTATTTTCAGGCACACGACAACACACACTAACCTCGACCTTTGCCTATGTTTATCTCTTTCTTTCTTTGTTTTTTTTTTTTTTTCAAACTTTATGTTCGGGCGCCATTAGCTGCCCACCCACAGAAGGGGTCGTGTATTGAGGAAATGATTCTTTAATGTCCTTCATGGTTGTGTGGACCTTTTGAAGAGTGACCTCAAGCTTAGCTATTCTTGAACTTAAACCCTCAACACTCCTCTGTAAGTTCATGATTGAACCAGTCATGTCAGTAGCTGGGGTGGTCCCTTTCCGATTACTAGGTAGCACCGGTTCAGGGTTAGACTTCTTCTTCCCCACTGATCGAGTCTTCTCTAACTTTCGATCAAAGCCCGACGGTCCAGCCTGACTGCATGATTCACCCTCAGATGACAGACAATCTTGATCATCTGGTCTATTGGTCTGATAGCCTCTCACCTCAGCCATAATTATTTCAATGAGTATGGATACTATGATCGACAGAATGAAGATAAGCCAGATAGTTTGTATTATTCTAGTCGAGTAGACTTCAGCCAACAATGTACACTGATCCAGAGTGGTGTATACGATTCCCTTAGAGAGGGTGCTCAGAAGATACTAAAGAAACAGATAGAGATAGAAATGGTTAAGTTTTAATCAAAATAAGTACAATAATAAATTATTCGTTGTATCTTCACCAATTCATACCTCAATGTATAGGTGTTCAGTTTATTGAAAATTAGCTGCAGAGGCTGAGATATCCTCAATGAGATCTGTAATCTCTGACATTTCCTCCTCCGTAGCGACATATTCTTCACTACTTTTGGTCTCGACATACTTGTCAATCATCTTGTCTAAAGCGGCCTTGGACTTCACATTCTTCCCACGACCCTTATAATTTTTAAGAGTTCCCTCACCATTTAGTCTAATTAACAGCTCAAAAGCGGGATAAGCCCCGGATTTGTACAAAGTAGACCTTGCAATTCCTAAGTCCTTAGCAAAACCATAAAACATATTCGCCCCAATCAATTGATGTGCGAGTTTAAAGTTAGTTAATTCGCCGCCTGTTAACGTGTTCACAATTGACCATGGGAAGTCCGGGTACTTCATCAACGCCCTTCCTAGAATCTGATACACAGTCAGCCCTGACCCAGCAGCCTGGTCTAATACCAATCTCAACCGGAGTGCTCTAGGAGGTAATAATCCTAGCCAGAAAGTGAAGGTGTCACTAGCCGTGGTTTCGTCTATTCCCGTACAATAGCTGTTGTACACTTGCTGAATGGTTACAGGATCCAGGTCAATTACTAGACCAATCTCATCTCTCACACCATCTGCAACTTTTTCAATGCATTTACCAGTTATGTTCCCACGTTTTGCTAAAGCCAGGAAGACGGTGCTGATCATGGTAACAGCTATTACCAAATCATTCTTTGTTGAGGCTATACTAAAGTAGTACAGTATTGACATCGAGGTTACAGATGTCAGCGCTGTTATCTGATCAGCTGTTGGTGGCCAAACTTCAAAGAACTCTGCATCCGGGAAGAAATCCCGCTTCTCATTAATAGGCCTATCATCCGTACCAAACACTTGAATATATGTGTCAGTATTAAGTCTTAGATCACGAAATTTCCCAAGATTGTTCAAGGCAAAAGTCATTACATCCATCAAGTATGCCCTAGAAATTTCCTGATTAACAATCATGGAATCAGGGAGTGCTGGCGCAGTCACTTCTCCACAGCCGATAGTGATGTCCATCTGTCCCTCAGTGCTGCTCAGCTTTAAGGCCTTGAGCCTGCCATAGATACTTGCCATTGGAAAGATGACTACATTCTCATAAGGTGGTATAAAGGGGTGGATGTTGGTCAGAGCTAAATGAACTTTGCTAGTAAGTTCAGATACAGCGAACACTCTATCAAAGTTCGGCTTATTCATTGCAAAGCCATATCGTCGTGGATGTTGGTCAGAGCTAAATGAACTTTGCTAGTAAGTTCAGATACAGCGAACACTCTATCAAAGTTCGGCTTATTCATTGCAAAGCCATATCGTTGTGCGCCCGCCATTGTGAATACGCTGATATAGCTATTCTAAGAATGGTGCTATATATGTAGCTTCTGAGTAAGGATGACCAATCAGAAAAGACAAGTGCAGACTAATAAAATACACTTATACAGTACATGCAGTATCTTGAGTGACGATTCTCTAGGACTCTCTAGTGACTTAGATTTTCATCGGAGGAATGTCAATGAAACAGAAGCAGTCTTGACTAAAATTAGGCGCCATCCTGTGAAGCAGATGCTCCTAGGATCGATTGAAGGTTGTGCTGTTCTGAAAAGCTACCAGAAAACTAAGTTGCTCACCAGGAAATGTAGAAATATCGTAGTTGACATCATAGTTTCAGAAATCTTGAACAGCCACAGGTGAATATTTATTAAGAAAGATAATCATTGTCAGTTACATTTCCATTTTTATGATGTTTATTGCTTTAGTTTTAGATCCTTTAAAAATGATGACTTTGATAGTATCGCCAAAGAAATTATTGAAATATTTCCATCTGAGATACTGGCAACTTATTTTGTTCCACCAGTCCATAAAAAATTCTCTCGGACCCAGAAAAGTATTACATCAAGGGGAAAACTTATTGACAAATACCGCAACAAACTGCGTGACTACAGGAAATTAACAGGATGTAGCTTATCAGAAAGTGGCTCCTCGACAAGCACTTTCTCATACGAACCGACGAAGGAAAATGCAGCAGATGAAGGTGATGCATGTTTGTGTTATATTTGAGCCATGTATTAAGAAAGCTTGCATTGTTAGGAAACATGCGTGATATTTTGAAAGTTGTCAAAGTATTTAACTTTAACAGTCTTTCACGTTTGAGTTGATCCATCTTTGGGACAGTTTAGGAATCGAAAAGGATTTCAACGACTCAGTATCATCCTAATCTATTAGTATTTATGATTAGAACTTGAATTTTTGTTCGTTTATAGAGACCGATGAAATTCGTGCCAGTGTATCATGGTTACAAAAAAATCAAGCTCCATGGGAATTAGTGGTAGCTCATTGGAAGGCAACAGCCCGTTACCGCCGGCATCGTATGACAAATTTAGTGTCCCACAATGTGTCTGACGTTTTCGACGAATGGCCAATTTTAAGCAACCCAATGGGCCATGAGCTGATTGACGAAGATTTTAAGTTTCTTCAGCTGACTCAAATTGATATTGTTATGGCCAATTGGCAAGATTTCTTCGAAAAGATCTACCTGCAACTATGTCCCTCCAGAAAAGAAAAAGATAAAAATGATCTCTACGAACTTTTGCAAAATAATGATTTGAGTGATGGTAAGGACAGCGAATACTTCAATCGAATATCGTAGAGATGAGCGGGGTAAAATAGGACACCATAAAATATATTCAATTCTAGAATCTGTGTAGAAAAAAATAATTTGTCAGGTCAATGGAAATAGATGCTTTTAGCAAAATTGTAGGCGAAATATCTTCGATTTTTATACGGAAAGTCGTTTTCTAAGCGCGTTGAGATGTGCTTTTTCATGTTGACTATTTGACATTACACTGGTTAGGTGTCATATTTTTCTCCGGTCCTTCATATGCGAAATTACTTTTCCTACCTTTGATCCTTTTGAGATGAGGAAATTTTGTGATAGTTTTTTGAAAACTCTGGAGAAATTTTTACTATTCCTTTAATTCCATTGCACAGATAGTAAAGTTGCAGTACAGCTTTCCCTTCTACCCTATTTGGTCCCGCCAAAGGGCAGAATTCGTAGTAAGGCTGAACATTGGAAACCTACAATCGTTGAGTGCAAAGACAGTATCGTTTTACATGCCAAGGTTAGTTATTTGACATGTAAATTCTGTATTCTGTCCATGCTGCTTCTTCACATAACTTTAGTGACAGTTTGTTGACAAAATCATCACTGATTAACTATGGAACGCATTGATTGGATAATTCAGAAGAATGCTTGTATTCTTATTGCAGATTCCAGGAGATGTTTCTAATCTCAGAGAAAAACGTATTGAAGCTATGAGTCGCATGAAACTCACCGTTCAACCTTACATTATTGTGGTTGGACCTACACTCCAAGAGCTCACAAAATTCTACGTGTCCATCGACAAAACCTTGTACGACGTACCATCGGCTTTACAAGCACTTGATGTGTGTTTCAAGGCATTCCATGTACTTGATGCGACCTACTCACCGGAAAGTGAACACATATGGTACCTGCTCCAGCGTGGTTTGTATCAATTCACCACTAAATATGATAAGCAGATTCCATATATCATGCAAATCATAAATACCTTCCAAACGGCGGCATCATCTAGTAATGAGAAACCTTAGGCAGATAACGTAACGTCAGTGATCAACAAAATATCTGCGTAGTAGGCATCAAGCGATATTAATATTTAATAACGTCGTGTTACTGTAATATACACGTAAGCATTTTAAAAATAAGACATCTGATATAGCATATCAATATGATGTATCCATGCCCTTTATGTGGCAGTTGTTTTTCATCAGTCAACTTTTTCATGGGGCACTTTAAATTAAGCCATGGTGCTCAAGCCAATTATTCGTCCTTATACTGTCCGATAGGAAGTTGCTCGCGCAGTTTTACGAACCTTCATGGGTACAAAAAGCATCTGATTAATAAGCATTCAATTAAAGAACACATTACACCTAACAATCCAAAAAGTATCAATGTAGATTCAACATTTGAGGGGAGCTCTAAGTCCAATTTAAGTTTCGATCAACCGTCATCTTGTACAGTTAATCCAAATAATATATTGACACCGATTGTGCCCTGCGTTCCCAAGCCCTGTACGACGGCATCGGAATTTACAGATGCTATTACTAATGCCACTTCTTTTTTTGTCACTAAATTACTTGCAAACACGTCGCTATCGAGAACCTTAGCATTAGAAATTATCCGAGATGTTAGAAACTTATACAGCAATACGTGTGGTCACATCCTCAAGCAAAGAAATAATTGTTCTAACTGCACAGACCCACAAGCAGACTTAAATAACATGTTTGACCTGATGGAACATGCTTTTGATTATTGCACAGAATATGAAGCGCTAAGTTATTTGAAAAATTCTGGTCATCTAATTGCACCGGTACCTTTGAATATTGGTGCTAGCTTACAACTGAGAAGAAAAGACAATGAAACATTGCTGCAAATTCGTAATTCTGACATACAGGTATTACCACTGAAGATATTGTTGAAAAATTTTTAGAGCTACCCAATGTTTTAAACATGACTCTGGAACACCTTCAGAAACTCAGAGATGATGATTCGATTTCATCTATCGTGCAAGGTGAACGATGGAAAGCAGTGGAACAAAAATATGAAGAAAAGTTAGTTCTTCCGTTAATCCTATATTTTGATGATTTTGAAATAAATAACCCTTTGGGGTCTCACAAGGCCATACATAAATTACCATGCGTACTGCGAGCCCGAGACGAGTAATGCAAACACACGAGGGCAAAAAATACCTCTCGCCCGCGGTGCACACCCTATTTTTTTTAGAAAATAGTCTTTTTACGCCCGCTGCTGACTTTTCTCGCCCGCCTGTCGGTAAACGGCTACTTTTGGCCCTATTTTTAGGGCGAAAAAACGCGAAAATCGTGCATGTGTTACAAAAAGAGTTTTATAACATTTGGTAAGATTTGTGGAATTCGAAAGAATACTTAAAAATTTGATGCCTAAACTATTGTCATTAGATAAAAATCTCAATAGTACAATGAGTGAAATAATAAATAGTAAAATAAAAAACCCATTTTGCTAAGTTCTTATATTAAGATTTACTTTACATTTATATTGGACATAAAAATAATTTTCATTTGTGTATATTTTCTTATGAATACCATTTAACAAAAAAAAGTTATAAAAATGAAAAAAAATTATTTTGCCAAAATTCAAAAATTCATATCTATGAAACGAAAAAGAACACCCCTCTAAAAATTTCAGAATTTCTTTAGATATGTTAGAGGTATAATATAAAAAATTTTCAGGCCAAAATTTTCCCGCGATGGGTACTTTTCACGATTTTGAAAAATTCAAAATGTTTTAATTTTGATCATTTTCAAAATTTTTTTTCAACAAAATTTTTTTCCATACCTCTAAGTGTCCTCTGAAAATGTACCAGTTTTTTTTTTAATATTCAATAGTTTCTGAAATATTAAATAACTAAACTCATAAAATCGGAAAAACAGTGAAATTTTTGATATTGAATATCTCGTAGGAAAAATTTTTTCCTTTGGCAGAACTTCGTTTTATGATGAGACAAAACTCTCCACCAAAAATCATTGGAATCGGTGGAGGTCGCGTCCAACTATTTGTCGATTTGACATGGAATGACCCATATATTTTATGCTAAATAAATATCGAGAGTTATCGGCTATCGATGTTTCGGTAGATAATGCAGTGTTGCAGTGTCTTATGTTATCATGGCCGAACAGAATCTTGTTTATGTTAATAATTAATATAATATCGCGTCCAACTATTTGTCGATTTGACATGGAATGACCCATATAGTATTTGTTAGGCAAATATGGCGTCAATTTTTCTGTAAGCAATCGTTGGTGACGCTCATCATCTTACTTTTGTATTCAGATTTTATATTTTATTATAAATTATAATATAAATATAAATTATTCATAATTAAATTTATTAAAAATGCCCCCCAAAAAACGTACTGGCGAAAATAATGTGTCTAAAAAATCTTTCACTTTGATATGGTGGGTTGAAGATGAAAGTAAAGACATAATACCAGCATCGAAGTTACCCCGTAAAAACTGTACAATAGGTTCGATAGTAAAATTGAAGTGGGAAACTTTCCAAACAAAAAAAGCAGAATTACATGATGCAAAAATTATTGCATTTGACAGTAAGTTATGCTCTTTTCAAATTAATTTTTGTTACAAAATTTAGGTGTTGATATTTCTAACCTCTAAAATATCGAATGAATTTTTATGAAATTTGCGTCAGATTTTAAATATTTTCTGTGATTATAATTATGTGACATGAAATTTTTTAATTAGTAAATTTATATTTCCTATTTTTTTGTTGGAATTTTTTTTGAATTTTTTTTTTGATTTTTTTTTTTGAATTCTTTTTTGGATTTTTTTTTCTCTTAACCAATGCTCATATTAATAATTAGATTTTTTTTACAGCTAATTATGAGAAGTTAAATAATATATTACTCGATGATAAAGGCAATATTCGTAACTTTAACGATAAATTATTCTTAAAAGAAGTACTAGAGCTTAAAAGAAAAAATACTGAAGATAATAAAAATATAAAAAAATCTAAGGTTCAAAGAATAAATCGTCTTGAAGATGAATTATCAACTACTCCATCTTTGTTTGGAAATCTTCAGTCAAACATA
This sequence comes from Athalia cordata, assembly GCA_963932425.1. NCBI lineage: Eukaryota > Metazoa > Arthropoda > Insecta > Hymenoptera > Athaliidae > Athalia > Athalia cordata. The sequence continues at coordinate 7,594,067 of OZ010628.1, read as the reverse complement.
AAATCATCCAAATTGTCAGTTTCGAAAGTAAGTGCTGGTCCGGTTGTTACAAACGTTGAAGTGATTGGTAATTCTATGATTTCGGATGAGTCTCAATCATTACGCAATACTCAAAGCAAAGTGAGCTCTTCTTCGAACAATCGGGAGTTTCAGTTGATTGACTATTCTAAAGTAAACTATGATGTGTCAACTATAGAACCACTTGATTTTTCAAAAGCCAATGAAACTGTATTTTCAACTACAACTGCTGATAATAATTCAACAATTGAGAAATCTGGTACACCAGTTACTCCTGAAAAAATAACTGATGAACAATCTCTTCTTGAAGAAACAACTGGTGTACAATCTACACAAGAAGATATAACTGGCGCAGCACCTACCTTTTCTGAAGAAACAATTATGAATGATGGAATCGAAGTGAAGAGAATTGAAGATATTGAGGTGTATGATATTAGTATTGGAGCACTGCATACATTTATGCCTAATGATTGTAAATTATTTTTCATAATAATAATTAACTCAAGTTGAATGTAATTTTTTGCACGGGTTTTCTTTGATTTTTTTAGTTACTAAAGATGATGTTTGGAGTTTTCTTAAAGTTTACGCTGGTCTTGAAGAAGCACATAAGCACCAAAGTAAAAATAATGCCAAGTTATGTGTAACTACTCAGGTAATAATTTATTAATTAAGATGGAAAAAAATGATTTCTAAATAAGCAATAATACAATTTCAAACCAATATTATTTTATATTGTAATACTACTGCATTAAAAATTTGTCTTTAATATTGTTTCCATGTTAGAGTTTAATAATTATTAATACAAAATTTAATTCATAGTAGTAAAAGTTAGTATGTAATGATAACATACTTATCTCTTGAATTCAATGTTTTTATTTGAAATTGCATTATGTAATTTTTTTCAATACAAAAAAATAATCACTATTTTTATAACTAATGACAAAAATACGTTTTACAGATACCAAATGATTTTTCTGCGCCTGGAGATAACAAGGTTTTATTAAACATATCTTTATATCAAATTTATCGAAAAAGATATCCTTTTATTTTTTAATTTACTAAAATTGTTTTTAATAATTGTTGAAGTAAATTTAATTTATTATTAATTTACAGGTTGAAATATTGACCGGTTCCGGAGTGTTCTTACTTCAAGACAGAATTACTTATATCATTAATAATTCTGTCGACAAAGTAGGAAATCCTAGCTGGAAAAAATTCGTTGCGTTAGTGATCCAAGAAGTCTATGGTGATACGATTGGGCATTATTCAGCCAACGGTAAACGAAGCTGTGATTATCCAGGAATTGATTCTAATTTCTATGAAACGCTATTAAGTAAGTTTGTTTGAAGTATTATATTAAATGAGATAATTAATAATGTTACATTTTATTTTATAGAATGGGTTCAATCAAGGTTCACCACCGAAAAAATAACTAGACAAAATTACACGACAGTAATTAATAACATAGCTTGGAAGAAAAGAACAAAAGAAACCGCCGTTGCTCCTGATGAGAGTAAGGATGCTTTTTTTAATGAAATTTTATAAATTTGTAACGGGTATTTTTTTTTATAGTTTCTGAAGAAAATCTCAAATTTTTCAAAAAAATTGTGATTGCTCTAAAGAAGAACATTACCTGGCAGGGTGATTCTGAATCCCGAGCTAAGGTAATAATTGGAAACTGATTTTGATTTCTTGTTTTCATTTTCTTCTTTTTCTAGTCAGTGCATCATCTACTGGAACCTGGTCCGAGTAAGGTAAGCTTCACTTTATGTTTTATTATACATCTAACAAACGGCCTTATGATTAAATTGCATATTTTCTGAGGGTATGTAAAATTAAACACAATTATTTATTTTATTCAATAATTTGACAGGCTAAAATCTGTGAAAGTTACAACATCTATTTTCCAAAAAACGTGATTTCTTATATCAAAAGAAAATCCTCCATATCTCCGGATATATCAGATTGGAAGGCACTGGTGAAAGAGGCACTACTAGAAATATATCAATCAGAAATCACTAATTTTTCTGCAAAAGGCACTCGTTCGAACAAAAATGTTGGAATAGACCCACAGGTATTTAGGGCGATTCTGGGTGAGTAACTATTTATTAAAAATTTAAAAAAATTTGTAAAATTCAAAAATACACGGCTCATAATGCTTAATGCTTATTTGATCGCTAAAAGAAAATTCTTTTTTTTAATCATTATTGGTTCTTTAAGAATTTTTTTTTCTTTTTATTAACAATTTGTACAACAATATAAACGTAGTTGGATATACAATTTTCGTTGAGTTTTTTTCTTATTATTTACAACTAAACGAGACCAAGTTTGATAGCAATTTAAATTCCACGTATTTATCATCACCATAATAATCTTTGAAAAACGTAACTCAAAAAATTACATTTTTCTCGAGTTTTCGTATTCACGAATTAGAGAAATTTTTGTTACTGCTTGGTAAGAAAACTTTTTTTAATAATTTCATATTTTTTTTGTATCTTAATATATCAAGTCAGTGTTCAAAGGTAACAAAAATAATGTCTGTTAAATTCTCTTTCCGATGATGAAGAAATTAATTATGCTCCGTATTAAGAGTCGTGCAATAAAATGTAATTTAATGACAATGTTGAATTAACAATTATATTTTGTACAGGCTGGGCCCAATCGAGAACAAAAGAAACGATTTCGGAGACTGAATTTGTTAACTACATTAATAAATTCATAGGAAATAAAAGACAGTCAACTGGAAAAATAAAACCACAAGGAAATAAGCTAACCATCACTAAACATTCCGAGTCGGACAGCTGTGAACCCAAGACAAATTATAATTTTCCTGAAAAAGAGGATGAGTTTCTTCACGAAAATTATGTAAATTTACACCCACTAGACATGTCAACTTTCAATGATAATGTTCCGGGTCAGTTTGATCATAATTTCAATTGGAATTTAAATTATTCAGCAGCAAGTCGTGAGTATCCAATTAATTCAATAAATGACAATGTCTTCCAACAATCAATGAATATTCTTCATGACGACTATGAGGAGGGAAACCCTTTATACCTCAATCTTTAAAAAAATAGAAAATTCATGATTTCAAGTTTTATTCTTTAAAGTCACCAACAAAAATTATTGATGTTTTGTTGTATTTATGAATGTATTTAATACTAATTTATGTCTTAACGTAACTGACAAATTTTTGAAAATACTTTTTCACTATTTTCATTATTTTTTATATTATTATAACCTGTTTAATCTTATTTTATCTGTATGACTACTTAAAAAGTACTACCTACTGTAATGATTTTATTTGTATTTGTTTCTAACATTATTTTTAATTTCAAATAATAAATAAAAAATCATATTCATATTTATTCGTTTGATTTAATAAAAAAAAAAAAAAAATACTTTTATTGGAAATATTTAATAAGAAAATATTTACATTTACCCTGGTAGAAATATTTCTAGGCTTGCTAGACTGCAGTATAGGCCTGTCTAGATTTTTCTAGAATTGCCAGACTATAGACAGGCCTGCCTAGGCCTGTCTAGTTAAACTCGATTACCTCAAACTTTTGAATCATCATCCATTTTGCTAGAAAAATCTGTCTAGGTTTTCATCTAGCGAATCTAGATAACCTGAGATTGCTAACAGTAATGCAGTTTTCTAGATGTGCTATCTAGGCCTTTCCAGGTAGTCTCGATTGCCTCAAATCGTAAATCGTTTCCACACTCTCCTGGGTAAACTGTCTGGAATTTGATCTAGTAAACCTGAATAATCTAGATAACCTAAATATTATAAAATACAAATTATTGTAAAAATTTCGTCACAGAGTGAGGACGTACAGCGATCATACGCGCGGTACCTTTGATCCTTGCGTTCCCAGCTTTCCTGACCTTAATCAAGTAGTCGCCATATAGCAGTCTGATCATTACGATAAACGTGCGCGGTCGAATCCAGATCAGTCTTTTTGCGTAAAAGTGCGTATCGACTCATCGTGTTGATATGAACTCCGCCAGTAAGTACCGTGTGAGAAAACACCGATCAAAGAAAAAATTGAATGACATCCTTGGGAGAATAATAAGTGAACACGGAAGAAGATCGGTATTTGATCAGCATGAAGATCAGTGTGACACGAGCGGCAGCAGTGATTTTGAAAATCATTCAGTAGGTGATTGTGTTTCTGAAGCCCAAGGAAGCCTAAGTCCGGATAGGGAATGTGGCAAAGACGCTCATGAGGACGACCAAAACATCGATGATTCATCCGAAATTGAAGAGGTAGGTACCAATAATGATACCGAAAGCAGCGCAAGGGAGCTTGCGAATGAGTCAGAAGAAGAATCAATCATTGAAGACAGCGATGAAGAAAATCAAGATCCTGTTGGAAATGCAGATCCTGGAGGCGACGGCAATAATATACTTGATGGGTATAATAACTATTTAGAAGGTGAAGTGGAAATATCTGAGATACGCAAGTGGATTATCGATTGCAAAATTCCCCACAATCATTCTGATTTGCTTCTTAAAATTTTAAGACGCCGACTGTTACCAAATCTACCACAGTCGACCAAAACTTTACTCGAAACAGCCTTTGCAGAGTACACGATTGAAGAAATGGAAGACTCAGATGGTTCGAAAGGAGAATATGTATACCTGGGGATAGAGAAAGGCGTGTTAGCTTGTGTAAATACAGACTTACACGAGTTGAACCAGCTTGAATTGATCGTCAATATAGATGGTATAAAGCTCTTCAAGTCGAGCACAAAAACTTTTTGGCCAATATTATGCCAAGTACATTTTGATCCGGATATCTACGAACCATTTGCAGTCGCTCTTTACTCTGGTAATTCTAAGCCAAAGGAAGTTAACGTGTACTTGAAAGATTTTATTAGGGAAATTAATCGACTTCAAGCTATGGGGGTTATTATTAATGATAGACATTATTTTAGAGTCAGAATAAAATGCTTCATATGTGACACTCCGGCTCGCTCTTTTTTGAAGTGTGTCAAAGGTCACAACGCATTTGATGGTTGTGAGCGGTGTTTGGTTAAAGGAGAAAAAGTGAGTCATATCACAGTTTTTCTAGCCACCAATGCGACCAGAAGAACAGACGAGTCCTTCCGAAATTTTGCCAACCCTGAACACCATGTAGGAGTGTCGCCACTTATTTTCATTGAACCGCCCATAGATATGATTTCCGCCTTCGTACTGGACTCTATGCACCTCAGGGATTTAGGAGTAATGAATAAATTAATTGACGTTTTAATGGGTACAGATCTGAATACCAAATTAAGCCCAGAAATGAAGGACGAACTAACAAGGAGAACGAAATTCATACAAAAAGACATTCCCGACGAATTTCCACGGAAATTAAGGCCCATGAGTGCACATCGAAAGTTCAAAGCAACAGAGTTCAAATTTATTTCATATTATTGTGGACCGATCATATTTAGGAAAATCTTGAATGAAGGCCGATACAAAAATTTTTTGTTATTACACGTGGCATTCAGGTTATTGTCAGACAAATCTGCTTCAAATTATGTGGACCGTGCGAAACGATATCTGAATATGTTTGTAGAATCTGCGAAGGAGTTATACGGCACTGAATTCTTAGTGATGAATGTGCACAACTTAACGCATATAGTTGATGATGTAATTAATACACAGTGCAACTTGAATCAAATTAATGCCTACAAATTTGAGAACCACCTTGGTAAAATTAAAGGTTTTTTACGTTTACCAAATCGAACTCTGGCCCAGTACTGCCGGAGACTCCACGAGCAGAACTCTTGGAATCAAAATCGTAGCCAGATACCCACCAAATTAGTTGTACTTAGAGAAGATAAAGATGGAACCATCGTGAAAATTAAATTCAATGAACATATTTTGACAAGAAAGGCACCCAACAATACTGTGATATTGACTAATAAGAGAATCGTCGAAGTAAAGTCAATGTATTTTGATAATCATAACATGATGCAACTTGACGTGAGAGAAATCATTATTAAAAAAAGTTTGTACGAGTTTCCTCTAGATTCTGAGTTTTTTAATACATGGGAAATTAAAGAAAATCCTAGAGAAAACATTTTTACAATTCCGATTGACAGTGTTGATAAGAAAATGATAAGAATTAATATGAACTTTGACGTTACTGGCGATGTAAGAAGTTTTGTTATGCCTTTATTGCATTGATTGCTATATACATAAAAATAAAAATAGATTCATTATGAACGATAAAAATGAGTCGAAAATATAATAGTATAAATAGTCAATATACAACAATTGATCATGTATGAGATTAAGTTGTTCCCCATTATTGGATTAATTGGTCCCACTTCTACGTATTGTTTACTCTAACTATCCCGGGCATAAATAAGTTCATAAAATAAAAGAATTTATAAATTTATATTCAAGTATTCACAAAATTATTGGGTTTTCACGATACAAGAATATGACTGCTATTCCGTGAATGTTGGAACGTCTTATTGTGTTTACGTACGACGTCACAACCGGCGATATTAGTATCGCGAGATTGGCGCGTGCAGAGGCACGCGAATGCAACTTCAGATTGAATAGCTACGACACGTCGCCGCGTCGTCTTATCGTTTTGCGAGTCCTAAGCATGGACCACGTGCTCTCAACCATTATCTAAATGAAACCAAATTAAATAAAACGAAAGTTAAACAGTTTAATCGTCCGGTCACCATCATTCAGCTTCCGTGTATCTGTCTACTCTTATCATACCATCAGGTAGGTACTGATATTAATTATTTTATTATTATTATTATTATTTTTTTTAGGCAGCGATTCTCGATCTTTTGGCGTTAGCTAACGCCGGTCGCTAACGTGTAGTTCACGACCTTTTTAATAAACAAATGTTTTAACAAACAAGAGGTCGTTAACTACACGTTAACGACCGGCGTTAACTAACGCCAAAAGATCGAGGATCGCTGCCTTGTGAAGAGGGGTATGCCACTTCGGACATCTGACAAAGTGTGACTTTCTTCACTAGGGTGTCCGTTATTTCCCAAATTGACTTTCTTCACTTGGGGACGGTCCTAATCATTAGTTTATAGCCTAAAAACAATTACGGGAAAAAAAATTCTCAAGTGCCACTAACCCCTATCTGTATGACGATCCTCTTCCTATTTAATTAACATAGGATTTTTGCACTTTTTAGACTTGAATTTTTCTTCCGCTTACTATATTCATTACCTCAAGGGGGTACGTAGTACACCTTTAAAATAATTTTTGTTCAAATCACTGCTACGCTCTGAGAAAACATTCTAGTGACTCAGTTTTTCTCGTTTTTCTACAGTTGATAAGTGCTATTTTGATATACAATTCATGATTTTTGCAGATTTTAAGTCCTCCGCTGAACATAGATTTAGTCCATCGAAGAAAAAGCAGTTGTCGTAGGGTACAGGTTGCTGCGTTTAGTGAAATTTCTTCAACTTTTAAGGAAATATTCTGTGTGAATGTAATTTTGGACCAAACCAATAATATTGGTGAATTTAATTTTTAGACATAAAAATTTTTCGTTTCAAAACATTTTTTCCAGAACGATATAAAAAAAATTCTTACAATAAAAAATGTCTACGTCTAAAACTTAGAATCATCAAATATTATTGGTTTTGTCCGAAATTACATTCACACAGAATATTTCCTTAAAATTTGAAGAAATTTCACCCAACGCAGCAACCTGTACCCTACGACAACTACTTTTTCTTCGATGGACTAAATCTATGTTCAGCGGAGGACTTAAAATCTGCAAAAATCATGAATTGTATATCAAAATAGCACTTATCAACTGTAGAAAAACGAGAAAAACTGAGTCACTAGAATGTTTTCTCAGAGCGTAGCAGTGATTTGAAAAAAATTATTTTAAAGGTGTATACGTACCCCCTTAAGGTAATGAATATAGCAAGCGGAAGAAAAATTCAAGTCTACAAAGTGCAAAAATCCCAGGTTAATTAAATTTATTTTGTGCTGTTTTAAAAGTATGAAAAGAAATAACGTTGTATACAATAACAGGTTTTGTGCAGAAATAAAAAAAATGGAAATTTCTGAGGAGAGGCCATTCACTCTAATTCAATTTTTATTGAGAGGTAGACAACCACGATCGGTTGAAATTGTTCCATGGAAATGGATATCATGGGATGAAGGGCGAAAGAAGTGTGTTGTAAAATACCCAAATCCACCATACACCGCAGAAAGTTTGAAAGACATTCAGAGATCAACTGAAAATCTTGACGAAGCACCAGACGACTGGCCAATGTTTAATATTAGCCTCAAGGGTTCTGCAAGTAAGACTACAATTGTTCGAACGAATACATATATGTATAAATACATACATTTACATATTCATAAGAAATTCTACAGCAATTACTGGTTTGATATCTGATTTTTTATGATCTCAGGCACGTATTCTGATGCATTAGCAAAGCTGGACATACTAGAAAGGTATGAAAATGCTTTCACGTCAGATGATTCAGCGTCAGTAAAAGAAGAAGTGCTTCAGAAAGCATTGCGTCAAAAAAAGTTGAAAACGGATGAGGCCAAATTGAGAGAAATCCTAGCTGTTGAATCCGATGCTCATTCTCTTATCAATAGGCCTAAAAGAAAAGTTAATTTGATAAATAAAAAGCTGACCCACACCGATAGGTTACTCGAGAACAGTAAGTACTTTTGTAGCGTAGCAATGTGATTTTATTTACTCCAAAATTCTTTTGCCTGTGAAATTAATTCTGTTTATAGAAATACACATGTATTTCTCAATTATTATAATCTTCATAAATCAATTATTCATTCATGTCTTCTGACGGTAGTTGTTTCGTGGAACGATTTTTCGAAGGTTTTCAACGAAACTTTCCTTGATTGCTATTTAATTGAATACAAATAATATGAGCCTATTTAGATGTGTGTGAGAGCAGTAAGACTGTACTTTTACAAAAGTTTTATGATAGGCGGTTTTCGACTAACGCTTTAGCTATATTATACTTTTAATTCAATGAGCTATACTTTTGAACGGATTATCTCGAAACAACTACCTTAAATAGGATTGAGCATTCATCACATGAACATATTATTCTGACCACAAAAGCCACACTCACCCCTTTCGAGTATGAGTCTTTAATTCTGATAATAATAATTTTGTTTACGAAGAGAAATTATTTTTGGTTTCTTATATTTTAGGTGTAACACGCCTTGAAGTTTTCATGTTTAAAATTTTTGGAATCATTGACTGATAACTTGATAATCATTACATTTCAGCTTCAACGAAATCAAATGTTGAAACATCATTGGTTTCCTCAATAGTTAATGCAGGGGCATGTCAAAAGCCTGGATTGAAAACTAAGAAGCAAGCTGTAGCTTCGTCAGCAAGTAAAACTTGTGACGTTTATCACAGTCAGTCATCAAACTCGACTAATGTCAATACTGGAGCCATATCGAAGCCCATGAAAGAAGCTGAAGCTTCCAAAGGTATATTTCTACGTGTCAAAATTGAACTCGGTTCACGTATAAACTTTGCCTGGTTTACATATTCGTTTGTCCTTAATCGTAGGGACGTCAGCAAGTAAAGCTCGTGACGTATTGTTACGCCGGCCGTTTCTACGTGTCGGCGATCCCGCTGTATATTCTGGCATGGTCTACTTCGGCGGCAAGCTCGCTCAATATCCCTGTTCTTCTGTCCGATCGTCAGCTTGCCGTTGTCGTGGGATCGGTTTACTGTTTGACAGGGGAGTCTGTACTGAGCAATCTGAGTGATAACACGTGTATACGACTTTGTAATCTAATAAATATGAGTTCCGTTAAATCTGCCTAAGCGCAACTACCTCCGATTTAACACTGGTGTCAGAAGTGGGATTCCACTAAGTGGAAGTGAACCCGATGGTTCACTCTGAAACCCAAGAGCGGTCTGGAGGAACCGCCAAATTTGCCGCCCCAACTCGATCAGTTCCCGAACTGTCATCGGCCATCAAGGGTGGTCAGACGATGCAGCAGTGGGGAGAATGGTCGAAAAAGATCAACGCACGCTTCGATCTGATCGTCTCTTTACTTGAGTCCCGAGCCAGCCTGGTCGCAGCCGCTGAAGACCGTCAACCGGTTCCGGCTCCGAGGTTTTCCCTTCGCCCCCGACAAGGTCAGGGAACCTCCTCACGGCCCGTTCCAGCGCCACGGACGTTTTGGAATCCGCCGAAGAGCACCCCTGGCTTGGGTCCGTCCTGTGAGTACGCGGTATCGTTGTCCGAGCTTACCCCTCAAGCTTTTCCGCACGCGGGAAGAAACCCCGTGTCGCCTCGTTGTCAGTCCGTGCAGTCCTGGAGGGACTGGTCAGTCGCCATAAACCTGCGCATAGACTACATCGTCTCCTTGCTTGAGGCACGCAACAGCATCCCCGATGCCTGTCAGGACTCCGTTCCGGTGCACAGGCCAACGCCTGCTACTATGTCCGATACAAGGTCCGTGACACTTCCTTTCTCGGGGCTGACTCCCCCGAGTTCGGATGGTTTTTGTCCGGTTGATTCTCCCGGAGAAGTGTCTACTACACGGACCACAGGATTCCTTCCTTGGACTCGCAGGAGCGACGCCGGGAAGATGCCATTTCTTGGGGACGGCCACCACAACCTGAGGGAGCGCTCCTATGCTTCTCAGGCCTCAGAATTCCTTCCCTGGACCCGCCGGAGCGACGCCGGGGAGAGGTTATTTCTTGGGGACAGCCTTCGCGTCAGAGGAAGGCGCCCATTTGCAGCGGCTTTAAGCTGCGTTTCGACCGGCCCGGACTTGGAGCCCCGTTGCCGACGTCGTCTGGTTCAGATGTTCCTGCGGCCCCGTCGCCGAGACTCCGTCTTCACCGACGGTCCGGCAGCCCCGCGCCTGACGCTGTACCATCGACACCGCACCAAGGATCCCCCGGGCTTTGACGATGTTCTACGGCGTCCGGGCAGCTTGTAATGTATCACCTGCCTTCTCGTGTGCTTCTTCCAGGTTGAACAGCGACGTCCGGTCTGGATCCTCTCGTGTCGAGTTGGGGGCAGCAGTGCCGACGTTGTTGCGCTTCCTGAGCAGGCTAACCGTTCTCTCGGGCCAGATGGGGAAGCACTGAAGGCCGGGACGTTACGTTTTCCTATTTTCAGCCCTGGATGCGACCCGTTTAATTCTTTGCAGATAATGTTCTGAGTTGTGTTGTTTCGTCGCCGACGCTTTGAGCCGGGACCAGTTCCAGTTTTGATCGTTCATGCGGAGAGCAGTTCCAGTGTCTCCCTAGCGCAGCGTTATTATTTTTGGGCTTGTCGCTAACCTTTTATTTTCCATGCACCCGGTTTACTCCATGCCTGAGCCCTTTTCCCAGCCCGACGTCCTTGGATCCTCCTCGACGATCCCTCACCCGCGCTGCTGTAACTGCCGGAATCACCGTTCGAAATGCCTGGAGTCTGGAACGGATGTTGTTCATCTTGTTGCCTGTGCCCGGTTGTATTGCTCCCGTGGCCCTACGTGGGATTATTTCCAGAGTCCGGTTGTCGCTTCCCCGTGGACCAGCGTGGGACACCACCTTGAAGAAGGTGCCCGCCGCCTTCCTTGGGTTTTCTGTGGTTTACCCTTGGAGCAAAGGCAAATGCCGGGCGTCATTGAGGGTCGGATTTGACGAAGAGCCACAGCTCGTTCCGCCTCAGAAGAAGAGGGCACCACCCATTATGCTCCTAACGCGTCGAACCTAAATCGAGAGTCGGGACGACTCTTCCCCGATGGGGGGAGTAGTGTTACGCCGGCCGTTTCTACGTGTCGGCGATCCCGCTGTATATTCTGGCATGGTCTACTTCGGCGGCAAGCTCGCTCAATATCCCTGTTCTTCTGTCCGATCGTCAGCTTGCCGCCGAAGTAGACCATGCCAGAATATACAGCGGGATCGCCGACACGTAGAAACGGCCGGCGTAACACTACTCCCCCCATCGGGGAAGAGTCGTCCCGACTCTCGATTTAGGTTCGACGCGTTAGGAGCATAATGGGTGGTGCCCTCTTCTTCTGAGGCGGAACGAGCTGTGGCTCTTCGCCAGTGTTAGATCGGAGGTAGTTGCGCTTAGGCAGATTTAACGGAACTCATATTTATTAGATTACAAAGTCGTATACACGTGTTATCACTCAGATTGCTCAGTACAGACTCCCCTGTCAAACAGTAAACCGATCACACGACAACGGCAAGCTGACGATCGGACAGAAGAACAGGGATATTGAGCGAGCTTGCCGCCGAAGTAGACCATGCCAGAATATACAGCGGGATCGCCGACACGTAGAAACGGCCGGCGTAACAGTATATCGCAGTCAGTCATCAAACTCGACTAATATCAATACTGGAGCCATATCGAAGCCCACGAAGCAAGCTGCAGCTTCCAGAGGTATATTTCTACATGTCAAAATTAAACTCTGTTCATGGACAAGCTTTGACTGGTTTACATATTCGTTTGTCCTTAGTCGTCGAGACGTCAGCAAGTCAAATTTCTGAAGTATTTTGCAGTCCGTCATCAAATATTCTATCACCAGATGCAAATAATAATAATAAAATAGCAGATAGGAGTGAAAAATATAAAAAAAGTGCTACATCTGTCAGAGGTACAGTATTTCTAAATACCCAGCATTAACCTAGAGCTAGTCAACTCATCGCAATCATCTAAAAATTGGTTGACATGGTATGGACTTGTGTTCGTTGAGCCAACAAAATATAAATATATTTTGTATTTATATGTATAAATATGTAAATATAAATATGTTTTGTATTTGTAGGTAATTCTTACGAAAAATTAGTAGAGAGAGTAGAACTTCTCAGACGAAAGGAGTCAACGAATGAAGGTAAACGTACTGTTCAATTGAGTCTTATATTTGAGGTCATTTCATGCATCTACATTTTTATTTGATTTGCAGATGTTACAGTGTTGGTACTTTGTGAATCCATATTATTAATGCTCAATGATGTAAGAGAAGATGTACGAGCTATCAAGCGAAACCAGCACATTGGCACAGGTGTCGCAGCGCCTACATATGATATTGCAAGACACATTGGGTTTTGTGAAGAATATCAAGTAGCCTTACCGTTTGAAACCACACAGGAGTTTTTTAGCTTCGATAAACGTCTTAAGTTTGACGAATCTCTACATAATAGTTTTGTACGATATTTGATGAACATATATAATATGAGTAATTCGTCACTTTTTTCATGAAATTATAACTTCATGTTTTCTTACTGATATAGCTTCAATATTTATCACTACAATTTGTCGTCGATCATGGTCTCCCTAAAATTATCACCTCGATTCTGAAAGCCGTGTTCACTCGAGACGTGGCGATGGAATTCACGGCAGTGAAGAAAGTGAAAAACAAACATATAATCAAAGACACTGTATTTGCCTTGTGCTTCTATGGTGAGTCCCATGTTGATTGCATGAGATATTCATATCTGCTAGTTTTTTTACAACTTCAATGTTTGTCGTTGCTCTAATTCACAGATACGGTATGTAAGCGAAGACTTGAACATAATATAAATACGTCGGAGAAAGAATTCTATACCGCACTAGGGGTTCAACTAACTAATTCAAAAGATTGGTTTGGTCAGCGTAGCGAAAGACGAGCAGTGACCAGCAGGCAAAAAAATGAATCTAATATCAATGATGAAAATAATGAAGCTACTGTGGTGGATGATAACCATGATCAAAATAACAGAGATGACAGGAATGAGGGTGACGATGGAGCTGATAGAGTGGAAAAAGATGATGGAAATGACAGAGATGACGAAAGTGATGGTGATGACGGAAGAGATGGTGATGACGGAAGTGATGGTGATAACGGAGATGATGAACATGACGAAAATGATAATGTTCAGAAGGATTTCGAGAATTTCGAAGATTTTGACTTACAAAATGATATATCCGACATTGAACAGCTTGATCTGTATGATATGATTTCAAGACCTTTTTAACTTTTAACTAATTTGGTCATAATTTAAAATAGATAGATATTATAGATACTATATTATATTATTTGATATTATCACGTTGAACACGTAGCAATAAAATGTGAAGAAAAAAAAAACTACGTCTTTATAATTTCAAAAATTTCACCGGAAATATCCTAAAATTGAAAAAAAGACTGCTCAGGTCTAGCTAGGAACTATACAGATGCAACCTGGCAGTGCTAGATTGCTGCTAGATAGCAGGGCTATATTGCATCTATGGGGGACAAGTGTTACATTTCTGCCCGGGCACCTGTACAGTTCTACTAGACTGGCCTAGACATCAGTCCCGCGAATCTATCAAGGTCTAGACAGGATACTGGACAAATTTCCACCAGGGTATTTATATTTGCATACATTTTCATTGAATTTGGGAATTGACTTATATTTTTGATATGAATTTTTTCAATAATACGAAAAAATTATAAATGAAATCGTACATTCAAATAAATACTGGAACAATGAGTGATATGGCAATATTAGTTGTTATTAATATTGTAAAATATGTGATTGTTTTAGTTTTTAATTGAATGTATGGCAACATTTATAATTATTGTATGATATTGAAGAAATTCGTAGAAAAAACTATAGGTCAAAATATTAATAAATGTAGGTCAAGGATTAACCAGGGTTTAGAGGGGTTTTAATTTAAAAATTTTTAAACTCCGTTTCAACCTAACTCGTCTGAAAACGGACTTAAGTAGACGTTACCAGAGTGAAACGGGGTTTAGTATCAATGCAGTTCCTCATTCCCTAAAACCTATTTCATTCTGTTTCACCCTGACTCAGACTATCTCAGGTTGAAATGGATTTTAAGCCAAAAAAAATTTCGACTCGGGAAACGCCTTATATTCTTGCTTATACTGCTATGACTCTATCTGGCCTATATTTCTGTGTGAGGCCGCGCCATTGAGCTGAATACAAGCCGACACTCTTACAATTCTATCCATCCTATATTTCTGTGTGAGGCCGCGCCACCGAGTTGTCTAGTACACCATTGAGCTGAATACAGGCCGACACTCTATTTTCTGATCTATTCTATATCTCTTGGTGTAAGGCCGCGCTATAGAGCTGAATACAGGCCGACACCCTATTCTATTGCATGTCCTCCATTTTGCTATGCAAAGCCACACCTCTGAGCTGATCAAGTGCCGCCTTGACACGCCTCCTATGCATGAAGCTTGCACCAGTGGGCGGAGCCACTACTAACATATTCCTAAATCTTATATTCATAAGCCACCCCAGAGTAGGCTTTACCAGAAGACCCAACACAGCAGCCAATACCAACTGTCCAAGAGGGCGGAGTCTCTGCTGCAACTCCAGATCATCTCCTCCCCTTGACCAAATAAATTACACAAGGCTGTCAAATTCGGTATTCTCATTTATTGTAAATACGTCATCAACCATAGTTGGTTAATTATTGAATTATGCACTAGATGCCCTCTGCTAACAAGGGTAGACATAGATCGGGCAAAAGGGTGAAAGCCCGAAAGCATAGATATATTGAATTAGATCGGACAAGATGGCGTCAAATTTTAGTGTCGCGAGATGAATGTAGGCGGCGCGCTCGGCGAAAATCTCTTTTTTGAGGATTTAGCTTCAGGACGCTGTTTTACTTACAGAATGACCTGATACCCCATGAGTCGTGCGACTCCGAAAATGATTTGCTAGACAGGTCGATAAAAGAATTTAATGAAACTGTTCAACTTAACCGACAGATATGTGACCAAGCGGAATTAGCCGTGTTATACACGGCATCCATAAATTTTTAACGTTAGGTACATACATGGCTGCTATACCCGTGATAAATTATTCCTGTAATATCTCAACATACAGAATACAAACTCCAAAAATGCACGAATGCACGGCATGGTGAATTGTATTTTCCATGTACAGGATGATTTTTTCGAAGTGTGACAACATAGATATATGGTGACAAGCACTTCTCTGAAAACTCGAGAAATTTGTTGGAAAATCTTTGGAACAAAAGTTGCAAAATTATAAAAGGATAATTCAATATTGCATGATAATACATAATACCATGAATTTGAAAATTTATCTGTGTCATAGATATATTGAACTATATCTACGTCTGTGTTGTATCGTAGATATATTGGATTTGATTTAATTTCAAACTTTATAAAGTTTTTTGTTTCTCGCGTTTTATTTCTAATCTTTAGTAAATCAACTTCGAGACAAAAAATCAAAAATTTGTTGATATTTAGATTTAAAGGTCGCTCGAAAACATTCTAAGCACTTTACTTTAAAAGTTGAAAAATCTTGAGCAGCTCTTAGAAATCAAAACATCGACTCGATATTTGCAGAATCTCTACATCATTTTCAACCTAGAAAATAAAAGAATGACGAGAACAAAAAACAAAAAAAAAATCAATTTTTGACGATATTGGAAATTTTTGAAAATCTTGAGTGACCCCTAAACATTTCCTGTTCGAGCTGATCTTTAGAGGGGCTCTTAAAACATGTTGAACTATCATAAATATTCGTTCCTTTTCAGCCAGGGTAATCCATATGGTTGATCGATTTCTAATTGCAAAAAACATATTTCGTAAAATTTTAGATTTTAAACCCAGAATTGGGATACATATACTTAGAATATATATTGAATATACCCCCCTTGTTGAATGAAATCACCACACTAAATCTATGACCTCACTGACAATTGCTCAATGAAACCGGTGACCAAAATTACAAGTTTTTTCCTCTATAATTAGTTAAAAACACCAAGATGATCTCTTGAGAGTGCGAATTTATAAATTGCTACGGGATTTTTAATGGCTTAAACTACTAATGTCCACTATTTACAAAAATACGATGATGGGTATTCATAATTCAGACATCATTTACGTGAGAACTACTATCGTACTATCTTTATGGTGGAAGGAAAAAAACGAATGCAAGCAATATATTTATTTTTAGTAATTTATTCATTAAAATGAAATGAAGGGGGGGGGGGGGGGGCAGCGTCACGGCCCCGCCATCAACCATTATTACTTTAAAAAACGCGGGTCGATCATATTATTACTTTATTTGTAATAATGGTTGATGACGGGAGCCGCACCCCTCCCCCTGCCACGGCGCCGATTATTTTTTTTTTTTTTTTTTGGTGGCTGTGGCTGTGGCTGTGGCTGTGGCTGTGGCTGCTCCTGGGGCAGCGGTGGTGGTGGAGGTGGCTGCTGGGCCAGCAGAGCCAGTGGCGGTAGTGGTGGCTCGGGGGGCAGCGGTATGTCCTGGAGCAGCTGCTGCTGCTGCTGCTGCTGGGGCCGCTCCTGCAGCACCGTCACCGCAGCCCTCAGTGCCTGCAGCTCGTTTAGAATTTGTGCCACCACATTCTGTAAATGATCATAAATATGAGCTATAATTTGAAGTATGGATAACACTGAAATCAAAAACTTTTGCTTGTACAACATCTTTGTACTCCAAAATTCTGCTCCGGTCCTTTCGAACAAATTTCCAATTTGGATAGTTTTATTGACTTGGACTAGTTTTTTAATCCAGAGTATGCTCTATGGTATATTGGAATCTTTACTAATCATAGTGTTGTGAAATATGACATATTGATCAGAACTACTAGTAGTACATTAATTTTGTCAGTACACTTCAATATACATATGTATATTTGTGTCAGGTTTGTGTGATAAAAAATACTAAGACTTTTCATGTACAAAAAATATATTAAAGAAAGGAGCGTAGTGGTTGCGGATAAAATTCTTCCTCCGACAATAGATAAATCCTACGTGTGGTGATCAAACCGATAATTTCTCTGTGCTACGAATCAAATGCCTGATCGAAGAAATTTAAACGGATTGGGCGATGGATTACACTCAGTACGTCAAGTCACTCGACACAATAGTTTTTCATCATAGGGGTAACTACTAAAATTGTTGAGAAAAAAAAATTTAGCACCTTTTCAAAAATGAATTCATGATTGAAGTGTTGAATTGGATACGGTATAAAACTAAAATGAGTGTATTAACATTCAAGATCTGTTACGTACGTTTGGAATTAGAACATTTTGCGGCGAGACGTCCCGCCGCTGGGGGGGCTGGCGCTGCTGCGGGGGGGGGGGAGATTCCCTCGCCCCCCCAGCCACCGCCGAGTAACTCCGCCGTTGCTTATTTTCTTTATCTTTATAAACAACAAAATATCACATTAATGCCAAAATTATTTATTTGGAAGAGGAATATCCTATCACGTTAAATATATGAAGAATATATCCATGCTACAATAGAAATATTGAATATATTTGTTCAATATATCTATGACGCTACCATAAAGGCGGGAAGACAGTTCACAATATATTTTATCGGTTAAATTGGGTACAGTAAATTTTAATCAACAGAGTAGAACTCATGAGAGAATTTAAGAAGAAAAAATTGCAGATACGAGCATGGTTTTTGCAAGTTTCGAGCTATCCCGGTAAGGGTTGAAATATGTGTTATTTTTGTATTTATATTCCAAATAAGACATTACAATGTATTTCTGAACTTCAAATGTTAAATATCTAGTGTAATAATGAGAATTTCAGTTGGATGTGTGGCAAAAAAAAAATTAGTCAACAAGCAGTACTCACTGGCCATGTCTAGTGTTCATGGAAGACTGATGAAATCGGTTAGTTGTTGCACTGCGTCGGCGGCGTGATTCGAAATCGTCTCAGTGCTACCACCTTAATATTTGACGCCGCCCATTTCAGCGACTGTAGCGCGTCATTCACCAGAATTACCCACGCCAAAATACAGTTGGTATCACCATTTGGTATCACTCTCAAGCGCCAAGTTCGGCCGATTTCAAATGTGCGCATGCGCGAGCTTTACCGCGCTCCTACTTTACACAATCGCAACCACATTTCTCTTTTTCGGAAGAAAGGAATGAAGAATTCGCATATTCAACATCGTTTTCTCCAAGATTTCTGTTGAAGTTTTTTTAATATGCTACGCTGGACATTGCGCAGTGCCGTTTCTAAATTTGTGCATATTTTAGTGCGAATTTTGATTCGCCGTTACATCCGTGGTTACCGCATCGAGAATTGAATTTTGTTTGGGACTAACGTCTCTTCAATTATAACGAGTCAGCTATTGTTCAGTCTTCGTTGAGATCGCGGTGGCGTAGGCGTCCCGTACAACATAGATTGAACAAAAAATCCACGTCCGAGCAAGTGATAACGTCATGACGACCCTCAGCAGCGATGTGTGTTTTTATAAAAACTGCACATCGAGCCGAAATAAAGAGGGTATTACGCTTTTCTGCTTCCCGAATACCAAGGATCCAAGATACGAAATGTGGATCCGAAATGCAGGTAGGTACCTAAAAATTTGTTCTACTTTTTGGTATACAATTTGCAGACGTACCGAACGTATTGCTTTTCGCTATAATTAAATCACAACAGTTATCACTTCGAGTACCACTCGTGCAGCGCACAATTGTAACTATTTTCTACATATTCCACGTTTTTATCAAAGATGGGCTAGCGTTGCAAGAAACAAGTGCGCCTCAACATTCATTTTTCCCTACGTCAATCGTTGCGAACAACTTTGTGAACATCTAAGGAGCCGGCTTGCAAGTCAGATCACGTAGATTTGCCTTTATTGTACAAAAAATTTCGAAGCTGGTAAAGATTATGAAACAAACATCAATACGGATGGTTCAATTATTCTGAGATTCTTCCATAATATCCGGGTCCTCGATTCTGGAAAAAATATTTCTGCATTTCGCATCAAATGTTAGTAAATGAAATTTTTTTTTTATCTTCATCACGAAGCCCTCGAGAACTCCATTTTTCTCAATCGCATATATGACACTGCGGCCCGCAGGGCGTTCTTCTTCTTGTAATCCTTTCTACGGACGACCACTTTACCTTTACGTGCGAGGAGAGCGGCGCAGGGGGGGGGGGGGGGGGGGAACTCGAGCCGTAGTCGGAACGTCTCGCGGTAATAAAGGCGCGAAGAGGGTGAAAGAAAATCGCACGTGGGGCCGCAAAATTTGAGCGCTCGTCGGATATCGCTACTAATCTTCCGTCAACGATCGCGGTCAGTGTTGGGCAAAAATTGTGTTTGTATCGATCGTGTAGGCGTTCATAACTAATTTTTGAAGAAGATAATATTACCTCAGAGACTGTTTCATTTTTTGAAAAATTAGTATTTATTTCATGACAACATTTGATCTAATATTATTTCTAAGCTATTTATAAATTTTTCAGATATCACTTCTGTTTTTTTTTAGAATTTTCATGAAAACTGGTAATTTTTTTCTGTGCTTTTTCATTTTTATGCAAAGTAGTTATCATTTATTGTAATTTTTTATTTTTTTAAAAATCAGCTGTTCCGTTGGTTCAATTTATACATTTCGTTACCTTGTACGTACATTGTAACTTTGAACGGTTAGAAATAAATTTCGATGCCGACCTTGAAAACCTTACTTGATAATCAATAGTTTGATGAGGATCAATAATTAGGATTGAAAAAATTTAATTTTCCGCGTGGAGGAATCAATAATTATAGAAAAAAATACCTCATTCGTAGATAAATAGTACATTACTATTTTTCATAACAAATATGCATGAAAACCCAGAAAATAAGTCCGAGCCGGAGATCGAGCTCGGCTCCCGATTCCCTCGGCCAGCAAGCTACCCACACGGGAGCGAAACCCGCCTTTGCTCCCTAGATGCACAACATAGTATTTTTCCCGGATAATTTATAGTTCTATGAGAAAAATTGTCGGAGACAATAATTTGGGCTTAGGGGGCTAGATTGCGAAATTATTTGATTCCCGTATGGTCATTTATCATTACTGTAGAGTAGTTGGTATCCGGTAATGGGTCAATTACAATTGCGACAAGCTCTGCTCTCATATGTAGCAGAAACGAGGGTAATTGTTTGTGAGTGGAGTCCAACCTATTTTCAGCCGTGAAAAATCGAAAAATTAACATTCTTGAAATTTTTTTTAAATTCTTAATTTTTACGGTGGATTAATGAAAAACAAAATTTAATTGAAAAAAAAAGATATTACAAATAGTTGGTTAAATTTTGAAATACAAAAAAAGCACTAATATAAATATTTTCGAATTCCTATTAATTGTTTGCTTCAATTATAATATTATTTCACTTACGATTTTATTTTAGTGTTAAAATAAATATAAACAATGAATTATATTAAATTAAATCTTTTTATAATCATGTGTCATAAATGATAACATATATATGGGCAATTCGACGTCAGACCGGACAAATTTAGCGATTTTTTGACTTCGTATTTTTCAAATCGATCAAAACTTTTTCGGAGTGATATATGCACCAAAAAAATCGACACGTATTTCGGCGTTCGTCCAAAATATTTTTTTCTTCAAAAGTTGCAAAATATTCAATTTCGTTGCCAAATGAGCGCTCGGTGAGTTTCAAGAATTAATATCTCCGGTTCTATTCGTTGTAGAAAGATGATCGACAGCGCATTTTAAACGCGAAGGAGTAGGCTTTCGGAAAAACTTTTGTTCATCCGGAAATCATTGCAAATTCTAATGGTTTATTAACAAACTAAATATTTAATGATTTTTTACCACGGAAAGAGCCATTTTTAAAATTCAGAAAAAAATATTTTCGGATACCTTATTCAATTTTGAATAGACAAAATTTTTTTTTTCAATCAATCCCCGAGTGGGATCCGAACGGTTCCGAAGTGATGGAGGCGTCCTCGGGTGCTGCGCTATGAGTCGCAAGCGGTGCAATTTGGCGCGGCGCGGAGCAGCGACTGATAAATAATCCAAGAAAAAATAGACTCCATGAAACCTCCATGAAAAAAAAAATTTTGTCTATTCAAAATTGAATAAGGTATCCGAAAAGATTTTTTTCTGAATTTTAAAAATGCCTCTTTCCGTGGTAAAAAATCATTAAACATTTAATTTGTTGATAACAATCATAAGTTGGTAACTTTTGAAAAAAAAAATTTTAGACGAACGCCGAAACACGTGTCGATTTATTTGGTGCATAAATCACTCAGAAAAAGTTTCGATCGATTTAAAAAATACGCGGGTCATTTCTTGTCCGGTCTGACGAGGAATTGCCCATATGATATTTAATAGTTATCATATTCACTAAATCCAATTGATGATTACTACTAGAAGTTCATAGAAACGATTGTTTTTCCGTTCGTTACAATGACCAAATGTAATAAAAATATTAATTTTCCGTAGTCGCTCAACAGATGTTATTTTTTCGATTTTTTATGATAGAAAATAGAGTGGACCCTACTTTAAAATAATTCTGCAACGAGTATTTATTTTTGGTTCGAAATTAGTCTTTGATGGCAATAACAATATATTTTTGATGAAACTCATGTGTCGCTGATAAAATTCACCCGTTATGCAACAAAGGTGGGATATCAAAGTATAAATATTAGGGTGGGTCTAAAAAAAATTTTTTTTTCATTTCTTAGCTTGGGGGTAGGATTTGCAGCTTTGAAAAAACAAAATTTTTGCTAAACCAATTTATTTTTATAATTAAAAATATGAAGTTGAATATACAACATGACTTGTCAGTTTTAAATATTTACATTTGGTTTTTAGCGAAATTTTTTTTTTTTTCCAACTACAAATCCTACCCCAAGCTAAGAAAAGAAAAGAGAATTTTCTTTAGACCCACCCTAATACATATTATACGCAGGAGAAAAAAATGCCAACTTGATGACACTATTTCGTTTTGAGTTGTACTGGATCTTTACCTAATTATTTTTCTTTAAATTACATAGGACGTGAGAAAGAGGCGACGCAATACGTCAACTTGAAACACCACCGACTGTGCTCGCTCCATTTTTCATCGGAGGGCTTTCTGACGCCAAAGCGCGACAAGTTGACGAGGCACGCCATCCCCATAGACTATCGTACCGCAGGGACCCACAGCGAAATGGAGGGTTTCGATGATAGTCGAGTTTTGCGGACTTACGGTACCATCACAGGGGTACCTTCGGCCGAGCCGGTGCCGGATTGCCGTTATCCCTATAGGTCTCCCCGAGCTGCAAGTCCGACGACTTCGAGCGCAGATCCTAACGGGGATGAGACTGAGCGCCTACGGTCTGAAAACGAGAGGTTGCGCAGTATCATCCAAAAAATGGAACTGCAAGTAAGTCGCTCTACCATCACCACTTCAAAAGTTTCAGGTGAATCGATGGATTCGAGCGAACCGAGGCCCTCCACTTCCATCGACATCAGTGGGGTGAAGTCGGAAGTCAGTCGCACGATGATCAACATGCAGTTGCGTCCTGACAACACCACCATGGCTTTCCCTGAGAATCAGCGAGATCTCGCCATGAAGATGCACTATTATTCCGCATCGGGGTACGAAAAGTTGCGTCAAATGGGACTGAAGTTGCCGGCGGAGAGGACGGTTCGCAGATGGATTGCAGAGACCGAAGTCAACGTGGGGTTCTGTGAGCACGTATTCACAGCGTTGAAGCAGGCCATGCTCGACATCCCTCCCGAAGAGAGGTGTTGTGCGCTCAAGTGGGATGAGATGTCCCTCATGGAACGGGAGGAGTATGACGTGAAGAACGACGTCATCGAAGGCTTTGAAGACCTCGGACCTCTTGGCAGAACTGAGCGACGCGCCAATCACGCCTTCGTGTTCTGCTTGAATGGACTGCATGCGGGCAACCAATGGCGAACGATGTTGGCGTATTTTCTGCCATGCAACAACGTGTCGGGCTCAGACATTGTCCGATTGGTGAGGCAATGCATCGACAAAATCAACGACGCTGGAGCCGACCTGAAGATGACAGTCTGTGACCAGGGAACGAGTAACGGCAAAGCGTATTCCGAATTAGGAGTGCGCGAGGACCAGCCTTACTTCTTCCACAAAGAAAAAAAAATCATCGCGCTCTTCGACTTTCCGCACGCGGTAAAAAACGTTCTAGGATTGTTTCGTAAGTGGGGTAAGATCAGTGCAGCAGAAAAGGTTGCTGCATATTCCGATTTTACTAATACATTCCGTAGCGATCTCGGATGCGAAACGTCTAATCTTTTAGGTCATATTACGGAAGCTCATATGTGGCCTAACGCTTTCGAACGTATGAATGTCTCTCGAGCTTTTCAGGTTTTCAGCAAGCGATTCGCTTCCGCGATGGAATTGGCACATCATTCGGAAGCTGTGAGATCAGAAACTATTCCTGAGACCGCAAGATTTTGCCGAAGTATGGACAAAATCATAGATGCTTGCAATAGTTCAAGCATCTTCAATGTGAACCCCGCAAAGAGACCTTTGAGCGAGGAGAACCCACAGGTGGAGGAAATACTCGTGGACTTCCTATCTTGGGCACCGTCCATGAAAGTGTGCGCTAAGGGCCGATGGAAGCGACCTGCATCATTCATAGGAATAGTGCAAACTGTTCGCGGTATCCTTATCCTTTATCGCCATCTGCGAGAGCAATTCCCAGAATTTAAGTTATGTACAGCATTATGTAACCAGGATTCGGTGGAACAACTCTTTTCCAGATTCCGAGGACGTGGTGGCTTTAATCCAAACCCGACGTGCAGAATGTTCCGGTTCACCGCACGTCATTTGATATCGGTCCGCAACATTATTTCGTCCAAGCGGGGTAATGTCGTCTGCGCCGACCTACCATACTTGGCTGTTGCTGCTCCGAATGAAGAACCGCAGATAGCCGGTGATCTCACGGATCGGCAATACGAAGCCGGTGTAACTGCCGTCGAATTCTTCGAAGATGGGGAATTCGCACCAGTTGTTGACGACGAGAACGACGAACTTCTCGATGCACGGAGTGAAAGCGACAGTGACAGCGAGGTTGAGGATTATGACGACCTCGACTTAGCGTCACGCATACGCATCTTCCGACCCGCAGCAGCTCCTGTAAGACCAGGATCGTACGAGGCTAACGCTATAGCCTTTTTCGCTGGCTATACGGTCAGCAAGTTGTCCAAGGTGCATCCTTGTGACCGCTGTCAGGATATTATGGCCAAAAAGGTATCTGATACGGTCAATGCTAATGAAAGGTATACAGTATGCCGAGAATACGTAAGTGACGACACGTATCTAGTTACGTCATTAAAAAGACCAACTGACAGGTACCATAAGATTGTCGAAGCTCAACTTCAGTCTTTTCTTTCAGTTTTCATCCAGCATAAGCACAAGGGTGGCATACTGAAGGTACTCGTTGCTCATGCAATTGATGCAACGACCAAAATTGACCTGCAGTGGTTCGACGAGTCTGATCCTTGCAACAGCCATAGGATCTTCGCCGTACGGTTCATGTTGAGGGTGAAACTTCAACGTCATTGCCAGCTTGACAACCGAGCTGCCAAATCGAGAAGCCAAGAGAAGCGTCGTGCCACTGCGGCGAAACGAAATGCTCTCAAGCCAGCCAGGAAGATGCGAAATATCCTCCATACCTAAGGTTGATACGCACACTTGGCGCTTTTGTCGAGTACACGTAGTCGATAACAGTACGTACGTACATGTGATACAAACGCTTGTCACGTAATTCAAATAACTCTGTTGATTACAGCTTGATCAGCAGTGACGTTTTTGATATTCGCGTTGCAAATGATGAAATATTGACGGGCGGAGTAAATATTTTCACACAATATCACCATAACATTACTTGGAGAACCATGATGAATAGGAAGTGCCTATGGGTTTTCTAGATATTTTGAGATGAATGTAAAAAAGTATCGTCGAGTCGCCATTTTTTTGCGATTAATTATGTGATATCGGTATATTATTAATATGAACATATTTATATATTATTATCAATACTGTTACACGCATAGCCATAAGATAGAATAAGTTAAATAAGCTATGCATAATATTTAAAAGAGCCCTCCGAGTCCGCGCCAAAAACTCTCCCGAGGAGGTTAGTACCATAACTGCCGCTAGGTGGCCAACTCCTCCCATAGTAAAAACACCACCCGTAAAGATTAAGACCCCGGGACTTTTCGAGGCAAGATTGTACCTCGCTCGTTCGGACAACCCGACCCGCTCCACGCTGCGCTCGGAGAAGTTCCCTACCTGTACTCTCCTACCAAGGGAAATATAAGACTTTCAACCTGCCTCTCTACATTTTCTTTCGGCGCCTGCATCAACCAAAAACAGTTCTTTTAAGAACTACTCCTTTTCCAACAGCTCTTCTAAGAGCTACTTAGCCGCCAGTTCTATGTAGAACTGCATACAGTTCTCCAGGAGAATTACCGCCGCTTCCACCAGAACTCCTTCCAAAAAGCACGAGTAACAGTCCTTCTCAGGGCTCCTCTAGCAAAAGAGAACCCCCCTCCTTCGTCATACGGATGCCAGGCGGAAAATATCATCTCGAACCCCTGGAACTGGAACCGGTCTGCAGCACGTATCGCCGGATTCTCCAAATACAACACCCCGACTACAGCGTGTACCTCACCTTAGTCTCGCTCCCGGAAATCGAAATTCCTCCCAAGGAAGGGATAGAGAACGTCCCACCGGTCGACGATCCTACCGGACGAAAGAGCACTCGGCCCCTCCGGCCAGCTCCGCCACCCGCTCGCCCCGAACTCTTTGGGGTGACACCTAAACCGTACCCCCCAAGATCACCGACCATCCGCCTCTCCCCCCTACCCCGTCTCCTCTCTCCTATCCCGAGTCCCCCTCAACAAACCCGGTTCCTCCCCTACCCTCCACCTAAACCGTCAAAAAGACACCTCCGCTAAAAAGAAAAACCACCTACCACTCTTCCTTCCGACTTACCCCCCCCTCTTCCTTCCTTCCGAGCTTCAGAAGAAGCTCCCTGTCCGAACATCCGACAAGCCATTGATTGGAGAGCCGCCACCAAAGGGCCCCCTCTCCACGCATCTATACTATAGATACTATATCAATACATAATTATATATTAATACGAACATATTAATATCTTACTATTATTACACAATTATATGTGAAAAGGGAACGTTGAATTCATAGCCGTCCCGATCCTACCGAGAGTTCAGGGTGAGCTGCTCGTACAGTTTGATATTGCAGGGATTAATACCCATGTGTAAAACAGAGCTGTGAATTCGGCAGAAGTTCTCGAGCGACTTCGCGGTATTTTCGTCGGTCGACTTACACTTTCTTAATAAGAAAG
Organism: Athalia cordata; assembly: GCA_963932425.1. Lineage (NCBI taxonomy): Eukaryota > Metazoa > Arthropoda > Insecta > Hymenoptera > Athaliidae > Athalia > Athalia cordata. Next base: position 7,566,951 of record OZ010628.1, on the reverse strand, counting down.
CATTTAGTGTGATAACGATCCATTTGGAGTAATCCAAATGTTGACCTCCCTGTAGTATGGCTATTCTGTTAGGAATAGTTCACCCTGTTCTCTCTGGTAGGATTGGGACATTGTTGATCGACGCACGTTCATCTCATGTTCTTGTGATCGGTTTATTAGACCGTTCACTGTAACAATGGTTCTCAGTATTTGGTTGGTCTGCCGTCATCTTGCAACTCGAAGACTTTTCGCACGTCGAAAGCGAAAAAACGGGGGAAGACCGGGAAAAGTGGACTCCATTTTACTCCAGTCTCCTCCATGAAATTTCTGATACAATTGTTCATGTTTTTTTCCTTCGAACTAGCATACAGATTGTGCGTGCAATCGATACGTGTTTGCCTTTGATCTGGCGATACTTATAAAATGTCAGACAGTCGTAAATGTGTATCGAGTGTTGCGTAACGTTTACTATCCAATCTAGGATTTCATAGGATTCAGAATACTCCGATGGATGCAAATCCCAGTCTTACGGTTGAACTTCGTTCTATTTCGTCACTATTTCAACAGGTGCATAATTATGGAAAATTTGGGTTTGCGAATAACCTTCCAGGAAGGGATTGTAATTAAAGCGTTTCGTAATTCGTAATTGGCATCATTTCGGTTTAATTGCGGTGTAAGTATCATAAAAATTAAAAAAAAAGTCCCTGTACAGAGACTCGAATCCACGACGCTCGTATTACGAATCCGAACTCCTGCCGCTGCGCCAACCATTGCTTGTTGTTAAAATAACGCAAAAGACTTATACACTGACCCAAAATGTAAACAATTTTATTTGCTAAACGCTTGGGTATCGCGCGCTCCCGCTTGGCTCACTTTCATTTTTAGTCATGCCCTACATATACTGTAAATTTGGTCGAAATCGGTGATGACGAGTTGCCGGGTTCTTAAGAAGATGCCTGTTAAAATCTCAGCTCTTTGTTAATATTAATATTTGCATGTCCCTCATCGCACTTTTCTATTTTCCATAAGATTAGCGTAAGAAAAATATTATTGACTACTTTCGAATTTTACTACTCATTAATTTGTTGGCGAGTAGCACAATTCAAAAGCAGCAAATCACATTTTTCCTATGTTAATATTATGGAAGATAGAAAAGTGCGATGAGGGACATGTAAATATTAATATTAAGGGCTGAGATTCTAACAGGCATCTTTTTAAGCCCAAATAAAACTTTTGAGCCTGTTTCCAAAGTAAGAGTAATAAAAAGTTTTTCCTGAAACACCCCATAATGTACAAGGATAATGTACACTTGGCAAGATCATAACTGAAGTAGTTAGACACTACGCGATGAGCTGTAGGTTGGCGTAAAATATCCCTAGTCTAGGCAGAAAACGGGGGTTTGATTTTTCGCAAATATCTCGAGAACTGATTGAGATTTTCGAAATTTTAAAAAAGATTCGAAAAGAAGAGGAAATTTCCTCAAAAAAGTCTCGACTCCCGGAACTAGAGGACCATTATTTATAGTATTAGTCTGGCTTGCGCGCGTCATGCAATGAAACGGCCCACGCGCCAGATTAGCTGTTTTCGGCCGTATTTCACGCTTCTAGAAAGATTATAAATAATGGTCCTCTAGTTCCGGGAGTCGAGACTTTTTTGAGGACATTTCCTCCTCTTTTCGAATCTTTTTTGAAATTTCGAAAATCTCAATCAGTTCTCGAGATATTTGCGAAAAATCAAACCCCCGTTTGCTGCCTAGACTAGGGATATTTTACGCCAACCTACAGCTCATCGCGTAGTGTCTAACTACTTCAGTTATGATCTCGCCAAGTGTACATGCTTTCCCCAACACAAAATTTCACCATGTTGCCTTATCATCGCAACATGCACGTCTGTGAAAGTCAACCAGATCGTATAATAGTTAATGCGCTAAGGCGACATACAGAGCGGTCAACGTGAACTTGCGCACCCCATTCACGCATGCGCGATTGTCGGCATTTGTTTCGCAGAATAGCCAACGCACTCAGATTTTAGATTTAGCTGTCAAAACCATGAGGTTAGATTACAATGTGATCAGTTAGGAATTATCGTTGAAATTTCATCGAAAAAATGAATTAGCTTATAAATTAATTGATTTATTAAACATTAGACTCAGATAATAGCTCTACATCGGAATCCAAACAACTTTCACAAGTCTTATTCCTTCCAGAGGTTAGAACTCCTTTGACGCAGGGAACAAAGTTCTCCGTCAAAGTCCTAATTCCTTCGATGAGTCTAATTTTTTACAAAAATTGTATTGTGCTATTGTAAAGGAATATCTTGATGATAATTATTTAGTTGATTAATCAAATTTTAGGCTTAATCATTAGGATCATTTGATTTGTATAGTTTTCAACCTGTCATAACTTGCCCTCATAATATTATGAAGTTTCAGTCAATATGAATATTTATTCGGTATTTAGGCGGCCGCCCTAATTATTTAAGTCTGGTTTTGTGTCGCATCATATACCTGTCACAATATAAAACATAACCGTAACCTCAGAGTATCCGCCATCGTCAATCTGACAGCCGACGCTGGATTCTGAGGCGGTTGGTACGGCACGTTAGCAGCCGACAAATTTGACTGTTTTTTAAATTCGCGCTTGCGCACAAAAATTGGGTGCGCAAGTTCACGTTGACCGCTCTGTATAGTGACTATTACTATAAATCAGTACAGTTGTCCCGGGATTACAAGTATTGCTGCGTTAACTTGAAGCACGGAGTAAAGTCCACATTATATGTTGTCAAAAATAGTAGTACGTGTTTTCAACAAATCGGTATAGTAAGTTTTATAATATTATTTTTGGAGTAACCATTTTGTATGTTCCTACAACATAATCTTTTCATCGAGTTCTTATTATATTATATTGTCCTTGCAACCTACACATTTTTGAGGGCTTAGCAAACCGTTAAGTCATGGGGACAAATAATTGCTAGTGCATATCGCTATAGTTCGTGTTGTAGTTGCTCAGAGATTCGAATATCGTTGTACCAGCTATTATACATCGTGAAAAATCCGCATTACTATAGTAATGGATTGCATCGTATCAGTGACTATATTGGCATAGTATGAATAAACACGTCATTGTTATGATGAACATAAAATTTGCTTTTGGAAACACAACACCGTGTTCAATTGCAATGGAAACATCATAATTATGTCACATGTATCTAATGGCGTATGGTTAGAATCATTGTACTCACAGCCAGCATATTAATATAGTGTATCAGACTATATTGAAATGTTCCAGAAATAATTTGTGTTGTAACCATGACTGAGTAAATGTATACTTACGGTCGGAGCATGGTTCACCATAAATTTAGGGACCCTGACTATAAAACTGGTGACCAGGACTTTACAAACCGTTGACTATATATTATGTCGAGTCATACAAGATTCGTGATAAAAGCATCACTTTAATTCTTGGTTAGTCTCAACATGTATGTATTGTTACCATTACTCCAGTAAATATTGCACTGCGGACGATAAATATGGTCATTTTACATATGTGTTGTTATAACCTTATGGCAGTGTTATCGATTACAATATTATTGGTATGTTTACTATAATTATGATTTTTAAAACAATAAAATTTTGACCATTGTGTATCGTAATTGTAACATCATGTTTTTCTCTCAGTGTGCCCTCCAGCGATTCCGCTGCAACAAACGCACCAGTCTTAACCCGCTACGCCCGGGACGCACCAAGTAGAGTCCAATAGTTTGAACAGAGAACCTGTAATAATAATAGTATATTGTGCACCAAGGGCGAGAAGTGGGTCTTTTTCGCCCGCGGTGCACACCCTATTTTTTGTAACATACGCACGATTTTCGCGACCGGTCGTTTACCGACCGGCGGGCGATAAAAGTCAGCAGCGGGCGAAAAAAGACTTTTATCGCCCGCCGGTCGGTAAACGGCTACTTTTGGCCCCATTTTTAGGGCGAAAAAACGCGAAAATCGTGCGTCTGTTACAAAAAGAATATTTCATATTATAAAAGTATACTCACCTCTCTCTCTACTCCATCGGATCCCATCAAGTAAGAAATAAATAAAGATATTCTACTTACCCTCAGAGGGATTTGACGTCACGCTCTGATTACCGACTTCATCTTAGTTACCCTCATCCCTCAGCCGGTATTACCGACCTCATCCAGGTTACCCTTATCCATCCGCCGTCCAAGTCGGTCCCTATCCCAGTCTTGCCGCTCGGACTGTCGATTACCGACTCCGGCCGGTAACCTGCAACATCCTTACAATTGAACTAGGGTAACTTACCATTCCCTGCCTTAGCCCGGTAAAATCAGGACGTGACATTTAAATAAAAATTTTGGTGACAGCGGTGGGATCCGACTGTCTGAGAGAGAGAGTCAATCGGACTGGTGTGCCGCGATTGCAAAGGAACAAATAGTTATGCCCATAATGACGCGAACCAAGTCAGGAGATCCAATTTCTGCGGAGGAATTGGAAGCGCTCACAGAACAATTAGAGACAAGACGAAATCAATTATTGCAGGAAAGAGAGGAATTAGAGAAACGTGAGAAAGATCGTCAGGAAAGGGAAGAATTAAATCGTAAAGAACGCGAATCTATGGCCAAACAAATTGAAGAATTAAAGGCATTATTAGCAGGAGTACCTGGTCTTCCAGGACAATCATCCTCAGAAGGAATGGCTACAAATGCCTCAGCTAGCGCACAAGTTGGGAGCATGGAATCAACCCCTCGAAGAGTAGTAACTACCCCAAGTTTACCACCAATGCGTGAGTACGGAAATCAACCCCGAAGAGAACATTTTGGACAAGTTAGGAGTGGAAGCAATTACACATAAATGGCCAGTAGTAATGACTATCGCGAAAATCTTACGTTTGAGCAATCAATGTTTGGCTGATTCTAAAAAAAAATCGAAATCAATGCCCTTGTTAATTTCTTTGAACTGGGATCATCAGTTACAATAAGTTTTTTTTTTTGTATGAAACTACGTCACTAGATGCACCAAATCATGAAACAAATTTATTTTTTATATAATAAACAAAAAATATACATCCAAATAAGTTTCTTCAAAATCATTCCCTCACTATGTCCCAACTGTAGAATTCGAATATTATCGTGAACTTAATGTGGAAAAATACTCATAAATTCTTTGCTACCATATTTTTTACTTATACATATACAGGGTAATTTTTTTCAATCGCTCCAGGCCGTTTTTGCCGAAACTAAGCAAGATACGAAAAAAAAGTTTGGTACAAAATATTTAGGATCCAGAGGGGGACAAAACTTGGCGGTGTAAACATTTCCGTAAGTAAAACCGCCGAGGTCGGGTGAAGGTCAACTTGGTTTTTTCGAATGGAATGGCATACTTTTTTTTCACAGAATAAGAAAGAGCGTCAAATTCTGCACCGAAAAGTACAAAGACACATATGGCCCAAAGTCAATGGATACTTGGGTAGAGCCGGTTGACGGCCGGTTGATGGCTCTTGGGTAGAGCCGGCTGCTGAAGGACGCTGCACCACGGCCGCGACGCGCGAGCCCATATGTAAGCACACATTTTCGACCAGCTCTACCCAAGTATCCATTGACTTTGGGCCATATGTGTCTGTGTACTTTTTGGTGCGGAATTTGACGCCCTTTCAGATTCTGTTAAAAAAAAGTACGCCATTCCATTTGAAAAAACGAAATTGACCTTCACCCGATCTCGGCGGCTTTACTTAGGGAAATGTTGACACCGCCAAGTTTTGTCCCTCTCTGAACCCTAAATATTTTGTACTAAACTTTTTTTCGTATCTTGTTTAGTTTCGGGAAAAACGGCCAGGAGCGATTAAAAAAAATCACCCTGTATAATAGTACTGGCCATGCATACACATATTGTGTAACGTCCCGTTTTTCCCCGGTTTGTTGGTGAGGAGGGTCGTTACTTGTGCCGACTCCCGGGAGTGTCTCCCGTAGCGGCCGTGTTTATCTGGTTCACCTTGTTAGAGGTTCTTTCTGTCATTTTCTTCTGCTTTAGCCGATTCGGCCCAGGTGATGCCGAATGTGGGTGACTGTGTCACAGCTGTTTTGCCAGGATTGGTTAGTTTTACGCCTAGGTTTGACAGTTCGTGGATATGTCTCTTGGGAGGAATTTAGGGCGTTGATTTTCTGGGGCGGTGAATTTTCGGGGCGGAGGAAACGGCGGAATAGCCACCTATAACCGCAGTGGAATAGGCGCTAGACTTCTCGAATCCCGGAAGGAGGATGCAGCAAGCGATCGAATAATGATTTTGGAACCGCAATGGACCAAATATTAAGCGACCAAAATTCCAGGGAGGATGCAGAAAGCGATTGAATAACCACTCAGAACCGCAGTGGACTGAGCGTTCAGCAACTAGAATTCCAGGGAGGATGCAGAAAGCGATTGAATAACCACTCAGAACGGCAGTGGACTAAGCGATAAGCAACCAGAATTCCAGGGAGAATGCAGAAAACGATCGAATAATGGTTTTGGAACCGCAATGGACCAAATGTTAAGCGACCAGAATCCTGGGGTGCAGAAAGCGATTGAATAACCACTTAGAACCGCAGTGGACTGAGCGTTAAGCAACCAGAATTCCAGGGAGAATGCAGAAAACGATCGAATAATGGTTTTGGAACCGCAATGGACAAAATATTAGGCGACCAGAATTCCTCAGGGTTCGGGGTTGGCTGTGACTGGGTATTGGTTTTAGAATTGTCGTGGATCCAGGATTCTGCGCCCAGAATCTCTGATGGGAGGCTGAAAACGATTGAGTAATTGTTTGGAACCGCAATGGACCAAATATTAAACGACCAGAATTCGGGATGGGAGGTATCGTGTTGAAATTGGTTTCCACAAAAATATTTACTCGGCGTAATTTAACAATATAAAGTTTTGCTTTTTAATGTGATGTTCGATGATTTTCATACACTGGAAAAATGATTGGGTTCTGGCTAGTAGTGGCTCGTTGGCCGTTTGAGTACCAAAGGGTAATTCCTCAAACAAAAGAAAATTGTTTTAATAATTGTTTTCAATAAACGTTTTCTCCAAAATAAAATATCTGGCTTCAATGCCGTAGTGAAAATAATAATTGTAAATATATCAAATTGAATCAAGTTTCGGGTTTTCTGTCTTTGCGACGTTTTAGCTTTTAGGGTTTGGAATGTTCAATACTGTATGATAATTAAGAGCAGTTTTCTATATAATTTCTCTCTGTAGGCTGAGCCTAGACTGAGGTCCCGAGCGCTGCGTGGGCGCCCTTTTATACGGTTTCGGCAGTTAATCCTTAACGTTCTATCACCTTCTTTGGTGTCCATTTTTGGTAATTTTGATATAAGAACATTTGTTTGTAATGAGATTATTCCTTACCCTAGTTCCTGTAGGTCTCCACGCCTTTAGTTCTTCTAATTTGGACAATTTGTTATAAACAAATTGTTCCATGAACTTTTATGGTGTCCAAAATTGTTATTTTGCAAATTAGGGATGATTGTGACTTAGGACATAATTTTCTATCGGAATGAACTTCCTTTTTGCCTGTTTGGAATTTTTGATTTAAACAATTGCTGGTACAAAATGAAATGTTCTATATGTTTCCATGGTGTCCTTTTGTGCTTGCATATGGATGCAGTTGTTCGGTTTTTTTGTTAATGTTGAGAGAAGTTATATGCTAGGTTTTCTACAAGATAGTTTTTCTACATTATTTTAGATTAATGCCTCATTTCTTGATTTCGACTATCTTTGCCAGCTGATTTCTAGGTCTTGTAACTGTGCGCGTGAGCGCTAGAAAATCCGTGTTAATCCGCCTCGGCTGTATTGGGCTCGAACCAATACTTGAGATGTTTTGTACGTCTCAACTAAGACGTAGACACCATAGAAGTTCATAGAACAATTTGTTTATAACAAAGTGTCCAAATTGGAAAAACTAAAGTCGTGGAGATTTGCAGGGACTAGAATAAGGAATAATCTCATTATAAACAAATGTTCTCATATCCAAAATATCAAAAATGGACACCAAAGAAGGTGATAAAACGTTAAGGATTAAGTTCCAGAACCGTATAAAAGGGCGCCCACGCAGCGCTCGGCACTTCAGTCTAGGCTCAGCCTACGGAGAAAACTTATATAGAAAACTGCTCTTGATTATCATTATACAATATCGAACATTTCAAATACTTGAAACGCTAAAAAGCGAAAAACGTCACAAGACGGAAATCCCAAAACCGAATTCAATTCAATTCAATTAAAATTATTATTTTTCATTACGGCATTGACGCCAGATCTATCATTTCTTGAGACGAACGTTATTTAATTTAATTTGGATTATAAAACAAATTTAGTTAATTCGAGCAATCACCTTTAGATACTCGAACGGCCAATGAGCCACTACTAGTCAGAACCTGATCATTTTTCCATTGTATAAAAATCATCGAACATCACATTGAAAAGCGAAGCTTTATCTTGTTAAATTACGCCGAGTAAATATTTTTGTGGAAACCAATTTCAACACGATACCTCCCATCCCGAATTCTGGTCGTTTAATATTTGGTCCATTGCGGTTCCAAACAATTACTCAATCGTTTTCAGCCTCCCATCAGAGATTCTGGGCGCATAATCCTGGATCCACGACAGTTCTAAAACCAATACCCAGTCACAGCCAACCCCGAACCCTAAGGAATTCTGGTCGCCTAATATTTTGTCCATTGCGGTTCCAAAACCATTATTCGATCGTTTTCTGCATTCTCCCTGGAATTCTGGTTGCTTATCGCTTAGTCCGCTGCGGTTCTGAGTGGTTATTCAATCGCTTTCTGCATCCTCCCTGGAATTTCGGTCGCTTAATATTTGGTCCATTGCGGTTCCAAAACCATTATTCGATCGCTTTCTGCATCCTCCGCCCGGGATTCTGGAAGTCTAGCGCCTATTCCATTGCGGTTATAGGTGGCTATTCCGCCGTTTCCTCCGCCCCGAAAAATCACCGCCCCAGAAAATCAACGCCCCAAATTCCCCCCAAGAAACGTATCCACGAACTGTCAAACCTGGGCGTAAAACTAACCAATCCTGGCAAAACAGCTGTGACACAGGCACCCACATTCGGCATCACCTGGGCCGAATAGGCGAAATCAGAAGAAAATAATAGAAAGAACCTCTAACAAGGTGAACAATATAAACACGGCCGCTACGGGAGACACTCCCGGGAGTCGGCACTAGTAACGACCCTCCTTACCGACAAACCGGGGGAAAACGGGACGTTGCAATATATATCATTCAAAAATAGTGAACGTAATAATTATAAAATAGACTTTCAAATTTGTCCTTCAAAAACTTATCATTCCCTTACCGTTATGTAACAGTGGGATAAGATCATAATTTGAAACTGTATCGAGCGCAGCCTTACTTTTTTCTGAAGTTGCCAACATTGATATTCAAAACATTTGCTAGAGCAGACGGTTGATAATAGGATCTTTTTTCAAAACTATTTTGAGTAGAAATTTTTCAAACATTACATTCTTATCTGTCATTCCTCACATCGTTTTATGGAAAGATAAGTGCTTATTTATGTATTATTCATTCATTCATGTCAATAGTCGCGCCGGAAAAATCCCGAATATCGGGACAACAGCGCCGCTGAACAGCTTGAATATTTCGCATCAAATTGGACACTTCCTGTCTTGGAGCATGCGGCATCCTGCAGGAAGCCGGCATAATAGACCGTCAGCCGACGGTATAAAAAATTGAACGATCCTTGACCGTATGCCCTTTGAAGATTGGACTAGAATATATGTGCCAATTATGTTAAATTTGAAATGAAACTTGCATCCTGGTTCTATAGTTGGAAAATTCCGGAAAATGTTGAAACAAAATTATGATAAATTTTAACAAAAGTTGACCGTATGCCGAGGTAATGAGAAGAGAGTTAACGAAAAAATAATCCAGCGGAAAAAGGTCGGCATACGTGTAGGGTGGTCCCAAAGGGATGTAATAAACCCTTGAAATTGCAGACAATTGTCATACCTTCTTTATGATAGCTGACCGTATGCCTCTAAGAGATCTTTATTATTTATGACGTACCATATACTTATGCCTAACGGCATACCGATCGGCTGGTTCCAAGTGGTTCGTAACCTCTAAAACATGTGTGGAAAAATTTTTATTTTTTTTTATGATCGTTAACTATATGCCATTAGCAAATATGATAAATTGTATTCAATGCTATCATATGTAGCTTCGGCATACAGATCGAGTGGTCCTAAAGTAGTGGCATACGTATCAGAAGATGTAAAAATTTTCAATGACTTTTCGATGATCACTGACCGTATGCCAATAAGTTTATCATTAGACAATACTAAAATGTAATGCATAATGAAAGGGCATACGCTCATCGCGGTCCGTAACATCAAAAATTAAAATTGAAGTTAAATATTAATTTTTGACAATCGCTGACCGTATGCCATTATGTATATTAATTAATAATTGAAAAATTAAATACCCTGCAAAAGGGCATACGGTTTTAGTGGTTCCATACCAAAATTATCAGCTGAAATATCTATTACTCCGAACGAGCATCTCTAGTGTGTATGTGAAGTGATTGTGTATATGTATTAGATGCTGTACTTGAAATACGAAAACGACCGTTTGTGTTCATACTGTTTCTAACATGGATGAAGACGCTAGCTCGGAAACCTGTGTTGAAAAAATTTGTTTTGTGTGTAGTGAGAGTTGTGGTACCATCAAATTGTTTACAGAAGATACTCTGAATAAATGCAAATACACGCTGCAGTGCAGAATACATTTCAATTTGAAATATAAAGATTGCAAAGTGCCTGAAACAGTTGTTGATGCGAACGTTGGATACCACAGTGCTTGTTATAGTACGTTTAATGCTTTGAAAAGGCATCATAAGATTTTGCCACATTCAGAAGAGTGAGTAAATTTTCATCAATAAAGAAAAAATTATTCTCATTTTTAAAAATGTGTGTTTCAATAAAAATTCAGTTGACATAGACAAAGTTTTGATTGTTGCGTGTGGCTAACGTTTCAAAGCAGTGTCCGCAGCTGAAGGATGTACAGCCTATACAACCTTAATTTGATAAAGTTCAAAGTGTAGATTTTCATATTTCACCAATCAAAATCATTTAGAAAAAATCAGATGATTGTAAGGTGATTGTCTAATGATTATGTTAGATGATTTATGTTGAATGATTATTGTAAATCTTGGTTAATCAATCTTCCGATAGATAATCAGATGACAGATTAATCAACTGACGGTTCATCTGCGTTTTCGACGCGTGACCCTAGTAACACACAACGTTTTAAAAACGTTTTTAAGTCGTTTAAAAAAACACGAAGTAACGTCTTTTCGAAATAGGAAAAAAAACGTCTTATAAACATATTTTAAACGTTAATTTGGCCGCAATTTTTTTTCCCAAATGACCACAGAAGCAGATGAGAACGTTAGAAAGACGTTTTTAACACGTCTTTATAACGATTAAATTACGTTGATTAGACGTTTTTATGACGTTTTTGTGACGTTTTTATATTCCAGTACAAACGTTTTTTTTAACGTATACATTAGTATTTTTACTCATCTCTGTACTTCCAAAAACTACCACTATAAGTCACTACCAGTCACATTTCTACTAATAAAATCTATCCATAAGTATTTTAATCTACTATGGAGTATAATAGAAAGTGTGCTACTAGGGTCGCGGAGAGGCTCACGCGTCGAAGGCGTTATTCAATTCGGCCCTTCAATTAGATTGATATATTACATCATAATATACACTCATCATGATGAACAATTCACATTATTTACTAACAGGCAACGTGAAGAAACTACAGAAGCAGTGGAGATAAGTGAAGCTCAACAAGCTGATCCTGACACTGGTTTTTTCAATGAAGACATTGAAGTAGTGCCTGAGGTTCAAGCACAAGAGGAAGTAAGTTTATTGCATAAATTACAGAAAATGACATTCGCTGCAAGGAAATGTAGTATATTAACTTTTTCCATTCAAATCAAATTACTAAGCTAATTTTTTCATTGTATTTTCGATTTAAGGATGTATTGGCTCTTAGTTTTATCAATTTTTGTATCTATGAGAAATTATGATACTCTATCATCGTTTTTTCAATGTATTTCTCTAAATAGTGAGACAATTTCCATAAGTTTATGTGTTAATTGTTCAAATTTAATAATTGCAATATCTTGGATAACCCATGAACAATCTTTAAATTTTAAAATTAGACTTTATTTGAAGATGTAAACAAGATAAAATGTAACTGATAATTAATTCTATTCCTTGCATTCATCACAGAATGAAGATCAAGGCAAAGAAGACTGCTCTTGTGCTTGTATTTTTTGCAACCTCAAACGGAAGAGAATCAAAGGCCGACTTCGAAAAGCCATAAAAACGAGCGAAAAGGCTGGGATCTCAGATATTTTGGACTTTGCCATGGAGCACGATATGGAAACAGCAAGGAGAATCCAAAGTGCAATTGATTCAACATCTGGTATACTATACTATCATAAATACTGCAAATCCAAATTTTTGTACGTGATGAAATCCAAAAACAACGATAAAAGTGGGCCTTGGTATACAACAAGAAAACGATACGAAGCTGCTTTCTCAACCGTTTGTGAGTATGTTGAAGAAAACGTCATCAAAGAAAAAAACGTAGTTTCGGAGAGGTTCATTCGGGATCTTTTTGAAGAAAGTTTGATGGCGCAATACAAATCGGATGACATCAAACCGATTCTGCATAGCTACCATATTCCAGGTAGGATCAGACGGCGTTTCCCACGATCCATTGGAATCGTAGTTTCCAAGGGGAAAAAGTTATTAATTCCCAAAAATGCAGATTTTCTTTTTCATTTGGAATCGATAAATGAAAAAGATAACTTGAATAAAGTTGCTTCATTTCTTCGTCAGAAGGTGCGTGAAATAAATGCGAAAAAAATAACTAAAGGTGCAAACGTGAAGCAACTTTTAAATGGTGAATGTGAACTTCCGCAACAATTGATTCATTTTTTAACAACTTTATTAGGCGGTTTCAAGGCATCAACACGAAAATCAGATAGAATAAAACGTCTTGCCAATTCAATTGCATCTGATATTGTGTATGGCATTTCAAATGGCAAAATTGTCCCAAGAAAACATATAATTTTAGGAAGTTCGGTGAAAAGTTTAACAAACAGTCACAAATGTCTGAGAATTCTAAATAGGTTAGGTCATACTGCAAGTTACGATGTCATAACCGAGTTGGAAACTGAATGCACTTACACTGCACTTGAAAGATCGGATGTCTGCCCACCTGAAATTTTTTTTTCTAACGATAGATCTACTAAAAGTGCTTTTGACAACTTTGATAGATTCATCGAAACTGATAAAAATAAATGCACTGTCAATAACACTACAGGAATTATCATACAAGACGTCTTAGATGGTGATGATAATAGTTATCAAGGAATAAATGAAGACTGCACAAACGTCACAGTGGAAATGGAGGAATATGATTCTGCCAATTGTAGTGAGAATAGTAGAAAACGTCGGCGAACTTTGGTTGCCATTGTTTCAGAATTAGAGCCGTATTGCAAGAAACCGTTAGGTTAGGTTAGGTAACTGATAAACTGATAAAAATAAATGCACTGTCAATAACACTACAGGAATTATCATACAAGACGTCTTAGATGGTGATGATAATAGTTATCAAGGAATAAATGAAGACTGCACAAACGTCACAGTGGAAATGGAGGAATATGATTCTGCCAATTGTAGTGAGAATAGTAGAAAACGTCGGCGAACTTTGGTTGCCATTGTTTCAGAATTAGAGCCGTATTGCAAGAAACCGTTAATCCAAGAAGTTTTATTACCATGGGATTCTCCATTGCGAAATGTGAATCCAAATAATTTAGAATTAGCAAATAAATTAGATTTTTTGTGGCTTCTGTCGAATATATATCGTAAAGATACGCCAAGCTGGGTAGGCTACAATTCCAAAATCGTACACGATGAAACTGTATGCCAACGTATAGCATATTTGCCACCGATTAATCAGTCACCAACTGATAAAAGCGTTGTCCGAGAAACAATGTTCAGAGCTCTAAAAATAGCGACAGAGACCGGTCAAAAATACGGTCAAGTATTTTATGATTTAGCCGTGGCAAGAATAGCATTTCTAATTCAGCAAACGGATAGAGAAGAATTTAGGAATCTATTCATTCATTTAGGCGGTTTCCATGTAGAGATGTCATTCTTCAAAGCAATAGGCACTTTTATAAATGGCTGTGGGCTCACAACAATTATGGTTGAAAGTGAATTGATCAATGGTGGATCAGTCAACTCTTTTTTAGCAGGGAAATTTTTTAACAAGTGCAAAAAATTATACGTAATCGTGGCCCTTGGTCTTCACATGGCAATGTTCGACTTTTTCCTACAAGTGAAAGATATAGAGGTTGATGAAAATGTTAAAAAGTTTATCACAGATTCGGAGCAAATCCCCATAGACATTGGAAATGAAGACGTTACAAACATCATGAAAGAATTCTGTGAATTCGAACAACAAGTTATTGAAGGAAAATACGGGAAAACACAACAATTTTATGCCATATTCATTCGACTGATTAATTATTACCTGCTTTTCGAACGGAGCGTTCGAAGCAACGACTTCGACTTGTATCTCTACACGTTACCGAAATTGACCAATATTTTTTTTGCTATGAACCATATCAACTACGCTAAGTGGTTGCTATGGTATGAAAATTCATTGCTCAACATCGAAAATACACATCCCGGCTTGAAGGAAGAAATTCTTAAAGGATCATTTGGTATGTTTATTCAATAATATTTAGTCGAATTGATCATGTCTATAGATAATTTTCCAATCAATTGATTGAATTTTCAGGAGTTAAATTAACTGAAAAACCATTCTCTAGAAAATGGGTAGATTTAATTATGGAGCAAACGATGAATTCCGATGCTGGTAGAACATTCAATGGTTTTACGTTTTTATTAAATTCTATAAGTGGTCAGCAAAGATGGTGCTTCAACCATGGGATTCGCTGCACACTAATTGCAGCTGTACTTGAGGACTGTGGGTTACAACAAAGGCAAGACGTCACGAATGATTTAAAAAAGTACAGAATCAAGCAATTCCAACAGCAACTCGATTGCTTCTTAAGACATTTGAAAACCAGAATGAACCCCTTCTCGATGAATGTACCAAAGGATTCATTGTTCCAAATTGCAACGGGTGAAAGTGCTCCAGAGCAGGTTGAAAAATTTTCTTTGCATATTGAAGCAAATGGTGAAGCTTTAAGAAAGAAAATGATTGATTCGTGTACACTTGGCGAGATCATAACTGACATAGTTAGACACTACGCGACGAGCTGTAGGTTGGCGTAAAATATCCCTAGTTTAGGCAGCAAACGGGGGCTTGAGTTTTCGCAAATATCTCGAGAACTGATTGAGATTTTCGAAATTTTAAAAAAGATTCGAAAAGAGGAGGAAATGTCCTCAAAAAAGTCTCGACTCCCGGAACTAGAGGACCATTATTTATAATCTTTCTAGAAGCGTGAAAATACGGCCGAAAACGGCTAGTCTGGCTCGTGGGCCGTTTCATAGCGTGACGCGCGCAAGCCAGACTAGCTGTTTTCGGCCGTATTTTCACGCTTTTAGAAAGATTATAAATAATGGTCCTCTAGTTCCGGGAGTCGAGACTTTTTTGAGGACATTTCCTCCTCTTTTCGAATCTTTTTTAAAATTTCGAAAATCTCAATCAGTTCTCGAGATATTTGCGAAAACTCAAGCCCCCGTTTGCTGCCTAATGTAGGGATATTTTACGCCAACCTACAGCTCGTCGCGTAGTGTCTAACTATGTCAGTTATGATTAAGGTATGTGTACATACGATGCAAAAGCTTTCGATTTATTCAAAATGAAGAAGAATAAGATATTAAATTTCGCCTCGTGTACGAAGAAAAAACGATCCAAAGTATCATCGAAAGTTCAGGAATTAAAAGTTCATAGAGATTTATTTGCCAGAGTTTTGGGAAACGCCTTATCATCTACAGAAAAAGTAGATATGGATAAAGTTAGTATATAACAGTGTAATATAATAGTGTAAAAGTATCATCTTGTTGCGATAGGTAGTTTTTTAAAACAGTCGAGGTTGTTTTCTTGAGCTTTGCTCTGGAAATCTTCGAGTGACGTACAAAAACATCTCGTTACGAGTTGGTATAATATTTTTAAACATTATAATTTCAAAACCTTGTTAAAAATTATCATTATGAGGTTGGAATAATGTAAACATTTTTGTGCGTGTACGCATTATGAAATATATTTTTTATTACAGGTACTTTCATATCCAATATCAGAATTTCCACCTTCACTGTGTCATTCAGATGGAGTTATTCATAAGACCGACAAGTCAGTTCTGTCAAAAATTTTGATTTCTAAGTTGGAAGATCATGGTCAGCCGGAAACACCTGATGCACTGATTGTTGACACGGCTTTTTTTTCCTGTACTTATTAACCGAGTTGCCACAACACTTTGGCGATTTGTCATTAAAAATTTTGAAAATTCTTGTTGGCTCTAATGCAAAAAAAAATTTTCTTATTTTCGATGAATATAAGAATAATCCATCGATTAAAGATGTAGAACATTTGCTTCGTGACAATGTTAATCGTGACTACTTCATAACAGGTATAAAAAAATATTTGATAATGTTTTCAAGAATCGTATAAATATTAATCGAATTATTTCAATAGGTCCAGATCAAGTTAGACCAGTCGATTTCAAAGCGGAACTTAGAAACACTTCTTTTAAGAATGCACTAGTTTCGTTTATAATTGAGCATTGGCATTCACCTGATGCGAGTAAATTGATGGGAGATAAGAATATTGTAATTTCTTATAAGAATTGGTATTCTTACTCCGTCAATAATGGTGTTGTTTCTTGCGAAATATTAAACCATTTAATGTGTCAAGGCCACGAAGAAGCTGACACGAAAATAGCTTTTGTTGTTGCCAAACTGAAAGCCGGGTAAGAAGTTAACGAGTTTTAATCGATTATGTTATTGAATTATATTCAATATTCAATTTATTTACAGGGAAGGATTGAAGAATATTATTGTCCAGTGCCCAGACACAGACATTCTAATTATTCTGTTAAGTAACTTCGAAGAATTCGATAAGGAGTGTACCATATGGTTGTTGTTTGGTACTGGAAACAACCGCCGATACGTAAATGTATCAAAATTGGCTGAAGTTATTGGTACCAAATGTAAAGCTTTAGCTGCATTTCATAGTTTCACGGGTTGTGACTACAATCCATCACTATTTAAGATTGGCAAAAATAAGCCATGGAAAGTTTTTGAGAAAAGTGATGATTACATCAACGCATTCACTATTATAAGCGATGTCAACAGTGAAAACTATGAAACAGCTTTTGATACCATCGAAAAATTCGTTTGTGAAGTTTACTCAACGAAGAAGAATGGTTTAAACAAATTCAAATCCGTGAATGATGCTCGGAGGCATTTGTTTAACCATAACTTCAATATCATCAGCAGTAACGAATCCTTTCAATCCAGAATCACCAACTTTGACCCGAGTATGATACCTCCATGCCATCGAGAACTGTATCAGCAGATTAAAAGAACAGCATACATCAGCAATATGTGGTGCAATTCCACCAAAAGCACCCTTATTGAACTGAGTCCAACAGATTTTGGATGGGCATTAGATGATGAGAATCATTATTGTTTCAATTGGTTTGAAGGAGCCCAAATGCCACAGTACGTAGTGGATATTCTTAATTTATCAGATGGTAAGAGAACTTTCATTCGATATAAAATTAAGTATCATACTATGTAGATTTTCACTAATCCTTAAATTTAAAATTTACAGAAATAAATGAGAAAGATGAAATGAATTTTGAAGGTGAACAAACACCGGATGAAAGAGAAGCTACTGTAGCTGCTGAAATTGCTGCAGAAGGAGGTAAAAACTTTTGTAATATAAAATTATAACGAAATACTTTTAATAATCATAAATTAATTATTTTTCAGTTGAGTATGCTGAAGAAGATTGCAGCGAGGAAGAGGTGCAGTCAGATGAAGAGAGCATTTATGAATCAGATATTGAATTATGTTGAAAATGTTCATTCTAGAGTAAAACTAATTTTTTTATGATACAAATTCATCCAAATTTGATTTTGTTCTGTTGTAGACTATCATTTTTCTTATTACCCTGGCTCACAAAAATATAATCCCCACTGAAAAGATCACCATGATTTCGTCATGTGAATTTGAACCAAGGTTAAATATAAACGAAATCTGACTCTTTGTTGAATAAATTGAATGAATGAGATGTTTAACATATCTACTGAAAGGTACTATACTTATCTTCTCTACTCAGAATCATTTTTTTGGATCTAAGAATTTCTAATAAGCATTAGTTCATTACGATCTCAGTTTGAATTAGAAATCGTGATGAAATCGATCATACTGATCTTTTCAGTACACTCAGAGAAATGCACGATTCGAGTCAAAACGAAATTCCTTCTGTCAAAATCCTTTGGAATCAAAAGTAAATTCGTTTCAACTCACATTGCAGAATTGTCCTGCAAAAAAGTTTTTTTTCAAACCAAAATTATATTCCATTTACTTCAAAATTAGTTTAAATAGCTGTGCAAAGAAGATTGGTTTTTATTTTCCGAAAAATATGTAACTCGTCCTTTTCATTCTAAAGGATTCATATTCACATAAGTAGAAATTCATTCCAGATTTTTTTCAGTCTTCATTTAAAAAGTTTCCTTTTATCACAAACTGATCTGGAACTAAAACATTTTTTCTTTTGAACGTGTATGAATTCCTTATAGGGTCATATTTAAGAAGATTATTTTTGACTCAGAAGATCTATTCTCTGAGTGTAGGGATATGAGATCAATAAACATCGACAAATAATATTCGAATTTTTGAGGTAACGAACCACTAAAACCGTATGCCCTTTGACAGGGTATTTAATTTTTCAATTATTTAATGATATACATAATGGCATACGGTCAGCGATCGTCGAAAATTAATATACAACTTCAATTTTAATTTTTGGGATTAGGAACCACGGTAATCGTATGCCCTTTCATTATACATTAGATTGTAGTATTGTCTAATGATAAACTTAATGGCATACGGTCAGTGATCATAGAAAAATCATTTCAAATTTTTACAACTTTCATATACATTTCTGAGGTTAGGAACTACGATAACCGTATGCCTTTTTGCAAGTGGTCATTTTATAATGTAAACTTCAATTTTAAGTAGATTTTTTACGGTTAAGATTCATAAAATAGAATGAAAAATTCTCAACACATGTTTTAGAGGTTACGAACCACTTGGAACCAGACGATCGGTATGCCGTTAGGCATACGTATATGGTACGTCATAAATAATAAAAATCTCTTAGAGGCATACGGTCAGCTATCATAAAGAAGGTATGACAATTGTCTGCAATTTCAAGGGTTTATTACATCCCTTTGGGACCACCCTACACGTATGCCGACCTTTTTCCGCTGGATTATTTTTTCGTTAACTCTCTTCTCATTACCTCGGCATACGGTCAACTTTTGTTAAAATTTATCATAATTTTGTTTCAACATTTTCCGGAATTTTCCAACTATAGAACCAGGATGCAAGTTTCATTTCAAATTTAACATAATTGGCACATATATTCTAGTCCAATCTTCAAAGGGCATACGGTCAAGGATCGTTCAATTTTTTATACCGTCGGCTGACGGTCTATAATATTTCGTAAGATCTAGAACAGTCAGGAAGATTGAAAAGCTGACGGGGTATCATCTGATACCCGTCGCAATGATAGCATGTAGCCCGTTCGGCGCAACTCTCTCTTGCGAACCAAGTTAGTATCAGGAGGGGATTGTCCAACAGATTCAAAATTACAATCTCAATTAAAATTATAAGAGTTAAGTTTAGGCGTAGGAAGGACGATAAATCGTCGTGAGGAACCACCCATTTTCCGGAGGTTAAATTTGGCCTCAGAAACTACTTCACACAACTCAGACGCCAACTGTGGGAAAAAGACGATAACAACCCCCGGGGGCTAAGGGTTGATCAAGAGTCAAATGTAAACATCGACCGGTTATGTGTAAATGCGAATGGGTTCCATCCGGAGCTCGTACGGACAATTGAAGTCACGAGTATTCGGGTGTGGCCATCCAAGAACCGCGGAAAGCGCGATTAAACCGCGGACGTGGAAGACGCGGAGTAATTCATAATCATAACACCTAGTTGGTCGGGACCACGCGCTTTTACACAAAAACTGCATAACCCGAGGTTTCCTAGGAGGTACCACCGATGCACCGAAGTCTTTCATCCGTAATACGCACAGCGCGTGGTGGCTCAGAAACGATTGCTACCAGCGAGCTTATAGAGTTGGTGTCCGGAAATCTGTGTAAGTGACGTCCCAAAATTAGAACTCGGCATTCGTAGAACGATTATTTTGTGAACAATAATAGTGTGGACTTTTCCAAATAGAACAGAAATAGTGTGTTAAGCCTGAGTGTCTGAAATAAACTGTCAGTGAAACATTTCCTCTAATCGAGTGAGTTCAACCAGTGGCACAGTTGAAACCAGGCGGAGGACGTTAGAACCAGGAGCGGATACCGTGTTCATACCATCCAGAACACCAACCCGGTAAATTAGTACCAAAATCCATTACGACCCTAGGTTCCCTCCGAAACTTATTATCCAGAATTCACTTCTGTTTCGAAACCAGTAAAGAGGGAGAGAGAGCTGCAAGCGACGGGGTACATGTGTAAGATGCCAATCACAACTGTATCGCAATTTGTTTAGAATATACGTTGGCTTTTACCAGATGCATCCAGGTTGCCATTATCTCGATATATACGCCTTTACAAACATACCGCTCCGACTGACGAATTAGGCAGGTGAAGTAAAGAAAGAGAAAGCACAGGGCCCGTAAGGGACTGGGAGAAGGATGGATCCCATGACCGGCTTACCGAGAGGTGGGTAAAAATTTTATCTGTGTAGCAGGAAGATCAGCCAAGTTCGCTACACACTCTATCGTCACACAGTTTGGTGGCAGCGGTGGGATTTTGAAAAATTCATTGCCTTCTCGTAGTGTCCTCTTTTGTTGATTCATCTTCCGTTTTGGGGAAATTAACTCAAGTAGACAAATAGGGAAAACGTAGATTACAGGCTTGCAACTCCCTCGATCTTTATGATAATTCTATTCGCATATATATAACTAGATTTACCGTATATGTTTATAACTGTATTATCCAGTATAAGTGCGAGAACCTATCCGACCGACCATTGAATTCACCTGGACCTTGCTGTCACGTGTTATACACCGTTATACTATATTTTACTCGGAAAAAAACAAAAAAAAATATTATTCTATCATCGTACAATATAGCGCAAGCCCGGAGCGACCAGAGCAACTCGACCTTATCTGCTTCATTGAATGACTCCTCAGTGAACCCGATGATTACGTCGATGGCAGAGTGTCTTTCGATAACGCAAAGCATGTTAGGAATACCTCATTTTGACAGACGGAACATGCCGTTAAAAGACTTCCTTCAAGATATTAGGAACGGATCGGTTTACGTACCACCTGAGTCCGAGGATAAATATGTTCGTGGAGTAGACTGCAAGGTGTCGCACGCGATAGTAAGTACGGTAAAAGTTTTCCTACCGTAAATGCATTGATGAAGCATTTAAAAGATAGGTTCGCGAAAGGTAAAACACCCAGCACAAGCACGAGATTCAAAATATCCACATGAAAAAGGGGGAATCGGTTGATGACTATTACGACCGCTTAAGCATACTGATTAGTGGTGCACGGATAGCTTTAGAGGAACAATACGGAAATGCCGCGGACAGTATAATAAAATCGATTTCGGATGACGCGATAGATTATTTCACCCGCGGACTACCCGACGAATTAGCTAGGGATGTAGACTTAATGAATCCAAAAACACTGGAAGACGCGCAAGATCTAGCCATTCAGATAGAAATGCGAACCGAAGCCGGCAGGGACGCATATCTTGCGCAGTATGATGCCGCATTACCAGCGTCAAGAATTTGACGACAGATACCGGAGCACGGGGCGAAGTTTCCCTAATTATTCCATACAGAGAGGGGCCGATCAGGGAAGAAGCGCGTCGCCAAGTCACGTTATGTACGCGACAGAGAGCTATTACCCGCGGGATGATCTTGAACCGCAATTCAGTAATTATCGTTATAATTCGCCTGGTCGCAGAGCATATGAGCATCCCTGTCCGGACTGTCAGCTGTGTTACAGGCACCGCGCACGTGGACGGTCACCTAACCCGTCTCGCCGTAGTATACAGCCAAGTTATCCTCTAGACTCGACGCAAGCAGCGACTTCGCGTAGTCCATATCCCTCAAATCCAAATTATTCACCGAGGCCAGAGCAGGGACGGAATTTCCCGGGCCCTGAGCCCTGGGTGGCGCGAAGCGAAGGGACGTTCAGACCACGTTCTCCCTCTCCACATAATAACAAATTAGCAGAGGATTTAAACTCCACCGCGGCCCGTCGGACAGACGGGAGCACGGTAAAAGCGGAAATTCAGCGTCGACCAGCGGTAAAAGGATACTATCGTGCGAGTCAGTTGCAGATTCCGCAATCATGAGGATACCGACTCCGGACTTACGGGCCCGAGTGGGAATTTTCATCATAGACACCAGCGCCGATATAAGCTTAATTAAAATAGATGCATTGGACCCCAATGCATTGATAGCGGGTCACGAATCCGTCACCATCGAGGGCGTGACAACCGATAAGATGCGAACGGCGGGAACCACCGAACTAACCCTCCAGGATCAGCCCCACATATTCCATGTAGTACTAAAGGGAATTCCTTCCGAAGGCGACAGCATGCTCGGGAGAGATTTTTTCTTCAAATTCGGAGCCGAAATTTCATTTACTCTCATACCTTGGTAACCAGATTCGAGCTAATACACCCGATCCGATTCCTTGGAACGGAAGAAGATGCGGACGCTCTACGCGCACCAAGGAACCGCGTGCTCTCGATTCGCGGCTGAACGAGGCAAGCCGTTCCAATCGACGTCGTTGGCTACGATTTGAGCGAGGGTTATCTCCGGAAAATCAAAACTTTAGATGCGTGTACATTGGGAAAGCGACCGTGACTGTCAGCAAAGGTACGTGCCATGTCCCGGCCATTAACACACTTCGGGAGAATGTGGAAATAACAATACCTCCACAGGAAGTGATCCCATTTGAAATCAGTGACCTCCTCAATGACTGGGAAAGTTCCGACGAGGACTCGGCCGCTCAAAGTTCTACGCCAGTTCTACGCCTGATATAACTGATCGAGTCTCGGAAATTATGTCCAAGTTGCGCGTAGACCATTTGAATGAGGAGGAACGGGAGCACGTGATGGACTTAGTGGAGGAATTCCCGGAAGGATTCCACTTATCGGGGGATAAGTTGAAATTTACACCATTAATCAAACATAGAATCCCCACAACGAACGATGTGCCGATAAATACGAGGCAATATCGATTTCCCCCGGTCCATAAAATCGAAATAGAAAACCGGGTCAACTCAAAATTAGCAAACAAAGTAATCACCCCGTCGACCTCACCATACAAATCGCCTCTCTGGATCGTGCCGAAAAAACCGGACTCCAAGGGGAACGCGAGATGGCGAATGGTGATGGATTTTCGTAAACTAAACAGATATCCTGGACCACCTAGGCAGGGCGCAGTATTTCTCGACATTCGACCTAGCCAGTGGGTTCCAACAAATTGAAATGGATCCCCGGGATGGATCTACCGCAGAGGTTTTCGTCTATCTCGATGACATTGTAGTTTACGCGAAGGACCTTGAAGAGCATGGTAAGAAAATTCGTAGACTATTCAAACGCCTATCGAAGGCGAATTCAACGCTACAGCCGGATAAATGCGAGTTTTTGAAAACGGAGGTAGCCTATCTGGGGCATACGATCGGTCGAAAGGGGGTGAAACCGTATCAGGATGAAATAATCGCCGTAAGGAAATTTCCGCGACCCAAAACACAGCAAAAGATTAGGCAATTCCTGGGGCTCACGGGTTATTATCGCCTATTCATAAAAGATTTTGCTAAGTTAGCTAGCCCCCTCACCGAATTATTGGAAAAGAGCGTGCCATTCGCTTGGGAAAAGGAACAAAAGAGAAGCTTTAAAGCTTTACGCAAGGCGCTATGGCATCAGCCGATCCTCCGACATCCTGACTTCAGTAAGCCATTTATTCTTACCACTGATGCGTCCGAGTACGCGATCGGAGCAATCTTAAGCCGAAAAACAGATGCATGAAAAAAAATTTCTCTGTCCTTCCCTGTGTTACGTCCGGACCTCGGTCCAAAGTCTAGCCCCATCCATTCTATTAATTCCAAATTCCTAACAATTATTACCAGTAACTCGCCTAGACGCAACCTAATATCTTTCTTCCTGTCTTTCTATTTCAACCGGCATCCGGCATGGTGCGACCACGCATCAGCACAACGTGCAAGTGCAACGCCGTGCCGAAATCTACCTAGTCAGCGACACGTGGCCTCCCGCTTCACCTACCCCTTCTTTCAATAAACCGAGTTTACCTTATTCCTAATTTTCATATCAAAATCACTTCCGAACTCAGCACCATACTCTGCGGTCTTCCAGGATATAGTTCTCTAGTCGTACGCCGAATCCTGAATCGGTCATCTTATGATTATTCTCAACACACCTATAAGCCTCCCTGAGCCTGGTCAATAATTATTGCTCTTCAAGACTCTCAACGTCTGCTTACGCCTATAAGCCTCTCCGAGCTTGGCAAATGAATAATATTCATATAATATTTATCTACGAAGTTTTCATCACCTCCGTCAATGAAAATCTTTTTCCACAGTTGCATTTAGTTGTGTAAAACGAGAATCGAACCAAAAATAATCACGGCGGTGAAGATCATTCCCGACCGTAACATTGGTGGCAGCGGTGAACTTCTCGTTTCTGTGGGAAACATCGAAGTTATAAATCGTGAGTTTCAATTGAGATCGGTGAAAAATAACTCTGCACAAGCTTTTTACCGGTGGCAATACCTGCCAACCGTCATAGATAGCACCTCGTACATACGAACAGCTAGTTTCGTGATAACGGAAACGTTATCGTGCAAGTTAAAGTGACCAACAATTGTGACATAAATCACCAATCAATTCCGCGAAAAGCGACGTAAACTTCTTTCATCCGCCACAGAGCGACGTATCAAATCAAATCCGCGAAAGGCGACGTCAACTTCTTCAATCCGCCACAGAGCGACGTATCAAATTAAATCCGCGAAAAGCGACGTAAACTTCTTCGATCTGCTACAGAGCGACGTATCAGATCAAATCCGCGAAAAACGACGTAAACTTCTTCAAACCGCCACAGAGCGACGTACCAAGTCAATCCGCAACAAGCGACGAAATTTTTCAAATCCACGAAAAGTGACGGATATAATTCGGAATCTTCGAAAATTTGGTGATAATAGTGACCAAAGAACTCAGTGATCTTCATCAATTAATAAAATTTTCAAACAGTGCTGTGATAACTTCATAGCCTTCCGCATACCCTTCAATCAGTAATTTTACATCACTAAGCATCAAAGAAGTGGAAAATAGCGGAGAAGTAGCAGCATTACAATTCCGTTCAGCACCCGGACACCAGATAAGACGCTGACAACGCACCTTAGAGCCCAGTTGATCCAACAACGGCAGCACAGTGACGCAGATCTCGCAACGAACTACAAGTCATCGACACCAGATCTACGTCATCAACGGCATGCAGATATCCCACATCTTCATCACCATAGTCACACTTCTGTAAGTCGTATAACGAATACCTTGTAACATTTACATACAGAGAGTTTTCCTGTATGATGGCCAGTCGGGTTGCACCAGCGTGTCGGTAAGTTAGGATAAAATACTAACACATGAAAATTCCACATGCGTGATTTTCGCTGGCTCCTGCTGCTTACCCAGCAGAAATCACACACGTGGAATTTTTGTATGTTAGTAATTGTATCCCCAGTTGCCTACACGCTGGTGCAACCGGACTGGCCACCATACAGGAAAACTCTCTGTATAAGCGCGCTAGAACTAACCGTATGAGGCAAAATGAGCCGCCCAGACGACAGTAACGTTTCCTTCATTTCGATGCAACACGCAACAACGTTATTACCAGTGTGACAAGTGAGACATAAGGGGCAGAGACAGAAAGACAAGCAGACAGAGACAGAGACAGAAAGAGAGCAAAGGAGAGAGAAATTGAGGAGAGTTAGTAGGCCTACGATCATTACTGTGCTCGTTCGTTATATGTACATAGGAGTGGTGCTTTTGTAAAATCTTTATTGTTAATTGTCAAACGTCTTGTACAAGTCTGTGAAACCGTGAGTCGATCGCAGGGAAATCCACCCTATTTCATCCATTTTATCTATTTTAACGATTTTAATATTGAGCATATATGAGATAAATTTTATTAGAAAGAGCTCTCTTCTTAGCAAATTTTAAATTGTCTGTCCTGTCACCAGTTAGTACCTGCGTTATATTTATTTTTCACACGATTTCATCTAGCATTATATTTTTGAGCATATATATTAGGTCCGGAATTGTATTTATACATCATCTGTTATTTATTATGTCTTGTCTGCTTTTATAAATATATATTGAAACTACATAATCAAATTTCAAGTGACGGCCATTCAAATCCGTTACACTAGTTTTCGATGGCAAAAACATGCCATACCGTACATTCGCGGCTCGGGTCGGCAAGATACAACAGCTTATTAACCCCAAAGACTTAGCACAATTCACTTTCGTAGTGCAACTCAAGATAAAAGGCGAATCAGCCGAACAGATACGACCAGAATCCGTCACTTTGACAGACACCTTAAGAGATCTCAAACGCGCTTATAGATGCAAACGCAGCCCAGAAGATATTCAAATGGAAATCACAACTTGCGTGATGGAACGAAATGAAACTGTCGTAGAATACTTCACTATAATTGAGAAATTGGTAACGAAAGCTGAAGAGGCGGCTGAAGCTACCCTAGCAAGCGAGACCGTCAAACCCCTGATAGAATACAGTAGAATCACACGCTCTTTTATCAAGGGATTGCCAGACGACATAGAACTTAGAGTACCGGCGGAAAGACCAAAAACACTTGCAGAAGCGACACAAAAGGCTACCGCGATACAAAGAGTAGTGCAGAACAGAAATAAATTGCACACCCTGAAAACATCCGCGGCGGATAACAACGTACACGATACAACCTTGATGCCCAATAACAAAAAAAAGGTCGAAACTAAGCATGTTAGTGTATTAGGCTGTGCATATCGCAAACGCACCAGCCATTTCGGTGACGAATGTAGAATCAAGCAACAATTATCATCGCATACACCTGTGGATATTGTAAACGCATCGATCATAGATATTGCAAACGCGTAGGACACACATTCCAACAATGTCGCACGCGCGAAAACCAGCAGTACCACCAAAATCTGCGAGATCATTATTAGAGACGCGAGAAC
Source organism: Athalia cordata (assembly GCA_963932425.1). NCBI lineage: Eukaryota > Metazoa > Arthropoda > Insecta > Hymenoptera > Athaliidae > Athalia > Athalia cordata. The sequence continues at coordinate 7,539,356 of OZ010628.1, read as the reverse complement.
AATAACTACAGGGCACCCGAACCGCCAGGTCACGCGAGAGCAAACGATCGGTACAACGACAGACAGTTCAATTATCAAGGAGGAAACAATCGGTATAACGACAGACAGTTCAATTATCAAGGAGCAAACAATCGGTACAACGACAGGCAGTTCAACTATCAAAGAGAAAACAATCAAAGCAGAAATGTACCAGGCGAACAAAACCGTCCACAGGCCCAGCACCGCGTCAATTACACACAAAGAGATCCTTATGAACGCGATGATCCTCGCGATGATTACAATGAACACCGCGAAGCAAACTTCGGCAATGACTCGGGAAACAGTCATTTAAACGAGAACTGGGACGATCGAGTGGACGCGTCGATATCCCAAGATCAGAACCAGCGTCCCACGCCAGTAGCAGCAACGTATTACAAGTAAACGAATCGCCAGAATTGACAGCTCCTCACATAATAATACAATCACCGCAAACAGTCCGAAGATACACTACCCTCATAACAGACACAGGCGCCGAACTAAATTTAATAAAAATCGGGTGCATAGACCGACGCACGCTGTGTACGCCAACCGACAAACGATATATCTCTGGAATAACGGGTACACACATAGAAACAATGGGCAGCATTGACCTCGAATTTGCTAACACGCAACACGAATTTCATCTAGTGCATGATTCATTTCCAGTCAAGGGAGACGGGATCCTTAGTGCAGATTTTTTCCGAACAGAAAATGCAACGATTTGTTTCAAAAATAATATCCTCAATACTCGTAACACCGGCACCATACCGCTTCATTTGAATCACACACACACGCGCGACCTCACACAAGTTTTTACGAATCAGCAGAATCACGCTTCTACAGTACACATATACCTATGTGAACCTGGCACACGACTTTCGGAAGAAAATTTTTTGATAATCGGAATCGATTGTACTCCGTTTGTACTTGTTTGTACCATTTTGATTTTTGTTTGTACCTCGAAGGACAAAAAGTTACAGCGTTTACAAAAAATGACTCGCACCCGATTTTTAAGGAACTAGTTTTTTCCAACAGAAATCGCTTCGAAATCGTTTGTACCCGTTTGTACCACTTTTTTTTTCGTTTGTACCTCAACCCAAAATGAGATGGAGTCGTTTTTTGATTTTTCGAAAACCCAACTTTTTTGTTTTCACGTACAATCGAATTCTGCCAACGGCAATCGCTTCGAAATCGTTTGTACCCGTTTGTACCACTTTTTTTTTCGTTTGTACCTCAACCCAAAATGAGATGGAGTCGTTTTTTGATTTTTCGAAAACCCAATTTTTTTGTTTTCACGTACAATCGAATTCCGCCAACGGCAATCGCTTCGAAATCGTTTGTATCCGTTTGTACCACTTTTTTTTTCGTTTGTACCTCAACCCAAAATAAGATGGAGTTGTTTTTTGATTTTTCGAAAACCTAACTTTTTTGTTTTCACGTACAATCGAATTCCGCCAACGGCAATCGCTTCGAAATCGTTTGTACCCGTTTGTACCACTTTTTTTTTCGTTTCTACCTCAACCCAAAATAAGATGGAGTCGTTTTTTGATTCTTCGAAAACCTAACTTTTTTGTTTTCACGTATAATTGAATTCTGCCGAACGTTTTTGGTATTTTTTTTTTTGGCAAACATGCTTTTTTGTTTGTTTTTTGTTAGTTTTTTTTAGTTTTATTTTTTATTTTTTTTGGTTTTTTTTTGGTTTTTTTGTTGTTTTTTTTTTCCCCCCCACCATCTTCCAGTAGGCGATGTTTAGTTCTCACATCCAGTCATATATTCTTACTGTATTGTTCATAAAATAGCACACGCGCAATTATTAATACCTACTCTATATTATTATCTATACTATTATACATAGGTATGTTATACCTATGTATAACGAAAAAAAAAGTGGTACAAACGGATACAAACGATTTCGAAGCGATTGCCGTTGGCGGAATTCGATTGTACGTGAAAACAAAAAAATTGGGTTTTCGAAAAATCAAAAAACGACTCCATCTCATTTTGGGTTGAGGTACAAACGAAAAAAAAAGTGGTACAAACGGGTACAAACGATTTCGAAGCGATTGCCGTTGGCAGAATTCGATTGTACGTGAAAACAAAAAAGTTGGGTTTTCGAAAAATCAAAAAACGACTCCATCTCATTTTGGGTTGAGGTACAAACGAAAAAAAAAGTGGTACAAACGGGTACAAACGATTTCGAAGCGATTTCTGTTGGAAAAAACTAGTTCCTTAAAAATCGGGTGCGAGTCATTTTTTGTAAACGCTGTAACTTTTTGTCCTTCGAGGTACAAACAAAAATCAAAATGGTACAAACAAGTACAAACGGAGTACAATCGATTCCGATTATCAAAAAATTTTCTTCCGAAAGTCGTGTGCCAGGTTCACATAGGTTACACATATGCGCCCCGGAATTCGTCAATCCTGAGACACCGCTCTTGGTAGACACAGGTGCTGACGTAAACATTATCAAACTCCGCGCACTTAGCTTGGACGCGCTATACACAGCTAAAGATATAACCACGCTAACGGGCATAATACAGGGACGAATGCAAACCATCGGATCACTAAAAGTTTAAATCGGTAACAAGCCCTACAAATTCCACATAGTCGAAAACTCATTTGCAATAAGAGAAGAAGGAATCATTGGCATTGAATTTTTGAAACGACGGAATGCGACAATATCTTTCGAAAACGACTGCATAATTACGGACGACTGCGAACCTCTGAAAATAATGAATAACAAAACAATAACCGTATACCTATACCACCGCGTACCGCGCAGATCATCCGCTCAAAGGTAGCCAATCCATCGGTAAAATCAGGGGCCATCGAATAAATCAAGTTGGGAAAAAATATCTATTTGAGAAAAGCATTAGTCAGCAATAATAGAGGCTTCACATATGCATGCGCCATAAATTCGAATGATATACCGGTAGAAATAAAACAGCCAACGGTAACTCTAGAGGAAGTTGACACCATCACACACAGACCTGAAGCTGATATGACACTACGACTATCACCCAACAACTCACACGGAACTCTCGCAACACTAAGGCAGAAACCCAGGGGACAACGCGAACTTAACATACACCTTGTAACGTGGCATCTTAGAATCCCGCGTTACAAGGCTCCGTAGTATTAAGAAGGGAACCAAAATGCCAAAGTTACCGCCAACCGACCAGCTCCAAGGCCAGTTAGTATGAATAAGTTTGCCGTTAAGTTAATTCTTTTTGTTAACATCTCCCGCATGTACCCTGACGGACGATACGACCACGGATCCTACCGACGACCGAAAGCCACACCCCTGATGCGGTCTGCTCAACGGGTCAAACCCTGACGTCAGCGAAAATTATTGCACTTCTACCGATGTGCATCCCGAAGTAGCGTCGAAAACTGCCGAGGGCCAGCATCGCAACATCTACCGCCTCGCTACCGATAGTCCCCTGAGCGGCGTACAGGGACGAGGGTGCGACACTTCTTTCGCACACCAGATCCTCCCGCCAGGCTGACCGAAACGAAGACTCCCGACAACGCCATGGATGTCACAGGAGCAGGCGTATAAGGTGGCGTGAATTGAGTAGCGTCACCTCCCGTCCCGTGACTTACCGGACTCGAGCTGGACCATTCTAATATCTGCCGTTCCGGAAGCTGTTATCGTCTCGGGAGTGCTCTAGACCTCCCGATGGATGTTCCTGCCGAGGGTGCACAGAGCTGCGTAGGCCTACCTAGACCTACGGGCCCCGTATTTTATCGTGGAGGCACGAATTTGGGTCAATGAGGTACCGGCGTTCTCTCGATAAATTCTCCCGCGAAGCAATGAGGTCTTCGCTGGATGGTGCCTGACGGTAGGCAGCCGGCCGGACGAGTAAGGATGGGAGCAAGTGGCGAGGAACCAAGCATCAGCGTCGTGACGTCAGAGGGGCGACACCGGCGAGCTAGATCCGTACTCAGGTACCACGTGGGCGCCCTAAACCTATGGGGTCGTTGAACCGCCGTAACGCTATCGATGATAGGATGATTTCGTCACGAGGGACCGTATCGCCAATCAGGAGGCTACAAGAAGAGGACATCGAAGAAGAAGACGATTTCCTCTGTCTATTCTGTGTCTAACCGCTATCGCTAGTAGTCACGTTCTACCGCTTTCGCTTCTTTTCGTACTAATTCTATCGCTAAATTTCTAATCTTTCGCCAGTGCAATTCTCTTTCTATCTCTCGGGAGAAAACCTCAGTTTTTAGCCTCTCGTGAGGAGTTTTTAGTGCCTTTGATAAGTAGGAGTTGCCAGGACCTGTGGGATTAGGCCGCAGCGTCAAGGTAAGGTGTTCAACCATCGTAGTAACGTCACGAGGCGGCGCAATTTCTGTTCTAGTTTTTGGGATATTACGTTTAATTGTGTGTAGCTCGGAATTTGGCCCTAGGGCGGCCGGGCTCACCGATATTTGGGTTATTTAGTTAGTCTGTCGAGACTTTTGTAGGAAATTCTAGCAGTAACCTCGTGACTGAGGAAATCCGTTATCTTTGAATTTGAGTCTGGCTTTCAGCCATTTTTGATACCTCTCGCGAGGGTTTAGCTCCCGCGAGCGGTCAACCTTAGTAAATAAACCTTTCTTGGAGGCTGTTGGTCAGTTGGCTTTAGAGGACAGATTTGATATGAAATAATATGCTGTGAGAATTATATGTTAGCTTAAGATAATTGTAGTCACTAATTGCTTGGCATTTGGTTCTCCCCGCTTACTAATTACTACGCTATACTTTTCTTTATTTTCGCTTGCTTATCATTTGTACGCTATATTTTCTATTTTTATAATTTTGACTCTGTGTTATTCTTTACTGTGTAATATTTTATGATTTTGCCTGCGTAGTACGCTATTACTGATATTTTTCCCCGATTATTATTTTGGTATACTGTCGCTTTTACTCTCTTCCGCTGACAGTTGTGTGCCAGTGTTGGCTCCCTATTTTCTTTCGTTTAGAATCTGATCTGGTCAAACGCTTTAATAATTATTGTATGATATTTAAGTAAGACACAGGATAGCCGCGGCAGCGCGGCCGCGTAAAAGAATCGCCCTAATTTAGCGAGTTATCGGCGTCGGTAACTTCCGTTTATCGCCAAATTTTCTATCGACCGTGATCTAGTGAGCAAGCTCTCGCGAGTGCCAAAAGTGACAGCTGCTTTACATTTTGTGTCTCTGTTCCGCTCCCGCCTCTCGGGAGTTCTCTTTCCTCTCTGTCGCTCTCCCGCGGAGCACTAGTTTTACTTCGCTATCGTTGTCTCTTCTACCGTATGGCAGTAGGCTAATTGCAACTGCGGCCACTCTTGCATCTATCGCGGAGCCATTGCTCTATCAATAACCAACCCTTATATTGTATAGTCTTTCGCTGTACGACTTCTATCGCTAAGTTTAAGATTGTAAAACCTGCCGCTGGCTTTGAAAAATATAACTCCTATTGTGTGCTACCATATACCTCTCGCTTTCTTTGGTTTTATTTAATTGTTGCTTACACCCCCCCCCCCCCCCACTACTCTATCGGTTGCTGTCGCCTGAGCCTAGCCGGCTATACCCGCCGGACCTGGGGAGACCTCCACGGAGTCACCGGAGCTTGGTGGCTTCCTGTCACGCATTTTGGGTTGTTTTATTATATCAGTAGTATTAGTAGATTTGAGTAACGACGTACTACGTCTGGCGCCCAACGAGTTCTTTCGGTAAGTACGGCTTGAGTGCAGCAGGTTTCCCGCAGGTCAAGCCGAAGTGCCGGACAAGATCCCGGGAATAACCCGCCTGGGGTAGTAATCTTGATTTCCCGTTGCAAAGTGACGCCCAACGTAGGGGCCCGCAAGGGTTAATTGGCAAAATCTAGGAAAGCAACAATCAAAAATTTTTGTTCTGGCGGAAAATTCATTTGGAAAATTTTGCGTGGTTTCAATTACTAGTTAGGAAAATAAATAATGTAAAGCAGTTTGATCAGATCAGTCAACACACAAAAAAAAAAAAAAAAAAAAAAAAAAAAAAAAAACCCTTTTGTCATTGCTATTGTCGCACTACCGCGGACAGCCACCGTTACTATCAGAGTGTAGTTTGCCGACTGGTTTCGCCTACCTCTGACGAGAACTACCGAATACAATACTTGCTATTGCACGTCCGACCGTATCTTTTTTTCCCCTTCCCTCCTCGCGCGACCTTGCTTCGGAGCCGACCGTATTCTACCGGGAAATTCCAGTGACCTTCCGGCGTAGACTCTCCGCTCTCGTGGGCGCAGTTCGCCTCCTGCTGCTGCCAGGCCGGGACTTATGTCCGTGCCTTCGGTGAAGGATTGGTGGATCTTCTTATTATCCGTCGAAGAACTACGGGTCGAACTCGCGAATCGGTCCCTCTCTGTTACCGGTGCCCTTCCTACCTTGCGCCTTCGCCTGATCCAATACTACAGAGATCACCGGACAGACATGAATAACCCGCTAACTTCCGATACCGTACCTCCCGTAGACCCTGAAGTGACCACCCTGCCGGTCGCGGAGGCACACCAGAGTCCCCAGACGACGCAGGTGACCCCTGATCGGGGCCAGGAAAGAATTCCGGAGACACCTCCCAGCCAACCATCGGTACCACAGCCCTCTCCAGTGACTCCGACCTCCCGTGCTGGTCCAAGTGGAACCAACCTTCCCTATGCGTCTCAGTTCTCACGCGATACCGAGGACACCCCACCGACCGCTTGGCGTCCGCCACCGCGACGGGAACCCCGTCTTTCGTTCCGGGATGAACCCCGGGAGCCCGACTATCGTGATCTCCGTGATTTCCGGGACTACCGTGACTACCGTGATCCTCGTGAGCAGCGTGACTCTCGTGATCACCGTGACTCCCATGATTACCGGGACTACCGAGACTCCCGCGAGAATTCTGACTACCGAGACTATCGTACGCCTTCGCACAACCCCTCGCCTATCGCGGCGTACGAAGCAATGCGGAAGTGGAACTTAAAGTTCTCGGGTGCGCGTACCGAAGATCCGGAAGCGTTTCTACTTCGTATCGCCGAAGGCCGAATTTTGTTCAACCTCCGGGATGAGGATATTCTTAACAGCCTCCCGTTTTTCCTCTCGGGACTGGCCCTTTACTGGTTCCGGGCCCAACGCCCTACTTGGCAAGACTTCCGGGACTTTGAATGCGCTTGGGGTGACCGCTTCAGCAGTCCGACCCTGCAATTCGATCTCCGCGAGGAGATACGCCGCCGGACACAAGGCGAGCGAGAACCGGTGGCAGATTATCTGACCTGCATGCGCGCGTATTATGGGCGATTACGCCCTCCCTGGACTCTCGAGGAGCAACTAGATTACTCCTACCGCAATATGCTGCCAAAATATCAGATCCTCATACGCCGTGAGGAGTTAGATGATCTCAGGGATCTGGAGTACGCGGCCCGACGCCTAGAAGGGATGTATGGAGTAATGAGCAACTATCAAGCCCCTCCTACCGCGGACCACTCACTGGTCCCCGAACTCGCCTATCGTGGACCGCGTTCCAGCTCTCAACTCCCGCGAGTCACCCTTGCGCACTTAGACGGAGGTGAGGACCCTCTCGAAGCGATTAATGCCGCTTTCGAGTCTACGCTCAACAACAACCGACCGGCGCATAACTCCAACCACACCGCGAATTTTCACTCCGGTGCGTATCAGCCGCGAAACCGTACGGCCCCGCCGCAACCGCCGGGTGCCACCTGGCAGAACTCTCGTCCGGATAACCGTGGCAGGGGACCCCCGGACCAGGTCCCAGATAATCACCGCGCTAATCAAGGTCCCCGGACGTCGCGCGAACCCCCTAGTACCGGAGCACGTACGAATCCCCCTCTCGCTGAAGATCCACACCCGCTGGGTCAATTTGTCCCCGCAGCTTCCGCGACGGCCCCCGAAGAAACAGGCAATAGCTACCGATGTTTCCAGTGCGGCCAACGTGGCCACCAACACCGGCAATGCACCGCCCCTAGGCGAATTTTCTGCCACGGATGCGGCCAACCTGACGTCATCCGTCCAAATTGTCGACACTGTCAGGGAAACTTCCCAGGGAACCGACTCCCGGGGCAGAATCGGAGTCCCTGAACGTGAGGACCCCCGTATCGCCTTCCGACAATTCTATCGTACCGCCTTTCGAACAGTCTACCGTTCGATCTCCCGATCCCGCTACCGCCTACGCTCCCGAGGTCAATGAGTTTTGTAGTCCGGCCTATCCCACGGACGGGAAACCGCTATTATTTCTCACCTTTTACGTCGCGCAACGCCCGGTCACTGCCTTGTTCGATTGTGGAGCCTCCCGGACGTTCGTAGATTCGCTTACCGCCGAATGTTTGCAATCTCTCGGATTTCCCATACATCGCCCTCGCCGCGAAACCGTAACTACGGCGGCCGGCCTTAAGACCGAAGTGACCGGTGAAATGACCGTCCCTGTTCAGCTCATGGACGCGATTAATGACGTCCAAGTCCGCGTGATACCCACTCTCAGCTTCGCGTGTATCCTAGGCCTCGATTTTATTCACACTTTCGGGATTGTTGTAGACTTTACGGAGCCGTCATGGTCCTTTAAGACCACTCCGACGGTATCGTACCCGTTCGACCGTCGCGTGCCTCCCCACCAACAGGAACAGTGTCACGGCATCCTCACCTTAACAGAGGAGCAATCGGTCGCGTTGAAAAAGGTATTGGTGGAGGAGATTCCCCCAGCTCCCGAGATATTAGGTACGACGACCTTGGCCACCCATTTTATCGATGTGGGAAATCACTCTGGCATCCGCCAAAGATCCTACCGGGTGTCTCCTATGATACAACAAGCTATCGACGCGGAAGTGGACAAAATGTTAACCGCAGGGATAATAGAACCGTCCCACAGTGAGTGGGCGAGCCCTATCGTCATGGTGAAAAAACCCAATGGCTCCTACCGTTTTTGTATCGACTTCCGACAAGTGAATGCCGTATCCAAGAAGGATGCGTACCCTCTTCCGCGCATGGACGGCATTCTGGACAAGCTCCGCTCGGCCCGGTATATTTCCACCCTTGACCTCAGTCAAGCCTACTTCCAAATCCCTCTCGATCCCACCTGTCGCGAAGTCACGGCTTTTATCGTCCCCGGAAAGGGTCTATTCCATTTTACTCGCATGCCATACGGGTTGACAGGAGCCCCCGCGACGTTCCAACGTCTACTAGATAAATTGATCGGACCAGAGATGGATCCGCACGCTTTCGCCTATCTGGACGATATCATAATAGCTACCGGGACGTTCACCGAACACCTAGAATGGCTCCGCCACGTTCTCCGAACCGTACACCGCGCCGGTCTCACCATCAATCCGGAGAAATGTGAATTTTGTTGTCCCGAGGTAAAGTACCTCGGCTTTCGCATAAACGAGCACGGTCTTCAGGTCGACCCTGACAAAATCGCTCCGGTCGTCAATTATCCGGCGCCCCGCGATGTGAAGCAACTCCGCCGCTTCCTAGGAATGGCTTCGTGGTATCGTCGCTTCATTCCCGATTTCGCGGCCACTACCGAACCCCTGACTCGCTTATTAAGGAAAACGCAACCTTGGGTGTGGGACGGGGCCCAAACTACCGCGTTTGCCACCCTCAAGCACCACCTAACGTCGGCCCCGACTCTCTCGTGTCCGGACTTTAGCCGCCCTTTCGTCGTTCAAACGGACGCTAGCATGCTAGGACTAGGTGCCGTGCTCACCCAAGCCGTCGGGGAAGAGGAGCACGTAATCGCGTACGCGTCTCGCTCGCTCTCGGACGCCGAGAGGAAGTACTCCGTGACGGAACTCGAGTGCCTCGCCGTCATCTGGGCTATCGGAAAATTCCGCGCTTATGTCGAAGGGTACCATTTTACTGTCGTGACGGACCATAGCTGCCTTCAGTGGCTACAGAGTCACAAGAATCCCGCCGGCCGACTAGCTCGCTGGTCGTTGGAATTACTCGGGTACGACTTTGACACCGTCTATCGCAAGGGCGCGCTAAATCATGTTCCGGATGCTCTATCGCGGATCCCCGAATCCGACCTACCGCCGCCTCTCGAGGAGACCCCTGCGTTGGCTACCGTCGCAGTCATTCACCCCGAGCCGGAACCCTGGTACGACCGACGGAAGCGGGCCGTCCAGACCACACCGAGACTTTTCCCTGAGTGGAAAGTCGATGGCGATCGCCTCTACTACCGCCGCGTCGACCCTATTACCACCCCTTTCGTTCGCGACTTAGACGCGTGGAAGTTGGTGCCGCCGGATGCCTCTCGCGAGGAAGCTCTCGATGAGGCTCACCAAGATCCTCAGTCCGCCCATCCCGGGATTGACAAAACCTATCGACGCCTCGCCACCCGATTTTACTGGCCAGGCATGTACCGAGACGTGGTCACGTACGTTCGTCGCTGTCCCGTGTGCCAATGCTGTAAGGTTCCCCAAGCTGCGCCTCTGGGTTTAATGGGACAACGTATCGTGGAGCAGCCGTGGACTGTGGTAGCCGCGGATATCATGGGACCCCTCCCCGCGAGTAAATCCGGCTTCACTTATTTACTCGTAATACAGGATCTGTTCACCAAGTGGGTCGAGTGCTGTCCGCTACGGAAGGCTACCGGAAAGAAAATAGGCGAGGCCTTCCAAGACCTCGTATTCTCCCGATGGGGAACGCCTCGCGTCATCCTTACGGATAACGGTACGGAATTCAACAACCGCGCTATCACGGACCTCTCGCTCTCGTATGGTATTTACCACTCCACTACACCCCCATACCACCCCCAGGCAAACCCGGTGGAACGAGTAAACCGCGTCCTAAAGACCATGATCGTCGCGTTTCTCGGGCGAGACCACCGGGAGTGGGATACCCACATCGCCGAATTCCGCTTCGCGTATAATACGGCTCACCATACGTCTATCGGTCCGACTCCCGCCTTTCTAAACCTTGGCCGTCATCCTGAACCCCTCCGCACGCTACGGAGACCTCCCGACGAGGACCCTCAGGTGGTGACACAGCCCCCACAACTTTGGGCAGACCGCATGCAACACCTACAGCTGTTACGCGAGTGGGTCACTGAGCAGCTGGACGCTGCCTTCGTCACCCAGGCCCGCTACTATAACCGGCGGAGGCGCCCCGGCACCTTTGCCGTCGGCGACCAAGTTATGAAACGTCAGCGCCTTCTCTCGTCGGCGAGCCAACACATTGCTGCCAACCTGGCCCCAAAGTTCAGTGGTCCCTACCGAGTCACACAAATCCTATCCCCCGTAGTGTATGAGCTCCAAGAGCTAGGTGGTGGTAGAATAGTGGGAAAAGTGCATGCCAAAGACCTGAAACCATATCATGACTAAGCTCCTTGCCTCCTAGCTCTACCATGGATCCGCCCAAGACACGGCCACCGCCAGGGCTGCGCCCTCCACGCCCCCTGCGTGGATGGGAACGCCTTGACCAGCATGTCGGGACTCTCCACCGACTAGCTCTCGAGAATCCGACCCTGGTGCGGGACCTCAAGCTGGCTCGATTGGAGATCGACGAAGACGAGGCGCTCCGTCGGGCCCGTCACGCCCAGGTGACGATTGTCCGAGATTTTCCGGACACCCACGACGGGAGCACCCAAACCGAGCTCGCCTCGCTGCGCGTCAGCACGGGCACGCAAACCGTGATTCCACTGCCCTACTACCCTCTCGTCGAGGAAACCACCACCCCTATCGCCAGGGACCCATCTCCCGCGCCGCCGGCTAGTCCTCCTATCACACCCCGATATCCTTCCACCAACCCGTTTGCTGCCGACCTCAATCCCCGGGAAGCGAGTCCGCTTCGGGAATCTCCACCCCACAACATTACTCCTGAGGACAGATCCCGTACCTCCCCGGCCACCAACACTCCTACCAGCTCCTCTAACTCTACCACTGGAGACCCGCCGACGATGCGACCTCATCGCCCTCATCCAGGGACCTGCTGGAACTGCCGACAATACGGACATCGAGTCGCCAAGTGCACCGCCCCCCCAACCGTGTACTGTCGGGGATGCGGCTACTACGGGTACACCAAGGCCGACTGTCCGGACTGCCGGGACCGCTGGGCCGAACACTATTTCGAGCGGAAACAGGAAATCCCCCGTAAGGCTCGAGCCCGCTGGGCGCGACAACGGGATGGGCCAAGTCCACCACCTCAGCCCTCTCGCCGGCACCACCAATAGACCGTCCCCTCAAGCCGGTTAACTCCGTTGCGCTCTCGCCGCGCGACCTTGGTCTCTCTCTCCCTTGTCACCCCTTTCCTTTCGACGCGTGACCTTTCCTTTCGACGCGTGACCTCCTCTTTCGACGCGTGACCTCACCTTTCGCCGCGTGACCTCACCTTTCGACGCGTGACCTCCTCTTTCGACGCGTGACCTCACCTCTCGACGCGTGACCTCACCTTTCGCCGCGTGACCTCATCTCTCGACGCGTGACCTCACCTTTCGCCGCGTGACCTCATCTCTCGACGCGTGACCTACTCTTTCGCTGCGCAATTCCTCTCCCGCGCAAGATCCTCTCGACGCGCGACCTTTTTTTTCTCTCTCTCGTACGCATGCTCCCCCGCGTACCTCACTGCGCGTACACCACCCCCGCGCACCCTCTCGTCAAAAAAAAAACCCCACGCGCGCGATCTCCCCGCGCGTCTAGCTGTCTGGCGACAATAGCGTGTTCACTTTTGCTTAACTCTATTCCCCAAAGACCACAAAAAAGAAAAAAAGGGGGGGTATTGGATAACCAAATGCCAGTCACTGTCGGAGATAGTAATGACCACTCCAACGCCCCACCAAGCATCTACGTCCGTGGGTCCAGCACGTAGGCCTGCTGCTAGAATACGTTGGGAAGTAAGTGAGGGATAATAGGTGATGCGACGTGACTTTACGGACGGTTGAAGACCTCACCGGTCTTCCCCCACGGGGGAGGGAGTTGTAACGTGGCATCTTAGAATCCCGCGTTACAAGGCTCCGTAGTATTAAGAAGGGAACCAAAATGCCAAAGTTACCGCCAACCGACCAGCTCCAAGGCCAGTTAGTATGAATAAGTTTGCCGTTAAGTTAATTCTTTTTGTTAACATCTCCCGCATGTACCCTGACGGACGATACGACCACGGATCCTACCGACGACCGAAAGCCACACCCCTGATGCGGTCTGCTCAACGGGTCAAACCCTGACGTCAGCGAAAATTATTGCACTTCTACCGATGTGCATCCCGAAGTAGCGTCGAAAACTGCCGAGGGCCAGCATCGCAACATCTACCGCCTCGCTACCGATAGTCCCCTGAGCGGCGTACAGGGACGAGGGTGCGACACTTCTTTCGCACACCAGATCCTCCCGCCAGGCTGACCGAAACGAAGACTCCCGACAACGCCATGGATGTCACGGGAGCAGGCGTATAAGGTGGCGTGAATTGAGTAGCGTCACCTCCCGTCCCGTGACTTACCGGACTCGAGCTGGACCATTCTAATATCTGCCGTTCCGGAAGCTGTTATCGTCTCGGGAGTGCTCTAGACCTCCCGATGGATGTTCCTGCCGAGGGTGCACAGAGCTGCGTAGGCCTACCTAGACCTACGGGCCCCGTATTTTATCGTGGAGGCACGAATTTGGGTCAATGAGGTACCGGCGTTCTCTCGATAAATTCTCCCGCGAAGCAATGAGGTCTTCGCTGGATGGTGCCTGACGGTAGGCAGCCGGCCGGACGAGTAAGGATGGGAGCAAGTGGCGAGGAACCAAGCATCAGCGTCGTGACGTCAGAGGGGCGACACCGGCGAGCTAGATCCGTACTCAGGTACCACGTGGGCGCCCTAAACCTATGGGGTCGTTGAACCGCCGTAACGCTATCGATGATAGGATGATTTCGTCACGAGGGACCGTATCGCCAATCAGGAGGCTACAAGAAGAGGACATCGAAGAAGAAGACGATTTCCTCTGTCTATTCTGTGTCTAACCGCTATCGCTAGTAGTCACGTTCTACCGCTTTCGCTTCTTTTCGTACTAATTCTATCGCTAAATTTCTAATCTTTCGCCAGTGCAATTCTCTTTCTATCTCTCGGGAGAAAACCTCAGTTTTTAGCCTCTCGTGAGGAGTTTTTAGTGCCTTTGATAAGTAGGAGTTGCCAGGACCTGTGGGATTAGGCCGCAGCGTCAAGGTAAGGTGTTCAACCATCGTAGTAACGTCACGAGGCGGCGCAATTTCTGTTCTAGTTTTTGGGATATTACGTTTAATTGTGTGTAGCTCGGAATTTGGCCCTAGGGCGGCCGGGCTCACCGATATTTGGGTTATTTAGTTAGTCTGTCGAGACTTTTGTAGGAAATTCTAGCAGTAACCTCGTGACTGAGGAAATCCGTTATCTTTGAATTTGAGTCTGGCTTTCAGCCATTTTTGATACCTCTCGCGAGGGTTTAGCTCCCGCGAGCGGTCAACCTTAGTAAATAAACCTTTCTTGGAGGCTGTTGGTCAGTTGGCTTTAGAGGACAGATTTGATATGAAATAATATGCTGTGAGAATTATATGTTAGCTTAAGATAATTGTAGTCACTAATTGCTTGGCATTTGGTTCTCCCCGCTTACTAATTACTACGCTATACTTTTCTTTATTTTCGCTTGCTTATCATTTGTACGCTATATTTTCTATTTTTATAATTTTGACTCTGTGTTATTCTTTACTGTGTAATATTTTATGATTTTGCCTGCGTAGTACGCTATTACTGATATTTTTCCCCGATTATTATTTTGGTATACTGTCGCTTTTACTCTCTTCCGCTGACAGTTGTGTGCCAGTGTTGGCTCCCTATTTTCTTTCGTTTAGAATCTGATCTGGTCAAACGCTTTAATAATTATTGTATGATATTTAAGTAAGACACAGGATAGCCGCGGCAGCGCGGCCGCGTAAAAGAATCGCCCTAATTTAGCGAGTTATCGGCGTCGGTAACTTCCGTTTATCGCCAAATTTTCTATCGACCGTGATCTAGTGAGCAAGCTCTCGCGAGTGCCAAAAGTGACAGCTGCTTTACATTTTGTGTCTCTGTTCCGCTCCCGCCTCTCGGGAGTTCTCTTTCCTCTCTGTCGCTCTCCCGCGGAGCACTAGTTTTACTTCGCTATCGTTGTCTCTTCTACCGTATGGCAGTAGGCTAATTGCAACTGCGGCCACTCTTGCATCTATCGCGGAGCCATTGCTCTATCAATAACCAACCCTTATATTGTATAGTCTTTCGCTGTACGACTTCTATCGCTAAGTTTAAGATTGTAAAACCTGCCGCTGGCTTTGAAAAATATAACTCCTATTGTGTGCTACCATATACCTCTCGCTTTCTTTGGTTTTATTTAATTGTTGCTTACACCCCCCCCCCCCCCCACTACTCTATCGGTTGCTGTCGCCTGAGCCTAGCCGGCTATACCCGCCGGACCTGGGGAGACCTCCACGGAGTCACCGGAGCTTGGTGGCTTCCTGTCACGCATTTTGGGTTGTTTTATTATATCAGTAGTATTAGTAGATTTGAGTAACGACGTACTACGTCTGGCGCCCAACGAGTTCTTTCGGTAAGTACGGCTTGAGTGCAGCAGGTTTCCCGCAGGTCAAGCCGAAGTGCCGGACAAGATCCCGGGAATAACCCGCCTGGGGTAGTAATCTTGATTTTCCGTTGCAACCTATATCATGATTCAAATCGTTCAAAAGTTTTAACGGAAAATTTGAGGTTAGACCCCCTTAATGACGAGGAAAAACAATCAATTACAGAACTCGCAATCGAATACAATCACTTATTTTTCTTACCTGGTGATCAACTAGGCCACATCCATCTGGTCAGTCACACAATTCCCACAACGGACGAAATTCCCATACACACCGAACAATACAGACATCCCAACTCACAAAAGGATGAAATAAATAAACAGGTTACAAAACTGCTAGAACAAGACGTCATCAGACACTCAACGTCTCCGTTCAATTCTCCGGTGTGGATTGTTCCGAAAAAGGCAGATGCTAGTGGGAGTAAAAAGTGACGTATGGTCATAGATTTCAGAAAGCTTAATGACAAAACAGTAGGCGACGCGTACCCCTTGCCGAATATTACTGATATCTTAGACCAGCTAGGCTCAGCAAAATATTTCTCGACATTCGAAAGTAACGATATAAGATTTAAAATTACCGCTATAGGTATAGTGACACCTGAGTCAGGTGATCACTAGTCAAAATAATGACTCACCGACTTCCGAAAAGTCGGAAGGAATGAAAGAATGTGACACTCTGGGAAAGATAGTTGACAAAACAGGACGTAGTTGTGCTGGTTCTCTATTATATTAAAATATCATAACACAAGGCATTAAATCCAGTCCGATCCATTAAACCGCAGCTGAAATAAAAGAAACCAATATAAAAATAATCATCAGTGACTATCAGCTTTAATTAATCAGACAATATTCTACGAAGTAAACAAGGACTTTTAACAATTTTCAAAAGAAAACTCATCACATCACCTGTTCTTATTACGAGCATCGACACCACAGCCTCCATCTTCAATCACTCGACGTACCTGCAAATAAAGAATCAACAAGTAAACGAAATGGAAATCCCAAGACATCACTATCTTACCTACTGAGGACGTGGTTTTTCCTCCATTTACGGCGGACTTTGGTCATCACCTGCAAAGAAGAAGCATATTAACAAAGATAAGTGAAATTTAACCAAAGAAACTATTAAGGAAAATTGATCCTACCATTTTGTTCACGTTAATCTCCCCAGAGAACAATCTCATTATAACTATTTTATCTATACACTTATACACTGACGTTGAGTCCACCTATATTTATACAAAGAGTTTTTATACTAACCCGCAACGGTTTTTTTGTTATTTATGTATGTGTGAATGAGGTGTGAATGCTTAGGCTTGACTTACAATTAATATTGTCGCATTCTAATATTTTACAATAAACGGGCATCTTCTGTGTCACAAAATTATTATAATTATTATGTAGTATAATAATGCCTTTCAAATATCTTCTATAACATTACACGATCTAGCCTCCGGATTTCATCAAATCCCAATGCATCCAGACCACGCGTCAAAAACAGCTTTCTCAACTTCCCACGAACATTAAGAATACAGTAGAATGCCATTCGGTGTCAAGAATGCACCGTCAACATTTCAACGGCTAATGGACCAAGTACTTTCGGGACTTCAAGGCAACGAGGTTTTTGTATATTTGGATGATTTAGTAATTCACGCAAGATCACTGGAGGAACACGCGAATGAATTCAGGAAACTTATGACCAGATTAGCTGACGCAGGTTTAACGTTGCAACCAGATAAATGCGAGTTGTTACGAACTAAAGTAGCATATCTCGGACACATCATCGAACGTGACGGGGTAAAACCAAATTCCGATAAAACGTTAGCCGTAAACGAATGCCTACCACCCAGAAATCCAGAAAGGATCAAACAATTCCTAGGACTGATCGGATATTACCGCAGATTCATCCCTAATTTCGCTGAAATCGCTGAACCAATGAATAATTTATTGAAGAAAAATACCGCATTCCTTCGGACGTCCGAGCCTCAAGCAGCATTCGAACTGTTACGCGACACCATCTGTGCCGAACCGATCTTACAGTATCCGGATTTTGAAAAGCCTTTCGTCATAACAACGGACGCGTCAAATTACGCGATAGGCGCGGTACCGAGTCAGGGCAAAATAGGTAAAGATCTTCCTATAGCATATACATCACGAACACTTCAGAAAGCCGAAACAAATTATTCCACGATGGACAAAGAATTATTAACTATCATCTTCGCGGTAAAACATGTCAGACCATATGTATACGGACGAAAATGCACCTAAGTAACACATCACAAACCACTAATTTGGATTATTAGCGTGAAAGATCCGACCTCGAGAATATTGCGACGGAGACTAACGCTGGACGAATATTCATATGATATCGTATATAAAAAAGGCAGAGCCAATTCTAACGCCGACGCGCTTTTAAGAAATCCACCACCTAATCCGAATCAAATTCTCCCCATTATTGTCAAAAGACCAAGGCCGGAAACAGAAACCTCGGTGTCGGAATCGCCGAAACGTGTCAAAGAAGTGCATCAATATCGAACCAGACCACGGGAATCCTCCGACGAATCTACAAATCCTGCACCCCGTGAACAGCTGATAAAAGAATCTCATCTGACAGATCATATTCCTTCCACAATGAGTGAACTCTTCTCGGACGACGATACAGACATCTCTATGATACCGAGAGCAAACAAACGATGTCGACAAACTGAAACCTCTAGCCATCTAGCACCGCGTAAGAAACAAAATATACCCTTTCACCTATCATCAGATTCCGACACGTGCACAACCGATACAACAACAACAACTGAGCGAGGTACACAAAAACCGATACGGAACCGTAAACCGATTACACGGCGAACGCAACTCCAGAGTCACACAAGCAATACGGATGAAAGTACAACCACACTTAGAGAAAGGCCCGCGAGAAGGAAATATACGCGCGAAACTCGAAAGGAATTAGAATCAAACAACGACAGTACAAGCACATACCGTTCTGGAAACGTACATGTGAAATACACACTTACACCCGGAGCCAGAAACGCGGACCCATCTGATCGTAACGCGACACCGGACGGCAACGTAGCAGGTAGCTCCACACGCGCACCAGGTCACAACACCTCCGTACGACCAGTTCATGCATGACGTAAGCATTCTACCACTGAATCTGAATCTTATGACGGAGATAAACGCAGATTTATTGAAACAAAAAGACAACATGGCACACTGCATCTCAGCTGACTGTAAAGCATCCCAAGGAATCGCAGATCAAATGGTGAGAAAAGGACTTATACGCAGGAAAATGCTACAATCGGTACACCCAGAAATTACCGACGTGATATCAACAACATATCCGCGACGCACAATCTTCAATCTAATCACAAAATCAAGGCATTTCGAAAAACCGACATATAAATCTTTGTACGACGCGCTCACTAACCTGAAAAAAGTCATACTCAAGGACAGGATTAAGACCTCATCAATACCAAAACTAGGATACGGGTTAGACAAATTACAATGGTACAGAGTCAAGCAGATGATTTCGTACATCTTCAAGGATTTGGATTCGAAAATCACGGTATGCAATTTCGAAAACCCTGTATACACAGAATCGGAAAGCCCTTCCACGCCAAACGCGGCTATAGCAAAATCGACAAGATCCACATTCAAACCAACCGAAAGTCATAGACCAATCTTTTTGAAACCTAAAACTCCACCACCCCGCCGTCCACCTCTACGGACTTCTCCTCCGACTCCTCCGGTACCCCCACCACTCTCAGCAGACGTGCAGATGACAACTGACGATGAGGTCGCGGCCGACGAAATGAGCATAGGTAGTACACACGACCATGACCTACCCGATCCACTGGAGCAATATAAAGCCAACAGTGATAACGAACGCAGTTACAAAAACTTTATGCAGACAATGGGGACCATTATTCCACCTGAAAACGTAGCAGTATCCAATGACGGACTATTGATGCTAAAGGATAATTACGCTCACTCTATAGCGGCAGATAGTAACTAGACGAAAGAACCATATCAGCAATTAGTGAACAATGGCTACATAAACGAGGAAAAATTCGCGAACCAAAGACCACGCAAGCTTGAAATATTTACTACACGCGCAAAATCAAAACACATCTTCACCATAGTAGTAAAATCACGAGAATCTGATGCAAACAGATTATACGACGTATTTTATGCTTTGGTTAACTTAGCGGCCCTATTACGAAAACTCAGGATAAAACTTCTGGCCATCCCTGTCACAGGAATGGGACTAGAAGATTTTTGAAAAGCAGTAATTACGAGAATGATGTACTACGTATTTGGCGCGATTGACACACAAATTACTCTACGCCTTAACACCACGACGGTACCCGACGAAGGCCTACGATCGGATATAATCAAAGAATACCACGATTCTCTATTCGGAGGTCATCAGGGCGTCTCAAAAACATACAGAACAGGCAAAACTACTTCTGGCCACACATGAAATCGGAAATTCAACAACATATCAGAGCATGTGACAGCTGTCAAAGGAAAAAATTAGTTAGGGTCAAGACAAAACTTCCTATGGTGATTACCGACACACCAGCCATTGCTCTCGATAAAGTAGCCCAAAACATCGTAGGACCACTCCCCATCACCAAACTAAATAACCAATACTTGTTAACAATTCAGTGCAATCTGACAAAATTTCTCGACGCAATCTCGCTACTAGACGCAACCGCCCAGTCAATAGGAATAGCATTCGCGAAAAAATATATCAAGCGATACGGAACACCCGAAACTCAACTGACACATCAGGGACAAAATTTCATGGGCACGGTAATGAAACAAATTTGCATGTTATTCAAAGTTGAACAAATTCATACAACTCCCCACGATCCGCAGTCTAAAGGATCACTAGAACGCTGTCACTTAGTTTTGACATACGCAGGAAAAGCTCGGTAGAAACTCCGACGTAACAAAATGTCAAATAATAACTTGAAACAACACAGTGAGGGACAATTCAGGAGAAAGGATAAACACAGTAAAGAGGTTCACTCAAAACGCTTTATTTGCTCTGGTTCACCAGAGCTCGAAGAAATGTGACAAAAGCGGCAACACAGTCGGAACATTGGTAGACATACGAAAAACGCCCCATGAACCGCCGACAGACCTCACACCGCCGGTGAACTTTGTACGGGAAGGCCAACGTGACGTGCTGAGAGTACCAGGTGTAAGGCCGACCAGCTAGGGACCGCGGGCAACGGTTACACCAAAACCATCCCCCGCTGGACCACCCATGGCTACGATGGCACAGGCCATCCGAAAAAAAGATGTCACGCAGCATGGCCCCTTGTCCGGACACCTCCGGGAATCGCCTACCCGCGAGACCCCGTTGGATGATGCCCACAACGGCGGAGACTTGCTCTGCCTCCCGGCCTAGCGTTACTATCCCTATAAAGTCAACCCTGTTAGTACACTTCACAACACTAGAGGAATATGCACACGCACAGAGCGTACTCACGCTCTTTTAATCCGGACATCTCGTCGATAGTATAAAGCACTTGAAACAACGTATCGGCAGTAGAACCAAAGAACGAATGAGGCCCCCGAGCGGCTGACTCCGCGCTCGCACCACCGGTCCCGGGATTAAAATGCTGACACAGCCACGAGCAAAAACACAGCACAATGAATACGATATTATACGAATACGAATACGATATTAAGAAGTCCAGTGCATACACTGACTCTACGTATTTCCGTCCCTGGGTGCAGATCAGATGCACCCTTATCAAACAACGAGACACGTGGGATAGAACCGCTGTCGAAGAACCCAGGAGTATACTACGACCGGCAAGCAGATCTGGTAACATTCAACGATGAGTGGAGGCTTATCACATACATAGATCCAAAGGGGTTCTTCCACAAATTAGACGATCTGTTGATATACAGCAATTTGGGATATACACGCTCCCAACGCATGGAAAATTCCGGGGACCTTATACAACTCCTGTACGACAGACACGCGACACTCATCCCATACAGAAACCAAATTGGCGAATTGGTCGGACAGGAGGGCTCGAACATGGCGCACAACGAACAAAGTCAGGCAGCGGATCGGCAATATGACAAATAAATTCGTTTTATTAAACCAAACAGCGACTACCTCGCGGTAACATAAGATAGGACGGCGTACATGCAGATATCTGACGCGATGAACCTAACACAAATATACACCGATATCAATAAGAACACGACCCCATAAACGCCGAAATTTATATTAGCAATAACGAAACCAAAATAGTGCACTTGAACAAACTAAAATTAGCGCACACCAGGACCGAACATTAACCACCCACCAAAAAAAAAAAAATATAACAGGTGACGGTAATCAGGTGTGACTTATAAAACCAGTAACTATAAACGGCGGTCCTGTCCAACTATGCCCATACACCGTTCACCGCAACGACACTCAGTACGAATCCGGGAATCTATTATGAACAACTACTGGACCCGTGAACATTCGATAGCGAGTGGACTCTAATAAACGACGTAAACGTTGGAAATCTTACTCTTATTGTTAAATCAGAGAAATTGGAGAGGTACCTTGATTTACTGTACAATAGGTGCGGAATACTTGGGTCAACCTGTGGTGCAAAAAATGTATCAACACTTTCAAAAAAGAGATGATCGTCCATAAACGTATGCCTGCAGCAAATTGGAGACCTCGTAGGAAATAAGGAGACCAGCGAAATACACGTCAAGTTAACGCAACTTGCACACGCACGCGTAAAACGAAACTGGTACTAGAGCCTCGTCGGAGCTATACACAAAACACTATATGAAACGCTTAATGAGGAAGACGGAGAATACTATAATACTCAAATAGACAGACTTTTCAATGATACCAATCATCTGGCACTGCTATTACTAAATCAGACCCATATCGTCCAATCAACACTAGGCATTCACAAACAAAAACTCGACAACATTGACAAACACATTTCAGAATTGGATGAACACACAATATTTCTGTTCAATACTTCAAACACTCTCAAAAGGCGAATAGAACAAAATTCGGCGATAATAAACTTCGCTGAACATATAATAACACTGGATGAAATGATGAACGAATACGAATTAGATCTAAACCATCTGATTGACGCAATCTTATTCGCACAAAACGATATCATCCACCCAAAAATATTAACACCACAACAATTAATCACCAGCTTACAACACATCCAATCATTAGAGCCACTCTTACGATTCCCAGTCCCCTTGAGGAATATCTACGCAGAAGAATTAATCAAACTATCACGATTAGAGGTAGCATACAATGAACCAAACCTACTGTACATACTATATACACAGAGAATTGGTGGAAACTGGCCACTCCACATAGAGCCTAACTGTTCGCGTCCCGCATCACAAGCACTGATACACACAAAATTCATGAGCGTGAGTTTCGCTGACGTCACAGCCAGGAGCATGTTTAAAAGCCTGAAATTTGGGTGCCTAGCGGGGCCCCTCAAGCAAGTGCTGCGACGTCGCGGGGCATTTCTCGTTAGCTGGCTGTCAAGCTAACAAGCCAGCGTCGGACTACTGTGGAAAGGTTAAGTCGGATTCATTACAAACAATGTCGAACCACTGAAACTATTCAAATGCGGAAATTATTCAACGTTAATAAGAAAATTCGTAATTGATAATTCGATATACCGTAAACGGTGATTTGGTCGAAAGAATCCTCTAAGCGCGCCGCGGAAAATTATAATCAAGTAAATCGGAGCAGGTAAGTGTGACAAATTGTTCTACCATAATTCAGGTGAAGATGAATTTGCATGAGGATGATACGGATTCTATTAAGTATTATTTCAATAAGTTGAATTGGATCAACCCAGAAGCACGACACAAAAACGGGGTCTTTCAATTAGGATAAATCAATAGCATTTCTGACCAAGGTACGAAACATTAACTTTATTATGTGTTCATCAATTTTATCAAGTCAATAAAATCAACAAGCATGTTATTTTCAATTGACTACCAGCATTGGTAACGAAAAAATTATGAAACTCCAATTTTGTTGAATTCAAAGACTCGTACAAATGATGAATCAATGATGGCGGTAAGAAAAACCACAGCATAAAATTGTTCCATCTCGCCAACCTCATTTCATTATCTGAAACAAAATAATACAGGTTATCAAAAGGGAATGGAAAGGATCGGCGATGGACCCAATGTTGCTTCCCTCGCATCGCATTTGTGAAGATGAAGATTACAGCAATGTTCCGTGAACTACCAGTGATTGTGATAGCTCTTTTAGAAACTCGGCAAAGAGTTACCTGGAAGATGACCAAATCCAAGCCAAGAACGGTATTCGTGGGACAAACCTGAAGAAATTATGCAAAAATTGTTATTGAAAAAATTGTACCTTTCGACGCGAAAACTCGTGAAAAAAAAAATTTCAAGAACATTAAATAAATGGTATTCATACCGCTGCAAAATAATTTGTTGTTAAAAAATAAACATGTCTCCCTGAACATCGGATGACAGCTTCTGGAACCAGGGAACAAAGTTACACAATTATGGAAGAAGACGTTTTAAATCTGCAAGATGCAAATTACCTTGCAATCCAGTTTTTGAGAAGGATGTTGGTCGGTTTGAAGCGCCACTGACGTTGGAGTCTTGGAGTCAATTGGAATCACTCTTTGGACGTCTAGAGATTGGGAAACAAATCGTCGGAGCAGCAAATCTTGAAAACATACATCATAATTACACTGAGGTTCCCAAAAAATATCTGTCGAGTTCTTTTGAGCATCACCTGATCAATTTCCAAACTGCTCTGAAGTTTAAGATGCACAGTTCACGGCAGCAGCGGTCTTTTGATTTCCAGACCCAAATGTGCTCCATTAGAATGACAAGTGATTCAATACTAAAATACTCCAAGCAGCTGTGACTTTTCGGTGTACAACTTGGAGGAAATTCCTTACAAGCTCTCTGAAAGATTGCAATTGAGGTTTTCAAAGCTTTGTATTTCTTCGAGACTTTTAGAAATCTTCACAAGATCTTCGAATCCTAGTTTCAGAGAGTTTCTTCTAGTTTCACTTTCCAAGTCCGATGTGATGTTTTCAAAGTCCCCTTGCCTTTAGGAGTTGAGGTTTACACAGCAGCAGTTTCATTCCTTCGAAAACGCGGAATGCGTTTGGAATGTTTGTAGAAGAAAAGCAGTCTACTAGCTTTCAATATCCGTTGGTTCGTATATTCTCAGTTGGAAAAGTATTTGTCTACAAGAGTTGCGGTTACGCTCTTCCAAATTTGTCTATCAGTCGGTTTGCATTTCTTCTTTCAAAGAAATAGATTGTGGAATCGGCAGTTCAGGTTTTCGAAGCAGCAGTTTCAAGTTATCAAAGACGGAGAGTATCTTTTCAAAATTTGAGTAGAAGAAGCAGTTCAGGTAGTTGTACTTCCAGTTCTTGTCAGATTCCAAGTTGCAGGATTTCATTCCAAAGTTTGTCATAGACAAGCAGTGTAGTTTCCAAGAGACCAAGTACCAGAGTAGGATCCAAGCTGAGAGAATTCTACAAGTTGTCGTAGGATTGGCGATTGAGGATTTCAGTGTGGCGGTTTTGAGTTTTCAAAGAGGGAGAGTCTCTTTTCAAGGTTTGAGCGGAAGAAGCAGTTCAGGTATTCGTACTTCCAGTTCTTGTTAGATTTCAAATTGCAGGATGCTATCTCACAGTTGTTCAAAGACAAGCAGTGTAGTTTTCAAGAGTCCAAGTACCAGAGTAGGATCCAAGCTGAGAGAATTCTACAAGTTGTCGTAGGATTGGCGATTGAGGATTTCAGTGTGGCGGTTTTGAGTTTTCAAAGAGGGAGAGTCTCTTTTCAAGGTTTGAGCGGAAGAAGCAGTTCAGGTATTCGTACTTCCAGTTCTTGTTAGATTTCAAATTGCAGGATGTTATCTCACAGTTGTTCAAAGACAAGCAGTGTAGTTTTCAAGAGTCCAAGTACCAGAGTAGGATCCAAGCTGAGAGAATTCTACAAGTTGTCGTAGGATTGGCGATTGAGGATTTCAGTGTGGCGGTTTTGAGTTTTCAAAGAGGGAGAGTCTCTTTTCAAGGTTTGAGCGGAAGAAGCAGTTCAGGTATTCGTACTTCCAGTTCTTGTTAGATTTCAAATTGCAGGATGTTATCTCACAGTTGTTCAAAGACAAGCAGTGTAGTTTTCAAGAGTCCAAGTACCAGAGTAGGATCCAAGCTGAGAGAATTCTACAAGTTGTCGTAGGATTGGCGATTGAGGATTTCAGTGTGGCGGTTTTGAGTTTTCAAAGAGGGAGAGTCTCTTTTCAAAGTTTGAGTGGAAGAAGCAGTTCAGGTATTCGGTCAGATTCTTGTTAGATTTCAAGTTGCAGGATATTATATCCAATATCACCAAGATATTCATTACAGTTATGAAGGGTTCGATATGGCGCATGCAGACATATCCTAATTCCTGCTCGGTCGCTTTGTTCAATACGATCCGGCATTACTCACGTCCTCCCAGGAGTTGCTCGAAGTGGCCACCTTCAGCTGCTAAACAGTAGCCCAAACGATCGTAAAAAGCCCGTGTAATATTGCGGACCACATCTGGCTCTATGTCCTGCGTTATGTCGATTATTTTGCGTTGAGCAGCAGCAACGTCACGGATGGTCTCTCCCGCAGAATAAAGCCTATGGCGCAGAAGTGCCCAGAACGAAAAATCCAGTGGATTGAGATCCGGTGATCGTGGAGGCCAGGGTACCGGACCCTGCCTTCCAATCCATCGTTCTGGAAATTGTTCATTCAGGTAACTCCTTACCACCGCAGCGTTGTGGGGTGGTGCCCCATCTTGTTGGAACCAAATCGCATGGCCCTAGTCACATGAGACGAAAAGTTTTAGTACCATTTCTATGTCTGCTAAATAGGTTCTTAGTGGATAACTAAAATTTTCTGTTTGGATAAAATATATTCCAGTTCGTTTTACTCTGCTTTAGTAGTTGATTATGTTGAAGCAATAAAAACGTTCTCTTTGAAATGATAAAGTAGTTCAATGTTACCTATTCTAGTGTCGATACGTTGCTTTGTTATCATTGTAATATACTTACATTTCCCTCGATGGCTCTTATGGCTGGAACAATGTGCTCCCTCAGTAGCGCCAAGTACGTTTCTCCGTTGAGGTTGCCATCAATGAAAAATGGCCCTACGATTTGGTCTCTCACCATCCCGACCCATACATTTACCTTTCGCTGGTACTGCGTTCCAGTCTCGATGAGGATATGGGGATTCTCCCTCGACCACCACCTCGAATTCTGGCGATTCGGTGCTCCTACCAGTTGTATTGTGCACTCGTCACTGAAGCATATGTGCTCGATCAGCTGCTCATCGGCATTCATGACTTCGGTCATGGTCTCACAAAATTGCATGCGTGCAAAGTTGTCCCGCTCTAGAAGTTCTTGGCGTTCCTGGAACTTGTAGCACTTGAACTTCTGCTCTTTCAGTACCTTTCTTATGGTGGACATCGCCAAACCCAGCTCCTGAGCTATTTGCCGACAAGGCGTATTCATGCTCTCCGTCACTGCCTGG
Organism: Athalia cordata; assembly: GCA_963932425.1. NCBI lineage: Eukaryota > Metazoa > Arthropoda > Insecta > Hymenoptera > Athaliidae > Athalia > Athalia cordata. The sequence continues at coordinate 7,512,197 of OZ010628.1, read as the reverse complement.
CAGATATGAAAGACAGTATCCTCGCTCAATCGCCTTCGAGGATACTGAACTTTGTTCAATCTCGGGTCTAGGACACCCGTCTGTACAAACTTATCCACTGTATTTTGAATAGTTGTCTTAGACGGAATGGGCCTATCGGCATGTTCTGCTGCAAAGTAGTCCCTCACATGCCTGTAACTTAGCCCTGTCATCCAGGCCATCACCCACTCAATCCTCTCCGCAACGGAATAAATGATATTGGGCATGGTTGACAACAATGTCTCCAAACACACAATCCAATCACACACTACTTATCCTACACAAGCTAATTGCACTGAGTGTCCTATCGTTAATCTAATGCCTATACTTAATCACACTGAAATGTTTTTTTTAAATCTACAATAAATGATACTACTTATAAAATAACTCAATCGCACTTAAAGTGTTCCAACTTTTCAAAGTTGTTCAATTGTTCAAATCTCCTAATTGAGTTCTTAAATTAGCAAAAAACACACTAATCTCCAACACTACCAAAAACTCTACAAAGATACCTCTACTCACAACAAAAATCACAAATCGCTAAAAATACTCAACACGTGACACTGAAAGCGACTGAAATCTACTAAGGACTATCGCCTTAATACTGTGAAATTGCCGAGATGTGGGAGGTGCTGGGTAAAAAAGAGGTCAAAACAATCAGATTTGAATTTTCGTAGTTGATTTGAGTAGTTTTCAGTGTCACGTGTTGAGTATTTTTAGCAATCTTTCACAGTTGGCGAGTGTTTTTTTGTTGATTTGAAAAGTTAATTAGGAGATTTGAACAATTTTGTAGACAGGACTTTGAAAAGTTGGAACACTGCAATTGCGATTGAGTTATTTTATAAGTAGTATCATTTATTGTAGATTTTATAAAAAAATTTCAGTCTGATTACGTGTAGGCATTAGATTAACAATAGGACACTCAGTGTAGTAAGCTTGTGTAGGATAAGTAGTGTGTGATTAGATGGTGCGTTTGGAGACATTGTTGTAAACTATGCCCAATATTATTTATTCCGTTGCGGAAAGGACAGAGTGGGTGAAAGCTACTCTGAAATGCTTAATCGCCAATCCTACGACAACTTGTAGAATTCTCTCAGCTTGGATCCTACTCTGGTACTTGGACTCTTGAAAACTACACTGCTTGTCTTTGAACAACTGTGAGATAACATCCTGCAATTTGAAATCTAACAAGAACTGGAAGTACGAATACCTGAACTGCTTCTTCCGCTCAAACTTTGAAAAGAGACTCTCCCTCTTTGAAAACTCAAGACCGCCACACTGAAATCCTCAATCGCCAATCCTACGACAACTTGTAGAATTCTCTCAGCTTGGATCCTACTCTGGTACTTGGACTCTTGAAAACTACACTGCTTGTCTTTGAACAACTGTGAGATAACATCCTGCAATTTGAAATCTAACAAGAACTGGAAGTACGAATACCTGAACTGCTTCTTCCGCTCAAACCTTGAAAAGAGACTCTCCCTCTTTGAAAACTCAAAACCGCCACACTGAAATCCTCAATCGCCAATCCTACGACAACTTGTAGAATTCTCTCAGCTTGGATCCTACTCTGGTACTTGGTCTCTTGGAAACTACACTGCTTGTCTATGACAAACTTTGGAATGAAATCCTGCAACTTGGAATCTGACAAGAACTGGAAGTACAACTACCTGAACTGCTTCTTCTACTCAAATTTTGAAAAGATACTCTCCGTCTTTGATAACTTGAAACTGCTGCTTCGAAAACCTGAACTGCCGATTCCACAATCTATTTCTTTGAAAGAAGAAATGCAAACCGACTGATAGACAAATTTGGAAGAGCGTAACCGCAACTCTTGTAGACAAATACTTTTCCAACTGAGAATATACGAACCAACGGATATTGAAAGCTAGTAGACTGCTTTTCTTCTACAAACATTCCAAACGCATTCCGCGTTTTCGAAGGAATGAAACTGCTGCTGTGTAAACCTCAACTCCTAAAGGCAAGGGGACTTTGAAAACATCACATCGGACTTGGAAAGTGAAACTAGAAGAAACTCTCTGAAACTAGGATTCGAAGATCTTGTGAAGATTTCTAAAAGTCTCGAAGAAATACAAAGCTTTGAAAACCTCAATTGCAATCTTTCAGAGAGCTTGTAAGGAATTTCCTCCAAGTTGTACACCGAAAAGTCACAGCTGCTTGGAGTATTTTAGTATTGAATCACTTGTCATTCTAATGGAGCACATTTGGGTCTGGAAATCAAAAGACCGCTGCTGCCGTGAACTGTGCATCTTAAACTTCAGAGCAGTTTGGAAATTGATCAGGTGATGCTCAAAAGAACTCGACAGATATTTTTTGGGAACCTCAGTGTAATTATGATGTATGTTTTCAAGATTTGCTGCTCCGACGATTTGTTTCCCAATCTCTAGACGTCCAAAGAGTGATTCCAATTGACTCCAAGACTCCAACGTCAGTGGCGCTTCAAACCGACCAACATCCTTCTCAAAAACTGGATTGCAAGGTAATTTGCATCTTGCAGATTTAAAACGTCTTCTTCCATAATTGTGTAACTTTGTTCCCTGGTTCCAGAAGCTGTCATCCGATGTTCAGGGAGACATGTTTATTTTTTAACAACAAATTATTTTGCAGCGGTATGAATACCATTTATTTAATGTTCTTGAAATTTTTTTTTTCACGAGTTTTCGCGTCGAAAGGTACAATTTTTTCAATAACAATTTTTGCATAATTTCTTCAGGTTTGTCCCACGAATACCGTTCTTGGCTTGGATTTGGTCATCTTCCAGGTAACTCTTTGCCGAGTTTCTAAAAGAGCTATCACAATCACTGGTAGTTCACGGAACATTGCTGTAATCTTCATCTTCACAAATGCGATGCGAGGGAAGCAACATTGGGTCCATCGCCGATCCTTTCCATTCCCTTTTGATAACCTGTATTATTTTGTTTCAGATAATGAAATGAGGTTGGCGAGATGGAACAATTTTATGCTGTGGTTTTTCTTACCGCCATCATTGATTCATCATTTGTACGAGTCTTTGAATTCAACAAAATTGGAGTTTCATAATTTTTTCGTTACCAATGCTGGTAGTCAATTGAAAATAACATGCTTGTTGATTTTATTGACTTGATAAAATTGATGAACACATAATAAAGTTGATGTTTCGTACCTTGGTCAGAAATGCTATTGATTTATCCTAATTGAAAGACCCCGTTTTTGTGTCGTGCTTCTGGGTTGATCCAATTCAACTTATTGAAATAATACTTAATAGAATCCGTATCATCCTCATGCAAATTCATCTTCACCTGAATTATGGTAGAACAATTTGTCACACTTACCTGCTCCGATTTACTTGATTATAATTTTCCGCGGCGCGCTTAGAGGATTCTTTCGACCAAATCACCGTTTACGGTATATCGAATTATCAATTACGAATTTTCTTATTAACGTTGAATAATTTCCGCATTTGAATAGTTTCAGTGGTTCGACATTGTTTGTAATGAATCCGACTTAACCTTTCCACAGTAGTCCGACGCTGGCTTGTTAGCTTGACAGCCAGCTAACGAGAAATGCCCCGCGACGTCGCAGCACTTGCTTGAGGGGCCCCGCTAGGCACCCAAATTTCAGGCTTTTAAACATGCTCCTGGCTGTGACGTCAGCGAAACTCACGCTCATGAATTTTGTGTGTATCAGTGCTTGTGATGCGGGACGCGAACAGTTAGGCTCTATGTGGAGTGGCCAGTTTCCACCAATTCTCTGTGTATACCTCTTCTGAACGACGAAACATTCAACCTATTCCATCTAATTCCAATCCCAGTGAAACAAAATTTTGATAGATCCGATGACAAATTTGTGCACATCACCCCAAGTCACGACTACATTGCAGTAGCCTCAAATACAAACTCATACTTCTAACTCTCAGAGACTGACTTTTCACAATGTAAGAAGTCAAGGAACTCATACATCTACAAACAAAACAACCCATTATACCACACTAATAATCATGGTTCATGCGAAATGGAACTTTTTCTCAACAATCCACCCAAAACTCTCGAAGCTGGCGACATACGCATAGACAGCTTCAATAGCTCTTTCTGGCTGAAACTTAGAGCGCCAAACACCTGGCTTTACTCGGTCTCGAAAGCTGAAACCATACATATCGCCTGCCCAGATGTCGAAGCGATGCGTACCACTCTAACTGGCTCGGGTATATTAAGGCTCAACAATAAATGCTCGGGACATTCAGAGACGATAACACTTATCACTTCAAACGATAGAACATCTATGACGTTTAAAAACTACGTACCGGAATTCACACTAAACTTAACAGAAATATATCAGAACCTAAACGCGAACCACACGGTGAATCTCTCTTTAATATCCATGTTTCACAAATACAGGGTGTGTTTTTTAAAGTGTTACAAGCTGATACATCCAAGACTATCGAAAATTTCACGAAATATTTCAGACAATAGTTTTATGGTTTCAAGGGGGATATGAGATAGCTATGTTCATTTTATCCCAAAGTCGAAGTATCAAGGTTGTTACGGACTGGCCGTACTATTTATCAAATCATTCTACATTCCACGAGATTATTCCGTGATCTTGAAATTTTCTTTCTTTTATGAGTCATTTCGATTGTCGCAAACCCATCCTCAGTACCGTCACCGGTCAGTGGCCCCGGCGTCAGCATAATTTTGCATAGTGCGCTTTGTAGTTTAGAATACGCGGAAACAGGGTTTCTTATTACATAGGCAATAGTCCATTCCTCAATACTAAGCGCCAGGCGGGGAACAGGGATAATTAAAGCGGAGACAGCACTGTCTCCCCGGCTGAAATCATTTTGGCACGAGCATTTCGACACATGGGGACAATGACCAGGGGTTGCCCTGTCAGCACGTCGATCATACGATTTTTCGCGACCAACCAGAAAGTTACAGAAATCAGGTGCAACCATTAATTGGTCAATCATTGTCCCCTCCCGAAAAACGCGGAAAACTACCTTACCTCGAAGGATGCATTTCTCGGGGCATTAATCCGAATAATCACGAGGCGCGTGGATCTAAGCCCGATACACAAATTGTGAGCCTGGGTGACGTCACGAGTCTTAAAGTTCTTGCCTAATTGTGCTCCGTGTTCCGTTAACCAAATCCTGACTCTTTGCCCGTTTGGTAAATCGCGAGGTGCGTTAACGCCAGGTGAAGTGAAGGATCTGAAAAGGCAACGGGTGACGTTAGTCTTAAAATCCAACCCGAAACGAACTCACTTAGAATTTTAATTGTGGAACATTTTATAAAACCAAAACCTGTGCACCCGCCTGACGACGGGTTAACATTAAGTGTTTAGGCTAGTGTTTGGGCCTGATAAATCCCGAGGAGAATCCAACGGAATTTTCAGACATATAAGTGTGTCGTCACAGAGCCAGCTTCAACGAGGTGACCGGCATCAGATCTGTAACGTACACCACAAATCTCTACCGTACTCATATCTCTTTCCAAATTATTGTTTGCGGACCTTACACCGTTTTAATTGGTACGAATTTGCACCATTGTTACTTTAATTTACTGAAAAGCTCGAAGGGTAACTTGACTCGCTAGGCCGCGGGCGGCCGTAGTAAGGAACCTTGTTTCATAGCGCGTGACGATTATTTCATACTTAATTTTATTTACTCATTGTACTATTTGTATCTCTTTGGTTTTCCTTCCTACGCCATATTATAAAGCGGTTTTTATCAGCTAATTTGTTTGTCACATTTCATTTTGCCTTCTCTCTCTCCCTGGTTCATTTTCCAGCTAACGTTATATTTGTGAACTGTTCGTAGGCCCAGTTCGGGTTAGACAAGTGACGGACCCAAAGTTCGGGATATACCCGATTCTAGGTTTTTTTTAGTTTTAAGTATCAGTATATGGCGGGTACCATACAGTAGCTCCGCTCGGTTACCCTTCCGTCACAAGGTCATTTGGACGTCAACTTGGTTTTTTTAAATGGAATGACATATTTTTTTCTCTAGAATCTGGAGGAGCGTGAAATTCTGCACCAAAAAGTACTCATGCACATATGGCCTAAAGTTAATAGGTACTTGGGTAGAGCCGTTCAAAAAAGTGAGCTTACACATGGGCTCGCGCGTCGCGGCCGTGGTGCAGCTCCGCCAGCGTACCAGCGAGGAAATTTTCGATGGTCTTGGAGATATCAGCTTGTAACACTTCAAAAAATTCAGCCTGTATAAGCCCACTTTGAACATCGACGACCTCAATTCAAACGGGCTCGCCCTCAACGATATAATAAAACAGGCAACGGAAATCAGTACGCACCATCGCGATAAACAAGAGACTACCAGTCTGGAAACTGTGCTTACATACGCTGGTGTAGCAATAGCAGCAATAGCAGTTCTTTTCGCGTTCTACAAATTTTTGGTATCAGGTAAAATACTCCACTGCATAGCGGGTAGAAAGCGCAACAGACAGGCGAAACAGGCATGCCGAGAACTGGCCAAAAGATATAGGCAACCAATAGACCGTGAGATCGATCGTCCGCATATGACTAGTAGGGCACACATACACGAGAGGATAGAAATGGGGCCACTAAAAACCCCCCTCAGATCAGCACCACCCATCCCAGATGTTCCACCATACATACGCGGATCCACGGACTCAGCATACTACCCTGAGCGATAATCTGGCAATCCAAACGAATGAAAGAGCGCACGTAGACGGCACTATTGTAAAATTCATTATATAAGATTTACCAATTAGAAATACATCCAAAATTGTAACATAATATAACATAATACATTAATGAGATTGTTACTTGTACAATTACTTCAGGATTATACAGGGTGATTCTAAATTCAGTGCCATCCATATAATGGGTGACAGGGTGAACCAAAAGAAGTAATTTGAGATAAGCAACCTATGGTCGGAGGCGTCGCATTTGGGCGCTACAGGACATCGAAGGTCGCAGGTTAAACGCCTGGTCGCTGGCAATTAAGATGATTTTTTGCATAAATCAAAAACTGGAAAATCAACAAAAAATTTACAAAACAAATGAACCACAACCTGGAGCTTCCGTCTTTCGGATTGTGAGCGTATTACAGCTTTTAAATGGGGGATACACGTTGGATTGCCACCGCGCCTGCCGCGGCTCCTACTTAAAAGCCGTAATACGCTCATAATTTGGAAGACGAAAGCTCCAGGTTGTGGTTCATTTGTTTTATACATTCTTTATTAATTTCTCAGTCTTTAATTAATGCAGAAAATCATCAAAACTGCCAGCGACCAGGCGTTTAAACTGCGACCTTCGATGTCCTGTAGCGCCCAAATGCGACGCCTCCAACCATAGGTTGCTCATCTCAAATTACTTCTTTTGGTTCACCCTGTCACCCATTATACGGATGGCACTGAATTTAGAATCACCCTGTATACGTATACATGTAAGACTCGTCAACTAATTACATTCCATCATGTAATTACTGCAAAAATTCACTTGATATCGAGGTAAATTAGTCGATAAAATCAGTATTAACTGTTATGTAAAATAACATAAGTAACTACAATAAGTAAAACAATAAAGCATCTTCCGAAATTACGTCTGTTAATATTAAGGACATTGTACTCAGCGTAGAATGAACTTATATAATACAAGATAAATAAGAACTAGAAGATAAGCTATCATTAGGAAAAAATTGTATACTTACCCGCTTAAACGCGCATTAACCATAAGCGTATTTATCTTAAAAATTTCAATGTAAACCATTATCACGCATAGGTGTAATCAGACGCTCCTTCATTCTACTCTTCCACACTTCGCGTAGGGAACCATACCTCCGTTTCACATCGGTATGCTTACTCGAACGGGGGGGGGGGGGGGGGGGGGGGGACCGGACCTCGGTCCAAACGTCTCGCCCCTATTCATTCTATCAATTCCAAATTCCTACCAATTATTACCAGTAACTCGGCTAGACGCAACCTGATCTCTTTCTTCCTGTCTTCTTATTTCAACCGGCATCCGGCATGGTGCGACCACGCATCAGCACAACGTGCAAGTGCAACGCCGTGCCGAAATCTACCTAGTCAGCAGCACGTGGCCTTCCACTTCACCTACCCCTTCTTTCAATAAACCGAGTTCACCTTATTCCTAATTTTTATATCAGAATCACTTCCGAACTCAGCACCAAACTCTACGGTCTTCCATGACATAGTTTTCTAGTCGTACGCCGAATCCTGGATCGGTCATCTTATAATTATTCTCAACACACCTATAAGCCTCCCCGAGCCTGGTCAATAATTATTGCTCTCCAAGACTCTCAACGTCTGATCACGCCTATAAGCCTCCCCGAGCTTGGCAAATGAATAATATTCATATAATATTTACCTACGAAGTTTCCATCACCTCCGTCAATAAAGATTCTTTTCCACAGTTGCATTTAGTTGTGTAAAACGAGAATCAAACCAAAAATAATAACGGCGGTGAAGATCATTCCCGACCGTTACACCTGATATCCGGTATTAGGTAACAAAATCTGGGAACCGGCCTTGGCGCGATAGCCTCAACGCCATGGAAATGGTAATGATAACCTTCTTCGCGTATGCTGCAATCGGGCAACCAACAGGCCCTACCACAGGATTGAATCATGTGATAGAACCAATAGAGTCCAACCCGGGCCTATATTTCGAAAAGATGCACAACATAAGATTAAAACGGGCCGAATGGAGGGTGATATCATACATGGATATCGAGAAAATAACGCGACAATTTCCCGAGGAGATGGAACAATATACAGCAGCATACAGCGAATGCGTGGCGAACGAGACCGCGGTGTCGAATTGCACCTATACAGGGTGTATCACCTCATGTGTTCAGAATTGGAGGGACTTGAAATTCGTCAGTATGGCTAGTAGAAGTAAATCGCAAACACAGAATCCTGGAAAACCGGATAGAAACCGTGAGCGCATGAGAATTTACAACGAATCCAAGTCTGGTGGAGACTGGAGTGCCGAAGTCGAAAACGAGGAGAGGTTTAAGCTGGAATCCCGCAAACCCCCTAGTGAAAGTCGTCAGGTCAGGCAGCGGAATAGGACCCAGCAATGGCGTGACAAGAAAGGGAAAGGAAAACCTTCCCAAGCAGAAAAATCTGATGAACCAGCTCCAGATTTTTCAGCTAAATAAGAGACTGCGGAAGTATCTTCCCCGCTTTACTCAACTGGTCCCATCCAGGGACTGACCCCAGTCAGACAAAGTTATGCCCAAAACTTTGATTTCTCGACCTTCCCCCTTCTGGTTGAACGTACCTATCGCTACCGTCGATGAACGTATCCCCAAGAAGATGCCCTATTGTATGTTCCTTCATCACTGCACTGTTGCACTAAACCTTCAGATACAGGTCATACTTCAGGAAGAAAACAGAGAAGGATCAGCCCGTCTAGAAGGTGAAGCCTCGACGTATCTGAGTTCTTTCACTCTCCCTACTCCAATCTCGGAATACCTATCCCTTATTGGAAAGACATCAACACAGGCTGGAGATGAGGTTATGTTAAACATCCCACTCCTAGCTAGACCCTTAATCTCTGACCGACCAGGAGAATCCGGTACATTTGGTCCGATCGATGAACGTTCGCACAACCTATATGAGTGCTACGTCTCCCCATGGTCACCCGAAATAGGATCGAAGCAACAATAGCTCAAGATGAGAACTGGCTTCCTCTTGATGATGCTCTCCTCCCCCCAGTCGGAATACCGACTCCAAACTTTCTAAGCTACGGACCAATTGACGTACTAAACGCCGAGGGCAGGTCTGCTCTCATTGGTGTAAGATTTCCAGATGATGATCACAACTCCGGAATCGAATCCCGCGTACAGTACAGTCACGAACTGGCTGCTCGAGTTTCATCCGTTCTAAATACCATGGTACAGAGGTACAAAATGACGGAGGGACGGATTGCTCATAAGCCGCGCCCTGGTTTCGTAGGCTACCTGGAAACGTTACAGTCCACCGCGAACACCCAGAATATTAATGAGATAAATGCTCATTTATGGCACGCACTGCCGACTCCACAGGTACTCGGCAATAGATCCGATCCCACGGTGTTCACACAAATAATACCTAGAACCGCATATTTGGGACTAAGCGATGATCGCAGGACTTACTTTACGACGGACTTCCCATTCATCAGCCAGTGTATAAGGACCTCGTATTGCCACCTCTGCACGACGGAGTTACCTCTGAAAGAGGCCATAACATCACAGGAGTGTGAAATGTAACTACTATCAAAACCAAACGCACAGGTGCGACGACGTTGCGACATGAGGCTAACGAAAGCTGGCGGAGCGTTCTGGACACGACTGAGTTCTATGGGAGCGTGGCTGTTCTCCGTCGTTACACCAGCGATTATGCAACTAATTTGCAGAGGAGCGAAGGACCAGCTGATGACGTTATGGGGAACGGAAATATTGTCATTGAGTCCCGAATGTACAGCAAAATCGGATGGCGTAACCCTGCAAAGATTAGACGTCGTGAACAGCGGAACTCAATACCTATACCAACCAAATCTGACCCTCAACCTTACTTTGGTGTCGCCAATAATACAGACGACAAATGCGATAAAATATCTTGACGATCTGAAACCAATACAGGAAGCACACAACCACCAGGGAACATCGCTGTACGAGATAGAAAGCGAATTAACTGATATAGCATACCAACATAGGGACCGGCAGCATCACTCACACCTGAGATACGGAGGTGACCTAACGTAGATAGCAATAGTGGGGGTCATATCACTCTGCTGCTGCTGTCAGAAGCCGCTTCGAACTCACTGCGTTGCGACCCTTCCAATGATCCGGAGAAGGAGGAGTTCACGTTACTCACGCGAGCAACCAGCACCAAGAGGAGAACCAGCGGACACAGCAATACCAATGAAGGAGGATACTATGGAGATCGCACCGACTCAATCGCCCCGCCAGACAGCTCTCACCAACTGAGCTAACAGCCACCCGTTGACACCCTTTCGTCAGGTTTGAAATAAAAGGAGAAGGAAAAAAAAAGCGAAAAGAGGATGGTAATAATGACAATATCAATAGTAATAATCGGCGCAACTCTCTCTTGCGAACCAAGTTAGTATCAGAAGGGGTTTGTCCAACAGATTCAAAATTACAATCTCAATTAAAATTATAAGAGTTAAGTTTAGGCGTAGGAAGGACGATAAATCGTCGTGAGGAACCACCCATTTTCCGGAGGTTAAATTTGGCTTCAGAAACTACTTCACACAACTCAAACGCCAACTGTGGGAAAAAGACGATAACAACCCCCGGGGGCTAAGGGTTGATCAAGAGTCAAATGTAAACATTGACCGGTTATGTGTAAATGCGAATGGGTTCCATTGTAGCAGGAAGATCAGCCAAGTTCGCTAGACACTCTATCGTCACAAGTGCAACGTCTCCGCGGGCGCTTACATCAACGAGCGCCGAGTACACACCATCCACGAATGGTTCCCCGTGGTTCCGCCTGGATATGAGATCATCATATGAGTCTACAGTTTCTGAAGGATCAGGGTTTTTGCGTCAGACCGCGTGGGAATTTGGGAGAATAAAAATTCGCATCTGTTGTCTGGCTTGCTTGCTACCATGGAAGACGTGCTCGCCGTTCAGAAGGGCGTGATTTTCGACGAGTCCGTTTTCCACTGCGAAACTCACGCGCACCGAACGTACGTTTCGTCCACCTTCAACAACAGCGACAAAATCGGAATCTCGATTCAATATTGAGATCTGTGCCTGCTGCCGAGCAAAAGCTCGCTCCACGTTTCCGGCAAACTGGTCAAGGCCGAAGGAAGTGCGGCCACGACCACCGCTCTGGTCAATATGGCCGTTTGTCACATGTTTGAGGAGATACGATACGAATTGAACGCCGTCGAAATCGACCGAAACAAGAGCGTCGGTCTCACGAGTCTCATGAAGGGTTACGCGTGCTTGAGTCCTGGACAGAAAAATCTTTTGAAGAACGTCGGTTGGGTGAACAATCACCAATCGACGAGTCACAGCGGATACTTCGACGTGTGCATACCGCTGAGTCTGTTGCTGGGATTCGCCGAAGATTACCGCAAGATCATCGTCAACGCGAAGCACAAGTTGATTCTCACGCGATCCAACACCGACCTGAACGCCGTGGTGCAAACCGCTCTGCAGAACGGCCAGATATCTATTCAAAAAATCGAATGGATGGTGCCGTACATCAAGATCGCGGACAAGCAAAAACTCGAATTGTTGGACTACGTCACCAAAGATCCACCTATACCCGTGAGTTTTCGAGCTTGGGAATTGTATGAGTACCCGCTGCTTCCTCCGACCACCAAACACGTTTTGGCCGTCAAGACGTCGACGCAACTCGAAAAACCTCGATACGTTGTACTGGGTTTCCACACCGCCAGGAAGAATGTCATCGCGAAAAACGCCAGCCATTTCAACCACTGCAGCCTCAGAGACATGAAACTCTTCCTCAACTGGCAAAGCTACCCCTACGGAAACATGAATCTCGAAATTTCGTGCAATCAATACGCCGTGCTATACGACATGTACGCAAACTTCCAAGCCTCGTACTACAACAAGGAATCCGAACCTCTGTTTGCAAAAGCTCAATACCTGCAACACATCCCGCTCGTCAGGATAGATTTTTCCAAACAGAACGAGTCACTGAAATCAGGACCGGTGGATATCCGCCTCGAGTTCGAATTGGCTCATCCGTTTCCCTCGCAGACTTCAGTCTATTGTGTACGACCGCATCGTCGAGTCCAATCCGCTCAGCGGTGGAGTACGCAAATTGATTTGACTTGAGGAATTTTTTTGTATATTTATATTCTGAATAAATAAATCAACAACAAACGAAAATTTTATTTTTTTGTTCAATAATTTTTATCCACTACATGACGAGGCTGCAAAACAAAAAAATACAAATTTCAGTAATACGTGAAAAATATAGTCTCGCGAAATCGTCTTTTTCGGATAAAACAAACACTCACTGCCTGAAATCTATTCTTCGCGGGGGCACCTTTCGAGGACTATGATGTCCTTATCCATTGATTCGGGTACAGTGGACACGTTGTTAATTGTAATGATTGCTGCGCGGCCTTCTTCTAACGCTCGCCGTGCCGCCAAAAGAAGTATTAATTTTAATACGTCGAAACTCACGGTCGACCATTCGACCGGGATATATATTCCTGGGCACAATCCCAGGAACTGCTGAAATATCAAAAACACCTCAACAGATTAGAACACAGACACACAATTGTCCTTTAGCTCTTCGAATTCGAATTACTGGAGTGCCGCGATACTTACTCGTCGATCATCCTTCGGCACTGATTCCGAGTACGAAACATACGCTAGGAAAATGGGTATCGCGCTTTATATATGTTCGAGGGATGTTTATATTTTTCAATTGAAAAAGGATCGCCAACGTTTCCGCGATCCGCGGTAGCGTGGACGTCGAAGAAGGATAGACTACGTCTTCGCAGCGTGGATATCGTCGCGTAAACGAAGTGAAAAGTTTTGAGCCGGTATCGAGTTACACGAGGAGAAGACGCGACATACCTCTCTGTCGATCGTTTGAGAATCATTGCAGCTTTTACCAATTTTAGGAAATAATTTCCGCAAGCGATCGTCAGTTGAACGCGAACTCTCGTCGCGTAGACTTGCGAGTATGGAGTACGTCGTCGGTATGCAAGGGTTCAAGGAGCCGGAAAATCGATTCGTGTTGAAGGAACTCGCCGTAATCGCGATCGAACAAACGTGTCCGTCGGTATTCCTTTTCGAACCCGCGTACGCGTGGAAAAAGTTACCGAAAACGTATCGGCTCATGAACAATTGGTGCACGCGAAATCATTACGTATTGTCGTGGAACTCCGGATACATTCCGTACGCCAAAGCGTAGGAACTCCTGGATACGATTCTTGGCACGGCAAGAACGGGTACGTCAAAGGACCTGGAAAGATCCAATGGCTGAAACATCTTGCAGGGAATGAAAACATCCAGACGGCTTTGGACCTCGGAGACTTTGACTGTCCTTCGGTGAAGACTCTGCTCGCGCCGTCGACCCGCAACTGTTTCGTTTACGTTCAAATTTATCGAATAAAAATTAAAAAAATTAAAAAAATTAAAAATTTCACTGATCATATCTAAAAATGAATGATATTGAAAAATTTTTCACCGTTTATCAAAGTATCGTCTTGTAAACTACATCCGCAAAAACCTCTAGAATCCCGATTCCTTCCACATACTCAAAGAGATTCGCGTATTGAGGGGTATCAGGTTACGGTCAACGGGGCGGCCGCTGCTTGCATCCTCGGAACGTGCGAGAATACAACAACAATCGACGATACAGAGAAGAGACTCGAATGACACCCAGATACACGCGTAATATCGTTTATTCGAACTGATAGTTAGAAATTTTTCACTCATTTATTCAAAGTACTGTCTCGTAAACTACATCCGCAAAAACTTCTGGAATCCTAATTCGTACCACGCGCGTGAGTCGCGACGTTGAACCTCCGAGAATCCGGGGAGTTCCCGGCGCCGACCTGCGCTCTTTTTCCCGACCTCGGCCGTGGTAACCCTACACCCTCGAGCGATAAGCGGCCGGCTGATCGAGGCGTTGAACCTTCGAGAATCATTTGTATTTGCGCCACTCGGACGGGGAGTACAATCTATGTGACTTTGATTATTCCTAGAGAAATACGTTCAGAATTATTATCTATCTACGATGTAAAGAAAATATGCTTGTATCAATAAATCAAGAAAAGCTGAAACTGTATTCGATTAGCGTTGACAATCATGTCGGTATACATCAACCGTCCCCCCTAAATGGAACGTGCGAGAACAACAGCAACAATGACGATCCGCGCTGTAACGATATTTATATAGAAAGAGAGAGAGAGAGAAAGAGAAAGAGAGAGAGAAGAGGAATAGAAAAGGAATGGGAATAAGGAAGGATTATCTCCACTAATCCAGAATTCGCGAAGCGAAATCGCTCTCTTCTCTGTGGGACGTCGTTGGAATCGGACGTAATACATATACTTATAAAGGACATCGAATGGAGAATATTTATGGAGCCACCAGATGAAATCTCAAATTAAAGCATATAAAGAGAATTAACAACATAAAGAAAAACTACAGAAGACCAGCACCCACAGAGAAGCAGCCAGCATTATTACCACTCGCCCAAAGATAAGTCGCGCAATTATACCTCTCTCTCTCATTTTTATTATAAACTGACGTCTTTTAAACATATTTTCGATCTTTTTATCTATATATATATATTATTTATAATTGTTATGTTTAATTTATCCTAAATGTCCATGTTTCGTTAATCACCGTTTTTCTTTATACAATTTTATCTATATACATTATTTATTTATTTATATGTCCTAAACGTTTGTGATTTATTTTTAATTTCTGACTTAGACTAATTTTACTTGTCTATATATATATATTTCTAATTGACTCGAACGGAGGCATATATTTTTTTTTTATACAAACAATAAAATAACGGCCCCTTTTAAATTTAATGGACATGAAGGACGATTGATCGATTTTAAAAGACATGTGTGAATGTTCGTGTGTTTTGTGTGATTTTGTGAGTTAGGAATTAAGTATTTAAATATTTTTTATTATTCTACAAATCTTAAAATTTTTCTGACTAATTTTTTATTTTATATACAAAATATTATATTATAAAACAAAAAAAAATCATAATAAATGATAATAATAATAATTAATTAATTTTTCATATCAAAATTTCTTACAGCGCGGAGCATTGTTTTCAAACAGGTTGGCGATAACCACGTGAGTCACGGCGTTGAACCGTCGAGAATCCGGGGGGTCCCCGGCGCTATTCATGCCGACCTCGGTAGCTCTACACCCTCGCGCGTAATGGCCGGTTTCTTCATACCTCCCGATAGCTATCTTCCGGATAAAGATATCTGTAAGATAACTCAAAATCCGTTTTCTTCACTGAAAGCTATGGTTACGTATCTGTTGGATAGCTAATCCTCATGCGACTAACTTTTCATTCTGATGGTAGTAGCCGGAAGCTATACTGGCTATACTTTCCCTAGTTTTTTAATATTGCGATTGGTTGAAAACTGGGGACTTGATTCCTATACACTGTCAGCAAAGTGAGGTTAGGTTTCTCATTGTTTACGTACTACATAAGTACATACATACATCTGTGATACTGTTTTTTGAAAATAAAGGGCCAATGGATAAAGAAAAAAGAGGAGCTAATTTTACGAAAACTGAAATCGATCTTTTGATTGACGTTATTCTAAAATATAAGCATATTGTAGAAAACAAAAAAACTGACGCAACCACGTGGAAAGATAAGAATGCGGCCTGGGAAAAAATTAGTGAGGAATTTAACGCGGTTTCGGGAAATTTTCCTCGCTCCACCAAAACAATTCGTGCAAAATATGACACCGTTAAAAAAGGAATTCGACAAAAATGCTCACTCCTTAAAACCGAACAGACGAAAACTGGTGGTGGTCAGTGCCCAGTGACTTTGACTCCTAGCGAGGAGAAAATTTTATCATTGACACCGAACACCATGGTGGGTCTCCAATCGAGATTTGACAAAGACAATGAAGGTATAATTACAACTATACCTATAATCGTATATAAGTAACGCGAATATGTCACATTATGAGTATATTATTTTATTTCAGAGCCAGGTCAAAGTAGTTGACAGTGGATGACGCAAGAGGATGAAGGAGATGGTTAGTAATCTATAACACTGAATTATTTTTGGCGCTCATAATCTTTGTAACAATATAATGGTTTTTTATAGAGCTAGGAGCGACTGTGACGGACGAAAATATTATTGAGGTGATAGACGGCGAAAATGATGGTTAGTATTTGAAAATATTGATAGATACTAGGCAACATGAATTCTAATTAAATCGTTTGCTAAAGATCTTCTAGAGTACTTGAGCACAATTGGAAATTCAAAAATACCCCAAGCAGCGTCAGAAAAAGCAGGTAGATATGTTGTGTTAATTCTCTATAATTATTTCTAAATAATTAATCCTGTTTTATATTCGTAGAGCAATCCACAAATCCGAACAAGAAAGGTTCCAAGAGAAAAATTAGTGTTGCGGATTTGGATAAAGATGATACACCGACTATAGGTATAAAATTGTACACAATGTTTAAATTAATAATTTCAAACCATAATTAATCGTTTCAGGAACTGACAGCAAGTTTATCTTTAAAAATAAACGTTCGAGGAAAAATGCATATCAAGATCAGAAACTGCAAGGTAACTTGCAGTTGAAAAAAGAAATATTGGAATTGCAAAAAAAAATGATAATTCAAGAGATACAGGCTAAGTCAGAAATCAATAAACTGACAATCGAAAATTTAAAGATCACACAGCGACTACTACAACAGAAACTTGAAGCAAATTTCGTTGATGATGAGTAAGTATATTTCATTGATAATTTATACAACATAGGTACACTTCGTAGTGTACATTTTATGTATGAGATACATGATTATTATTTCATATGTACAATTTGTCTTATTTATTTTTAGTAATTATTAATGGATATTTGTTGCGAATTCCGTTGCATCAGCAGGAGAACCCATTATCGAGTCTCAGTTGTGTAATCTATAAAACAAAATATAAGTTTGTCTAACGTGCCAAAGAAGTTATAAGACATTACGTACAAAATAGTAATAAGATTTTATGTTCCAAAAATTTATGAAATATAATTTGTTTAATAAAAGATGAATATTTTATACTTTGAACAAGTCTGCAATGAAATGTACCTCGAGAAATAATCATTGATGAGCGCTTGTCTGATATTATTATCTTGCACTGGAACTGCTTCTTCATTCACATTGTCATCGCCAATTTCTTCGTCCGGAATATCCACAAATGCAGGAGGTTCTTCTTCATTTTGATTCCTGGCAATGTTGTGTAGAACTGCTGTAGCCACGATTATGACCGGTGTGAACCTGGCACCGCAAATTCGAAATTTCAAGAATCTAATCACAGTTCCGTTGGCACCCGCAATAGTTCTACAGTTCCTGATAAGTAAGAACAATAGTTCCGTTCATTTGAGCCAAAAAATCCAAATTAAAAAAATGCGGTGCTAACTTCGCGTAGCACCGCAAATTCGAAATTTCAAAAATCTAATTAGAGTTCCGTTGGCACCCGCAATAGTTCTACAGTTCCTGATAAACAAGAACAATAGTTCCGTCCATTCAAGCCGAAAAATCGACGTTTGAAAAATGCGGTGCTAACTTCGCGTAGCACCGAATTTTATAGAAAAAAAATATTTATGCCATCTAGTTGCCATATTATTATTCTATCGACAGTTCCCGTAAGTTCTAGGATAGTTCTGGCCATTTCCGATCATTTCAGAAATAGTTCCGGAGTCCATTGATTTTTAAACAATTATTTAATTGATTTTCCAGCACCGCATCGCGGAAAAGGGTGCGGCGCTGGGAAATTAAACAAATAATTGTTTAAAAATCAATGGACTCCGGAACTATTTATGAAATGATCGGAAATGGCCAGAACTATCCTAGAACCTACGGGAACTGTCGATAGAACTCCGAAAAACACCAGCACCGCACCCTTTTCCGCGATGCGGTGCTGGGAAATTAAACAAATAATTGTTTAAAAATCAATGGACTCCGGAACTATTTCTGAAATGATCGAAAATGGCCAGAACTATCCTAGAACTTACGGGAACTGTCGATAGAACTCCGAAAAACACCAGCACCGCACCCTTTTCCGCGATGCGGTGCTGGAAAATCAATTAAATAATTGTTTAAAAATCAATGGACTCCGGAACTATTTATGAAATGATCGGAAATGACCAGAACTATCCTAGAACTCACTGGAACTGTCGATAGAACTCCGAAAAATACCAGCACCGCACCCTTTTTGGCGATGCGGTGCTGGGAAATTGAACAAATAATTGTTTAAAAATCAATGGACTCCGGAACTATTTCTGAAATGATCGGAAATGGCCAGAACTATCCTAGAACTTACGGGAACTGTCGATAGATCTCCGAAAAACACCAGCACCGCACTCTTTTCCGCGATGCGGTGCTGGAAAATCAATTAAATAATTGTTTAAAAATCAATGGACTCCGGAACTATTTATGAAATGATCGGAAATGACCAGAACTATCCTAGAACTCACTGGAACTGTCGATAGAACTCCGAAAAATACCAGCACCGCACCCTTTTCCGCGATGCGGTGCTGGAAAATCAATTAAATAATTGTTTAAAAATCAATGGACTCCGGAACTATTTCTGAAATGATCGGAAATGACCAGAACTATCCTAGAACTCACTGGAACTGTCGATAGAACTCCGAAAAATACCAGCACCGCACCCTTTTTGGCGATGCGGTGCTGGGAAATTGAACAAATAATTGTTTAAAAATCAATGGACTCCGGAACTATTTCTGAAATGATCGAAAATGGCCAGAACTATCCTAGAACTTACGGGAACTGTCGATAGAACTCCGAAAAACACCAGCACCGCACCCTTTTCCGCGATGCGGTGCTGGAAAATCAATTAAATAATTGTTTAAAAATCAATAGACTCCGGAACTATCTATGAAATGATCGGAAATGACCAGAACTATCTCAGAACTCTCTAGAACTCTCGATGGAATAATAATATGGCAACTAGATGGCATAAATATTTTTTTTCTATAAAATGCGGTGCTACGCGAAGTTAGCACCGCATTTTTCAAACGTCGATTTTTCGGCTTGAATGGACGGAACTATTGTTTTTGTTTATCAGGAACTGTAGAACTATTGCGGGTGCCAACGGAACTCTAATTAGATTTTTGAAATTTCGAATTTGCGGTGCTACGCGAAGTTAGCACCGCATTTTTTTAATTTGGATTTTTTGGCTCAAATGAACGGAACTATTGTTCTTACTTATCAGGAACTGTAGAACTATTGCGGGTGCCAACGGAACTGTGATTAGATTCTTGAAATTTCGAATTTGCGGTGCCAGGTTCACACCGGTACGATTATGTCCTGTACAGTTTCCATTTTGACTCGCATGCCTAAACTCAAAACTGGGAATCGACGCTTCCAAACCCCAAAAACGCGTTCAACAATGTTCCTTGTTCGTATGTGAGCATTGTTGTATCGTTCTTCAGCTACAATGGTAGGATGCAAGACCGGCGTGAGAAGATATTTCTTGATGGGATATCCACTATCGCCAAGCAATATTCCCGAATGAAATTCGCCTGCCTCTAATCTTTGACGCAGTCGACTATGTTGAAATATTGTCGCATCGTGGACAGAACCTGGCCATCTTGCCACAATGTCTATAATTTTCATATTATGATCGCAAACAACCTGAGTATTAAGAGAAAAAAATCCTTTTCGATTTCTAAACTCCTCTGCATGTTCACCTCCTGAAAAATTCAGAAATATCGTTTCGTGTAATGGGCACAATCCTAATTTAGCTCGTTAGATGAATGTGAACACAGTAAATGTAGGTAGTGTTTGGAGTTGAATAAGGTTATATTTTACGTTACAATTCGTAATGTATAGTTCATAGTGTTGACTTACCAGGAGATTGTATTCTAATATGTGTTCCATCAATACATCCTATTACCCTTGGAAATCTGTACATTTCATAAAATGCTCGTTGGGTTGTTCGAATTTCCTCATTTGTTTCAGGAAAATTGATCATTGTAGCTGATAATGAAGCAATAGCCAAAGATACTTTTGCAATGATACGCAAAGCTGTGCTAATGCTTACTCCACTGAAATCACCACAGGCACGCAAAAAATTGCCCGTAGCATAAAATCTCAATGCTAACAACAATTGATTGATCGGTGTCAACGATCTTGATCTAAAATTACGTGGAAAATTCTTAATCATAAACTAATTTCAGTAATCGTATTTTCAGATAAAATAAGTAAATCATTCAAAGACATTACATACTTGTTCCGAATAATTAACAATCGGTCTTCTACTCTATGCAATAAATGTATCACTGTCTCCTTTTTCAAGCGAAACCGGTTAAAAAATTCCGTGTCATCCCACACTTGAATATTATTCGGCTTATTTCTTATTGTATAGGGTCTTCTGACAACAAAGTTGTAATCATCATCATCATCGTCGTCGTCTGATTCAAATATATTGATATCCACGAACAACAAATCCATGAATATTTTATTACTTACATTCAATCAGCAACGCAATTATGCAGTATATTGTAACAGTTTAGGGTTATGTAGAGAAAGTTTCGGAGTAGTTAGTTGGTTACAATCCTACTAGGGGACACTGAAACCAATATCTACCAGATATACGGTACTTCGGGTAGCGGATAACTTTATCTGCCGGATACGGACTTTACAGACGTGAAGAAAACCAATTCTGGGAGATATCTTCCGGATAAAGTTATCGGGAACTTATCCGGAGGTGAAGAAACCGGCCATAAGCGAGCGATAAGCGGCCGGCTGATGGGAGCGACGAACTTTCGAGAATTATTGGCATCTGCACTACTTGGGCGGAGAATACAGCCGATGTGAATTCGATTATCCGTCAATAGATTATATCATTGAATCAATGAAACCAAAAATACTTTCGGAACTATTACCCATGTACGATGTAAGAAAATATACTTGTTTCAATAAAAAACAAAAGCTGAAATTGTACTCGATGAATAAGAATAGCGATATGCACTTGTGTGAGTCATTTACCAACAATATCCCACTTTCGAATCTGGAAGCTTCCAGAATCTTTTAGAACATTCTAGACCATTCCGGACCCATCGCCCCTTCCCGGAATCCCTACACATCGGAACGTCGTTGTTGTGACTCATCTACCGGCGATTTCGAAACCTTCCGGAAGCTTTTAGAACCTTCTGGAACATTCTAGAACATTTTCGACCACCCATCTCTCCTCGCCACTGCACGCGTATCCGTGTGACGTCACTTCCGGTTCCAGAAGCTTCCAAGCCCCCGTCCCCTGGCCCCTTTTCACCCCCCGGCGTGACGTCACTACCACTTCCGGAAGCTTCCAGGTCCTTTCCCCCCTCGTCCCTCGCCACCCGTTCCCTGGCAACGTCCGGCGAAAGAGCGACCTTCTGGAAGCTTCCGGACCCCCACCCCTTCGCCCCTCCCCCCTCTCTCGCCGTCACCCCCTCGCCCTCACACGGACAAGAATATGCGTGCGTGTGCGTGTGTACGTGTGCGCACTCGCGCTAATCTATGCAGAACTCTCAAGGCAACACGACATCGCTTATTCCTTCGCAGTATGAAGCTTCGCACGGCACGTGCGATACACACACGCACGCACGCATACGCGTGTATCTATGATAGAACGAGGCAGTAGGCGAACGCATTACCAGGTTGGTGAATAATAACCATACGTAGCGGCGGGGCGGGCAGCGAGGTGAAGAAACTGATACCGCGCGCCGGACCAACGGTCAGTAGCTCTTGCCACGGTCGCCCGGCCCTTCTCGTGCGGAGTCAGCTAATTATTCGTACGACGGTTCTAAGCTGATATTTCTCGGCTCGCGCCACGGACTAGCGGCCGCGCACGCGCGCTATCAGCTTGAAAATCGCGGATGGCCCCCCGCTGCGGTGATGATTTTCAGCGAAATGGTCAATTCATCCATATTCATCTATATAATAACTTGCAGATCAACCGGAGTTTGGAGTACTCGCCATAGACACGCGCTGGAAACATTCTTTTTCCGCCATTGTCGACGGTCCTTCCGGCTGTGGAAAATCCAATTTCGTGAGGACCTTTCTCCGACACGTCGAGGATATGTGCGACGCAAAATTCGCGCAGATCATCTGGTATTACGCTGAATGGCAACCGCTGTACGGCGAGACGTCGGCGTCCGATCGCTTGCCCGTCATCGAGTATCACGAGGGATTACCCCAACCGGGTGACAACGACACCGACAACCGCAAACTACCGAAGTTACTGATTCTCGACGATTTGATGCGCAAATCGTCCAACGGGACCGTCGTCGATCTCTTTACCAGGGGATGCCACCACAAGAACCTCAGCGTGTTTCTCATCACGGAGAATATCTTTCATCAAGTTCGCGGCCAGCGGGATATCTCGCTAAACGCGAACTACATAGTCTTTTTCAAAAATCCTCGCTACCGCGCTCAAATACAACACCTGGCGCGTCAAGTTCACCCCGAGGATCCACGCTTCGTACAGGAGGCTTATAGCGACGCCAGAAATCGTCCCCACGGATATTAACTGCTGGATCTGAAGCAATCCACGCCGGAAAACTGTCGGTTTCGCACCGATATATCCCCTACGGATGACCGCCGCTACGTTTACGTACCGCGGTAGGATATAAAGCGAGACGAGTGGCGGGGCGCTCCAGTATTTCACCTGTAATGACGCCGGGAACAGGTCGGCCAGGGCGGTTCGGTTCATCCAACGCCACGGTATTACAGGCCCTTTGCAAATTGAGCAGTTCGCAACGATTGGCGCTACTGCGCGCGGCCGACGACGATCTCGTGAAAAATATCTGTGAGTGTGCACTCAACACTTTGAAGGGCAACGTTAAACTCAGTCACCGTCAGAAATCACGTCTGGGGAGACATCGCACAATTTTGCGTCGCCTGGCGAGCGCCAAGGGCAGTTAGAAAAGCAAGAAAAAATTACTGGTCCAGCACGAGGGTTTTTTACTCGCCGCCATCATCAGTGGATTCGTGTTGACTCTGATCGGCGGGCGAGGATAGAGGGGAGGGAAAGGGGGGAGACGAGGGGGTGGTGGTGGAGGCCGGTGTCAACGTCGAGGGGCCCCTGCCAGAAGGGGAAATTTCGGGACGGATGGACCGCGTCCGGAGGTGGCTTGGGGTGGTGGAGGAGGAGGAGAAGGAGGCGCCTGATCCAGCCTTGGATTATGAAGACCTGGGGTACGCGTCGGGGGATGAAGATTGATTCAGCGGGTGGGATTGTTCAATCGCGGGTGGGATGGTTGGCGCCGTAGCGCAGCGGACACCAGGGTGAGTCTAGCCTACGAAATTCCATGTCTTGATATCCAGGTAAATACTGTGACGCTACCTTTTGGTTCCCCGCCCTTTGCCGGAGAACTCAGGTGCGGGGAAGGTAAACGCCGCAAGAGTGATCACCTACGTATCAAAGTTGGGCGCCAGGCGGTTTCCCGCCGCTCAAGAATTTCGGCCGTAGCCGTCCCTGACAATACACACCTGCGGTGCCTCGGTAGCTCAGTACCGCGGAGAGGGGTCGGGATTATCCGAGGATTGACAGGCGATAGTAATAACGACTCGAGCGAATCAATTTAACAAATTCACAGTTTTTATTTGTCACGGGAACACAAAATAACTCACACGGGATAACGAACACCCCTCGGGGGTATGCGTGGTCGAGGACCGTGTAAAAGCGGCCTCGCCACTGGGATAAATCCCCCGGATAAAAATGCAACCAACAAATCACACTTACGAGCTAATAAAATGAATTAAGAAAAACTTAATGATAAAAATAAATCAAAATCTAATGCTCCCTCGGAGCCGCGATAAAATATATCGAAATAAATAGAAACACAATTAAAAGACCAAAAAAAATAAGAATTAATCCAACGTAGCAACAATAAAAAAAATCACGAAATAAATAGAATCTGAAATACTCATCAACGGAGGGACATTTGAAAACTAAAATGAATACTGACTCTGATACAACAAAAAAACACTAAAGAGTAAAATGACGCAAAATACAATTAAATCGATAAATATGCCGCGGGTTGACTCTGCCGTCAATTTTATTTCCCTGACTACAACAAAGGCACCCGTGATCAAAATACCGAGGGTGACCGTGGCCCACGTACACCTGAACGCTAACCGGCCATTGCGCCGTTACAAGAACGCGAATTTTACAAACGTATAGAATTTTTCCCGGCGGGGAACCTCGAATTTTCTGGGCACAGCCCGTATGAACTATATCAAACAAATATTATCAACTATAATTTCCCACTTCTCGGGGAACACTGGCTGCGGCCTACCACGTCGGAGATCGGTGATATCAGACACACCTCGGATAATTAAATCGCCTCGTCGCGGGGTCGAGCAATCGACAAAAATGGCTATTGCCCACAACGGGTGCTGACTCTAATTAGGGCTGATTAATTAGGACTCACCACTCTCCAGCCAAGCGCAGAACAAAACGGCTTTCCTCTTAGGGTCCGTCTCCAACACAATTGCACACAGCCGCGGTGTTTTTATGTTTTATTAAACTTTCGCCCACGCGGGTCTCTCAACAGTAAGATCGGTCCCTAGCAGGTGTCTAGCCTACGGCAGAGTGACGAGACAGCGTGTCTCCGCCAAAATTCTCCATATTTTCCCCCTCTTATCCGGGCTTAATCTAAAGACAGCGGCGCTATCCGCAATTTCGGAAAAAGAAGAAGACGGTCGTGTGCCTGGTTGCCGGCGCTCTGGCGCGGCTGTGTCTTCGCGGTGGTGCGTAGCTGGTGGTCGAGCCTACAGCGTTGTCAGCACCTGTAATTCCTTATCGGAATCCCAAAATTCGGGGCGGACCGCGGTTCGCTGGCTCTTGGTGACGGCGGGACTAACATCCGCCGTCGATCTCCCGCGCTGCTAAGTGCCCTCGGCACTCCCCCGCGTCCGTGTAGCCTCCGCTGGCTCTTCAGAAATCGGTCTCTTGCTGTGACCTGTCCTCCAAATTCCTGGCCTTCGTTGGTGGCCCTCGGCCTCGTCCGTCCGTCCGTGGTACATGTCAGAGAAGTGGGGAATCGAAATAAACGAATTACTCAAAAGTTCAGGTGTCTCGGAGCCTAAACCTCGAGGCTATTTTCCCGCGGAAAACCTAACTGACCCTACCTAACTAAGGTCCGCTAACGGTTCGGGACCTCTTGTGACGGCAGATAAAATCTGCAACGTCACAATACATATGTGTTTCTTTCCTTTGCGCAGGCATCTCGGCGACGTGGCGTGAGGTCCCGGCGACTGCATAATTTTGCTGAGATCTGCAAAATAGCGGAACGACGTCGACGGCCAGCCGACCGCCGCAATCCATTCAATATTCCGGAGCCTGATCGGCCGCAACCATGGCGTCAGGAAAATCCGGATTGTCCCGAGCGGGGTGCAGTAAATTGTTCAAAACCTTTGAAATAGCGTTGAAAAAATCAGACCGTCATCTTCTCCTGTCGGCAACGTATGGTTTGAACGCCTCGTGGTCGAAAAAAATCACAGTGGGTCTTCGTCTACGCATCGACGGCACGTTCGAGCCCGTGGTGCGATTGATCAACAATTACTCCAGCGGGGTGTCTCTGAGTTTGGAAGGATGGGATAGTCTGATAGCAAATCTACCGACGCTGGAGGACTACTTAAAAAAAAAGACAACTCCGACGGTGACCTCTTCGCACTGGTCAACGATACGATCACCCTGGATACCGGTTGTTCTTTGCGTTTCACAACGGCTCACGGAGCGAAGGTGATCGCATTTTATTCGACCGAAACGTCGGTAGGCAACGGCGGCGGCGATGACTCCAACGCCCCTGAGGAAGAGGATGCCGCAGCATCGAGTGCCAAGAGACGCAACACGGAAAGAAATATTAATGCTGAACTGACACGCGCGCATCAGTAACATGATTAGCGTTACTATTACCTTATTTGTCGTCTATACAACAACAATTGCCAGCTACTTTCAACAGCGTAACAGTACATGTGACAACTGAACTAAAGTTAACAGAATGCAGTTACGAGTAATCAATTGACATGCTACGATTACAGCTTTATACTGTGATCAATACGTCATCGAATGTACGCGCCAAAGTTACATGCATGAATGTTGGATTTGCGATTGGAAGGCTGTGAATTTGACTAGTTCAAGAGTAATTCAGAGGCCAGTAATCTATACTGTACAGGATGGGAATGTGTATCAAGCAAATGGTGACAGGAACTGTATTAAACTGTACTATTTGGCAGGCAAAGGAGTGATCTCTAGCACTCAGAATGATAATCCGTAATGTACTAAACGGATTTGTTACGCCACAGCATCGTAATATACACTCAACACCATAGTATTCAAAACTGAAAGAACTGTAACATTCACTTCAGTCTATGAATAAATTAAGTACGTTGGATGTGTACTTCCGACTTTTCAAAAAAATATGGAATTTCAATTACAAATGCACATACAATCTGCATACAACATTTTTTCCCCACGATCAAATACACAATTCGCAATTAAGACTTATGCCCGGTAGGTATGAACCAACACCATGTGTCATGTATGTGTACGGCCAGTTAGGTTGATTGTGAATCGTTTTGCGGCGCGCTTAGCCGCGAAACGATTCATAATGAACCTAACCGGGCATACATTTCGATTTCTATACCTACAAAAAATACTGCAGCGCAAAAAATGTTCATAATACAATGCTATCAGTGCCTCCAGAACAGCCAGCCAGAATAGCTCGATTGGCTGGAATATACACAAATTCGTAGCACAATTGGTGCGATATTTGCATACGTACCTAATTCGCAATTGTTTTTCGCGCCTGCTTCGCTTTAGTGCTCTACTCTCTATCACGATTCTGATCCGTTCCTTCGGCGAGTCCGCCATTAAGGATCGAGATCAGAACAGTAATGCAGTCTACACGCGCACTTCAAGTGCGCGTAAATTTAAAATTTCAGCCAATCACTGTGGATTTTTACAAGATAAATGACCAATCAATACACAGATTTCCTAAATTTACCCGCACTTAAGGTGCGTGTGTAGACTAGGCATAAAGGGTCTCTAAAGCCGCCGTTAACGATGCCGTTATTGCCGCGTCAGGCCGGCAGTCATCCTTACGTATGGAATAGTAAAGCGATATTGCAGGGATAGTAACGTGCACTGTATGGAATGCTAGCCCGCACCGCACGGAGAGTAAGCTTTACGCCCAGTAGAGGCAGTAGAATCGCGGCGGAACCAGTTAAATCCGGAATGCCCCAATCGGTCAGATTGTTGTAGCGGGCTAATGAATGGGTGGCTACACAGACTGTAATGAAAAAATGGTTGACTTTTTAGTTGCTGCAAGAAGTTCACTTCCGCGCAAAATGCGTTACTTGAAATTTTGAACTATCGATGTCAAGATTTCGTTATTTTCGTAAAACGTTTTTACGATTACAACCAATCAAAGCGTTGTATTCTAAAACACTGCTCTGCCATTAGCTTGAACGGGCAAACCGTTTCAAACGTTTGAACGCGAGTTCCGTTTCCGGTGCGAAAAAAAGCTCTCTTCCTCCTTGCCTGCTGCCGTGTGTGGATCGGCGTTCGTGATTTCTGTGCTCACGATAAAAATTTGTCAGACAAATGGACGAATTTGTCAAAAATATACTCCAGGAGTGGAAGCTGGAAATCTCGTGCTCCAAATTTGAAGGTAAGTGCAGCATAAAATGACTAAACCAGTTGGTCGCACGAGGATAATGAGTTGCAAGAGTATAGGCCGCATGGCGTCCCTTTGGAATACTTGTGTGATTTCTAGGATTGACCGATTTTTTTTGTTACAATTTCTCTCTCAATATTGATTTCGCAATAAAACGCGTAGCAAGTGAATTAGCACCTCTGAGTTTTTTTTTTTTTTTTTTCTACACAAACCAGATTACTCTTGATTTTTGAAAGTTCATAATTTGCAAGTTGAATTTGTAACTCACCATATATTGTGAGGTGTACTGCGTATTTGCATGTCGGATAGAGAGGTACAGTGGCGCTCAAAAAAATAGAGCCAGTCCGCAATACTCAGCCGCCAGGAGACTTTTTATCACCGTCTCGGGTGAGTCAAGGTGTTTCAATGCGGAATTCAAGATCTTTTTAAAGACAAAACGGAAACGGAAAAAATCAAAACGAGAGAAGAATTTCACGACTAAAGAAGAAATGGACCGTTTTGATCTCTCTTATATTTTTCAATTTCCTCGACGAAACTTGAGGCAACAATTAACGGTTGATCTCTGCGAATCACTCGATATCACTATCGTGGACGCTGTAGCGTACGTAACTCATAGCTGATTGGTGTAGGAGTCCGCAATACTCAGCCGCCAGGAGACTGGCTCTATTTTTTTGAGCGCCACTGTATGTCGAATTATTCGTCTTGAATTACACAAAAGGAAATATCATATGCTTCACCTCAAACCCAGAGATATGGCAGCTATCCTACGTGATAACTGGTTTGATTTCACATAGTGTATCTGGAAATTTGTGCGTACAAATGCTAATATAATTCCAAATATAATAATCGCAGTCGAGCAATTTTTTTTAATGAATTTTGAACCATGCTTGTTCCTAATTTATCATTATTTTCGGTTTTAAGTTGCAATGCAAATGTGGCGGGTTAGAAAATTTCTATGGGTTTTACCTTTGAATATATATTTTTACATTTTTTTAAATCAATTTTTTCAACGCTCATGTAAGAAACCAGATATAATTCTGTAACGTTGAGTACCGTTGATCACATTGCTAAAAATCTGAAATAATTCGTCAACGCTTGGGTAACATCACTTCATACTCCTACGCACTGATGTTGTATTACTTACTTTCTTGTACACCAGGTCAAAGACTTAAAGTTGTCACAAAATCAAAAAATATTCTCCAATCTTTCACTACATTCCTAACTCTCTGTCTCCTGCCACTTATGAATTTCAAAATAAGGCACGTTCAAAGAATTCGTTATTCTTTAGAAAATGCAATCGATACCGATATTTTCAACGAGCTGGATGATTCCATGGTCCGGGATCTCATACCTCAAGTGGGTCCACGCTACAGATTCTGGAATCATTATAAATTATATCTGGCTTCTATGATAAAAGAGATTGATGGCATTCTTGTAAATGCTCAGCTAGACAAAAATACTAGTCCCCAACCAGAGATAAATTCTACATTGCAACCTAACATCGAGTCTGAAACCAATCAGCACCCCACCAAGGGTATCAGTCTATTCTCGTCATTATCATAATTAAAATCCACCAACAACTTGGTGATAATTGATATCGTGTTCCTTTTTACCAAGGTATTCTTATTGAAATTGACGAAAACAGCTTATCGATACAAAATCAAAATCAGATCCCTCAGATTGAGAGCAGCTCTACAGATCTCATAATGCCAAACTGCAAACTCATCAATGTTCCACTTTATGACAGTCAGTCGGTATCACATATGCTAAGTAATGATAAAAAAGGCAAGGAAATCTTGTGTGAATTTCGCAATTGCAAAAAAATTGATAGACCTAAATTGGCTGGATTTTTGATTGATGAAGCAACCGAGGAGGACTCTGATACACGGTAATGGTTTTGACTTTATAATGACGAACTTTATGTATGACGATTCAATAATTATGTTTGCGACAAATGTTAGACACTCATCTTTAGAATTTTCGAAAATATCTCTTTTTGTTCACAGAATAAGTTCGACAACTTTTACTCGCTGGGCGAAAAAAATCAGCATTTTGTTCCCAGGTGAATTATCAGAAACATTCTATGTACCATATCACAAAGGCGTCGATGGCCCTCTAACAGCAAAAGGGATTCTGTGGGACAAATATCTCAACAGAAGAAGACTCCTACGCAAGATCGGGATCATCCCAGTTAAAAACGCTGCAGCACAGCTGCCTGAAAAACAAAGTATGTAAGATCGACAATTTTTAAATTGATGGAATGGAACGAAATAGCAGCTGTGTATGAATTGATGCATTCCTTAGGTTCAGTGAAACTCAAATGACTTAGTAAACCATAATTAAACTGTTTTAGCTACCTTTGCCGATGACAAACAACAAGACACAGATTTGGCATGGCTGAAGCACAACATCGAGCCCTTTGAGGAAGTACAAGCAAAGTGGCAGGCCACATCTAAGAAACGACTGGGAGCAGGTGCCAGCTTATCCATTCAAAAATATTTGAAAACGTGGAGAATTTTACAATCTCAGTCCGGGCACATTTTGGTATAATAATTTCTCCAAGTACACTGCAGGACAATATTCTCGATTGACCCAAGTTCGATACATAGTTGATGTACACTTTTGCTTTACTCCATTTGTTTTCAGATCGACATTGACTACACAAAGTTTGTGGTGACAATCTTCTGATAAAGTGGCCCACGATTTCTGAAAAAATTATTGCTTTGGCAAAAAAATCTCATATTTTGGAAGTATTGCAACTCATGAGAACTAATGAAGATCTCCTTACAGAAGGTTAGAAAACAATCCATTTCCACGTCATGCGGTAGTAAGTTGTGACTTTCAATCACTCATTTGTATATCTACAAATGACCAATTCAAGACATGCATTCAATACATGGAACCATAAATGCAACTTATTCGAATTCGACAATACTGCTAGGTCGATTTTATTATTCACATTTGTTTGGATTCATAATTGTTTTTTGACCATCTATTCAGGGAAAGTCGAAGTCCTCGCCTTACTGGTGCTACCGTTACTTCTTGGAACGGTTACAATAAAATCCAAAAGAGCTGGTAATCATTGGAGACCTTCTAGAATTGAGCCAAGGAATGGATTTCTTTTTCATTTAGAGGTGAGCTCACGTTAATCTGTTCCATCAATGTTCACTTGAATTGTCAAAAACCTATAGAACACAAACCTGAGGTTTCACTCCTGATTTTAAATTATGCATTCAGGAGCCTGTCAAAAGTAAACTATTTAGCAATCGGGATATCGAAGTGAAAAGATTGATTTGTAACATGATATTGAATTTCTTACAGACTATTGACGATTTGCAACCTGCTCTTGAAACACGAAAATCGTTACTCATCAAACACAAGAATACAAGTCAGCCGCTGCCCGTCATAATTGGACCTCTCCACAACATCACTACATCACTGGTTTTAATCGATGATACGAGGTATTTGGTACCCTCCCCATTAAAAGCGCTCGACCTCTGTTTTAAGTCGTTTTTTG
This sequence comes from Athalia cordata, assembly GCA_963932425.1. NCBI lineage: Eukaryota > Metazoa > Arthropoda > Insecta > Hymenoptera > Athaliidae > Athalia > Athalia cordata. The sequence continues at coordinate 7,480,259 of OZ010628.1, read as the reverse complement.
CTCTGAATGCGCAATACCCTGCGGAATGTAAACACGTATGGATATTCATTCAAAATTACGTGTACGAGATCTACGATCACAACACAACTAACTATATCTGTGTAAACAAATTAATATCGTCCTTAGAGACTGTTTCTGGATACTAAGTGCAACCACAAAATTGTTCCGCAGTGCGGATTTTTTTTTTCACGACAGGACATGGCGCGTTGACATTTTTATTTTGTGTAAAACTCATTTCTTCTAAGATTGTCATGTGGGGGGTGTACTTGAATGAAAGCTAAGACTGATGGCATCTAAACTTATTACTTTTCGGGCTTACTGCTGACTAATATGAAGGGCACTGGCTCATCTTGCTTCAATCATGGATTGTTTCAAATGTTCCGACTCTTTTAAAACTGGCAATTTACTTCTTGCACACCTCAAACATGCTCATAAACTTCAAGTCAATGATTGTTACCAATGCGTCACGGGCCATTGTGGAAGAATTTATGGTAATGTAAATTCATTCAGAAAACATTTAAAACGATGTCATACTATATCATTAGATTCCAAGGAGTTCAGTAGTCAGTTTCAGAAGCAGAAGAATCAACACACTAATGTGTGTATGCACGCACTTGACCTCATATCCAATCGATCAACGAATCGTCCTGCTGAAATCGATGTTCCCGAAATAGATTTGTCCCTAGAAGCTGCATCATTCATAACAAACTGTATGGCAACTCATCTTTACCTAGGAACGCCGTAGATTTTATAATAGAGAGATTCAACTCAATCATGACAGACAGCTTTATACCAATGATGAAAAAAACAATCAAAAACCAATTACAACAGTATCCTGACCCACTCGAGTTCTTACAGCAGACAGATTCCATTTTGGAAACACTAAACCCATTTGCTAATCTCAATACCGAACATAAACGTTTTGAATATCTTAAGAAGCATTATTTCTTTACAATGCCGTCTCGATATATAATTGGACATCGTACAGAATATACAACGATTGATGGGACCGTTATCAAAGTGCCAAAATCCATCACGGCAACGGTAATCCCAATGACCGATACACTCCGCTGCCTATTCGAAATTCCGGGATTTCTCGATAATATAAAATCGTATGTTTTTGATCTGACTAATAATACTGACTCGACTGTATTTCCAAATTTCGTCCAAGGTGACTACTGGCGGGAACTATCACAAACTCATCAAGATAAAACCGTGTCCCCGTTATTAATCTATTACGATGATTTCGAGACCGGCAATACACTTGGCTCCCACGCTGGAATACATAAGTTGGGTGGATTATATTATTCGATTCCATGTATACCTCCTCAATTTAGATCCTTACTAAGCAGTATTTTACTATTTACTAAGCAGTACATTACTAAGCGAAAAGAATTTGGAAATAGAGCTGCCTTTAGTATTTTCATCGGTGAGTTGAATAATTTGCAAACGAACGGAATAACTGTTGAAAGCGGGTCTAATGATACTACGATATATTTCGAATGCGGTTTGATTACAGGCGATAACTTGGGCTTACATAAAATCTTAGGTTTAGTTGAAAGCTTTCAAGCAATGTTTCCTCGTAGATTTTGTAAAGCAACAAAAGCTGATTGCTTAACGCAATGCACTGAAAATGTAAATCTCATTAGAACCAAAAATAATTACGAAGATGATCTGAAATTACAAGACCCTAAGCAAACTGGTATAGAAGAACCATGTGTTTTTCACGAGGTTAAAAATCTTCATCTCACAACCAACTACTCAGTCGATATTATGCATGATTTATTCGAGGGTGTTTGTACATACAGTCGTGGAAGTGTGTTTAATTATTTGATCTTCGAACAGAAACTTTTCTCGCTAGAAACCCTTAATTCACGAATTCTAACTTTTAATTATGGACCATTGGAAGTATCAAACAAACCACCTCTAATTTATATTTTTAATTCCAAACTTCGACTCAAAATGTCGGCATCAGAAATGACGTGCTTTTCACGCTACCTAGGATTGTTGATAGGAGATTTTGTACCACAGGGTGATAAGGTTTGGCAGTTTTACTTGAATATGCGAAAGATAATAGATATTGTTGCAGCACCAAAGTTACAACGTAGTAGCATTGAAAATTTGAAAAACTTGATTGCAATCTTTAACAAACAATATTTTGAGCTATTTGGAATCTGTCTCAATCCTAAATTCCATCATCTCGTTCATTACCCCAGAGTTCTGAAGCAAGTTGGGCCATTGGTGCATTGCTCGAGCATCATATTCGAAGCAAAACACAAAGAGCTTAAATCACATGCACACACATCCTACAACAAAATAAATATTACTCACACCATAGCTCTGAAAAATCAGTTGAAGTTTTGCGAATTCATTAAAAAATATAATAACTTTCCAAAATTTGTAACAGGTCCAGAATGTAGTTTAACCAGCGAGATGAGCCATAAATATTTCCCATCACATAAATCTTCAGATGTAACTGGAATATCGTGGATTACTGTATCGGGAAGGACTTATAAGGCTGATACAACAGTTGTAATTGATATCGAAACAGATATACCACAGTTTGGAATAATAGCATCCGTGTACGTAATTAGAGACGTTATTTATTTTTTGATAAGCCCTCTTCACTCTGAACACTTTGACGAACATTTTCATTCTTACGAAGTTATGTTTACTGATACGCAAACAGTATTGATGACCTATGATTCACTGCCCAGCAAGCTTCCTTGTTTGTACACAAAAAAAACAAAATAAGTCTTACGTTGCAACGCGTCATAGCCTGTAATTTACCTTATATACATACCGTACCTACAATGACTTACCTGTGATTTTAAATAAGGATGTACCATACTTTTTATTTTTATAAGTTTTTTATATTTTCTCTAAGTTTTGAGTGCATTAGTAATGCAGAAGACTGTTACAAGCTTTATCATATCGAAAGAATACTCACCATAAATAATGGGTTACCAAATAAAATAGCTGTAGCAGCAAGATTGTTTCAGAAAACATTATTGGTTTTATTAATATGAAGCCTAAAAATTATTGATATGAAAAACATTCAATCTGGAAAATATTAATGATTGTGTGATATTAGATTCAGTGATGAGCTCCTTCTCGGATAATCCTTGGTACGCTCCAGGACCGGTGGTTCAGGAAAACGGCTCATCTGTAATAAAAAATTTCGAGTACATTGTTACGGACCAGCTTGCGCTAACCCTAACAATTTTTCTTTTCTTATTTCATATTAATCGTTTCATATTTATTTCATATTCGGGTCTTACTTTCATACCAACTTGGAATCAACGCCGTCGCGCCTAATCGCATGGGCATAAACAAATATGTAAAAGACCCAAGTGGTCATAAAGTATTATAAAGTATTCATTAGAGTATAGCGAACAAGGGATGTTTAGGTTTAAGAGAAGCGGAGAAATCGTATCGATGTAGTCGGGTATGTGTGTCTGGGTGCTAGAGTAACCTGAGGCCCCATTTCCGATCTCAAGTGATATTGACGCAAAACGCGTTACAAAGTCACGTATAGTGATGATTTCCAGAACTTAAGACTTTTGCTGAGTAAGAGATCGTCAAGAGAATAGACTAGGCTCGACTTAACTTCATCGACACGACGATCCCAAAATTCTCTAAAGTATCCAGGAGAATCCGTGAGGCTAGGGAAAATGTCCCTTTAGGTGAATAGGTGTATATACAGGGTGTCCCAGAATTCGCGCCAACTAAGTACGTAGCGTTGTTCCTCGTGAAAAACTGAAATAGGGAAGTCGAGTTGAAAATGTTCTAGGTCTGACATGTAAAAAGTTACAGGGTGCTAAAGTTCCGCCAATCGCTGACTGGAATAACGTCGGTGTGCCACCAACATACCGCTACGCCCGGCGTGTTGGTGGCACACGGACGTGACGGTGCACGCCGATTGGCGGGACTTTGGCACCCTGTAACTTTTTACCTGTCAGACTTAGAACATTTTCACCTCGACTTCCCTATTTCAGTTTTTTACGAGGAACAACGCTACGTACTTAGTTGGCGCGAATTCTGAGACACCCTGTATGTTGGGATGTGCGCACGAGTATTCAGATTTTAAAAGGGTTATCTGGAAAAGGCAGTCGAGGAACTAGCGTTGAACCGACTATACCAGGTGACCGCGGAACCGCTGGCGGAGGAGCTGGGACTCATGACGATGGGCCTGGCCTATGGGCAATTAGCTTAAGCTTGATTAGCGCTCTGATTGGCTGAGCCCCTGGACCCAAAACTGTTGCAACCACGCGGAGTAAACATAGGAGTGCAGAGTAAGCAGATTTGAATCTCGGTACCTCTGGTCCTCCGACGCATTGCTCGAGGCATTCGTTCGTCAAATCTCAGGGAGTGATCGTTGTCCGGAATAACTAATTAGAGCAGTGGTGATTTTAATCCTAAAGTTCTTGCCAACAGACTCAGTGTTCCGTTAATCCTCAAAACCAAATTCAAACCAACTCTACAATAATATTCAATCGAACTCTCTATATCCATTTTAAGTCAAAACCCAAATTAAATTGAATCAAAAGCATTCTTTCCAAAACTAATAAAGTGTAGTGCAATAAAGCGGTAGATTATCAAGTGCAATAGTTTCGTTTCTAAACGCAACATTTTTCCGCACTCAACACCTTCGACCAGGGGCGAACAGCATTAAATCTACTATCAGGGAAAAGAGAGAGCCTTAAGGTCTCAGTCCCACCCCATCTGTTTCGTCTCATCTGGTATTTGCTAATCTTCAGTTTCCAGCTTACGGTATCGTTAATTTAGCCTTTATAATTATAACATCTCGAAACTGAAGTGCGAAAACTGCCAACGCGGAAAACGAATTATCGTTGTGAGGGAACCCTATTTCCGTTAATTGTCAGTTTTACTGTAGGATTTCATCCCTACGTGTACATATCAAAATACATACATAAATTTAATATTCGTAAATAGTATATATTAAATGTTCATTAATATGATTTTTGTTGACGTACATCTATGCTAGCTTAAATAGCATGTCACAATAAGTACGGGTAAAAATCCCGTGACCGAATTCCCAAGTTTGACGGATTCTCAGCCAACTTGATAGCTTGTAATTTGCGCATCCCTCGCTTTGTGTAAGGATAAAATAACCGACTTTGTCATTATTGATTTTGCAATTATTATTCATCGAACGGGTCAGGTGCAACCTGCACTCTGAGGAATTTCCTAGACCCGTGATCAATTGTATCATTTGTTAATCAAGAATATATCCACATTTTTATTGTTTCAAGGTAACTAAATTGGTTAATTTAATCCATTTATTTATTCTTTCCACCTTCTCTCCTTGCAATCATTATTATTTGTTTACCAGCCATATTCCTGAGCCCTAGTACGGGGTAAGACAGTTCCCGAACCTACTTTTTAGAATAGGAATCTAGTCCTCTCATTCTGAGGGATTAGATATTGTTATGTATTGGGCGTGAAACATTAAGAGCGCGCCGCTCGGCTACCCCTCACGTCACAACATCATCTATTCATTATTGGAATACGTAGTTATCATTTCAAAAATATTGTATTTGTCTCTAGATTGTTCATCTAATGGAGTGTATACAGGGCGATTCACTTTAATCTCCAGGTACAAAATATTCAGGGTTTAGAGGGGGACGAAACTTGGCGGTTTCAGCATTTCCGTAAGTGGAGCCGCCGAGGTCAAGTGAAGGTCAACTTGGTTTTTTTTTAATGGAATGACATATTTTTTTGCAGAATTTGACGCTCTATCAAATTCTGGACAATAAATATGTCATTCCATTTAAAAAAATCAAGTTGACCTTCACCTGATCTCGGCGGCTCCACTCACGGAAATGCTCATCATCATATTTTTATTGTAATGTAAACTATTCAATTCATAACTTACCTTCAATCATTGATTTCGAGACCACTCGGCCCGGACGATTTCTTCTTCCAGAATTCTCGCAGCATCACGTTGATGAATTTAATGTACTGAGAACTTCAGGGGAGCCCAAACCTCCGAACATCTAGGATGTGCAGTATGGATAGCGTTTCAGCTGCGTGGAGCTTACTTTCCTGGACAGTAATAGCTAGATCTCGAACGGTACAGAACATCTACCATGTGCAGTATGGATAGCGTTTCAGCTGCGTTGAGTTTACCTCCCTGAACAGTATTGGCTAGCTCTCGAACAGTACAGAACATCTACTATGTGCGGTACAGAGAACATATCACAGATGCAGGCTTACTGCTGTGGCCGGTTTTGGGTACAATTTTTCAATGTACAGTTTCAATGTACAAAAGTATATGGAACCGCCGAAAGCATTACATAATACACGTTGAGACTGTTGTACTAGCATTTGATGAAGTTTTTAGTACATCACGTGCATGCAATGTTCACTACCGTACTGAGTATATAGAACTTTGGAACTAATGTTATGAGGATCTTCCGATCAGTCATTGATACTGTTTCTTATACAGTAACTGATACAGTTAACTAATATCACTGTTACTAATGTGTGCTGCATATTTTACCACAATCCTACAGTGAAACTTGACTGCAATCGACGAGCTACTGCAATCCATTCAATATTCTGGAGCCCGATCGGCCGCAACCATGGCGTCAGGAAAATCCGGATTGTCTCGAGCGGGGTGCAGTAAATTGTTCAAGACCTTTGAAATAGCGTTGAAAAAATCGGACCGTCATCTTCTCCTGTCGGCAACGTACGGTTTGAACGCCTCGTGGTCGAAAAAAATCACAGTGGGTCTTCGTCTACGCATCGACGGCACGTTCGAGCCCGTGGTGCGATTGATCAACAATTACTCCAGCGGGGTGTCTCTGAGCTTGGAGGGATGGGCCAGTCTGATAGCAAATTTACCGACGCTAGAGGACTACTTTGAGAAAAAAGACAACTCCGACGGCAACCTCTTCGCACTGGTCAACGATACGATCGCCCTGGATACCGGTTGTTCTTTGCGTTTCACAACGGCTCACGGAGCGAAGGTGATCGCATTTTACTTGACCGAAGCGTCGGTAGGCAACGGCGGTGGTGATGACTCTAACGCCCCTGAGGAAGAGGATGCCGCAGCATCGAGTGCCAAGAGGCGCAAGGTTTACAACCCGGTGATCGTGATGCAAAAAGTGACTTTCGACGGTCTGAAACATATCGCGTGCTGCGCAAACGAGCGGCTACTCCAGTTGGATGCCCTGCGGGGAGAGGTAAACCAGTGCAAGGAATTGATCATCCGCTATTCCGCGTCGATATTGGCAGCATGGAAAATAAAAGCTCCGACTCTGCAGCAGATACACAGCGCCGTGTGCGACGACATCGAGGCCGCGCGGGAAGTGGTATGTTTGCAGTGCAATATCAATTTTCGCGACAATTCCTTCGATATTGTTTACTGTGAAATGATGCGCTTATTTTTGGCGTACATCGTGGCCGACGTCAGGCAGTGTTCTAATCCAGGGGTAGAAAATAGTCGCATAAAAATTATCCAACGTTTTTGTATCACCTCGAATTAAGAAGACTCTAGAATAAATGTCACTAGTCGTGAAGAAAATTAGAATTAAGCATTTGTGTTACCTAGATTTAAGAGTAAATATCACCACTCGCCAGGGGTAGGAAAACTCACATAAAAATTATCCAACGTTTTTGTATCACCTAGAATTAAGAATAAATATCGCCAGTCGCCAAGAAGGAATTAGACTTAAGAATAAATGTCTCTGGTCGTGAAGAAAATTAGAATTAAGCATTTGTATTACTTGGATTTAGGTATAAATACCGCTCATCGTGAAGACATATTTGCAGCCTTGTCACTTTCTTATCCTGCCTTGAATTCTCGTATTACAGGGCAGCCATGTTTAGACTTCAACGCACGCGCGGCCGAGGTACGGTCGCCGGAGATCTTTGCTAGTGGTCGGTAAGCGTTCGGTAAGAAAGCGGGTGAGAGAGAGAGAGAGAAATCAAGTCTTCGAATAGGTACGTCATCGCGAGGGCCTATTCTGTAACTTTTCGGTACGGACCGTGCGGTTCGGGTTTGTTTCCGAACCGAATCGAAACCGAATCGAATATCGACGAATGTGCGATTCGGTAACACATTCGGGTAGCGAACCGTTCGATTCGACCGGCTAGCCCGTGCGGCCCGATGTTTCCCGACCGATACCCCCTCCATTACGAAGAGGAGTGTCAATTAGCGTCTAACTAGTATTTTGTCCAATTTTTCAACCAATTGAAAATTGGAAGCTGCGCGCGGTAACTATGGTTTCCCCGCCAGCAGGCAAAATTTAACAACATGTCTCAAGCAATGGTAATTATAATGTTTATCCTAATGACTTAATTATTATTGTACCAATGTAACAAATGCAATGATGCCAAAGGATTGCATTAATTTTACTGTTATTTTTGCTACAAATTTTGCATGGTTACGTATCAATATCACATACTTAATTTCGATCAAGATTTATTGAATAAATTTGAGTACGATATTAAAAAATTGTGTCCACAGCAAAATGATCAAGAGAATAATCGGCGTGTCTCGCCGCAACAACGACGAGACATGTTGAAGTATATGCGGCAGCATGATGGTCTGCGGAAAGGGCGGTTTATCGGTGCGGATGGGGCACGAGAGTCGAGGCGGCTGCGGGAGCATCTAGCCATAAAACTCAATGCGTCGGCCACAGGGGCAACCAAGTCCCCTGAAAAATGGAAAAAGGTGGCAAAAGATCTAACATTATCTGTTCACATGCAATTGTATCTTTCTCATGGGTGTACCTACGCAGTTTGGGCGGTAAATAAAGTAATTTCATTCCAGTCTTGGCAAGATTGGAGCAGCGATGTTAAGGCGAAGGCAGCTGCCATAAAGCGGCATGCTGCCGGAACCGGAGGTGGGCCACCATCAACGATGGTGCTCTCCGATATTGAGCAGGAGCTTCTCGCTCTCATCGGAGAGGTGGCAGCGGTGTGGCGGACCCTCTGGAGTGCAAAGTTAGTATCCTATTATGATTATTATTACTGCTACTGTCACTATTGCATATAAATAGTGCAATGATCTGGTGTGTTTTCAGCAACTTACATCGGAAAGCCAGGGGTCCTCTATGGCGAGTCAGCTGCTGAGTCAGGTATCCGATATGTCGGAGGAATGGCTGGAGTTCAGCGATGTCGTGAACCTGGAGCCACAGCCCGTCCACCCCCTTTTAGCTGCCCCTGAAGAGGACAAAGGACCTCCGCCTGTGCGAGCGTGTTCTCCGGAGGCCGCACCGGAGGTGAACCGCCCTAAACGGCGAAGGACAGCTGCGGCTGCTGCAGGCAAGTTTTCAGTTTCATCAGGCGTGAGTGTTGGCGATGCAAGAATGTAAGGTGATGGGTTCCCTGACATACGAATGCAGGTAGTTTCATTGAGGCAGCCCTGAGTCTTATATGCCTGAATACTTGTTATGTAACTCCTTTCTATCTCCTTTCATATACTGAAACAACTCTCTATCCAAGTATATTTGAAGGCCATTTCTTGCCAAATTGCTGCTCAATGCTGCCCAGTGCTATAGCGCTTGTTAGTTTGAGTCTGATTTTAGCCTAAGCGCAGTTATTTGTGTACAGATTCCTAAGCGATGTCCACATGTAATTATTATTTCAGATGACCAATTCCAAACGTCCATGGTGGCTGCGGCCAATAGGCAGGCTGCTGCCATGGAACGTATGGCTGACGCGGGGCAGAGTGTTGCAGCAAGTGTGGAGGCTGCCACTGAAATGTTAGTGATTATTGTCTATTACATATTTTATAGAATAGGTTTTCCCCCACCACCAATGAGGTACCTAGTTTGGCGCGTTTTTTTTACTGAGGTATCGCCAGTAGCCCTAGTCCTCTATGAAATATTATATAAAATAATTATGTAAAAAAAAAAACCGGCCGTACACTCGGAAGATGCTCATTGCAGGCGGCGGATGATACCTTGGCGTATCAATCGAGCTTGCCTCAATACGTCTTGCGCCACAGGAAGCTCGTGTAGCCCAACTACATGAGCATTGTGTGCCTCCACCTCCTCTACCTCTGCAACAGGCAGTTCTGGTACAGGGAGGCGTGCTTTAACACACATATTGTGAAGCACAGCACACGCGTTAATAATACGGCCCACTTTCCTTGGAGCGTACTCCATCACACGGTGGCGCAAAAGGCAGCGGAAGCGCGCCTTCAAGCTACCTATGCACCTCTCCACCGCACAGCGAGACCTTATGTGCAGCTCGGTGTACCTGGCTTCGGGTGATCCTTCCACTGCATTTTGATGATGGGCGTCTGCAGCCATGGCTCGTGGGGATGGCCCGAATCGCCTAGCAGCCAGCAGCGTTCGTCCTGTGTCCACAGGCGCTCCATCTCCATCTTCATCGCTGAGTTCTTCCAGACAAACGAATCGTGGGAGCTTCCAGGGTAGCGGGCCAGGATATTAAGGATCGCCAGGTCCGCATCGCAGACTATTTGCACATTAATTGAATGGAAGTGCTTACGATTAACATAAACCTCCTCCTGTTCACTTGGTGCCATGATAGCTACGTGCGTACCATCCACGAACCCTAATACACCTGGCATCCGGGTCGCCTCGAAGTTTCTACACATAAATGTTCATTTAATGGTACAATAGCTTTGCTAATATATTATTAAAATGTGTTACAGGTTGCGTAGATACTTCAATCAAGAAGCCTAGTTACCTAGTTTTAAGCTAAATTATTTGTCTATTTTTCATTATTCTTTTTATTTATTCTCTCCATTTTGTTTTGTTTTTATTTTAATATCATTATGTCGTTTTGTATTTTTAGTTTTATTTCTATAATAAAGAAAGATATCTTTGTTTTATTTTATACATTTATATCGTATTATCTCTTTGAATTTTATAAAAGTCTTAAAAAAGAGATGACATAATGCGATTTCAATTCAATAAGTGCATAAACCATTTACCTCACGATTAGAGCGTCTCTAGCTACGCTCGTCTCTGGAAAGACTATCCACCTGGCAAGGACCTCGTTCCCGTTGATGGCATCGGTGACCTCTTCAATGGCTCTGCATACGGCGGCCTGGCTCAGTCCTAGGCTGGAGTCGCTACCGGCGGACTTCTGGTAACTTCCTTGGCCATAGAAGTGAAGAGCGCACAAAACCTAAAGATATTATCATCAGTATGGTAATTCTCATACCTTCGGTATACCTATAAAACATGTAAGAGAATGGCACAGCATACCTCGATTTCGACAGGCACTGCTGTCGACCGTTGAGCGACGGACATCCGGCATCGAAGTTCTGCGATGAGGCTGCGCGTCACTTCCCGGTCCAACCTGTACAAACCCCTGAAAACTTCATCGGTTAATTCAAAGGGATTCGCTGTGTCCCGGATACGACGTAGGCGTATCCGATTCCCAACTATCTCCCGTTGCCTCGCTTCCTCTCGTCTCTGTCTGCGCCTCCTCTCAACCAGTAATACTGCCAAGTTATTCATCTGAAAGCATTAATTAAAAATATGTAAAAGCCCAAAAAAACTTGCAGAACGATCTTAAGCAGTCCAAAACTTTTGAGTCAGCATCATGGACGTAAGAAGTATATGCGCGTCCATGGTTAGCATCTTTCGTAAATATTATGGAGCATTTGAATATTTGTCACTCGGGAAATTTGATAGAACGTCCAATGTGTGATCAGGAACACAAAAACTCAGTTTGGATTACCAAATTTGGTAATAAACGTAATATGCAATTGGAATTATTCACTGCCTTATTGAAAAAAGCGTCCACTTACCTTGCGAATCGAACAAGTAGTGACGCTACCGAGTCCTTTTCGCTTCCGGTGGAATCACCCGAAATTCGGTTCGATTCCGTGCGGTACGAACCGAGCTCGAAGTTACAGAATCGCATTTTTGGCGCCCGAATCGAAATGACGTCACAACCGAGTCGAACATCGCCGTACCGAACGGTACGAGCGTTACAGAATAGGCACCCAGATAAAAGAGATAAAGAAGAGGGGATGGGCGGAAAGGGCTAAGTATGCACAGGTCCACAGGTGAAATTAAAGAAAAGATAACTTCGGTACAGGAATTCCTTCGATGGGGTTGTTCCCCGTGTATTACAATAACCGGTAGTCAAAACTTTACAATGAAGTAAAAGCGGTAAATTAGCGGTGCATTACAATTCAAAGAGTAGCGGTAAGCGGGAATAATTAGCAGCACAGATCAACGCAATTTTGCATTAGCGGTACAATCGCCAAGGAATCATTTAGGCGAATTTGATTGCGGGACTATTTGCTGTGGCGTAGTAGAACCAAAACAACTAGGGCCCTTCATACCGAACGGCGGGACGTAGCGCGCTGCTACGCCGCGAAGTAATACAATAGTGCGATAATACAGCGATATTCCAAATTCTGATGTGTTACAGAAAAACTTAGCGAAAGGCCTACTACAGATGTTCTAATATTATTACAGCGATAATGCAAAGCGATATTGACTAATTAATAACGGATCTACGGAATTGACGAAGGATATCTTAATTCTACTTATTCTAATGCAACTGCGTTCAGCCCTAGGCGGCATGATCCCGGGGAGTAACATAGTGGCACTTTCTAAAATATTCATTAGTTATCATGCGAAGCAACAAAGATAATAAGTGCGTCTAAAAATCAGTATAGCATCTAGTGACTAACATCTACTCAAACATGCGGTAATGGTCTAGGCAAAATAGCAAAAATACAAGAGATAACAAACTACCTTACAAATTAATCAAAGCAAAGAATACAGACAATCACGAAGTCGCTCTTCAGAATCTAAGATAACTGAACCAAATCACATGCCCTTAATCGGCACGCTACACAACAAAATATTCCATCGGATAGACTTCGGACTTCTATGCAACAGAGCGATAGACCTTACTTTAAATGCAGAAAGAGGTAGCAGAAGAAGAAAGCAGAGGTAGCGGAAAACTTAGAGATAAACTTAGGCGGTAACTATAGCCAGAATAAAGCGGTAACGAAGCGACAACAGAAATACGTCGGGTCTTGAGAAATGCTGAACGCAGAAGGAGTCGATCTTCATCCTCGTAATCGGTGGCTCTTCTCTACCTTGTCCTTCGTTATGGTGGGGACAATAATTAGGCGATATCATTGGTCATCCATCACACGTGATTTTTGCGGTAAGATTCGGGGCGACTCGTCAGCCGTCGCGAACTTAGGTGTTAGCGGAGAGCAGCGGGGCGTATGCGGTATCGTGCTCTCGGTCCCTTTTGCGCGGGAAATCTGTAACTCAGTGCGGTAATCATGGCAATTGCAGGCGGGAATTTCCTACTTCTTTTGATGCGGTAAGGTGCGTTATTTGGGCTTCTCCCTGGTGCGGTAGCCTCTCGGTCTTCTGGCCCTGAGTTGGAAGAACACCACAGGTGGAAGGTTCACCAGAAACGAACAATCAGCTGTGGCACGGGGAGGCCTGAGGATGTTGCGCCCATCCTGTTCCTCCTCCAGACGTCGCGGGGTGCTATCCTCACCCATCATCACGACGGTTTTTCCCTTTGGGCTGCGATACTATCATGGGCTTTCTGGGCCAATATGACGTCGAAACCAGAAGCGAGAACACTAGATGGTGTAGCCGATGTAGCCTCGGGAAGGAGTCTGTCCCTTCCTTCGGGGATTCGATTGCAGCGGGACTCTGATGGCGTAGCGGTAGACCTATTTACCACGCTGCTTCGGGAATCGGTCGACTTGCGATATAGCGAGAATCAGCGGTAGTGGGTCGTATGCGGATCCTTTCACTCCGTCTGATTTTAATCCACAAATAACAACAGCTTTCTCAGATATGGGATGCTACCTTCGGACGCCTTTGCAACTTAGCAATTCGGGGCTGCACATCCGTGAGGATCGTCATAGCGGTAGATAACAGCAGCAGTCACAATTAGCGGGAATCTATGGTGCGGTACTGAGAGAATCACGGTGGTGCGATAGAGATGCCTGTATGGTGCGGTAGAGAGAGAGAGATATCCTCGGGAGCGGTAGAGATGTCTTCGAGGTGCGGTAGAGATGTCTTCGTCCAGTGGTTACAGATTTATGCAAATAATAATTACAAAGCATATTAAAATCAAGCTAACCTGCCTATTTAGTGTCACTTTGATCGCTCCCAGGGTTTCGCGATATTTCGGACGTAATTCTGTTACCGTTTGTAAGTTTTCTCTTGGATAGGCCCTACTGGGACGTCGCATCTAAAATGCAACGTCACAGTTTTTATGCATAGGTTTTAAAAATACGTTACTTGTTTTCGCCAAAGTTTGTAGTTTTTTTTCTCACAACAATAAAACCTTTGGCATTTTCCAACCGTACCAGACGTTAGGAATTTCGGCAGTTCATATGGGGTATAATATAGCTCTACAGACAGATAGTTTACGTGCGATGGATTTATCCACTACACCATATTGTAAATCGTTAGAGGTCTATGACGCCTATGGTCGGCAATGCCTTATCACTGAATATTTTTTGTACCCGTGATATATAATAATTATAATCGATAATAAAAAATAATCAGAAATAAACAACGCTTGGGATCTGTCGATCTATCCTATACTCTTTCCACTATCCCCGTGTAATAGAAATTTCGATATGAATCCCAACTATCCTTGTAAACTCATTGAATTCTAGCAGATTTCATACGGATTTTTACAGGGAAATTCAAATGACCGTGAAAATCCATATGAAAATATTTGTAATAATGACTGGGAAACATTAGTTGAAATTTACATCAGCCAGAAGTCAAATTAACATTTTCGTTGAGTTGTCATTAACATTAGATATGAATCAATATTGTTCTATCAACACATTCATTCAGTTATGATTAACATTGGAAATAATTCGGAATTAACATATGTAGTTCGTTGTTTTAACATTTGGAATAGGTACATCAATTCTAAATTCAACTGAAACTTTATGTCACAATAACAAGATTACAGTATCGATTTCAACAGTATCCATAGTTAACTCGACTCACTTGGTTGTTATTGTTAACATCATTTGGTTTTCAATTCAACACATTAACAATATCATAATAACATATGATTTGCGTTCTATGGAGCTGTGATTATGTCAAAATTTCAACTTATATTTCATGTTATGTGTTGACTGACTTGTAAAATGTAAAATTAACTAAAAAAAATTAGTGGACCTAATGGGACATGTGAAAAATGTTACAATTAACATGTTTTTTCCAACAGTGCATTTACAATGATATAAATATAAAAGAACGATACGTTTGGGATTGAGGTAGAAGAAAAAAACAAAATTAAACAAAAATACCTAAAATAATTACGTACGGTTACCTGCGTGCAGGTGACTACCCTGAAAGGATTTCCCCTGTATAGCGGGAAGTTTCAGGGAACCCGCAGACTTAACGAATTTTTTCACCCGGGAAACTATTTTTGTACTTTTTTGAAAGACACAATCAATTCCATATTTGGAGGTCTTTTCGTACATTTACAATGATATGCTGCTTATAATATCCTATCAATTATCAATTTCAGCTGATAGGGATAGGCGACAAAACGCGGAGCGTCAGGACCTCCGTCGCGTTCTTGCGGCGAATCGCCTCGCCCTGGTCTTGAATTCCAGGCGGCAGAGGGAAGAAGAGCGACGGCGGGAGGATGAGGCGCGAAGAGAGGAAGAGCGGAAGAGAAAGTACTGTTTTTGTACTTTTTCGGAAGACACAATCAATTCCATATTTGGCGGTCTTTTCGTACATTTACAATGATATGCTGCTTATAATATCTTATCAATTATCGGTTTCAGCTGATAGGGATAGGCGTAAGAACGCTGAGCGCCAAGACATTCGTCGCATACTTGCGGCGAATCGTCTCGCCCTCCTCTTGGACCGACGGCGGAAGGATGAGCGACGGCGGGAGGAAGAGAAGTCTACCGAAAAAACCAGAGATCGGCCAAAATGATATTTTAAAGTAAGTCTTAATCATTACAAAAAAAAAAGAAATGCAATTTTCGATAATTAATTTACTAAGAGAATGAAAAATGCACTGAACGGTATTATATATTGAACCTCAAAAAAAAAATTGCGAAAAAAAATGATGTTAATCATCACTAAAATAAAAATTTGAGAAAAGATATTATAAATTAATGAACAAATTAATAATCGGTCGAAAAATAATATCTATTAGCCAAAAAATAGATAATGCTCGAAAAAAATTGTGAGAATTCCTCTCATTGGGTGTAATTACCCATAACATTTTTGATGAAACAAAAAATTTGAATCATTATTTCCGTACGCTCTGACAGAAAACGCCCCATAAATGCATATGAGGTATTCCACGCCAAGTGGGCACAGCTCGGAACCTCACCATCATCGATTTTCATAATAATTTTTTTTTCATCGTCAGTGTATCAAAAGGAACTCATGTGAATTATTTCAATTTTTTATTCCAAAAACTTTTTGAGGTATGAATTTTGAATTTTTTTAATAAAATAATTTTCAACTAATTATAACTCGGCTCTGGTTGGTTGAATCATAGAAATTTTCTTTCCTTTTTTTCGATCTTTTTATTCCAATTTTTTCTAATTTATTTGGAAAACCCAATTTTTTTTCTTAGAAACTAACACTCGTTAGGGGCCATCCATAAAGTACGTCACACGTTAATGGGGAGGGAGGGTATCACCGAAGTGTGACATCGTGTGACAAGGGGCATGGGCGGGTCAATAGTTTTGTGACGTCACATATTAAAATTTAAAATACTGAAACGCAAAGTTTGAATGTGAATTGAAAATTTTAAAAATTTCCGAACTATCTATATTTATTGATAATTTAGCATTCTCGCACTGAGATAATCTCTCATGCAACGTCATTTAACTTCTAGAGCGGCGTTGTAATGCAAGTGAGACACTCAAATTCACGAGAATTTAGAATGGTAAGGATTTAAACCTCCTAGAAGGCACCTACGGTGCAAAAAAGTTCGCCAAGTACATTAAATGTTTAAAAAATTCATTAATAATAAGAAAAAAAGGATCCAAATCAATTATCGTGCCAAGTACATGTAACTTCGCATCATGTAAGAATATAGAACTGAGAAGTAAACCAATGAGAATCAATTCAAAGAATCAAAAAAATCAAAGAAAAAAATTGAATTAAAATAAAAGAAAAAAAATTGGAGGTAGTGGTTCTTGGCGAGCTAATGTTATATTGCCGTACAAGAGTACAAGATTTTTTTTCCGAAAAAGCTCGCCAAGTCCCACTACCTCAAATTTTTTTTTTTTTTTGTTTTAATTCAATTTATTCCTTCGATTTTTTTGATTCTTGGAATTGATTCTCATTGGTTTACTTTTCAATTCTCTCGATTATTTTAAATACATACATGAATTTAAAAAATGTGTGACGTCACATCAGGAGGGGGGGGGGGGGGTATAAAAATGTGACAACCTGTGACAAGGACGCGGGGGGGGGGGGGGAGGTACAAAAATCCTAAAATTCGCGTGACGTACTTTATGGATGGCCCCTTATTTCAGTTGGTATGAGAGTAAAAAAGAACGATACATTTGGGATTGAGGTAGAAAAAAAAAAAAAAAAAAATTAAACAAAAATACCTAAAATAATTACGTACGGTTACCTGCGTGTTTGATGCGACTACCCTGAACGAATTTTCCTTGTATAGCGGGGAGTTTCAGTGAACCCGCAGACTTAACGAATTTTTTTCACCCAGGAAACTGTTTTAGTACTTTTTTGAAAGAAACAATCAATTCCATAATTGGCGGTCTTTTCGTACATTTACAATCATATGCTGCTTATAATATCTTAGCAATTATCAATTTCAGCCGATAGAAGCAGAAGACAGAATGCAGAGAGGCAGGACGTGCGCCGAAGTAGATACGAAAGGAGAGTTCTGGATCACGCGCCCTTCCTTACCGACAGTGGTGGGTTATCGACCTCCTGCCTGTTTTACCGGTCTGTTTTACCGGCTTATCGATTCCGCGGCTGTTTTATCATCCTGTTTTAACGACCTGTTTTATCGATTCATCGATTCCGCGGCTGTGTTATCAACCTGTTTTACCGGCCTGTTTTATCGACTTATCGATTCCGCGCCTGTGTTATCGATCTGTCTTACCGGCTTATCAATCGTGGTGTATCCCATTCGGCGGCTGTTTTACCGACCTGTTTTATCGACTTATCGATAACGGGGTTACCAATTCCGCGTCTTCGCGGGTCGATAAATCCGTTTGTTCGATAAATCCGTCTTCGATTTCGGATAATCTACTTGCCGACTCTCGGCCGATCGAACGACCATTTTTGATACCTGCCGTTCGGCCTACCCCATTTCAGATTGCGGCTGATTCACTCACCGACCTCTGATCCCCGCTTGTCCATTTACCGATTTTTTTTTCCTTTTTCAATGATGAGATCTTTGAATATCTCAGTCATGCGGGATATGTTTCGCCCTCGCGATGGATAAGGGGTGGTGAAATAAAATCATTTTGCCATATCTAGCATTCCAAGAAGATATATATATATATTTTAAATGTAAATATGAATTTACATATATACTTTACTTATAGAATATATTTACACACTAGACTTGATTATTCAAAACTTAAAATTAGAGACCTTATATATATATAACACGCGGTGTTCATCTGAAAAGATGAAACCCAAAATTAGTAATTTCAACAACTTTAATTATTATTATACTATAGCAATTATGCATACCATGCGTCGCTGCAATATCCATCATCTTCTGAATCTGGGTCCCCCCACCCAATTTGGTGCATATACATCAAACGATCTCGAAGATCGACACCGAAACAATAGTCCGGTTCATGCGGCATGTAGAACCGATCGCCTTTTCTTTTAAACCACCAATAATAGACCGTCAGCCGACGGTATAAAAAATTGAACGATCCTTGACCGTATGCCCTTTGAAGATTGGACTAGAATATATGTGCCAATTATGTTAAATTTGAAATGAAACTTGCATCCTGGTTCTATAGTTGGAAAATTCCGGAAAATGTTGAAACAAAATTATGATAAATTTTAACAAAAGTTGACCGTATGCCGAGGTAATGAGAAGAGAGTTAACGAAAAAATAATCCAGCGGAAAAAGGTCGGCATACGTGTAGGGTGGTCCCAAAGGGATGTAATAAACCCTTGAAATTGCAGACAATTGTCATACCTTCTTTATGATAGCTGACCGTATGCCTCTAAGAGATCTTTATTATTTATGACGTACCATATACTTATGCCTAACGGCATACCGATCGGCTGGTTCCAAGTGGTTCGTAACCTCTAAAACATGTGTGGAAAAATTTTTATTCTTTTTTATGATCGTTAACTATATGCCATTAGCAAATATGATAAATTGTATTCAATGCTATCATATGTAGCTTCGGCATACAGATCGAGTGGTCCTAAAGTAGTGGCATACGTATCAGAAGATGTAAAAATTTTCAATGACTTTTCGATGATCACTGACCGTATGCCAATAAGTTTATCATTAGACAATACTAAAATGTAATGCATAATGAAAGGGCATACGCTCATCGCGGTCCGTAACATCAAAAATTAAAATTGAAGTTAAATATTAATTTTTGACAATCGCTGACCGTATGCCATTATGTATATTAATTAATAATTGAAAAATTAAATACCCTGCAAAAGGGCATACGGTTTTAGTGGTTCCATACCAAAATTATCAGCTGAAATATCTATTACTCCGAACGAGCATCTCTAGTGTGTATGTGAAGTGATTGTGTATATGTATTAGATGCTGTACTTGAAATACGAAAACGACCGTTTGTGTTCATACTGTTTCTAACATGGATGAAGACGCTAGCTCGGAAACCTGTGTTGAAAAAATTTGTTTTGTGTGTAGTGAGAGTTGTGGTACCATCAAATTGTTTACAGAAGATACTCTGAATAAATGCAAATACACGCTGCAGTGCAGAATACATTTCAATTTGAAATATAAAGATTGCAAAGTGCCTGAAACAGTTGTTGATGCGAACGTTGGATACCACAGTGCTTGTTATAGTACGTTTAATGCTTTGAAAAGGCATCATAAGATTTTGCCACATTCAGAAGAGTGAGTAAATTTTCATCAATAAAGAAAAAATTATTCTCATTTTTAAAAATGTGTGTTTCAATAAAAATTCAGTTGACATAGACAAAGTTTTGATTGTTGCGTGTGGCTAACGTTTCAAAGCAGTGTCCGCAGCTGAAGGATGTACAGCCTATACAACCTTAATTTGATAAAGTTCAAAGTGTAGATTTTCATATTTCACCAATCAAAATCATTTAGAAAAAATCAGATGATTGTAAGGTGATTGTCTAATGATTATGTTAGATGATTTATGTTGAATGATTATTGTAAATCTTGGTTAATCAATCTTCCGATAGATAATCAGATGACAGATTAATCAACTGACGGTTCATCTGCGTTTTCGACGCGTGACCCTAGTAACACACAACGTTTTAAAAACGTTTTTAAGTCGTTTAAAAAAACACGAAGTAACGTCTTTTCGAAATAGGAAAAAAAACGTCTTATAAACATATTTTAAACGTTAATTTGGCCGCAATTTTTTTTCCCAAATGACCACAGAAGCAGATGAGAACGTTAGAAAGACGTTTTTAACACGTCTTTATAACGATTAAATTACGTTGATTAGACGTTTTTATGACGTTTTTGTGACGTTTTTATATTCCAGTACAAACGTTTTTTTTAACGTATACATTAGTATTTTTACTCATCTCTGTACTTCCAAAAACTACCACTATAAGTCACTACCAGTCACATTTCTACTAATAAAATCTATCCATAAGTATTTTAATCTACTATGGAGTATAATAGAAAGTGTGCTACTAGGGTCGCGGAGAGGCTCACGCGTCGAAGGCGTTATTCAATTCGGCCCTTCAATTAGATTGATATATTACATCATAATATACACTCATCATGATGAACAATTCACATTATTTACTAACAGGCAACGTGAAGAAACTACAGAAGCAGTGGAGATAAGTGAAGCTCAACAAGCTGATCCTGACACTGGTTTTTTCAATGAAGACATTGAAGTAGTGCCTGAGGTTCAAGCACAAGAGGAAGTAAGTTTATTGCATAAATTACAGAAAATGACATTCGCTGCAAGGAAATGTAGTATATTAACTTTTTCCATTCAAATCAAATTACTAAGCTAATTTTTTCATTGTATTTTCGATTTAAGGATGTATTGGCTCTTAGTTTTATCAATTTTTGTATCTATGAGAAATTATGATACTCTATCATCGTTTTTTCAATGTATTTCTCTAAATAGTGAGACAATTTCCATAAGTTTATGTGTTAATTGTTCAAATTTAATAATTGCAATATCTTGGATAACCCATGAACAATCTTTAAATTTTAAAATTAGACTTTATTTGAAGATGTAAACAAGATAAAATGTAACTGATAATTAATTCTATTCCTTGCATTCATCACAGAATGAAGATCAAGGCAAAGAAGACTGCTCTTGTGCTTGTATTTTTTGCAACCTCAAACGGAAGAGAATCAAAGGCCGACTTCGAAAAGCCATAAAAACGAGCGAAAAGGCTGGGATCTCAGATATTTTGGACTTTGCCATGGAGCACGATATGGAAACAGCAAGGAGAATCCAAAGTGCAATTGATTCAACATCTGGTATACTATACTATCATAAATACTGCAAATCCAAATTTTTGTACGTGATGAAATCCAAAAACAACGATAAAAGTGGGCCTTGGTATACAACAAGAAAACTATACGAAGCTGCTTTCTCAACCGTTTGTGAGTATGTTGAAGAAAACGTCATCAAAGAAAAAAACGTAGTTTCGGAGAGGTTCATTCGGGATCTTTTTGAAGAAAGTTTGATGGCGCAATACAAATCGGATGACATCAAACCGATTCTGCATAGCTACCATATTCCAGGTAGGATCAGACGGCGTTTCCCACGATCCATTGGAATCGTAGTTTCCAAGGGGAAAAAGTTATTAATTCCCAAAAATGCAGATTTTCTTTTTCATTTGGAATCGATAAATGAAAAAGATAACTTGAATAAAGTTGCTTCATTTCTTCGTCAGAAGGTGCGTGAAATAAATGCGAAAAAAATAACTAAAGGTGCAAACGTGAAGCAACTTTTAAATGGTGAATGTGAACTTCCGCAACAATTGATTCATTTTTTAACAACTTTATTAGGCGGTTTCAAGGCATCAACACGAAAATCAGATAGAATAAAACGTCTTGCCAATTCAATTGCATCTGATATTGTGTATGGCATTTCAAATGGCAAAATTGTCCCAAGAAAACATATAATTTTAGGAAGTTCGGTGAAAAGTTTAACAAACAGTCACAAATGTCTGAGAATTCTAAATAGGTTAGGTCATACTGCAAGTTACGATGTCATAACCGAGTTGGAAACTGAATGCACTTACACTGCACTTGAAAGATCGGATGTCTGCCCACCTGAAATTTTTTTTTCTAACGATAGATCTACTAAAAGTGCTTTTGACAACTTTGATAGATTCATCGAAACTGATAAAAATAAATGCACTGTCAATAACACTACAGGAATTATCATACAAGACGTCTTAGATGGTGATGATAATAGTTATCAAGGAATAAATGAAGACTGCACAAACGTCACAGTGGAAATGGAGGAATATGATTCTGCCAATTGTAGTGAGAATAGTAGAAAACGTCGGCGAACTTTGGTTGCCATTGTTTCAGAATTAGAGCCGTATTGCAAGAAACCGTTAGGTTAGGTTAGGTAACTGATAAACTGATAAAAATAAATGCACTGTCAATAACACTACAGGAATTATCATACAAGACGTCTTAGATGGTGATGATAATAGTTATCAAGGAATAAATGAAGACTGCACAAACGTCACAGTGGAAATGGAGGAATATGATTCTGCCAATTGTAGTGAGAATAGTAGAAAACGTCGGCGAACTTTGGTTGCCATTGTTTCAGAATTAGAGCCGTATTGCAAGAAACCGTTAATCCAAGAAGTTTTATTACCATGGGATTCTCCATTGCGAAATGTGAATCCAAATAATTTAGAATTAGCAAATAAATTAGATTTTTTGTGGCTTCTGTCGAATATATATCGTAAAGATACGCCAAGCTGGGTAGGCTACAATTCCAAAATCGTACACGATGAAACTGTATGCCAACGTATAGCATATTTGCCACCGATTAATCAGTCACCAACTGATAAAAGCGTTGTCCGAGAAACAATGTTCAGAGCTCTAAAAATAGCGACAGAGACCGGTCAAAAATACGGTCAAGTATTTTATGATTTAGCCGTGGCAAGAATAGCATTTCTAATTCAGCAAACGGATAGAGAAGAATTTAGGAATCTATTCATTCATTTAGGCGGTTTCCATGTAGAGATGTCATTCTTCAAAGCAATAGGCACTTTTATAAATGGCTGTGGGCTCACAACAATTATGGTTGAAAGTGAATTGATCAATGGTGGATCAGTCAACTCTTTTTTAGCAGGGAAATTTTTTAACAAGTGCAAAAAATTATACGTAATCGTGGCCCTTGGTCTTCACATGGCAATGTTCGACTTTTTCCTACAAGTGAAAGATATAGAGGTTGATGAAAATGTTAAAAAGTTTATCACAGATTCGGAGCAAATCCCCATAGACATTGGAAATGAAGACGTTACAAACATCATGAAAGAATTCTGTGAATTCGAACAACAAGTTATTGAAGGAAAATACGGGAAAACACAACAATTTTATGCCATATTCATTCGACTGATTAATTATTACCTGCTTTTCGAACGGAGCGTTCGAAGCAACGACTTCGACTTGTATCTCTACACGTTACCGAAATTGACCAATATTTTTTTTGCTATGAACCATATCAACTACGCTAAGTGGTTGCTATGGTATGAAAATTCATTGCTCAACATCGAAAATACACATCCCGGCTTGAAGGAAGAAATTCTTAAAGGATCATTTGGTATGTTTATTCAATAATATTTAGTCGAATTGATCATGTCTATAGATAATTTTCCAATCAATTGATTGAATTTTCAGGAGTTAAATTAACTGAAAAACCATTCTCTAGAAAATGGGTAGATTTAATTATGGAGCAAACGATGAATTCCGATGCTGGTAGAACATTCAATGGTTTTACGTTTTTATTAAATTCTATAAGTGGTCAGCAAAGATGGTGCTTCAACCATGGGATTCGCTGCACACTAATTGCAGCTGTACTTGAGGACTGTGGGTTACAACAAAAGCAAGACGTCACGAATGATTTAAAAAAGTACAGAATCAAGCAATTCCAACAGCAACTCGATTGCTTCTTAAGACATTTGAAAACCAGAATGAACCCCTTCTCGATGAATGTACTGTAACATCCTCACCTCAAACCGGACGTATTTTTCAACTTTTACTTTCCACGTCACTTTACTAGAAACAATCAATTACACGTTTGCGTATGGATACTATTCACATACATATATAATATACTCTTTTTATTCTTATATCTTTAATAGTTACAATATAATTCAACACGCATGTATTTCATTTTAAAAGCTAATATAAGTAAACTATATTATATTAATAAGGCAAGGATTTGAGTCTCAAGAATGCAAAGTATAAACAACGCCGAGGCAACCACGCCACTCCATATCTAAGTGTAAACATATTTTGGCAGAATGCAGTCACATAGGCATGGCTTCCCCTTGCCCCGCGACTCCATATCTAATTACCTTATATACTGCCTTAGACTCAGAGACAGGATTCGAAATCATTCAGTCCAGATCCAGAACTCAGACGAGTTACGACACTCTTAGGAGTAGTCCTTATTACAAATAACCCTTAGGAGTTATTTTTCCATTTCCAAATATTCAAACTCTTAGGAGTATTATTATTTTACTATATTCAAACTCTTAGGAGTACTACTATTTTATATTATATCCAAACTCTTAGGAGTATTATTACTTTACTATTTCCACATTATATTCGATTATACAATATTCACATATCACTAATTATAAAATATAATCCAAGTTAAATTTCATTGAGTGAACTATTTATTCAATAAACCCAACGATATCGAGAACGAGAGGACGGACCGAGTCAAACCAGCCAACGACGGTACAACATCAACGTAAGTTCTATAGCACAATTATTCCAATTTACCCTACCCAAAAACCCATTTACCATTTACCTAATTATCCGTGTTGGGCTGTGCTAGTGCGGAAGTAAGCCGACTCCTTGATGAGCTGAAGCCTCGTGCAGAAATAATGCTCTTTCCTAGAATTGGTATTCCCAACCAATTCGTACCCTGTGACAAGCGATAACCATAGAGTTGAAATGCGCTTTTCCCCATTCTTCCAATAGATGCCTGATATCCCACGTAGGAGGCACAGAGCAGGGAGACGTATTAGAGCGAGACGAGCTAGGGCGGCTATCCGATCAGCTGTTCGGCGCACAATCTCAATTGAAAATCAGAGAGCGTTAAATCCGATCGTTGAGGAACGGGATTCACCGCGCTCACCTTCACCCATAATACAGCGTCCAGAGCAACCAGCGAATGTTGCGTTATACCAAGAAATTCGAGACTTTTTAGCAGCATTAGAACGGGATAACGACGAAGGATACGAGACGTGTGATACAGAAATAATCCCTCGTTGCCCACCGGCTATACCAATATCAGAAGCTCGTAGAATCAATCAACTGCAATAGCCCGCTACGCCCTTACCGCTTAATATTCAAATAAAATACAGTAATTTTGTTAACTCATAATTTTTATTCAAATACATTTTATCTTATTATTATAATTTTTGCCTAACCTTTTGTCAGATCCCTGACATCCCAACACGTAGTGTAAAGCGGCTTGCGTTTAGCGAGTCCATTCAGGGATCAGAAGGTCGCGAACGGGGAAATTAACTTTTTAACTCAGCCACCACCCCGGGACGTGACATATTTTTGGTGACAGCGGTGGGATGCGCAAGACAAAGGTTAGATAAACTCAATTGAAATTTTATAATATGGGACCCCCAACGACACGTAGTGGCGCGACATTTACCGCGGAACAATTAGAAGCAATGCAAGCACAGATCATGGAAAGAGAGAGGGAACTAGAAAACAGGGAAACAGCATTCCTAGAGGCACAACAGAAAAACAGGGAAAAAGAAAAGAAATTAGACGAAGCACAAGATAAACAAACCGAGTTAGCACAAGAGAATGAGAAACTACGGGCAGAAATAGCCAGGAGAAAAGAAGAAATAATCTCAGGTACTAACACAGAAACAATTCAAGCTGCTAGGGCACCCCTTTTATCCCCTTCACCGGTACCAACACATGAAGCAACAGCAGACGTTACACCCGGAAACACGCCTCGTCGGGTAAATTCGACAGATAATACATTACTGGTAGAACAGGTATTAGCCCTGCAACACCAACTAAATACTCTTCAAAATCGTAATCATAGTGCACCGGATCCATATATTTCAATTAGGGATGCAATACAAACAATACCTCCATTCGATGGAGATACCAACAGACTAACGACCTTCTTACAGGCATGCTGGAAAGCCAGAGAATTAGTGTCACCCGCTAATGAAAGAATTTTAGTTAGAACACTAAAACATAAATTGACAGGCAGAGCGTATCAAATAATAGCGCGAGACGATTTTGACACAGTATTGGAATTATCCGATAAGTTGTCCTCATTATTTAGTTCGCTTAAAACTACAAATCACTACCGCGGAGACCTAGCGAATATATATAAAAAACCTAGCGAGCACGTTATGGATTATATCATCCGAGTAAAAACATTGAAAGACGCAATTTTAGATAGTGAAAGGAGAAACGGTTACTACACACGGGAATTGATTTACAATACAGAACTTGAAGCTTCGGAGAGTTTAAAACAAGGACTCCCTACTCTGTTCCGGAATTCCTTAATTCTACTAAACCCGACAGATTTCGAAGATACATGCGCAAAGGCCATAATAATCGGGAAGCAAATGGAAGACGAAGCTACCAGGGATCGCGAGCGACAGCGACCACAATCTAATTACGTTGCTAGACCACCGATTTGCCGAAAATGTAACCGAGCGGGACATACAACAGACGAGTGCACAATTGGAACAAACCGAATCTCTAACTACTATAGGGAAACACCCCCAGAACGAGACAGGCAATTCGATAGACGCAATGATAGAGATAGACAACCTGAGAGGCGCGACGAGCGACCTAACGTTAGATTCCAGAGACCCGAACCAAATTACGGAAACAGGCCAATACTCACGTGCACATACTGCAAAAATTTAGGCCACACAATAGACGAGTGCCGGAAAAAGAAGTATAACGAGGAAAGTAGGAACAGATACAGCCAGGGAAACGACAATGGTCGTCCGCAACAACAGGTAGACAGGCGGACCGACCAGCCCCGGAATGGTCTACCAGTACGCCCCATACACGTGGAGAGCGAAGCGACGCTGGAGGTCACCCCGTCGTGCTCTTACACAACGCCGGCTTAGGCGACGTACCGGCAATTAGAATAACCTCACCAGATCTCGCTACACCCGCGAATTTCCTCATCGATACGGGTGCAGAACCCAATATTATAAAATACAAAAATATTTGCAACCCTGCAGGAATAGACGGCAGTATTAAACTTGCAATTAAAGGAATAACCGAGGACCTAGTACACACCCTAGGGCAAATCGTGCTAAACATCTCGGGAATTCAGGTCGTATTTCACGTAGTCGAAAACTCTTTCAATGTAACACAAGATGGCATCTTAGGATCAGCCTTCTTCACAAAAACAGGAGCAGTAATCGATTATAAAGGAAACAGACTACAGCTAGAAAACAGCGTTTTTCACTTCTTAGGAAGTACTCACAAACTCAAAGCCAGGGCGAAGCAAATAGTAAAAGTTAAAATTTCAAATCCAGAGAACTTAGAAGCGGGGTATATACCAGAACTACAACTCCCACAAGGGATATATGCAGGGCAAGCAATCTGCAAAGTTATCGGGGATCATGCAATCCTCCCAGTCATAAATACGAGAGAAACCGTAACAGACCTAGAACTTCCAGTTATTAGAATACGTTCATTTTTAGAACCTCCACAAGGAAACGGAAAACCCGTTAGGTTAAATAGCATTCAGAGTAGCACGACCAATGTATTATCACTACTCAGACTTGAACATTTAAACAAAATCGAGAGAACCTACGTGGAAGATTTAGTCAATCAAAACGCTGATCGCTTTCAAATACCAGGAGAACAACTAGAAGCCACCACGGCGATAGGACATAAGATCACTACTACCGACGACGCGCCTGTGTTCACAAAACAATATCGCTATCCACCTATCCACAAAGAGGAAATCACGAAACAAGTGAGAGAGCTAGAAGAAGGCGGCATAATCGTTCCTTCGATATCCCCTTACAGCTCGCCCCTCTGGATAGTCCCTAAAAAACCGGACTCGCAAGGAAATATAAGATGGCGAATGGTCATCGACTATCGACAACTTAACGAAAAAACAATCGGTGACGCCTACCCGCTCCCTAATATAACGGATATTCTGGATCAATTGGGTAGTGCGAAATACTTTTCGGTTTTTGATCTTGCCTCCGGGTTCCACCAGATCAAGATGGCCAGAGAAGATGCTGAAAAAACCGCATTCTCAACACCCTTCGGACATTACCAATTCGAACGGATGCCATTTGGATTGAAAAACGCCCCCGCGACCTTTCAGAGACTAATGGACAGAGTACTGACCGGACTACAGGGAATAGAGATGTTTGTTTATTTAGACGATATTGTTATATATGCGAGTTCACTGCATGAACACACGCGAAAATTCAACTTACTAATTGACAGATTAAGATCAGCTAATCTAAAATTACAACCCGATAAGTGTGAATTTTTACGAAAGGAAGTAAACTACCTGGGACATATCATATCGGAAGAAGGACTAAAGCCAGACCCAAAAAAATTAGACGCGGTAAAAAATTTTCCAATACCTAAAAACCCCAAAAACGTAAAGCAATTCTTAGGACTTGCAGGGTACTATAGAAGATTCATTCAAAACTTCTCAAAAATAGCTAAACCATTGACGGAGCTGCTGAAAAAGGACAAAAACTTTAATTGGACAGAAAAACAAGCTAACGCTTTCGCGATTTTAAGGGATAAACTTTGCGAAAAACCCATATTACAATATCCGGACTTTAACAAACCGTTCATAGTTACGACTGACGCGTCAGGTACAGCCGTAGGAGCGGTATTAAGTCAAGGACAAATAGGTCAAGATTTACCTATAGCTTATACATCACGACTACTAAATAAAGCCGAGCAAAATTACTCCACCACAGAAAAAGAATTATTAGCCATGGTATACGCTGTAAAACATTTTCGACCATACCTATATGGGAAAACATTCACATTAGTCACGGATCATCGACCCCTGACCTGGCTTCAATCACTGAAAGATCCATCTTCTCGATTAGCACGCTGGAAAGTCCATTTGATGGATTATGAATTCAACATCCAATACAAACCCGGGAAGATAAATGCAAACGCCGACGCTCTATCACGAAACCCGGTAGAAAACAATACCACCACACAAGTCTTACAAATCACCGAAGTAATGGGTGATCTCTTTACGGTCTCTAAGGACTACGCACTCGCACACTGTGTCTCCAAAGACTTCAAAATGGGTGCAGGAATAGCAAGGAAGTTCGCTGAAAAATTTAAAAATAGGGAGACACTTCTCCAGCAAGGAATCAAAGTAGGCGGGGTAGGAAAATTAAAAATAAACAATCAAAACATTTTCTATCTCGTTACAAAAGGAAAATACCATGGAAAACCCACATACAAAAATCTAGAAACCGCGTTACGAACGTTACGGAAAGCATGCGACAAGGAGAGAATTTATAAGGTAGCAATGCCGCAGATAGGATGCGGGCTAGATCAACTCAATTGGGGAAGAGTTCGCGGAATGATTACTTCAATCTTTCCGGATCCATTCATAATAAAAATTTACAAACTCACTGAAGAAGAGGAAAAAGAAAAGGAATCTTCAAGCTTGGATAATGAAACACTCGAAACCCCCCAACCATCAGACAAGGAAATACAGCCAAGAGAAGAGGAGATCAAGGCCCCAAGTAACGAAATAGCCGAAAATCAAAACCCACAAATATTCCCCGAATCAGACATAGAAGAAGAATACCGCAGCGCAGACAGCCAGGTGACGGATCATACCGATACCTCAGACTCCGAAACGGACGGGGATATATTCAGTAACGAAGAGGCAGTACCCAGAGCCGACGAAGATAATAGGTACGAAGAGACGCGAGACAGGTTGAGCATGCATAAAGGAAACT
This sequence comes from Athalia cordata, assembly GCA_963932425.1. Taxonomy (NCBI): domain Eukaryota; kingdom Metazoa; phylum Arthropoda; class Insecta; order Hymenoptera; family Athaliidae; genus Athalia; species Athalia cordata. The sequence goes on along the minus strand of OZ010628.1, from coordinate 7,449,912 downwards.
GCGTATTTTTTATAACACAGAACGGAGAACCATTGGACGAAGGTGCAAAGGACCTCGAAGCAAATAATAGAATGCCTGAATTCACACAAATACAATTAGCAAGGGCCAAGGTACACCATGTGAACAACCGAAATTTGATTGGCTTACCAATCAAAGAAACGATAAGAACACAGTTAGATGAAGAGGTATTGAACGAAGCAATAACCTCGCTACAAAACGTAGTACTAGAGCTAGATCTCAAGGAAATAGGGATTGCAAAGACTACGAGAATAGACAGCCTGTGTGGAAAAGAAATTATAAGGCGAATAAAGGTACAATTGATCGACACCGGATGCAAGATCACGATTTACCAACAACTCGTAAAAATAATCAACGAACAAGAAGCCGCGAGTATCATACGTGAGAACCACGAAAGCAGTATTGGAGGACATAAAGGCATGACAAAAACATTTGCGAGGATTAGGCAACGATACTTCTGGACCGGGATGAAAAAACAGATCGAGGATTTTATACGACAATGCTTAAAATGTCAAATCAAAAAACTAACTAGAGTCAAAACAAGAAAGCCTATGATGCTAACGGACACACCAGATCAGGCATTTGATAAAATTTCAATGGATATAATGGGCCCCTTACCTTTGACGCCACGAGGAAACCAGTATATACTGACAGTCCAAGACTTATTAACCAAACACTCCAGTGCCATAGCACTAACCAATACTAAATCACAAACAGTTGCTGACGCACTTATAGAAAAAGTTATTAACACATTTGGAGCCCCACGGAAGATTCTAACAGACCAAGGAGCGAATCTCATAAGCTCGCTCATAAAACAGTTAGCAAAAAGATACAGGATCAGCCAAGTGAAAACTACTGCGTTTCACCCACAATCAAACGGTTCCATAGAAAGATCACATCACGTACTTACAGAATACCTAAAGCATTACATAAATCACCTAAATAACTGGGACGAATGGCTATCTTATGCAATGATTTCCTACAACACTAGCTCACATGAAGGAACAAAGTACACCCCCTTCGAACTTATGTTTGCCAGAATAGCACGACTACCTTCTGAAAACGAGATAATAGAGGAAAACTTAGACAGAACGTACACAGAATACCTCACTGAACTCTACTATAAAATGCGCGAATGTCAGGCTAAAGCCAAAGAAAACCTAATAGCATCCAAAATTCGGTCCAAAAGATACTATGATCGGAAAATCCACGATGTGGAATTCAAACAAGGTGATCTAGTTTTCCTTCTGAAGGAACCCTCCAAAGGAAAATTCGATGACCAGTATACAGGACCTCACAAAATCCTGAATACACTACCTAATAATAATGCAATAATTAGGGTAGCTAATAAGGAAAGAGTAGTACATTTTAATAAGTTAAAACTAGCAAAAACTCAAGTATAAAATAATATGTTACAGATGAGAATCCCAGAGGCAGCGCAAAGAGTTCCAAAGTTTTACAAACGACCTAACTGGCCGCAGAATAGAATAAAGATAGCAGAATGCGGAAACTGTTTAGACATTTTTACAGGAAGAAATCTCGCCTCATGGGAACAGATAGTTATCAAATACGCGCATGAATTTAACACACTTCAAAATTTCACAGGGAAACTTGTAGTAAAAGAGATGCTCGAAGGAAGTGAATTCTTAGAAACACTAGATAAAATCGAGAATAATACTATGTTAATAACGTACGGATATAATGAACTTAGGGAAAAGGACTATCACATAGGGTTTAAACAAAACAATATCGTTACGTATCTTAACGGACTCTACTATATGGAATTCTAAACCATAAAACTTTTCAAAATATATACATACGCAAACAAATAAAATTAAATACACTGGAACCCTCTGTTCCAGATGCTACTACTAATCATCATATGCGCCTCAATTACGAACGTCTACAGCTTAGTAGGTTACGACTGTGTACATGGGAAGCTGAACGTGACCACTATCAATCTACTCGAACCTGTGGAATGCAACGTACCCGACGTCGAACCGCAGGAGAAAAAAACTTACGCACAACTACTACAGCTGACGGACTTTAGGAAAACGAACACCATACAATGTAGAGTAGAGATCGACCGCACTGTTTACCATTGTGGGATGCATTCCCACATATCCTTGGTTGAGCTGGGCAGACAAGCTTACATCAAATATACTAGCAAAGAGACATGCCATAAATTGTATCGAGAAGGATCCATCGAAATCTGGCCAGGGAAATATTTAAACAACATACCACAAAACGCGACTACCCGAAGATCAGTAACCTTTACTGGAGGACTAGCATCCGACGGAACCTGCGAACCAGGGTTCTTCGATGATCAATATGGACAATGGCCAAGCGTGGTGGTCCAAGCTATAGTCAAGATCTCAGTAATCCAACAAGAAGCAACAGTAAAATTGAATCATAATAAAATCGTGTTTCAAAACGGACTGGCGTGTGATTTTTCTGCAGCAACGTGTTCCGATGAAGAAGGAGGAAACTTATATTGGGAAGTGATACCCGAGGATAACTGCAAATTTACCTCATACGATGTACTCCACGAAGGATATATTACCAAAGTACAATCATCAAGAAAGGACGAACCTATCGTGTACTCCATTACTTCACAAGATATAACGTTCGCACTTATCCGTACCACAGAAATCAAAATATGTGGATACACCCTTTACAAAACCGAACATCCAAAACTATTCATTTTCGAAACAAGCAAAGGTAACACATTTAAAAATCAAGGATTATTACCGGTTGAAAGCGTAGACATATTTACGTATGTCAACTCGAAATTCATCTACGTCGAAAAACACATTAAACAACAAATGACCGACCTATACAAGGACGTCATATCTCAGAAATGCGAACTAGAAAAGCAAGTACTCAAAAACAGCCTCACACTAGCTAGCATATTACCTGACGAATTTGCGTACAATATCATGGGAGGCCCAGGTCATATGGCAACCATCGCCGGAGAAGTGGCACACATTGTAAAATGTATACCTGTAGCCTGCGCGGTACGCGAGACGGATGAATGTTATGTGGAACTACCAGTAACAATGCGCAACACATCATACTTCTTGACGCCTAAATCAAAAATCCTAGTGAAGAAGGGAACACAAATAGAATGCAACCGAATATTAGCCCCGATGTACCGAATAGACGACGTATGGTATAAATTTACCCCGCATCATGAAGAGGTTTTACCGCCGAAAGCATTGCAGCACACAACTCAGTATACATGGAAATTTGTAAATACGGAAACACTAGCAACCAGTGGCATCTACAGTCAGAAGGATGTTGAAAGATTCAGAGATCACCTACTATTCCCAGCAGAACGCCCTGCTATTCTGAATAACCTAGCCCGAGGTCTAACGGGAAAAGAAACACAAACAGACGGCAGTTCAATTTACAATTTATTCAATGACCAAATATTCGAGCAAATAGCAGACTCTACTTATCGAAAAGTATGGGGAGGCTTTATTACCTTCGGATCAGCCACAGCGGGGATTATGGGTATCCTTATCGTAATCCGAATGATTAAACTAGTCGTAGATACGATAATACACGGGTACACGCTACATCAAATATACGGATGGAGTTTGAAACTAATCGGGTCATTATGGACATCAGTGACTCACCTTCTTGTATATCTGGGACACCAGAGCGCAACACAAGATAAGAAAGATGTTGAAAAGGACGAGACGCCTCAACCAGCAATCAGTCTTCAACCAGCAGCACCAGAGGAAGACAAACACCTATACCCACAATTAGTACAACTAAGACATAACATGGACACAGGAATAACTAACGGAGTTCGTTATTCCGATATAAGGGGGGAGGTGTAACATCCTCACCTCAAACCGGACGTATTTTTCAACTTTTACTTTCCACGTCACTTTACTAGAAACAATCAATTACACGTTTGCGTATGGATACTATTCACATACATATATAATATACTCTTTTTATTCTTATATCTTTAATAGTTACAATATAATTCAACACGCATGTATTTCATTATAAAAGCTAATATAAGTATCAAGGTTGTAGAACACCTTCGCCTTAAACCACTGTTCACTCCCAACGACAACCCTTGCGACTGTCCCGTACGAGGACAAGCTCGAGATTGATTAGACTTTTGAACTTTAACTAAGTGTTATCCTGTGCATAAGGATATAAGTGAACAATCGTTATTCAGTATAATGTATAAGAACTTTGAACTATAATTATTCGAACAGGTAAAACTATATTATATTAATAAGGCAAGGATTTGAGTCTCAAGAATGCAAAGTATAAACAACGCCGAGGCAACCACGCCACTCCATATCTAAGTGTAAACATATTTTGGCAGAATGCAGTCACATAGGCATGGCTTCCCCTTGCCCCGCGACTCCATATCTAATTACCTTATATACTGCCTTAGACTCAGAGACAGGATTCGAAATCATTCAGTCCAGATCCAGAACTCAGACGAGTTACGACACTCTTAGGAGTAGTCCTTATTACAAATAACCCTTAGGAGTTATTTTTCCATTTCCAAATATTCATACATACTCTTAGGAGTTTTACTCAGTTACTCAGCTACCATATACCAATTTATATACTATTCCAAGTTATACTTTTATACTATTGCGAGTTATTTTATATTATACCGATTTATATTCAATTCGCATTTCATACAAAATCCTGAAATATATTCTACAAGTTGAAAGTTTACTCAAGTAATTATTTGTGAATCCTGCAACTTCTACAACCCAACCAGCCGCAGTACCAGATCCGACAGCCGCAGAACAGCATCAAAGTAAAGTATCATTCTACGTATTCCAATCCCAAACCATACCTTACTAAACGCCTTTACCAAAACCTCATATTCCATGTCGAGCTGTGCTTAGTGCCGAAATAAGCTGAATCCTTGACTTTTTCTGGTCGTTTTTCTTCATATACCCAAATATCAATTGGAAGCTGCTGTCGTCAGTATGGCCAGTAGAAATCAAAGCAAACAAACCAACAATCCTGGAAAACCGGATCGCAACCGTGAACGCATGCGAGCGTTTAACGAAGCCAAGGCCCAAGGTAATTGGGCAGATGAAGGTGATGTTGCATCCCGCTTTGAACAAGAATCTTCGAAGCCGCCAAATGAGAGTCGTTTGAATAGACAACGTTCTCGAACTCAGCAATGGCGCGAGAAGAAGGGGAAAGGAATTCCACCCCAACCAAAGAAACCGGATGAACCAATTCCCAGTTTCGCAGCTAGAGAGGAAACAGCGGAAGTATCCTCTCCTCTCTATTCCGTCGGACCTATACAAGGACTAACTGCGCGACGGCAGTTACTTTTCATTTCATCCACCTTCGGCTCGTGCTTGCTCGCCTGCGACTCGTACTGCAAACTCCACACTCGGGCGAAAAAGACCCACTTCTCGCCCTTGGTGCACAATATACTATTAATTTACATTTTTATTACACGAGCAAGGTGTAATACTAAAAACACAATTATTGAAAGTACAATGTACAAAAGATGAAATCTGATCAATATTTGAAAAATATTAGAAAATTGAGCATCACAATTTCGAGCGTCGGCTAGCCTAGTGAGTAGCGTTGCAGATTGTTATTCGGACGTCCGAGGTTCGAGCCCGGGTCAGGGTGAAATTTTTATTTTCGCGAGATCAAAAACTTACATCCCGGCAAATTATTATTCGCTCCCTGTCAAGAGATGACGCGGTAATAGGGAGAAAAAGTAGCACTTACGTCCCCAAAAGCAGGGACGTAACACGCACTTTCGAGCAGGGTAGGAAGAAAACATTATTATATACATGAATTCTGTGAGTTCCTACCTGACAAAGATGATTCTTCGCTGCATTCTAGGCTTTGTACATTCTCACTGTCATCGACAGAATCTTCCAAGATCTCATCAGTCACAAACAATTCGTCTTCTTCAGACAAGTCGTAATTCTCAATTACTTTCAGAATTGCATCTGCCATATCATTTGCCAACAACCACGCTTGGTCAGAATAATTTTTTGGCACTTTCCCTGAGATAATGTCTTTCAATTTCAAAATTTCAATACAAGCATAAACACTGTCGTTTATGATTTCCTTGTCCGAATGTAAATCTTGACCTGTAGTGGCCGAACTAGTGCTCGGCTCACTAGCCATTTTTTAATTACAACAATGAAACTTGAACAGCAGCGAAGAGAATAGTAGAATATTAACGATTGACTTGCATCAGAACGTAATAACACTGTAATAATGCCGTTGTGTCAATTTCGAAGAACCGCGAATTCGTTTGGTTCATTATATTTGATTTGAAATTAAAAACAATCCGTCAGATGGCGATTTGCTACCAATCCCTGATCTCTGACGCGATAACAGCGTTGCCTCATCGACGCAAACTGTTACGTATCGATCGAGATATGTCAGATGTGCCGCATTTACGAGGCTGGTTTCGGTATTGCTGTCAGATTTATAATATCTTACAAGCATATTTCGGAATCGCATAAAAAACAAGTTGTGGATAGAAAGTTGGCGATATTTATTGGCAGCTTGTACTTTTTGAATCGAACTGTGACATACCAATGTTTGATGAACGAAGCTCGCATAACTCAACCCCAACAGACTTATACAATTCTATGAAACAGCGTGGAAACAGGTAAATGATGTATTTATTATTTCTGAAATATGATGATGAAAATACACGGCTTTTAGGTGTAGTTTCCTACGATGCTGAAATAATGTTACAGTGAAATTGATTCCTTGTGATTATTTGCAAATTCTGGGAGGCTGGCGATGGGGAAAGTCGAGGAAAACTTTAATTTCTAATCATTGTATCGCTGAATGAATTACTCTACACGGGTGAATTTGAGGATATTTGGGATGCATGGATGAAGGAAATCACCTTGAATGACCAGACAGACGTCTTACAACTGATCGCTAGCAAGGAGGAATAAAGAAGAAACAATTTCAGCAGTCTGATAATTTTGATGCGATGATGAACATGTGATGTGATATTCCCACTGACTCTATCGGATCAACTCCTTCTTTCTATTGCTAAGCTACTGTAATTGTATCCTTCAGACATTGATTTGCATTGTCTGGTGCGATGAAGTTTCAATGATATAGCGATTCAGCAGTGATTTTCTACGTTTCTTTGGTGGTATTTTAGGATTTTTCGATCGGAATCACTATTGCTTGACTCTATTGACCTCTCTGGGGTGTCAGAACAATTTAAAAAAGAATTAATTTTTTTTTGGTTTTTAATTATTTTTTTTAATTTAATTTCCTGATATCTTTTGAAGGGGGGCCTATTCAATGAAAGTGCACATGAGGGGTATCATTTTGGGGCACAACAAATCACCTCTACAAGTTTGAGCCAAATCTGTGATCCGGAGTCATGATGTTCTCCTTGTTAGAGTAGCGGCAGAAAGACCAAAAACACTTGCAGAAGCAACAGAAAAGGCTATCGTAATACAAAGAGTAGTGCAAAACAGAAATAAATTTTACACCCTGAAAACATCCACGGCGGATAACAACGTACACGACACAACCTTAATGCCCAACAACAAAAAACAGGTCGAAACCAAGCATGTTAGTGTATTAGGCTGTGCATATTGCAAACGCACCGGCCACTCCAGCGACGAATGTAGAATCAAGCAACAAGATATCATAGCATACACCTGTAGATATTGTAAACGCGTCGGTCATACAATAGAAAATTGCCGCGAGAAACCGCGTGACGGTCCGAGTAGGTGTAAATATTGCAAACGCGTAGGACATACATTCCAACAATGTCGCACGCGCGAAAACCACCAGTACCACCAAAATCAGCGAGATCATTATCAAGGACGCGGGAATAATAACCACAGGGCACCCGAACCGCCAGATCACGCGAGAGCAAACAATCGGTATAACGACAGACAGTTCAATTATCAAGGAGGAAACAATCGGTACAACGACAGGCAGTTCAACTATCAAAGAGAAAACAATCAAAGCAGAAATGTGCCAGGCGAACAAAACCGTCCACAGGCCCAGCACCGTGTCAATTACACACAAAGAGATCCTTATGAACGCGATGATCCTCGCGATGATTACAATGAACACCGCGAAGCAAACTTCGGCAATGACTCGGGAAACAGTCATTTCAACGAGAACCGGGACGATCGAGTGGACGCGTCGATATCCCAAGATCAGAACCAGCGTCCTACGCCAGTAGCAGCAACGTATTACAAGTAGAAGAATCGCCAGAATTGACAGCTCCTCACATAATAATACAATCACCGCAAACAGTCCAAAGATACACTATCCTCATAACAGACACAGGCGTCGACCTAAATTTAATAAAAATCGGGTGCATAGACCGACGCACACTGTGTACGCCAACCGACAAACGATATATCTCTGGAATAACGGGTACACATTTAGAAACAATGGGCAGCATTGACCTCGAATTCGCTAACACGTGACACGAATTTCATCTAGTGCATGATTCATTTCCAGTCAAGGGAGACGGGATCCTTAGTGCAGATTTTTTCCGAACAGAAAATGCAACGATTTGTTTCAAAAATAATATCCTCAATACTCGTTATACCGACACCATACCGCTTCATTTAAACCACACACACACGCGCGACCTCACACAAGTTTTTACGAATCAGCAGAATCACGCTCCTACAGTACATATACGCGCCCCGGAATTCGTCAATCCTGAGACACCGCTCTTGGTAGACACAAGTGCTGACGTAAACATTATCAAACTCTGCGCGCTTAGCTTGCACGCGCTATGCACAGCTCAAGATATAACTACGCTAACGGGCATAACACAGGGACGAATGCAAACCATCGGATCGCTAAAAGTTCAAATCGGTAACAAGCCCCACAAATTCCACATAGTCGAGAACTCATTTCCAATAAGAGAGGAAAGAATCATTGGCATTGAATTTTTGAAACAACAGAATGCGACAATATCTTTTGAAAACGATTGCATAATTACGGACGACTGCGAACCTCTGAAAATAATGAACAACAAAACAGTAACCATACCACCGCGTACCGCGCAGATCATTCGCTTAAAGGTAGCCAATCCATCGGTAAAATCAGGGGCCATCGACGAAATCAAGTTAGGAAAAAATATCTATTTAGGAAAAGCATTAGTCAACAATAAGAGAGGCTTTACATATGTATGCGCCATAAATTCGAACGAAACACCGGTAGAAGTAAAACAGCCAACGGTAACTCTAGAAGAAGTTGACACCATCACACACAGACCTGAAGCTGATATGACACTACGACCATCACCCAACAACTCACACGGAACTCTCGCAACAATAAGGCAAAAACCCAGGTGACAACGCGAACTCAATATACACCCAAATCATGATTCAAATCGTTTGAAAGTTTCAACGGAAAATTTGAGGTTAGACCATCTTAATGACGAGGAAGAACAATCAATTACAGAACTCGCAATCGAATACAATCACTTATTTTTCTTACCTGGTGATCGACTAGGCCACACCCATCTGGTCAGTCACACAATTCCCACAACGGACGAAATTCCCATACACACCAAACAATACAGACATCCCAACTCACAAAAGGATGAAATAAATAAACAAGTTACAAAATTGCTAGAACAAGACGTCATCAGACACTCGACGTCTCCGTTCAATTCTCCTGTGTGGATTGTTCCTAAAAAGGCAGACGCTAGTGGAAATAAAAAGTGGCGTATGGTAATAGATTTCAGAAAGCTTAATGACAAAACAGTAGGCGACGCGTATCTCTTGCCGAATATTACGGATATCTTAGACCAGCTAGGCTCAGCAAAATATTTTCCGACATTCGATCTAGGCTCCGGATTTCATCAAATCCCAATGCATCCAGACCACGCGCCAAAAACAGCTTTTTCCAACTCCCCACGGTCATTATGAATACAGTAGAATGCCATTCGGGCTCAAGAATGCACTGTCAACATTTCAACGACTAATGGACCAAGTACTTTCGGGACTTCAAGGCAACGAGATGTTTGTATATTTGGATGACATAGTAATTTACGCAAGGTCACTTGTAACGGGACAAACGTGAAGTCAGGAACGATATTAGACAAACAGAGAAATAGAAATATACAATAGGGAACGGGTAGGGATAATCCAAGGAGAGAAATGAATTAGACTATAGGTATGACCAGAAAAGAGCCTCTTCTCCCTGGGCCACCGTGGCGATCACATCTACCTAATTATAAGATAAGTAATTTTACATAAATATATACATTGCCATTTTATTAAATATTGCCACGCCAGGGAGATTGAGCTCAATTTAGGATTTTATTATTTTAGCACCGTTATCCCATTTGTCTTGACTTCACACATTATTTTATACACGATTTATATTCTCCGCATTATTTATTTTATTTTATTATATACAATTTTATACATTGTCTTTTACACCCGTTACGTCTCGATTATTTTATTTATATATATATATATATTCGTTTTATTTATTTATCTATATTGTATCGCCTGCTGTCTGTTAGTGTTAAGGTTATTTATACTGTGATTTGGTGGCGTCTCGTTATTTATTTGAAATTCATATATGTACGTCAAGAGGACCGAAGAAAGTCTATGAAAATATTGTACATAACGATCGCCGAGGCAACGATCATTGAATAAAGACACATACAATCATACATATAATATTATACACTGGAAGAACACGCGATTAAATTCAGAAAACTTATGACCAGATTAGCTGACGCAGGTTTAACGTTGCAACCATATAAATGCGAGTTCTTACGTACTGAAGTAGCATATCTCGGACACACGATCACACGCGACGGAGTAAAACCAAATTTCGATAAAACAGCAGCCGTAAAAGAATATCCTCCACCTAGTAATCCAAAGCAAATCAAACAATTCCTAGGACTGATCGGATATTACCGCAGATTCATCCCTAATTTCGCCAAAATCGCTGAACAAATAAATAACTTATTGAAAAAAAATACCGAATTCCTTTGGACATTTGAGCATCAAGCAGCATTCGAACTATCACGCGACACCATCTGTGCCGAACCGATCTTACAGTATCCGGATTTTGAAAAGCCTTTCGTCATAACAACGGACGCGTCAAATTACGCGATAGGCGCGGTACTGAGTCAGGGCAAAATAGGTGAAGATCTTCCCATAGCATATGCATCACGAACACTCCAGAAAGCCGAAACAAATTATTCCACAACGGACAAAGAACTATTAGCTATCATCTTCGCGGTGAAACATTTCAGACCATATGTATGTGGACGAAAATTCATCTTGGTAACAGATCACAAACCATTAATTTGGATTAATAGCGTGAAAGATCCGACCTCGAGAATATTACGATGGAGACTAACGCTGGACGAATATTCATATGATATCGTGTATAAAAAAGGCAGAGCCAATTCTAATGCCGACGCGCTCTCAAGAAATCCACGACCTAATCCGATTCAAATTCTCCCCATTAATGTCAAAAGACCAAGGCCGGAGACAGAAACCTCGGTGTCAGAATTGCCGAAACGTGTCAAAGAAGCGCATCAATATCCAACCAGACCACGGGAATCCTCCGACGAATCTACAAATCCTGCACCCCGTAAACAGCTGATGAAAGAATCTCATCTGAAAGATCATATTCCTTCCACAATCAGTGAACTCTCCTCAGACGATGATACAGACATCTCCATGATACCGAGAGTGAACGAACGAGGCCGACAAACTGAAACTTCTAGCAATCCAGCACCGCGTAAGAAACAAAATATAACCGATCACCTATCATTAGATTCCGACACATGCACAACCGATACAACAACAACTAAGCGAAGTACACAAAAACCAATACGGAACCGTAAACCGATTACGCGGCGAACGCAACGCCAGAGTCACACAAGCGATACACTGTAAGAAAAGTCACGGTGTAAAACGGCCCGGTGTTCGTAGTCAAAAGATTCGGTGTTGATTATGACTCCATTTCCATAGTGCAAAGAACCCTGACCTTGTTGTCAATCGAAAAACTGGTGTTACTTCTGACCTCGTAACTCAATTTCTGAAATCTCACACCACTTGGAATCAAAATTACACCGAAGACGACATTATTCAATGTATACACCCTAGCGGGGCTTTTAGTTTCGAAATTGCCATCGACAACGGTGTTACACGTTACATTGTTGCGAGCCCATTCGAAATTGGCACCGTCTTCGGTGTGAACTTGGCTCTCAACATTCCGATATTAACACCGCTGCGGGGTACAAATTTAAAATCGACACTGAGATCGGTGTGAACTCAGCACCAAACGGTGCTAGTAAATTCGTTAACCCTTAAAACGGTGCAGGATTGCTCAGTCACATCATAGTTTTCGACTCGAGATGATGAGTGACGCAGAGCTCCCGTCCAACACCGTAGCGTCCACAGCTACGGACTTATCCGCGAATTTACCAGCGGATTTACCTGCGGAGTTACCTCAATTTGAATTGCGACGGTTAAAGTTTCTTGGCGAAACTAAGTGGGTGAAAGTTTTAAAAACTGCGGGTGAAAAAATCTCCTATAGAGATTTGTTGGGAGCTGGTAAGTACAGGATAATTTTTCTTTGTAGTTTTATTAAGCAAAAATCAATTTCTATTGAAGTTACATGTGGAATACTTCGCTAAATACGGTTAAATTCCTCAATCAGGATAAAAGAAACGAATCATTTGTATAAATACGGACGGAACCTTGATTAGTTCACATGGCGTGGCTTTTTCGCGATAGTCTTTGCCGAGGTCTTTGCTGATTGTTCTAGAAGCCCATGTGACACCAGCCGGTGTCCGAACTTTGCTCGTGACACCAACCAGCGTCAGAACGTTCTTTACAATACAGTTTCCCTATTCGATTTTAACCCGAAGAAGTTCAACCCCCTCAAAAAATAACAAAATCTTCATTCTAAATTGCAACTGTTTCACTCGAATCATTAGTTTGGGCCATTTCTGTATTTGAAGGGTCATGTTATCCGACTGATACGAACGCATTTACTATACGTATCAATTAGACCGCCTAACGAACGAAAAAAAAAAAAAAATTAAAAATCACCCGGCTAACTTTAAGCGAAAATTTCTTTTGGATTTCATCAAAACCCTATAATCCAACAATCGTTCTGTGAAAAAAACAAAAACCGAAGTTTTTCGGCTAAGCTCACGGAGGTGACGCTTTGGTGCTTCCCCGTTGTAATCGGAATAGTACACGTGTCGTTACCTAACCTAAAAACGAAGCATGTGAAGTCTGATGTGCGATGTACCCCGAATTCACGGGGTGTTGGAGATTACACGTAATCATCGCATCTATTCCAAATAAATTTTTATCATATTTCACTGATTGCGAATCATCAGACAAAAAAAATACTGATCGGGCTGATTTTTTCGAATGTGAAGTTTATATGATACACTTATTAAGGGCCTGAGCCGAATAGACAAAAAAATAAGTTGCATGTTTGTGTCTATTGAAATCGACCTTGCATTAAATGTGGTGATAACTACATGGAATAAATAACAAGGAGTCGCAAATACGAGCCTTGATTATAATTAGTCATGTTTTTTCCAACTTATTTCATTTTCTAGCTAGAACAAGCTTCAACATTAAAGATAATACACCCATTGATGTTCGAGATGAAGAGGGTTTTATCATCGAAGAAGAACTTTTTACCCTGTTCGACAATGTAATCTTTCTCATCACGCATAGCTCCGTGGTGAGCCCACTAGTTCCTCCGACTACTTCAAACTCTTCTTTCGCCACAGGTAGGTGTATTCTTAACCCATGTCTGTCTGACATTTCCTTGCTTTTCCTCCCCGCTATTTTATTTGCATTTGATTGTTAAACTTGTATCTTATTATGGTTTTTTCTGTGCTTTGCTTCGCATCGACATATTTCACAAACCATCGACCCTCACATTTCCCTCAACCTTACTGACGTCTGTGGCTTGACTCTATTTATTTTACCATGCATTTTTTCTGTTTGTTTTACAACAAATAGTGACTATTGACGACGCGTTCAGCTTCACACAACCATCTAGCCTTCTTGACATATCGACTAATCTTACACCACCGCCTTTGATCACATACGAGGACATAATAGATCACACGACCGGCAAAAATAGAAAACGTGGGCCATCATCACCTACAGATTTCATTGATATCGAGGATATAATTCAGTCTGTGCCTAAAAAGCAGGTACTCGTTGAGGCGGTAAATATATTTTCTTTTCCCGTGTCGCCCCAGAGAGATAACATACTATATTATTGTATCAATTGATTATTGGACATTTGATATTGTTGGACAGCGCTGTTATACCATGTATCATCAGCATCATTTATTATCAAGGAATATAACGAAACAAAAACCCTAACATCACAAAGCCGTAAAAAATTAGTAAACTTGGCTGTGAACTTACTTGTCGAACGATTTGGCCATCACCCAAGTACACAACAGAAGATTGAGTGCGCCAAAGAAATTATCACCACATTTCCTTGTCTGAAGGATCCTGGTTCTCCTAACGGATATGTTAGTATTGAAGTTTGATCACTTGAATATTTCACAATTTTTCCTAAATTTGAAACCCATTGCTGGAAAATTATTCTATGAACAAATTTCGTACAGTCTAGATAATCTGGTTTGAACTTTTCCCCACCATAGTCGTATAATGCTGGAAGTATATTTTGCACATCACAATTGAAGTCATTTCTCAACATATTACAACTTCGGTGTGAGCTCTTCGTTGATTTTCGTTGGTTGTTTCAAAAATCAAAAACATTGACAATTGAAAGTTCATACTATATGTGTGTATTATGAAGATACATGGATTTCATTATGGATTTTACAAAATGTCCGTTTAATAATGTTTGTGAATAATTGCACGAATTTAGGAAGCATATTATGAGCCCTCGTCTCGAAGTGGGTTTATTGCTTGGAGACTGAGAAGTCTTTGGCGTCGAAGAACTGACAAAGAAAACCTGTCATTCAACAAACCCGTCAGCTCGTGTCTTAGGGCAGAGCCAATAAAAAGTGATGAATTTGATGGAGAAACGGTTAAAGCACAATTAGAATTCTTAAAAAATGTGAAAGTATGTAAACCACAGAATGATGAATGAAATTTTCATTCCACAAATAAAAAATATCTCGACTCATTTGTCCAAATAGTGATGGTCACATTATTCGTTTTCATACACACACAATACACGGACACTATTCCACGCACACACATGCTATGCATGCACGTACACAAACAAACAAAAGTCTTGACGAATAATACTGCTATTGGTTTATTATTCTAACACCGTTTGGTGCATTGTGGGAATTGGCATTTTGATGACACCGTTTGGTGCATTGTGGAAATTGGCATTTTGATGACACCGTTTGGTGCATTGTGGAAATTGGCATTTTGATGACACCGTTTGGTGCGCAGCACGGCGCATTATTCTAACACCATTTGGTGCAATATTCACCCCGCAGTTTTGACACCGCTATTTTTGTACTTTTGAATGTTATCGGTGTCGGAGATGATCAACACTGTTCCGTGTTAATGCACACCACCATCTCGGTGTTGAGCCACGGTGTCGTCTATTAACACCAGGACTTTGACAACGCGGTTCTACACCGAAATCGGTGTGGACTTCTATAGAATACGGAGCGGTGTTAAACCGGTGTCAATTTTGACACCAATTTTCTAACAGTGATACGGACGAAAGTACCACTACATCTAAAGAAAGGCCCGCGAAAAGAAAATATACGCGTAAAACTCCAGAAAAATCAGAATCAAATAATGACAGTACAAGCACACACCGTTCTGGAAACGTACATGTGAAATACACACTTACACCTGGGCCAGAAATGCGGACCCATCTGATCGTAACGCGACACCGGACGGCAACGTAGCAGGTAGCTCCACACGCGCACCAGGTCACACACCTCCGTACGACCAGTTCATGTATGACGTAAACATTCTACCACTAACTAATCTGAAACTTATGACGGAGATAAAGGCAGATTTATTGAAACAAAAAGACAACATGGCACACTGCATCTCAGCCGACTGTAAAGCATCCCAAGGAATCGCAGACCAAATGGTGAAAAAAGGACTTATACGCAGGAAAATGCTACAATCGGTACACCCAGAGATTACCGACGTGATATCAACAACATATCCACGACGTACAATCTACAATCTAATCACAAAATCAAGGCATTTCGAAAAACCGACATATGAATCTTTATACGACGCGCTCACTACCCTGAAAAAGTCATACTCAAGGACAGGATTAAGACCTTATCAATACCAAAACTAGGATGTGGGTTAGACAAATTACAGTGGTACAGAGTCAAGCAGATGATCTCGTACATCTTCAAGGATTTGGATTTGAAAATCACGGTTTGTAATTTTGAAAACAATGAGCAGTCAATTCAGTACACAGAATCGGAAAGCCCTTCTACACCAAACGCGGCTATCGCAAAATCAACAAGACCCACATATAAATCAACCAAAAGTCGTAGAGCAATCTTTTTGAAACCTAAAACTCCACCACCCCGTCGTCCACCCCGCCGTCCACCACCTCGAACTTCTCCTCCGACTCCTCCGGTACCCCCACCACTCTCAGCAGACGTGCAGATGACAGCTGACGATGACGTCGCGGCCGACGAAATGAGCATAGGTAGTACATACGACCATGACCTACCTGATCCACTGGAGCAATATGAAGCGAATAGCGATCACGAACGCAGTTACAAAAACTTTATGCAAACAATAGGGACCATTATTCCACCTGAAAACGTAGCAGTATCCAATGACGGGCTATCGATGCTGAAGGATAATTACGCGCACTTTATAGCGGCAGATAGTAACTGGACGAAAGAACTAGATCAACAATTAATAAACAAAGGCTACATAAACAAGGAAAAATTCGCGAATCAAAGACCACGCAAGCTCGAAATATTCACTTCACGCGCAAAATCAAAACACATCTTCACCATAGTAGTAAAATCACGAGAACATGATGCAAACATATTATACGACGTATTTTACGCTTTGGTTAATTTAGCAGCCCTATTACGAAAGCTCAGAATAAAATCCCTGGCCATCCCTGTCACAGGAATGGGACTAGAAGATTTTCGAGAAGCAGTAATTATGAGAATGATGTACTACGTGCCGCCTCCAGCCGAATCACCGAGATCCCCATCACCGGTAATAGAATTACCTAGGGCGCCTACTCCAGAATATAGAGATCAGCACGGGCAACCTATTGAAGCAGAATTATACAATCATATACAGGAATATTTAGATCAGTCACAGGACGACGAGGGTTACCAAACCTCAGATACAGATATTATTCCCCCTTGTCCCCGGGCTATACCAATTGCGCAAGCACGGGCTTACCAATAACCCGCTACGCCCCTTACCGTTCATAAATTCACGCATAGCTAACCTGTGTATAATGTTATTTTGTGAAATATAAATCCTTTGTTAAACGAATTACCTAATTTCTTGTCAGATCCCTGACATCCCAACACGTAGTGTTTAGCGACCTAATAAGTCCACTCAGGGATCCGAAGGTCACTGACGGGTCAGATATCAAAATCCCTTTTAATTTTCTAAAATCAACCCGGGACGTGACAAAATTTGGTGACAGCGGTGGGATGTAAAAGATAAGAATTAGGTAAAACATAGGAAATTGACCGCGTATAAGTGTTATCCTGTGCATAAGGATATAAGTGAACAATCGTTATTCAGTATAATGTATAAGAACTTTGAACTATAATTATTCGAACAGGTAAAACTATATTATATTAATAAGGCAAGGATTTGAGTCTCAAGAATGCAAAGTATAAACAACGCCGAGGCAACCACGCCACTCCATATCTAAGTGTAAACATATTTTGGCAGAATGCAGTCACATAGGCATGGCTTCCCCTTGCCCCGCGACTCCATATCTAATTACCTTATATACTGCCTTAGACTCAGAGACAGGATTCGAAATCATTCAGTCCAGATCCAGAACTCAGACGAGTTACGACACTCTTAGGAGTAGTCCTTATTACAAATAACCCTTAGGAGTTATTTTTCCATTTCCAAATATTCATACATACTCTTAGGAGTTTTACTCAGTTACTCAGCTACCATATACCAATTTATATACTATTCCAAGTTATACTTTTATACTATTGCGAGTTATTTTATATTATACCGATTTATATTCAATTCGCATTTCATACAAAATCCTGAAATATATTCTACAAGTTGAAAGTTTACTCAAGTAATTATTTGTGAATCCTGCAACTTCTACAACCCAACCAGCCGCAGTACCAGATCCGACAGCCGCAGAACAGCATCAAAGTAAAGTATCATTCTACGTATTCCAATCCCAAACCATACCTTACTAAACGCCTTTACCAAAACCTCATATTCCATGTCGAGCTGTGCTTAGTGCCGAAATAAGCTGAATCCTTGATGAGCAGTGCCTAGTGCAGAATTATTGCTCTTTCCTAGAATCGATGGTCCTAATCGATTCGCACCCAGTGACAAGCGATGCCCAGTGCTGAAAGACGCTTTTCCTCATTTTCCACTAGATGCCCGACATCCCACGTAGGAAACACCGAGCGGGTAGACGATTGAGAGCCAGGCGAGCTAAAGCCACAATCAGGGCAACAATCAGGGCAGCAAATAGAATAGAGATTCAAAGAATACAAGAGGAACAGGAATCGCCGCGTTCCCCATCACCAGAGCCACCCCCAGCAGATGGTCCTGGAGATCTAGCCTTATATCTAGAAGTGCAAGAATATTTACGTATGTTAGAGAGAGATCGCGACGAGGGTTACGAGACCGCAGACACGATCATAATACCTCGTTGTCCACCAGCCATACCCATAGAGGAGGCAAACAGAATTAACCAATGATAATAACACCCATTACGCCCTTCCGCATTAATAAAGACAGGAATATTTTATTAAATGGTTATCTTTTCATTCATTTATTTCACGTGATCTAACTTTTGCCTAGATCCCTGACATCCCCACACATAGTGTTAAGCGACCTCGTGTCCATTCAGGGATCCAAAACCGTTGCTTCTGGGGAGCTATTAGTAGAAACCTTTTTCCGCGAAATATCAACCCAGTATGTAACAAAATTTTGGTGACAGCGGTGGGATACGAACCCACGCCCTTTCGGACTGGTGCCTAAATGGGAGAGCCAGGAGTCGATGCATACTTAGAACCGGAAATTAGATCAGACGAATCTGAGGGGGGAGAGACATCAATTGATGACCTGGAGGCAATAATACAGGGATCGGTAGAGATAAAGGGGAAGATTCTCCCGCTAGTTCTAGAGGGCCAGGAGGTGGCAGACCCAGGAAGCACATTGGATGACTCCATCCTTGACCCAAATAAGGGAAGACACACCCCTGAGCATCATATGCCAGATCTGAATCGTGATATCTTAATTGCTATATCGGATCTGACTAATGCTGTCAGAGCTCTAGGCTCTAAGATCGAGGCAATAGACACTAAGGTGGACGATATATCGGTGAAGTTGTGCGAAGCTCGAGTGACCAGCATGGAAATAATAGAAGCGGTAGCGGACAATAAGCGCCATTTAGATGAGACGAGAGGAACACTTAAGGTGATTGCAATGACGGTAGACAAGTTGGAGAGATCATCTAAGAGCAAAGCACCGTTATCTGCAACACACAGACCTAATGTCGTCTCTGATGTAGGGGTACCGTCTACCTCTTCTGCACCTCCTGAGAGATCAGGCACTCCAACCATACCGCATAAGGCCCCCACCATCGAGGACAAAAGAGCTGATGTCCCCAGGTCTGATAAGAGCGTGTGGGAATCTATCTCTCCGGAGATGATCAAGAGTACTACGGAGGCATACGAATCCATAACAGCCAAAATGAATTTGGAGTTGACAGAGAGCGAATATACCTTGTTGGCAACAGGCAATATCAAGCCGTTATACGGTTTCTTAAGAAGTAGGCTCCCAGACCTGCCAGAGGCTGTCCTACCCTTACTAAAGAGGTTCCACCAGGCAAAAAACAAGACTGAGACCCTAAAGCTGATAAGTGATACTCTCTCTGGGTGCAAAGCTACCAATCAGGATGCTGCAAGACCCACCACCCCAGCTGCTCGGGTAGCTCCGGCTGCTAGATCCAGGTTAACAGTAAAGATAGGAGTATTATTATTTTACTATATTCAAACTCTTAGGAGTACTACTATTTTATATTATATCCAAACTCTTAGGAGTACTACTATTTTATATTATATCCAAACTCTTAGGAGTATTATTACTTTACTATTTCCACATTATATTCGATTATACAATATTCACATATCACTAATTATAAAATATAATCCAAGTTAAATTTCATTGAGTGAACTATTTATTCAATAAACCCAACGATATCGAGAACAAGAGGACGGACCAAGTCAAACCAGCCAACGACGGTACAACATCAACATGCTACTACTAATCATCATATGCGCCTCAATTACGAACGTCTACAGCTTAGTAGGTTACGACTGTGTACATGGGAAGCTGAACGTGACCACTATCAATCTACTCGAACCTGTGGAATGCAACGTACCCGACGTCGAACCGCAGGAGAAAAAAACTTACGCACAACTACTACAGCTGACGGACTTTAGGAAAACGAACACCATACAATGTAGAGTAGAGATCGACCGCACTGTTTACCATTGTGGGATGCATTCCCACATATCCTTGGTTGAGCTGGGCAGACAAGCTTACATCAAATATACTAGCAAAGAGACATGCCATAAATTGTATCGAGAAGGATCCATCGAAATCTGGCCAGGGAAATATTTAAACAACATACCACAAAACGCGACTACCCGAAGATCAGTAACCTTTACTGGAGGACTAGCATCCGACGGAACCTGCGAACCAGGGTTCTTCGATGATCAATATGGACAATGGCCAAGCGTGGTGGTCCAAGCTATAGTCAAGATCTCAGTAATCCAACAAGAAGCAACAGTAAAATTGAATCATAATAAAATCGTGTTTCAAAACGGACTGGCGTGTGATTTTTCTGCAGCAACGTGTTCCGATGAAGAAGGAGGAAACTTATATTGGGAAGTGATACCCGAGGATAACTGCAAATTTACCTCATACGATGTACTCCACGAAGGATATATTACCAAAGTACAATCATCAAGAAAGGACGAACCTATCGTGTACTCCATTACTTCACAAGATATAACGTTCGCACTTATCCGTACCACAGAAATCAAAATATGTGGATACACCCTTTACAAAACCGAACATCCAAAACTATTCATTTTCGAAACAAGCAAAGGTAACACATTTAAAAATCAAGGATTATTACCGGTTGAAAGCGTAGACATATTTACGTATGTCAACTCGAAATTCATCTACGTCGAAAAACACATTAAACAACAAATGACCGACCTATACAAGGACGTCATATCTCAGAAATGCGAACTAGAAAAGCAAGTACTCAAAAACAGCCTCACACTAGCTAGCATATTACCTGACGAATTTGCGTACAATATCATGGGAGGCCCAGGTCATATGGCAACCATCGCCGGAGAAGTGGCACACATTGTAAAATGTATACCTGTAGCCTGCGCGGTACGCGAGACGGATGAATGTTATGTGGAACTACCAGTAACAATGCGCAACACATCATACTTCTTGACGCCTAAATCAAAAATCCTAGTGAAGAAGGGAACACAAATAGAATGCAACCGAATATTAGCCCCGATGTACCGAATAGACGACGTATGGTATAAATTTACCCCGCATCATGAAGAGGTTTTACCGCCGAAAGCATTGCAGCACACAACTCAGTATACATGGAAATTTGTAAATACGGAAACACTAGCAACCAGTGGCATCTACAGTCAGAAGGATGTTGAAAGATTCAGAGATCACCTACTATTCCCAGCAGAACGCCCTGCTATTCTGAATAACCTAGCCCGAGGTCTAACGGGAAAAGAAACACAAACAGACGGCAGTTCAATTTACAATTTATTCAATGACCAAATATTCGAGCAAATAGCAGACTCTACTTATCGAAAAGTATGGGGAGGCTTTATTACCTTCGGATCAGCCACAGCGGGGATTATGGGTATCCTTATCGTAATCCGAATGATTAAACTAGTCGTAGATACGATAATACACGGGTACACGCTACATCAAATATACGGATGGAGTTTGAAACTAATCGGGTCATTATGGACATCAGTGACTCACCTTCTTGTATATCTGGGACACCAGAGCGCAACACAAGATAAGAAAGATGTTGAAAAGGACGAGACGCCTCAACCAGCAATCAGTCTTCAACCAGCAGCACCAGAGGAAGACAAACACCTATACCCACAATTAGTACAACTAAGACATAACATGGACACAGGAATAACTAACGGAGTTCGTTATTCCGATATAAGGGGGGAGGTGTAACATCCTCACCTCAAACCGGACGTATTTTTCAACTTTTACTTTCCACGTCACTTTACTAGAAACAATCAATTACACGTTTGCGTATGGATACTATTCACATACATATATAATATACTCTTTTTATTCTTATATCTTTAATAGTTACAATATAATTCAACACGCATGTATTTCATTATAAAAGCTAATATAAGTATCAAGGTTGTAGAACACCTTCGCCTTAAACCACTGTTCACTCCCAACGACAACCCTTGCGACTGTCCCGTACGAGGACAAGCTCGAGATTGATTAGACTTTTGAACTTTAACTAAGTGTTATCCTGTGCATAAGGATATAAGTGAACAATCGTTATTCAGTATAATGTATAAGAACTTTGAACTATAATTATTCGAACAGGTAAAACTATATTATATTAATAAGGCAAGGATTTGAGTCTCAAGAATGCAAAGTATAAACAACGCCGAGGCAACCACGCCACTCCATATCTAAGTGTAAACATATTTTGGCAGAATGCAGTCACATAGGCATGGCTTCCCCTTGCCCCGCGACTCCATATCTAATTACCTTATATACTGCCTTAGACTCAGAGACAGGATTCGAAATCATTCAGTCCAGATCCAGAACTCAGACGAGTTACGACACTCTTAGGAGTAGTCCTTATTACAAATAACCCTTAGGAGTTATTTTTCCATTTCCAAATATTCAAACTCTTAGGAGTATTATTATTTTACTATATTCAAACTCTTAGGAGTACTACTATTTTATATTATATCCAAACTCTTAGGAGTATTATTACTTTACTATTTCCACATTATATTCGATTATACAATATTCACATATCACTAATTATAAAATATAATCCAAGTTAAATTTCATTGAGTGAACTATTTATTCAATAAACCCAACGATATCGAGAACGAGAGGACGGACCGAGTCAAACCAGCCAACGACGGTACAACATCAACGTAAGTTCTATAGCACAATTATTCCAATTTACCCTACCCAAAAACCCATTTACCATTTACCTAATTATCCGTGTTGGGCTGTGCTAGTGCGGAAGTAAGCCGACTCCTTGATGAGCTGAAGCCTCGTGCAGAAATAATGCTCTTTCCTAGAATTGGTATTCCCAACCAATTCGTACCCTGTGACAAGCGATAACCATAGAGTTGAAATGCGCTTTTCCCCATTCTTCCAATAGATGCCTGATATCCCACGTAGGAGGCACAGAGCAGGGAGACGTATTAGAGCGAGACGAGCTAGGGCGGCTATCCGATCAGCTGTTCGGCGCACAATCTCAATTGAAAATCAGAGAGCGTTAAATCCGATCGTTGAGGAACGGGATTCACCGCGCTCACCTTCACCCATAATACAGCGTCCAGAGCAACCAGCGAATGTTGCGTTATACCAAGAAATTCGAGACTTTTTAGCAGCATTAGAACGGGATAACGACGAAGGATACGAGACGTGTGATACAGAAATAATCCCTCGTTGCCCACCGGCTATACCAATATCAGAAGCTCGTAGAATCAATCAACTGCAATAGCCCGCTACGCCCTTACCGCTTAATATTCAAATAAAATACAGTAATTTTGTTAACTCATAATTTTTATTCAAATACATTTTATCTTATTATTATAATTTTTGCCTAACCTTTTGTCAGATCCCTGACATCCCAACACGTGGTGTAAAGCGGCTTGCGTTTAGCGAGTCCATTCAGGGAACAGAAGGTCGCGAACGGGGAAATTAACTTTTTAACTCAGCCACCACCCCGGGACGTGACAGTACCAAAGGATTCATTGTTCCAAATTGCAACGGGTGAAAGTGCTCCAGAGCAGGTTGAAAAATTTTCTTTGCATATTGAAGCAAATGGTGAAGCTTTAAGAAAGAAAATGATTGATTCGTGTACACTTGGCGAGATCATAACTGACATAGTTAGACACTACGCGACGAGCTGTAGGTTGGCGTAAAATATCCCTAGTTTAGGCAGCAAACGGGGGCTTGAGTTTTCGCAAATATCTCGAGAACTGATTGAGATTTTCGAAATTTTAAAAAAGATTCGAAAAGAGGAGGAAATGTCCTCAAAAAAGTTTCGACTCCCGGAACTAGAGGACCATTATTTATAATCTTTCTAGAAGCGTGAAAATACGGCCGAAAACGGCTAGTCTGGCTCGTGGGCCGTTTCATAGCGTGACGCGCGCAAGCCAGACTAGCTGTTTTCGGCCGTATTTTCACGCTTTTAGAAAGATTATAAATAATGGTCCTCTAGTTCCGGGAGTCGAGACTTTTTTGAGGACATTTCCTCCTCTTTTCGAATCTTTTTTAAAATTTCGAAAATCTCAATCAGTTCTCGAGATATTTGCGAAAACTCAAGCCCCCGTTTGCTGCCTAATGTAGGGATATTTTACGCCAACCTACAGCTCGTCGCGTAGTGTCTAACTATGTCAGTTATGATTAAGGTATGTGTACATACGATGCAAAAGCTTTCGATTTATTCAAAATGAAGAAGAATAAGATATTAAATTTCGCCTCGTGTACGAAGAAAAAACGATCCAAAGTATCATCGAAAGTTCAGGAATTAAAAGTTCATAGAGATTTATTTGCCAGAGTTTTGGGAAACGCCTTATCATCTACAGAAAAAGTAGATATGGATAAAGTTAGTATATAACAGTGTAATATAATAGTGTAAAAGTATCATCTTGTTGCGATAGGTAGTTTTTTAAAACAGTCGAGGTTGTTTTCTTGAGCTTTGCTCTGGAAATCTTCGAGTGACGTACAAAAACATCTCGTTACGAGTTGGTATAATATTTTTAAACATTATAATTTCAAAACCTTGTTAAAAATTATCATTATGAGGTTGGAATAATGTAAACATTTTTGTGCGTGTACGCATTATGAAATATATTTTTTATTACAGGTACTTTCATATCCAATATCAGAATTTCCACCTTCACTGTGTCATTCAGATGGAGTTATTCATAAGACCGACAAGTCAGTTCTGTCAAAAATTTTGATTTCTAAGTTGGAAGATCATGGTCAGCCGGAAACACCTGATGCACTGATTGTTGACACGGCTTTTTTTTCCTGTACTTATTAACCGAGTTGCCACAACACTTTGGCGATTTGTCATTAAAAATTTTGAAAATTCTTGTTGGCTCTAATGCAAAAAAAAATTTTCTTATTTTCGATGAATATAAGAATAATCCATCGATTAAAGATGTAGAACATTTGCTTCGTGACAATGTTAATCGTGACTACTTCATAACAGGTATAAAAAAATATTTGATAATGTTTTCAAGAATCGTATAAATATTAATCGAATTATTTCAATAGGTCCAGATCAAGTTAGACCAGTCGATTTCAAAGCGGAACTTAGAAACACTTCTTTTAAGAATGCACTAGTTTCGTTTATAATTGAGCATTGGCATTCACCTGATGCGAGTAAATTGATGGGAGATAAGAATATTGTAATTTCTTATAAGAATTGGTATTCTTACTCCGTCAATAATGGTGTTGTTTCTTGCGAAATATTAAACCATTTAATGTGTCAAGGCCACGAAGAAGCTGACACGAAAATAGCTTTTGTTGTTGCCAAACTGAAAGCCGGGTAAGAAGTTAACGAGTTTTAATCGATTATGTTATTGAATTATATTCAATATTCAATTTATTTACAGGGAAGGATTGAAGAATATTATTGTCCAGTGCTCAGACACAGACATTCTAATTATTCTGTTAAGTAACTTCGAAGAATTCGATAAGGAGTGTACCATATGGTTGTTGTTTGGTACTGGAAACAACCGCCGATACGTAAATGTATCAAAATTGGCTGAAGTTATTGGTACCAAATGTAAAGCTTTAGCTGCATTTCATAGTTTCACGGGTTGTGACTACAATCCATCACTATTTAAGATTGGCAAAAATAAGCCATGGAAAGTTTTTGAGAAAAGTGATGATTACATCAACGCATTCACTATTATAAGCGATGTCAACAGTGAAAACTATGAAACAGCTTTTGATACCATCGAAAAATTCGTTTGTGAAGTTTACTCAACGAAGAAGAATGGTTTAAACAAATTCAAATCCGTGAATGATGCTCGGAGGCATTTGTTTAACCATAACTTCAATATCATCAGCAGTAACGAATCCTTTCAATCCAGAATCACCAACTTTGACCCGAGTATGATACCTCCATGCCATCGAGAACTGTATCAGCAGATTAAAAGAACAGCATACATCAGCAATATGTGGTGCAATTCCACCAAAAGCACCCTTATTGAACTGAGTCCAACAGATTTTGGATGGGCATTAGATGATGAGAATCATTATTGTTTCAATTGGTTTGAAGGAGCCCAAATGCCACAGTACGTAGTGGATATTCTTAATTTATCAGATGGTAAGAGAACTTTCATTCGATATAAAATTAAGTATCATACTATGTAGATTTTCACTAATCCTTAAATTTAAAATTTACAGAAATAAATGAGAAAGATGAAATGAATTTTGAAGGTGAACAAACACCGGATGAAAGAGAAGCTACTGTAGCTGCTGAAATTGCTGCAGAAGGAGGTAAAAACTTTTGTAATATAAAATTATAACGAAATACTTTTAATAATCATAAATTAATTATTTTTCAGTTGAGTATGCTGAAGAAGATTGCAGCGAGGAAGAGGTGCAGTCAGATGAAGAGAGCATTTATGAATCAGATATTGAATTATGTTGAAAATGTTCATTCTAGAGTAAAACTAATTTTTTTATGATACAAATTCATCCAAATTTGATTTTGTTCTGTTGTAGACTATCATTTTTCTTATTACCCTGGCTCACAAAAATATAATCCCCACTGAAAAGATCACCATGATTTCGTCATGTGAATTTGAACCAAGGTTAAATATAAACGAAATCTGACTCTTTGTTGAATAAATTGAATGAATGAGATGTTTAACATATCTACTGAAAGGTACTATACTTATCTTCTCTACTCAGAATCATTTTTTTGGATCTAAGAATTTCTAATAAGCATTAGTTCATTACGATCTCAGTTTGAATTAGAAATCGTGATGAAATCGATCATACTGATCTTTTCAGTACACTCAGAGAAATGCACGATTCGAGTCAAAACGAAATTCCTTCTGTCAAAATCCTTTGGAATCAAAAGTAAATTCGTTTCAACTCACATTGCAGAATTGTCCTGCAAAAAAGTTTTTTTTCAAACCAAAATTATATTCCATTTACTTCAAAATTAGTTTAAATAGCTGTGCAAAGAAGATTGGTTTTTATTTTCCGTAAAATATGTAACTCGTCCTTTTCATTCTAAAGGATTCATATTCACATAAGTAGAAATTCATTCCAGATTTTTTTCAGTCTTCATTTAAAAAGTTTCCTTTTATCACAAGCTGATCTGGAACTAAAACATTTTTTCTTTTGAACGTGTATGAATTCCTTATAGGGTCATATTTAAGAAGATTATTTTTGACTCAGAAGATCTATTCTCTGAGTGTAGGGATATGAGATCAATAAACATCGACAAATAATATTCGAATTTTTGAGGTAACGAACCACTAAAACCGTATGCCCTTTGACAGGGTATTTAATTTTTCAATTATTTAATGATATACATAATGGCATACGGTCAGCGATCGACGAAAATTAATATACAACTTCAATTTTAATTTTTGGGATTAGGAACCACGGTAATCGTATGCCCTTTCATTATACATTAGATTGTAGTATTGTCTAATGATAAACTTAATGGCATACGGTCAGTGATCATAGAAAAATCATTTCAAATTTTTACAACTTTCATATACATTTCTGAGGTTAGGAACTACGATAACCGTATGCCTTTTTGCAAGTGGTCATTTTATAATGTAAACTTCAATTTTAAGTAGATTTTTTACGGTTAAGATTCATAAAATAGAATGAAAAATTCTCAACACATGTTTTAGAGGTTACGAACCACTTGGAACCAGACGATCGGTATGCCGTTAGGCATACGTATATGGTACGTCATAAATAATAAAAATCTCTTAGAGGCATACGGTCAGCTATCATAAAGAAGGTATGACAATTGTCTGCAATTTCAAGGGTTTATTACATCCCTTTGGGACCACCCTACACGTATGCCGACCTTTTTCCGCTGGATTATTTTTTCGTTAACTCTCTTCTCATTACCTCGGCATACGGTCAACTTTTGTTAAAATTTATCATAATTTTGTTTCAACATTTTCCGGAATTTTCCAACTATAGAACCAGGATGCAAGTTTCATTTCAAATTTAACATAATTGGCACATATATTCTAGTCCAATCTTCAAAGGGCATACGGTCAAGGATCGTTCAATTTTTTATACCGTCGGCTGACGGTCTATAACAATATTGGTAGTTTACCTCTAGCACCGCGGTCGCCCCATCGATGGTCACCATCGTGCCATCGACACCACTCCGACGATTGTCAACATCTGAAAATACCTGCTCGTCGACCATTTCTACCAAATTTTCTGCGAAGACCCACTCGTGAGGGATAGCCCAGTCATAGAAGCTATGCATTCCTATAGCAACAAAAAAATCCAAGATGGTATAAAAGAAGAAATTTTGCTGATTGGCATAAATTGTAGGATCCAAGAATTGATGCAACACTCACCATTGAGTTCCACAGGCATGGCTATTCACACAAAACTTTCAATTCCAAACTTTGAACACAAAACTTCTAACACGTAATCCCGTACTGGAGCTTTGTACAACTGTTTCAATCATCAGGGGATTGCTCACTATATTTGAGAGCCCACCCCCTACCATCAGCAGAATTCTCTTGGTTTGGGTAGGAGGATTTTTTCATTTTTGCTACAACTATTGTTGAATTTGAAAAAATCCCAACCAGAACTCGAAAGAAAACAACCAATGGTGCTTGGGTCATCCTTGGTAGGCGGGGTGTGAAAGTCTTGAACAACCCACTCCCTCATAAAGAAATATCCAATGATTCAAAAGATCGGCCTAAAACAAGAGGGGGTGGGTTTTTCACCATTAAGGGAAAACCATAGTTCGACCCTTGATTTTTTTCCATATCGTCACACGCGCATCTATTGAGCGGTCGTTGGGTATTCTTGAGCAATCTTAGTATTCGTCAAGTGAAAAAATTAACTTTGAGAAATCATGGATAAACAAATATATATGGATCTCGTTAGGTCCATGGAAAGTGCGTACAACTTGATATCTACGCTAAATCCCGAGAAGGTGACTGTGGATATTATCGCACGCTGGCGTAATATTGCACTTCAGAATATTGAGTCTCTGGGTAATATTCCAATCCAACCACACCTGAATGTTGCTGAAAAACAGCAAATTCAGCATATCATTTCATTACTTCGATCATGGGCTGTGAAGTTTGAACAACAACAACAACAACAACGTATGAACATTGTGGGTGGTAACATCGGAAGCAGCAGCAGTGATGGTGCTACGGGTAATTTTCGCGATTCTGTTCGGTGGGATGATATGAGAAGTGCTTTTGGAAGTCGAATCCGCACCGGTGTTGTCACGAATCTTCGACACAAAGACTTGAGGAGGTTTTTGGTAGATGTTGGAATAGTGACAATAGACCGTTTGAAAACGTGCAACGCGATGATGGTAATATTAAAGTGAACGCGAAACTCTCCTGTAAATTCGAAAATGTCAAAGATGATGCGGTCAATATCGAAATAAAGCATTTCAACACGCGTAATGCAACGATATTCGCATCAACCAATCTAAAAAAATGGTTTTACGAGAAAATACAGGATCCTCTGCTTGTCATGGTTGAGGATTTTGAACAACGTGATTCGGGCTGGAGCATGATTGAGATCATCAATGTGGTGATCTGCATCAACCGCTACGAGCCTCTTCGTGGTGGTCTTTCCACATTCATCGATCTACCGGCAGATATTCAACAAAAGAAGGCTGTGGTCAACGTACAGAACAACGATGATCGATGCTTTCTATGGTCTGTCGCTGCTGCTCTCCATCCTACAAACACAAACGTAAGCAGAACGCGGAGCTATCAGCGGTATATCTCCGAGTTTAATTGCGTAGGTATAAAATTTCCCACAACCTTACGATATGTGGAAAAATTTGAAAAATCAAATAATTTGAAAATTAATGTATATGGGATTGAATCGGAAACATTTTCAAACGGTGCGAGGTCGAAAGAAAGTGTCATCGTGCCGCTTTATCTGAGTAGAAATTTAATAAACACTGATGCTAACACGATTCACTTACTCATGATAGAGAGTGATAGCGATATGGGTGATCATGCTGACGATGAGTTAGACAATTTTGAGTCGAGATTTCATTTTGCATGGATTAAAAATCTTTCGCACTTGTTGAGTAAACAATTATCTAATCACAATGGCCAAAAATTTTTGTGTGATAGATGTTTGTGTCATTATAGCACACAGAGCATCTACCAAAACCATAGGCAGGATTGTGTGCGGTTAAATAAGGTGAGGATGGACTTTCCAAAAAATAAAAACTTGGAATTTTCTAATCACCAAAATAAAGGGGTTGTACCGTTCGTTGTCTGTGCAGATCTTGAATGTATTTTAAGACCTGATATAAACAACACTCAAGAGCATATTCCACATAGTGCGGCATACTATGTACACTGCTCCTATGATGATAAATTATCAGAGTATAAGAGTAAGCGGGGACCGCATTGCGTTGAATGGTTCATAGAGCAGCTTCGCGAATTATCGATCCGAGTCGAGTCATATATAAATAATATCATTCCAATGGAGGATCTAACTTAAACTCAGCGTGATCGTCACATGCGCGCTAAGAACTGTTATATCTGCGAAAAACCGTTTGCACCGGATGAAAAGAAATGTCGTGATCACTGCCATTTTACAGGAAAATATCGTGGGGCTGCTCATAATCGTTGTAATTTGAATTTTAAAAATACACATGCGATTCCAGTGGTGTTTCATAATTTGTCCGGTTATGATTCACACTTCCTGATCAAATCACTAGCCTTAACTTTTCCGGGTGAAATCACACTGTTGCCTGTTAATAAAGAAAAGTATATATCATTCACAAAGAAGGTCGATGGTACTATGATGAACTTAAGATTCATAGATTCAGCACGATTCATGGCGAGTAGTATTGAAAAACTGGCATCATACGTCGATTGTGCAAACAAAAAAATTACTCGCAAATTTTATGAAGATTGTGAAAAATTTGATTTAGTGATTCGCAAAGGTGTTATCCCATATGAGTATATCGATTCCTGACAAAAACTCGATGAATCAAAGTTACCCAATAAACAAGATTTTTATTCACAATTGACCGATTCTTATATAACCGAGGAGGATTATGAGCATGCAAAAAATGTTTGGAATAAATTTAATTTGACATCGTTGGGGGAGTATTCCGATTTATATTTAAAAACCGTACGTGTTGTTATTAGCTGATATATTTGAGAACTTTCGCGATAGTTGCTTCAAAACATATGACTTAGATCCGTTACATTACTATACAGCGCCGGGGCTTGCTTTTGATGCGATGTTGAAGCAAACAAAGGCCAATTTGCAACTTTTGGATGACTCTGAAATGATATTATTCATTGAAAAAAGTATCAGAGGCGGTGTCGCACAATGTTCGAATCGTCATGCCAAGGCGAACAATCGATTTATGGGTGAGGATTTTGATTCTAGTAGAGAGGAATCATACCTGATGTATTTCGATGTTAACAATCTCTATGCAGCGGCAATGAGTGACCATTTACCTAGCGGTGCATTTGAGTGGGAACATAATCCTATCGATGTAATGAGTCATCCGGATAATTCACAAATTGGCTATATTCTCGAGGTCGATCTAGATTACCCCGCAAAGCTTCACGAGCAGCATAAAGATTTAACTCTCTGTCCCGAGCACTACATACCACCGGGGAGTAAAATTGCAAAACTTGCAACAACGCTTCTGAGTAAACAGAAATATGTAATTCACTATCGCAATTTGAAACAATGTTTAGATTTGGGTATGCAGCTGGTGAAGGTGCATAGAGTTCTCAAGTTCGCACAATCTCCATGGTTGAAGTCATACATAGATTTGAATACCAACATGCGTAAGCAATCGAAAAATGAGTTTGAGAAAAATTTCTATAAGTTGATGAATAATGCAGTCTTCGGCAAAACAATGGAGAATGTGCGAATGCATAAAAATGTAAAACTTGTCACGAAATGGGGTGGTAGGGGTGGTGCGAGAGCTCTCATTGCAAAACCAAATTTCAACAGCTGCGTGCTATTTGATACTGATATGGTGATCATAGAGTTGAATCGCACTAATGTATATTTCAATAAACCCATATACATTGGTGCTGTAATTTTCGATTTATCGAAAATCATTCTGTACAACTTTCACTATAATTATATAAAACAAAAGTTCTCAAATCATCAGGCCAAATTAATGTACACAGATACTGACAGCCTAATCTATCATTTTAATGTACCAAATATTTATGATATAATCAAACGTGATGTGGATACAATGTATGATACTTCAGACTATCCGCCCAATAATGTGTATGGTATTCCATTAAGAAATAAAAAATGTTTGGGTTTAATGAAAGATGTTTGGAATTGAAAGTTTTGTGTGAATAGCCATGCCTGTGGAACTCAATGGTGAGTGTTGCATCAATTCTTGGATCCTACAATTTATGCCAATCAGCAAAATGTGGGATGATATGAGAAGTGCTTTTGGAAGTCGAATCCGCACCGGTGTTGTCACGAATCTTCGACACAAAGACTTGAGGAGGTTTTTGGTAGATGTTGGAATAGTGACAATAGACCGTTTGAAAACGTGCAACGCGATGATGGTAATATTAAAGTGAACGCGAAACTCTCCTGTAAATTCGAAAATGTCAAAGATGATGCGGTCAATATCGAAATAAAGCATTTCAACACGCGTAATGCAACGATATTCGCATCAACCAATCTAAAAAAATGGTTTTACGAGAAAATACAGGATCCTCTGCTTGTCATGGTTGAGGATTTTGAACAACGTGATTCGGGCTGGAGCATGATTGAGATCATCAATGTGGTGATCTGCATCAACCGCTACGAGCCTCTTCGTGGTGGTCTTTCCACATTCATCGATCTACCGGCAGATATTCAACAAAAGAAGGCTGTGGTCAACGTACAGAACAACGATGATCGATGCTTTCTATGGTCTGTCGCTGCTGCTCTCCATCCTACAAACACAAACGTAAGCAGAACGCGGAGCTATCAGCGGTATATCTCCGAGTTTAATTGCGTAGGTATAAAATTTCCCACAACCTTACGATATGTGGAAAAATTTGAAAAATCAAATAATTTGAAAATTAATGTATATGGGATTGAATCGGAAACATTTTCAAACGGTGCGAGGTCGAAAGAAAGTGTCATCGTGCCGCTTTATCTGAGTAGAAATTTAATAAACACTGATGCTAACACGATTCACTTACTCATGATAGAGAGTGATAGCGATATGGGTGATCATGCTGACGATGAGTTAGACAATTTTGAGTCGAGATTTCATTTTGCATGGATTAAAAATCTTTCGCACTTGTTGAGTAAACAATTATCTAATCACAATGGCCAAAAATTTTTGTGTGATAGATGTTTGTGTCATTATAGCACACAGAGCATCTACCAAAACCATAGGCAGGATTGTGTGCGGTTAAATAAGGTGAGGATGGACTTTCCAAAAAATAAAAACTTGGAATTTTCTAATCACCAAAATAAAGGGGTTGTACCGTTCGTTGTCTGTGCAGATCTTGAATGTATTTTAAGACCTGATATAAACAACACTCAAGAGCATATTCCACATAGTGCGGCATACTATGTACACTGCTCCTATGATGATAAATTATCAGAGTATAAGAGTAAGCGGGGACCGCATTGCGTTGAATGGTTCATAGAGCAGCTTCGCGAATTATCGATCCGAGTCGAGTCATATATAAATAATATCATTCCAATGGAGGATCTAACTTAAACTCAGCGTGATCGTCACATGCGCGCTAAGAACTGTTATATCTGCGAAAAACCGTTTGCACCGGATGAAAAGAAATGTCGTGATCACTGCCATTTTACAGGAAAATATCGTGGGGCTGCTCATAATCGTTGTAATTTGAATTTTAAAAATACACATGCGATTCCAGTGGTGTTTCATAATTTGTCCGGTTATGATTCACACTTCCTGATCAAATCACTAGCCTTAACTTTTCCGGGTGAAATCACACTGTTGCCTGTTAATAAAGAAAAGTATATATCATTCACAAAGAAGGTCGATGGTACTATGATGAACTTAAGATTCATAGATTCAGCACGATTCATGGCGAGTAGTATTGAAAAACTGGCATCATACGTCGATTGTGCAAACAAAAAAATTACTCGCAAATTTTATGAAGATTGTGAAAAATTTGATTTAGTGATTCGCAAAGGTGTTATCCCATATGAGTATATCGATTCCTGACAAAAACTCGATGAATCAAAGTTACCCAATAAACAAGATTTTTATTCACAATTGACCGATTCTTATATAACCGAGGAGGATTATGAGCATGCAAAAAATGTTTGGAATAAATTTAATTTGACATCGTTGGGGGAGTATTCCGATTTATATTTAAAAACCGTACGTGTTGTTATTAGCTGATATATTTGAGAACTTTCGCGATAGTTGCTTCAAAACATATGACTTAGATCCGTTACATTACTATACAGCGCCGGGGCTTGCTTTTGATGCGATGTTGAAGCAAACAAAGGCCAATTTGCAACTTTTGGATGACTCTGAAATGATATTATTCATTGAAAAAAGTATCAGAGGCGGTGTCGCACAATGTTCGAATCGTCATGCCAAGGCGAACAATCGATTTATGGGTGAGGATTTTGATTCTAGTAGAGAGGAATCATACCTGATGTATTTCGATGTTAACAATCTCTATGCAGCGGCAATGAGTGACCATTTACCTAGCGGTGCATTTGAGTGGGAACATAATCCTATCGATGTAATGAGTCATCCGGATAATTCACAAATTGGCTATATTCTCGAGGTCGATCTAGATTACCCCGCAAAGCTTCACGAGCAGCATAAAGATTTAACTCTCTGTCCCGAGCACTACATACCACCGGGGAGTAAAATTGCAAAACTTGCAACAACGCTTCTGAGTAAACAGAAATATGTAATTCACTATCGCAATTTGAAACAATGTTTAGATTTGGGTATGCAGCTGGTGAAGGTGCATAGAGTTCTCAAGTTCGCACAATCTCCATGGTTGAAGTCATACATAGATTTGAATACCAACATGCGTAAGCAATCGAAAAATGAGTTTGAGAAAAATTTCTATAAGTTGATGAATAATGCAGTCTTCGGCAAAACAATGGAGAATGTGCGAATGCATAAAAATGTAAAACTTGTCACGAAATGGGGTGGTAGGGGTGGTGCGAGAGCTCTCATTGCAAAACCAAATTTCAACAGCTGCGTGCTATTTGATACTGATATGGTGATCATAGAGTTGAATCGCACTAATGTATATTTCAATAAACCCATATACATTGGTGCTGTAATTTTCGATTTATCGAAAATCATTCTGTACAACTTTCACTATAATTATATAAAACAAAAGTTCTCAAATCATCAGGCCAAATTAATGTACACAGATACTGACAGCCTAATCTATCATTTTAATGTACCAAATATTTATGATATAATCAAACGTGATGTGGATACAATGTATGATACTTCAGACTATCCGCCCAATAATGTGTATGGTATTCCATTAAGAAATAAAAAATGTTTGGGTTTAATGAAAGATGTTTGGAATTGAAAGTTCTGTGTGAATAGCCATGCCTGTGGGACTCAATGGTGAGTGTTGC
Organism: Athalia cordata; assembly: GCA_963932425.1. Lineage (NCBI taxonomy): Eukaryota > Metazoa > Arthropoda > Insecta > Hymenoptera > Athaliidae > Athalia > Athalia cordata. The sequence goes on along the minus strand of OZ010628.1, from coordinate 7,413,550 downwards.
ATCAATTCTTGGATCCTACAATTTATGCCAATCAGCAAAATTTCTTTTTTTTTACCATCTTGGATTTTTTTGTTGCTATAGGAAGGCATAGCTTCTATGACTGGGCTATCCCTCACGGTGGGTCTTCGCAGAAAATTTGGTAGAAATGGTCGACGAGCAGGTATTCTCAGAAGTTGACAATCGTCGGAGTGGTGTCGATGGCACGATGGTGACCATCGATGGGGTGACCGCGGTGCTAGAGGTAAACCACCAATATTGTTATTGGTGGTTTAAAAGAAAAGGCGATCGGTTCCACATGCCGCATGAACCGGACTATTGTTTCGGTGTCGATCTCCGAGATCGTTTGATGTATATGCACCAAATTGGGTGGGGGGACCCAGATTCAGAAGATGATGGATATTGCAGCGACGCATGGTATGCATAATTGCTATAGTATAATAATAATTAAAGTTGTTGAAATTACTAAATTTGGGTTTCATTTTTTCAGATGAACACCGCGTGTTATATATATACAGTGAGAATCACGTGAAATTGCGCACCCAGATTTTGTGCGCAAGCGCGAATTTGAAAAACAGTTGATTTTGTCGGCTGCTAACGTGTAGTACCAACCGCCTCAGAACCCAGTTCGAGCTGTCAGATTGACAACCTCGGATATAGCTGAGGTCCCGGTATTCAAACATGATTGGGTTATGTTTTGACAGGTGAATAATGCGACACGAAATCAGACTTAGATATTTAGGGTGACATAGGATGACATAAAGTTGATCAATTGAATGAAAGATTCATAATGTTGACTGAAACTTTAGAAAATTAAGAGGGTAAGTAATGATAGGTTGATACAACCCTAATGATCTTAAAATGATTAAGCCTAAAATTCAATTGACCAACTGAATAAGTATCATCAATCTTTACTGAAATTGAAAAGCTAGGAATCACAACTCTGATCGAGAACAATTACTTCACAATATTGATATGACAACTTTTGTAAGAAATTAGACTCATCGAAGAAATTGCGAGTCTTACAGAGAACTTTGCTGCTTGCGTCAAAAGAGTTCTAACCTCTGGAAGGAATTAGGCTTGTGACAGTTATTTGGTCACCGACAGAAACCTATCATCTGAGTCGAGGGACTTATTTCCTCCGCCGAAGATAGATTCATCAAAGAAGTTGCAATTTTGACGTATAACCTTGTTAACTGTGTCAAAAAAGTTCTAACCTCCAGAAAGAATTATGACAGTTAGTTTGACACCGTCTGAATCGAGGGACTTATTTCTTCTGCAGAAGATAGATTCATCGGAGGGGTTGCAATTTTGACGGAGAGCTTTGTTGCCTGCGTCAAAAGAGTTATTCCCTATCGGAGTAGACGGGCTTATCAAAGGGATTGCAGTTTTGACGTAGAACTTCATCACCTGTATCGAAGGAGTTTTTTTCTCCGCAGGAGATGAATTGGTTAGTGAGATTGCGATTTCAACATAAAACTTTTATAGCTATGTCGGAGGAGTCAAAACCTTTGCAGGTGACTAGGCTTGTCAAACTTGTTGTACCTGCAACGAAAAACCATGTATTTTTAGCACTGCGGAGATTCGATCCATGCCCGGGTTAGGATCAACATAGGTTAGTTCCGTGGTTAGTTCTCTATCAGTAGCACCCATTTATTTAATCCGGAGCGGCATTTAAACTATCGACTAATATCGATTATTATTGAGTATACATAAGAGCTACACCATTGGCTACTGTCTGCGACCATGACAGGGAACGTTGACGATACCCAATCACAGCAAGGATTTTGGGCAGGAGATTCGAAATTGTTTTTCCGCGAAGATATGAATCGGGGGCGTGTTATGTTGCTATGTACATCGTTGCTATGCGTTTGGCAATTGTTAATGCAAAAACAAGGCTACTGTAAGCGTCCCCAAGCCAGTGAGCGTTTATTCGCGAGGCAAAAGTGTTGTGCCGAAAGAAAAAAAATTAGAAGACGAAGAAGAAGACGACGAGGAAGAGAAAGCCGACGAAGAAGAGGTGCAGGAAGAAGAAAAAAGAGAAAAAGAAGACCGAAAAGAAGAATAAGAAGAGAGAAGCTGAAGAAGATAAAGAAGAATAAGAAGAAACAAGAAGATGCCGAACTACGTTTGGACGACCCCGGAAAAGAAGGAGATGGTCCGGCTCCACCACCAGGGCAGCAGCTACTGGGAGATATCGGGATTCGTGACGGGGATGAATCCCGATAGACCAATTCCGGAGTCAACGATCCGCAATGTAAGTTGAACATCTTTCAGAAACTTTGCTCTTTTTCAACACTCCTTCTTTCAACTACTTAACATTAACAGATCGTTAAAAAATTTAACGATACGGGTGACTTGAGCTCCACGGCTAGACGAGCAGTCGTCCAGCCAGGCAAGAGTATCGACGAAGATACCAGGCTGAACATCTGCCTAGCCTACGAGGAGGCGAGCCAGCCTGCGTCGAAGGTTGCCCAAGAGTTCGGAGTCTCTAAGGCGACAGTGGTCAGAGTTTTGCATGATGCGGGGTACCGATCATATAAGTTCAAACAACATCAGGAACTTATGCCTCAAGATGCAGAAAGTCGTATGGCTTTCTGCGGGCAAATGATCGAAGAGCTGAACGCCAACGAGGGACTACTCAAGCGGATCTGTTTCACAGACGAGAGTACGGTGGTGCTGCATGGGAGGCCAAATCGGCGAAACGTTCGAGTTTGGTCTCGCAGCAACCCTCGTTTGGTTGTTCAGTCAGCCACACAGTACCCGCAGAAGCTGAATGTCTGGCTCGGCGTTCTTGGGGACCGTCTCATCGAGCCCTTCTTCGTAGGTGAGAACCTCAATGGCGACAGGTATCTTTGTCTACTCCAGGAGGACATTATCCCTGCCTTAAGGGCAGTGGATGGTGAGGTGAGCGTAATTACTTCAGAATATAATAATGAATGCAATGCAATTCTGGTCAATATGATTTAAAATGTGTAACACAAAACTTTGTTTGCACCAGGGACCCATCTGGTTCCAGCAGGACGGTGCCCCCCCGCACTACTCAGCCGCCGTCCGCGCCTATCTCGATGGGCAATTCCCTGGACGATGGATCGGCAGGGGCGGTCCAGTCACGTGGCCACCGCGTTCGCCAGATCTTTCCCCGCTAGATTATGGTTTATGGGCCCACCTCAAAAACCTTCTCTACGCAGGGGGGAGGATAGCGAATCTTCCCCAGCTGCAGAACAGGATATTGGAAATTCTGGAGGGCCTCAGTCCAGAGAAGATTTCCAATACCACCAACGCGTTCTATGATCGTTTAGGGTACTGTTCTGCAGCAGAGGGGCTGCACTTCGAACACCTCCTTTAAGATCTTGGTGAATGTTAGGCTGCGAGGGAATTCCACCGGGCTTCAAATTTTGTCATGGTGAGTTTTCATCTTCATTTCACACTCCAAAATATGCCACATGGTTACATAGAATGCCTCATTAACACTTTTTTCTGTTTCAACGTTTCTATATCGATCACCGGTGGAGGTAATGTTCAGAGTTTGGCCCAGGGCCACTCTAAGATGTATTTTTTATGCATGTTTTGCTTATGGTCGGTTTTGTTTATTTCCACACATTTTTATAACACAATGCACAGAACGTTTGACTAACATTATTTATGTTTTAACGTCTCAACAATGGTCGCTGTTTGGAAGAGCTCACACGACGACAGAGGTACGGGGATCCCAAGTGAGTAGTGCCACGCGGGACACGTAACTGAAGTCGTAATTAGAATGAAGTGATCCTCTAATAATCCCGATTACGGTGAGTCCCCCTCTCCCTAATGAATCGACTATCAGATGCTCGGCAGTCATTTTGATTATTTTTTCTCGGGTTGCAATGGAGTCTATTTAACCTGTGGTAACAAAGTGGTGTGCTGAGATGACATCTTGTTGTTTCTGTACACCTGGCAGTCATTGGATTTATCATTGCATGGCGTACAAAGAAATGCATGTATGGCACGATTACTCAGTAGAGGAACAAGTTACTGATGAACATTCAGATCTGATTCAGTTATCTGGCACTTGGAACTCATCACTTACCTTACTGTAAGTTGTCGTCTCCTCTGCATAATACTTATCACATCCACTACGGTCTTTAGCATTATCACGAGACTTTATTTCAACAGGATAATCGAGCTGTTTGCACTCTGGTGAAGCTACTGTACGTCCAGACCTGACTGAATTCCAGCAATTGCAATTTCGATTGAGTGAACCTTCGACACTGAAGAGACGGCCAACTTTCTTTCATTAGATAGCTGTTATTGGTGTACTCAAATTGAGTTATTACTGTCTTCACAAAATTATTGAACGAATGTGGTTTTCTGTTACTTTCAAAGAATTCACTACCTTTTCCTCTGACAATGAGATAAATTCCACGATGTCTTTCGCTTCATTAATAATTAAGAAATGATTTGTAATTCAAGTGCTCAATATGAAAAAAATCTATGCAGTTAAATTATTGTTAATTCTAATGTGCAATAAATCAGTTGTTATGGAAGCTAATTAATTTTTCTGATGAAATTTCAACGATCATGGCATTGTCATCTAACGTAACTCGGCCATATTTAAATGTCTGCCTGTGTTGCCCCCCCCCCCCCCCCCCTTCACTCGCCGTGGTTTTGACAGCTGAATCTGAAATCTGAGTGTGTTGGCTATTCTGCGAAACAAATGACGACGATCGCGCATGCGCGAATAGAGTGCGCAATTTCACGTGATTCTCACTGTATAAGGTCTCTAATTTTAAGTTTTGAATGATCAAGTCTAGTGTGTAAATATATTCTATAAGTAAAGTATATATGTAAATTCATATTGACATTTAAAATATATATATATATTATTGGAATGCTAGATATGGCAAAATGATTTTATTCCACCACCCCTTATCCATCGCGAGGCCGAAACATATCTCGCATGACTGAGATATTCGAAGATCTCATTATTGAAAAAGAAAAAAAAAATCGGTAAGCGGACAAGCGGCGATCAGAGGTCGGTAAGTGCATTAGCCGCAATCTGATATGGGATAAGCAAACCGACAGGTATTACAAAATGGCTGGTCGGTCGGCAAGAGTCGGCAAGTAGATTATCGCGAAATCGAACCGACAGGTATCACAAAACACCCGGTCGGCCGGCAAGAGTCGGCAAGTAGATTATCGAGAAATCGGAGACGGATTTAGGAGATCGGTCAAACAGGTATGATATCGATGAGATTCTACCTACCATTATCGATTGAACTGCTGAGATCGGTACAACAGGTGAGACATCGATATCCGACAATCCCGAGGTCGGTACCGCAGACGGTAAAACAGGTGCGATATCGATATCAAGTGATCCCCGAGTCGATACCGAGATCGGGAAAACAGCTAGGAAATCGATACTGGGTAATCCCGCGATCGGTAGGTCGGTAAAACAGGGAGGAGACCGGTACAGGGTGACCCCCTCGGCCGGTAAGGTAGGGCGCGCAGTTGCCTGGTCCAGAACTCTCGTTTCCTATCTACTCTCTCGGAAGAAATTATCTTTGATTATTTTGTGTGCGGTGAGGCCATAGTGCTGTACCATTAATATGTTCGATTCAGAAGAGTGACTTCATGACTGCTTATCTCACGTAGCTTCTCTACGATTATCTTTGTTCATCTGATTTTTACGCTCATTCGACTGAAATAGCATGCCGCTTATTTAGAGCTAGAATCTTGATTTGATGAATTATTCTCCTATGATATTCTATCTGGTATTATCGCTTATTTGACATTATCGCTGTGAATCTGCTTTATTTGTTCAATCTGATACTTAGCATGTTATTTGTGAGTCGCTATCCCGATCCCCGGGGTTTATACTTTAGTTGAACGTAGTTGCACTAGTTGAAGTGAGAATTAAGTATTATTTCGCTTTTCCTGTATTATATAATCCGTTGAATATGAATTCTGTCTCACGATCTCAATAGCATTCTTACCGCTACTATCACTATCGCTTACCGCCTATAATATTGTATAGCTGATTTCTGTTAATACCGGCCATACTGGTCGAGCATGAATCATAATACACGGGGTTAACCCACTGAAGGAAATCTCTGGTGTTCTGTCGATCATTTTGTGTGATAGACTTGAAAAATGTATATTTTCAATGAAGGTAAAAAAATATCTCAAATTTACTGTTAAGACCCTGAAATTCTTGAAGAATCAGGAACTTCATAAAAATTTGTAGAAACCCTCTTAACATTTCTCTAAATTTTCTTCATTTCCTTAAGTCAGATCAGAAATTTTTGAATATATTTCCAAGAATTCAATTTCAGATGACGACGATGAAAGAAATTCAGCAAAGTTGACACGTTATTCTTGGTACGTTGGACTCGAGGTTGAACTGGAAAGCGAATCCCCTCAGCCAACTGATTAGGATGATGAATCAGTTTATAGCGTTAAGGGCGAGGTCGTCGCCATCGGAGTCGGCCACGATTATCTGCGGTAACGTTAAAAATTAATAAAAAAGCTTTGCGACTAACCCCGTATGTGACAGTTATTGTCAATACCGGCTTTGTAGGTATATTCCAAAAGATCCCCTATTTTGAAAGACTGATATTCCCTTTTTCCCCTTACCTTGGTGTCCACGATCGCTGTGATATTGTGATGTATTGTAACATGGTGTACAAGAACCCCACCAATATAGACCCTAAGATTTATAAATTAATAAGAAAAATAGAATAATATAATAGAATATAAAATAATAATCAGCATTCAAAGGAATACCAGCCCCAAAACCGACTCGCAGTAACATATGAGCTGACGTCACGGCGCGGCGATATCAATTGTCTGAAAGTAGGGTGCAAGTAGGCGCGGCAAATATAAATATGTATAAAATAATAGATAAAAGAAATTCATCTAAGGGATTAATCACCAGAGGGTGAATTTAGAGGGAAAGATTCCCATAGTAAAAAGAAACTCAGATTCAGTTAAAAGCAGATAGATTTGAGGCAAAAGGCGCCTCCATATCCCTGAAGGTCATTTTTGTGGTTAAAGTTGCTGGCATCGCGGAGAAGACTTCGGTCCCTCTGCCTGTCCAGATCTTAAACCTTATTCCCCTTTTACCCGTTGAAGTTGCTGGCATCGCGGAGAAGACTTCGGTCCCTCTGCCTGTCCAGATCTTTAACCTTCAAATCTTTTTCCCGTTGAAGTTGCTGGCATCGCGGAGAAGACCTCGGTCCCTCTGCCTGTCCAGATCTTTAACCTTCAAATCTTTTTCCCGTTGAAGTTGCTGGCATCGCGGAGAAAACTTCGGTTCCTCTGCCTGTCCAGATCTTTAACCTTAGAATCTTTTGTCCCTGTTGAAGTTGCTGGCATCGCGGAGAAGACTTCGGTCCCTCTGCCTGTCCAGATCTTCAATCGTAAAATCCTGCATAATTAAAGTTGCTGGCATCGCGGAGAAAACTTCGGTTCCTCTGCCTGTCCAGATCTTTAATTTCCCCTTATCCTGGTTCGCATGCCGGCATCGCGGAGAAGACCTCGGTCCCTCTGCCTGTCCGGAGCTATAACCGCTCTTTCCTCATATTTAAAGGTTTGCCTTTTCAAATAAGGTGTTGTTCCCTTAACTTCCCTTGTACCCCCATTCCTTATCTAAAACTGAAGGTTGCATTCAATTCCCTTTGGCGAACATTGAGGTTCGATTAAATTCCCTCCTTGTTCATAGATTTTGGGATATGGAAGTCTGATCGTAGAATAGCAAGAATAGATAAAAAGAAATAAATAGAATAATCCTAGGGTCAGGATACTTTAGAATAGAAAGAAAAAAGAATTAATTAGGGTTGTCAATATAGGACAACGTAGGAAAATATAAAAGAAAAAGAATTGATTGAGGTTGTCAACATTTGTGACAACATAAGGTTAGGAAACAAAAGAGAGTTATCATCAGCGATAACGACGTAGGGGTTAGAAAATAAAAACGAATAAATAGTTTCAGTTAGGATAATTCCCTAATATAATTATAATTAGGTGTGCAATCTGCCAATCTGTACCAAATCTAAATGATTTTTCAATTATAAGATTCCTTTATAATTTGATATCCTGCATACCATAAATGTGTTTTTCTGAATAAATCCATTTTACCTATTTTCCTTGTAAATCTTTCCTTCCTACGAGTAAATCCTAAGAACCATTTCTTTCCAGATATCTATTCCATACCTTTTGTAACCAGCCCTGGATGTATTTCTAAACGCCCGAGAAAAGGAGTCTGGTAAAAATTAGTTGAATTTTCAACTTGGCGCCCAACATTTACTTAATTACTCTGCCAATAATTAGCTACCGGCTACAGTATAAGCGTTATCCCGCAGATAAAAAAAAATATGTGTCGCTTGTCGTTGGATTTCGATGGAGAATTACACAGTAAGATTGTCAAAAGCACATTCATGGTCTGATGATGGTTATGAACGTTTGTATGATGAAACTAATCTCATTTTGAAAAGACAAAACATCAAACAAATTCTAGTTTGGTTCTGTCAGAAGCATGTGCTTGACATGCTAAAAGACTAGAAAAATTCATATCAGGCGTTGTTTAAATCAAAATCTTGGGAATTCATTCAACCCAGGTACAATTTATCTTACAAAACATCACTGAACAACCGGTACGGTCAAGTGAAACATGTGCTATTCTTATGATAAGTACACTTATGACAAACTTGAAATATTGCTCACGTAATGAGATTGTCTTTCAACAGCTTATTCCAATTCAAATGGGGGGAGTCCGACCAGTGTAAAGTCGAACTAAAAGTTTTTTTTCACATTTTTCCATGAATTAAGATGAATTTTTTCCGTAAAACTGAGGAAAAGTGATGACATAAACGATTGTTTGCATTTTCTTGTTATTTTTCTTTTTATATCGAGAGAAAATCTCATTGCTTTCTTTCGTGTATCACTATCTAGAATTTAAAGTAATGTTCAACACATGATACTTTGAGCTGCAAGATATATATATATATTATGAGTTATTTTTTTTTTTTTTTCATATAGATTTTTTTAATATTTTTTAATTTCCTCACTTTTTTGATTTTTTTTTTTGTTTTCCATGCTATGAGATTAATTTTTTTTCTTTTCATTAATTCTTCTCCGTTTTCTTTTTTTGCTTTATGTGTTCCTTATTTTTTCTAGGCGTTGTACGTCAACAAAACCTGACTCGATGGTGAATTTTGTTTGTCAACCGTATTGAATTTCAATCATAAAGATGACAATATGATGAAACTTATAATGAAACTAACAAGGTTACGCAATCAAACAGTATTTCATACTCGATACCTGCTTGATTTGATTCGCTTTCTAAGTTTTCTAATTCAACGATGTACATCATGTTTATATGGTTTCTTTTGTTTTGTTCTTCATTGTTCTCATGATAAAATATTATGACAGAATATAATATGTGTAAATAATGAAATATGGCCGCTGAATGGGGCGAAAGCTTATAGAATCTCTGCAACAATATTTTCAGACTTATCGATTTCAAAGTAAATCGTTCAGAAAGTTGCTGGATGTTATGCAGAAAAAATCGTTTTCGCTTCCGACTTGGAACCACCAGAATGGTCTTTGATATTTGTGAACATCTTCCGAGTTCGTAGGGAGAGGTCGACTGATTGTGAGTTAACAATTCTTTCGTGGAGCTAATGCTAGTAATTTGGGGTAGAAACAGAAGCGATTTCTTCGAAATGCAGGGTTGAGGTTTGAAGTTCATTCCCAAGGGTTGTCGCGCCGATCTCCGGGTATATGTGATAGTTTGCTTTATTACATCACATACCATTCCATAGAGTTTCAAACTCGTGTAAGATATTTCCAAAGGCCTGTAGTGATTCCGAGGGCTTTCATTGATTCAATTGTCGCAAATTTTCTTAGAACTTCTAATGGTCGGATGCTTCAACTTTGATAAATCTCTAGTGATTTCGAAACAGCCCATCAGTGATGAATGGAATTTAGGGCCTTCGATAGATCCAGAGAAATTTCACGAACACTTGCAGTGACTAACATACTGACTTTCCACCACTCCAACACGCTGGCCAAAATAACTTTTATGCCGAAGTGTTCTTAGACTTCCAATTGATTTCGTTGATTTCGATTTATTATTTTCCGTCTTCCCCCCGAGTTAGTTGAATTTGACGAACAGTCTTACAATAGCTGTGATGATTTCCAACGGCTTCCGATGACTCCAATGGCAGGAATCTCTTCGGATGATCACTAACATTGATCGATACTGTGGTGTGTTTTACCAACTTTCGACGATTTCTAAAAACTTGTTTCGACATCAGCCTCTTATATGAGGTGATTCGCCACACCATAACTTGTTTTTGAACTAATACCGCACCGATTTTACTGTTTGAGAAAATCATTGGTTTTGTTGTAGTGGGATACCCCACAGGCATTGGGCGGTCATGGGATATCAGAAGCGACGAAGCAGATGTCTATTTGTTTTTCATGGCCCTGATTTGACGAGGAAGCCTATGGTAACGAGAAATCCATCTTCGTAGTCCATGACGAAAACGAGGGGCTTCCCTGGGTCTTCGATGATTTTTTAATCTATCTTCAAACAGAGATCTTGCCTCACTCTATCTCTTGAGATGAAGAAGATTGAGAATTTAATCATCATATAGAGAGGCTTCGGATTGAGGAGTTCGCTTGTAGGTAGTTTGTTTTTTCCGAGATGAGTAAGCTATAGATGCCTTCGCGTTTGATGTGTGCATGATTCAGATCCACCAGCTTCGATCGTATCCACGCAGGTGTTCAGTAGATGACGCATTTTCTTCATCAATTCACCAGTTTCTGTCCCAAATTCGTCCAAATATTTCAACCAACTACTTACATTCTAAGCGTTTTAAGGACCATACTAGTGTTCCGTTATTCAATGTGTTAAAATTGTTGTGGAAATTCTGATAATGCGGCTCTGCAACGGATATACAATGATTGGCAGAATTGCCGAAATTAATGAATACCAAACTAGACTCTCCATTACAAGTTCTACAATCGCCGATCAGTTCTGAATGAAGTTCATTACTAATCTTGAGGTTCAAATGATGTCAAACCGTGACGTTAACGCATCAAGTGAAGAAATTGAAAAATTAAAACTGATATTATGGAATTATTCTCTCTCATAACCGTGAGCTTGTGAAATATAGATGATTCTGAAATTATTCTATAACGCTAACGTCACTAACTTCGAGATCCTCAATTTGGTTTTTATTGAATCCTGCTTAATTATTACCATGTTCCATCTGAACTACTCATGATCCTATTTGTTGAATACTTTGCTATCTAACATATTGATGAGTGATGATTTGTTCTGTATTTGTTAGTTAGATGTGATAACCTAATAATTATCTTCCGATGATTTGCATGTCTGTTTTCGATTCGTATCGAAAAATTAACTAAACAGTAACACCAGGACGTTCGCCATCAATTGATTTTTCTAGCTTTCGTTCGATGGATCAAATTATAAATAGCATTTGTTGCTGCAATCTCGCGATAATCGTGTCTTTTCAAAATTGTGGATTCTTGCTTCCATGAACCATCCTCATTCAATGAGAGAATTTAAAAAATTGTACCAATCTTACGAAGGCCTTAACATTCAATATGTGCTGAAAAACATTGTGAACCACTGTATTACATGTATGCTAGCTTTTGACAATCGTATGCTGTTGTTTCGAAAAAACGATTAAGAAACATCAAAGGTTTTCTGAACATTGTCGCCCTCATTGCTTATGATTGTTGGAGGCAATTTTGAAGTCTAGTTTTTATAATTCAAATTTTTTAACCTTCACGAGTTTTCAATAACATAACTAAATTATTTTGAAAATTATTCGCGTAAAAGTGCATTGAGATTTTATGCACAAGATGCATCTGACACTCTCGAATTAATCGTCACCCAACTTCAACTTGTGACGAGGCCACCAGAGCCTACCACAGAAGAC